>CAWUFW010005295.1:0-600000 GCA_963921515.1 Calotriton arnoldi
ACATGATGATTGGGCGTTCACCCTGTTGATGATCCTCTCCCACATCTTGGTTTTCTGCGACATGGGGGTCTGTTGGACCAGAGTGCCAAACAGCTGTGGCTCCACCCTGAGGATCTCGTCTACCAGGACTTCCAATTCACAATCTAGGAACTTGGGATTCTTCTTGGGGGGCATGGTGATGGGTGGTGATGGTGAGTGATGTGTGTGTTGGTGTGCAGGTGAGGGTGTGTGAGTGTGTGTTTTGCTGGGTGTATGTGAGGTAGGTATTTGTTGGTGTGCTGATGGTGTGTGGCTTGTGTGAGGGATGAGGTGTGGGTGTGTGGTTGCTTTCTCTTGGGTGCTGGCAGTGAAATGGCATTTGCAAAGGCTCATGGTAGTGATTTGTGTCCTTTATATAGGTGGAGTTGTGGGTGTGTCTTTGTTCTCTGTCCCCACCCCCCCAGTGTTTATTGG
The DNA here is from genome assembly GCA_963921515.1 of Calotriton arnoldi. NCBI lineage: Eukaryota > Metazoa > Chordata > Amphibia > Caudata > Salamandridae > Calotriton > Calotriton arnoldi. Next base: position 454 of record CAWUFW010005295.1, read on the forward strand.
CTTGGTAATTGCTTGTTTGGCCTTTTTTTGGTTGATTTTTCCTTTGTGCTGTTTGTGTATGTTGGAAACGTTCTTGTGACCGAGTCGGACCCTGCATTGGTCTCGTACGGTGTTTTCCGTTTCGTCCACGCTGTGTTTGTGCAGTTTTGTATGCTGCGTACGCGTCGGTCGCGGTGTATTGTGTTGCTTCGGCTCGGTTTTGTATGCGTGTCGGTCGTACGGCTTGTCCTCCGTCCGACTCGGTCGTGTTTTCGCGCCTTGCATCGTACTTTGCGGGTTGGAGTTGGCGGGTACGATTCGGTCGGATTTGTTCCGGGTGCGTGTCGGTCGGTTGGATTCGCGTGTTTTTCCGGCCGGATTGCTATTTTCCGAGCGGCTCGGTCGGTCGGCTTGGTTTCCTGACGTGTCGGTCGGATTTATCGCGGCTTGCATCGTACTTGGCGTGTCGGGCGCCACTGGTACGTGTCGGTCGGTATTTTTTCCGGATCCGAGTCGGTCGGTGCTTTTTCCGGCCCGAATCGGAATCGACCCCTCTGTGTCTTTTCAAGGGTCCGCAAACCCACCAAGTTCAAGACAAGACAGTCCGGAGACTGTACCAGACACAGCCGGTAGGCTCATGCCGTTCAACCATGGTGCCACATTTTCCAAGATTTCAAGTCACTCACCTGGTGCACTCAGGTCGAGCAATATTATTCTCCACTGCCAACTCTTCGACCAAACGGTCAAATCCAAGGTTCCGCCTTCTCAGGACCCCGGCCGTTGACCACTAGATGAGGAGTCGCCCGATCAGACGGGCGGGGCAGCCAAGAGAACCGGGCTCTTATCATGTGGGGATCCCCGATCCGCCCGACCGACCGGACGCCACCACGACCCTACAACCCGATTACGGGCGAGTCGTGTCACCTTGCGGAGTCCCTGTTCGGGCGCCAACTGAAGGAAGTGGCCCAAAAAGGGCCACCCGGATTTTCTACAACCTCCTAATCGTCTTCAACAAAATGTCAGACAGTAGAGAATACAAACAATTGTTTATTACCAATACTTTGCAGAGGAGTCCAATCTGACCTGCACCCTAAGATGTCTGCCGAAGGACTGACCCCCCAACAGTCTGCAACGCATAATCATTCCTCCCAAGGGCCTCCCAACCACGCCCACAATGGAAAGTTACCGGCTTAGGCCGAACATGAACAAAGGAGGCACAGAAGGATGGGCTACCACCTGCTAGATGGGTACACGCTATCACTATCTCAAGGTTGCCATGCTGGGTCTCGGCGTCTCCTAATGTGGGAGCAGAGCTACACACAAGGATAGGTATGCGAGGGCAGAATGGCCTATTCATTAGCAAGTCAGAAGGCAACCTTGAACAAAGAGAAAATAATAGCTGAATACAGTGTTCTGCTGAGGCAAGCAATACGAATAATGAGGCCTAGTACTGGCACAGCCTAATAGGGATTACGAAATTCAAAATGGAGTCACACTCGCTAACTGAAGCTCGCACATTGCAGGGATAACTCAGCGGGTTGCATAACGTGAATACGAATGGTGTCTAATTTAGCCGTACACTGCTACCCTAATATAACGTAGAACAAGTGTATAACGAGAATGAGATTTTCAAACCTAACACACACATGGAGCCAATCACTGTTGATTGTACTCAATAACAGGTAAGTATTCACCAGGTGCGTATTAGTCTTATTAGAAGTCTCTATCCACTTGATATGTGGTTGTGACCTTGTTAAATTCACAAGGCGCTTCATATACGGCTGTAACCTTGTTATATTCACAAGGTCGCAGACTTGTATGTAACCTGCTATGTATCACTAGGTCACACACAGAGGTAATCAAGAAAGACATTTTCTAAAGTTAAAGATGCGAGGAAGAACTTTACTTGTGTAGGGTAACTCTTGAAACTGTGACTTGCTGGAATTACTCACTGTTCTCCTTTGCCTGTTTTCTTTTTGTTTTATTACCAGGTGGCATGCAGGGTTCTAACAACTGTGGATTCTGAATACTGCTGAAATCACGGTCGAGAAGGCGTGCCTCCCTAGAGATGCCAGACAAGGAGTCAAGATGATCTGGGAGCTGTTCAGTAAAGCATGCTGGAAATGGAGCTGTGAATGAAAAAATCCTCAAGGAAAAACACCTTCTATAAGTCGAGTGTGGCCTTAAATACAGCGGTCACACCCAACATGGCCACCGGATGTCGTCGAGATCTAGGGAGCTCTCGGTGGCATTTACAAGCGATATTATGATGCAGGCAACAGATACAAAAAAGCTCTGGCATCTTGTGATTGGTTTTACAGGTGTTACACAGTACAGTAGACAATGCAATAAACACTGTGCAAGTGACTTCAAATATACACATGATCATGCCAACGTGCAAGCTCAATGATCAGAATGTGACCCTTAACACAGTAAATGTTAAACATACATACATGCATACAGTGGTGTTGGCTGCACAGGATAGGGGTGGGTTTATCATGATGAATTGGGACTATTAAGTCCTCCAAGATTGGGTACTGGGGGTTCTGAGGTTTATGGGGAATCGTGACACCATGATCTGGCTCTTGGGGCAAGTATCAAAACTTCTTCCTGCGATCTCTGAAGCCAGGCCTGCAAATGGCAGCTGTCTTTTTTCCAATTGAATGCCCAGTGTTTTATAGTTGTCACTGGGAAATGCTCAGATGTGCTACCCCAACCTCCAGTGTGGACTGGAGCCAAGCACCAAGGCACACAAATAGTTTAGAGATTAGAAATGCCCACTTTCTAGTAGTGGCATTTCTATGCGCACCATGACAAAGCCACCTTGACCACTGGCAAGGGGTTGTTGCTGCGAATGAAATGATAGGAAACATCGGGGCATATTCACAAGGGCATTGCACCACCAGAATGTGACTTTTTCTGATGCTGCGGTGGCACAATGCCCTGCTCCATATTTACAAACCGGCACTAAGCCACTTTGCGTGGCTTAACACCGCTTTGCAAATATCGCACCCTGTCATGTAGGTATCTGCGTGAAAGTGGAGTGCAATGGGTGTTGCTGTGGGCCTTCCACTGCAACACTAATTTTTTTATGCTGCCCCAGATTTACGAGGCTCTGTATATCTGGGGCAGGGCCAAAAACTACTGCAACTGAAAAGCAGGCATTACAGTGGCGCCACAAGGAGAAATACTTTTATATTTCCTAATTGTTTGCTCTTACTATGTATGATGCATTCTGCAGCACACTTAGAAGGAGCAAATTGCCTTTAATGATTGCTTATGTGTAGGAAGGTGTCCCTTCCTTCACATAAACAATCATCCCAGCAACGCAGGCACCCTTGCAACATGGCGCAAGGGTGTCTGCGTTGGCGCTAGGCAGCTTTTTTAGCTCCGGCGCAAGGGAAAACACAGGGTGTGCCGTATTCTTGTGAATATGACGCATCTCTGCATTTTTTAAATGACACAGCACGGTGCCGCTAAATTACTTGCAGCACTGTGCTATGTCATTTCTTTATGAATATGCACCCTGATGAGGCTGCTCCACTGCAGTCCACTATTGCAGCCTGAAGTGATCTCAACCATTTTCCGATGTTAGCCTATGGGAAGAGCAAACCTGATAAGCATTAAAAAACATACATGGATATTCCTCACTACCTGAGCAGTGGACACAAATGTGTACCTGCCCTGCCTTTCACCTACCACTCACTTCACCCAATAAGATGTACCCTCAAGAACTCAGGTGGAAGTAAAAGGTCCCCTCAGGATGGCTAGTGACATAAAGAGGCCAGTCTGAGTAATCGCAAAATTGCATGCAATCACTAACCCAATCACAGACCCATACAGCTACTCAAACACTCACTCATAAGGGATTAGAAGGTTATCATCTTGTTTGCGGATGGCTTCATCCTATTGGCAGCCATGCAGAAAGGAAGTAGGTCAACTTCTAAAAGCAGCCGATTCTTCTGGGGTCCTATTTACAGCAATTTTTTTCAGTTAGTCCTCAAACAAAAATGTGATTAGGATTTGCAATTCCACATCTTTTTAAGCAGATATCATTAACTTTTAGTATTGTAATTCCATTTGCAGTCATGGAAAATCCACCAGTTCAGCGGATTAGCCACTGTGATATAGCCAGCGTTGAGGCAGAGAAACTGAAAGTGTCAAAGACTGGCTATTAAATGCATGGAATACGTCACTAACTCTTTACCATTTCTTTTTTGTAAATCTTTGTAATGTTACTCCCAGAAAAGGAGTGATTAACTATGTTTCTAGAAGAGAAATGAGGTTTTAAAAACTCTCAATTAAGTGATATATTTTTCCCGTCTATGTGATTGAGTATAGAGAAAGAGATGAAGTCTTGGAATACTTTGAATGACCTACGTTCCCAAGAGCAGTCTCTGTGAACTTTACTGAATCATATAAAAGTTGTGAGCGTCATCCACATGTACGGCAACTTGTGTAAGTAAAAGGCCTACTTATTTTATGAGACTTGGTGAATTGGGGCCTACGCCATCAAAGCAAGCACACACAAGCAAAAGGTGTTCCAAGGTGATAACCTGAGGATATAGAGAAGGTTTGCTACAGTTTGTTTTATGCTAAAATGCTCAGAAAACTCAACCTGGAAATTTCTTATTAAGCCCACCATAGGCTGAACTCTGTCTGTCTGTCTGTATACAAAGGTTTGCAGGTACTTTGGTGAACGACATAGCAGAACAGAGAGAGCAATGAGTGCAAAGGTATATAGAAAGAATATCAGCAGTTATTGGACGGAGGTCTGGACCATACATGGAAACAAACACCTAAAGGAAGAATTTAAAAGAAAATATGAGATCTTATGCTTTATATACAACAAGGTATCCAAAGAGATGTGGTGGAAGCTGGTTTATGAGTTAGTTCCAGGTTTATTGAATTAGTAAAATTGTAGAGCTGACATCTGCATATATTGAGGTATGACACATCTTTATTGAGAGCAAGCAATGTAGCGTCCTCATGCCTCCAGTCCTCCTTCTAATTGCTGCTGCCCACTACTACTCATCAACCCATTATAGAACTGGCAGCATCTTGTTACCTAGATACAGGTAACCAAGATACCACATCTCCCCTTCTTAATCCCCCTACAATAAATTCACAATATAGAACAGAGAACTAAGTACAACTCAAGTAGAAGTGTATATTACAAAATACATAGTATAGGTGGAATGTTGCATCAATACAGATTACATTGCGGAGGTGGAAAGTTGCATCATGATCTCATCTCAAAACATCGAATGAGGTGTCAGCTATAATGCTAAAAGGTACAATAATCCCAGAAACCCCATCCCATCTCTTTATAAAATTACATCACAAAATCAGCAAATCTTTTAGGCAACACCACAGACCTGCCCAAACGTGTTGCTGTAGTGCCACCTCTCAACTCTGTGGTGTTTGTAACCGAAGTGTGGATATTCCCTACACTCCTCCTAGATTCCTTTGACAGGGCCCCCACCTCCCCCCTGCACTTCTAATATCATCCTACATCCTTTCCAGAGAATGTGGAGTATCACCTTGCCCCCTTTTTTGTGCAAATTGTCAATTTAAAACTTTATTGCATCTTGACATTCTGCTGTTCATTCAACAAGGCAGATTTAGCATACAATTCCATGACCTGCAAGGGTTCTAAAAATTTACTACACCCCTTCCTTATTTTGAGGCCCAATTTGACTCTCACCCAATCTCCTGGTGTTAAATACGTATCATTTATACCATAGTTTTTGTCATTATATGTTTTGTACAGCTTCTGCATTTTCATCAAATTACTCTTCACCTTAGAGGGAGACCATTTACTACAAATTTTCAAATTCATCCAAGCCTTGTTATCTTTTGTAAACGGCTCTTTCTCCCTAAGAATTTTAAAGGACTGTAACCAGTTACCGTAGGTGTAATACTGTATGCCAAATTGTGCCATTCAATTCCTTCACCCAATCCAAACCAGCATTGATGGCCACTTGTACACTGCCCATTACCACCCTATTGAAGCATTCCACAATGCCATTCCCTGTGGGATGGCAAACCAGAGACTTCTTTCAACAAATCCCATTCCTGCTCAGGAATTTTTCTTTCATACATTTCTCAGACAAATTGTAGTCCATTATCACTTAGAATGGTATTTGGGATACCTCTCTTAAGAATGTCTTCTCTAAGAAGGAAACTATTGTATTTTCATCAATAACCTCAGACACTTCAATCTTGAACCAGCGATGGTCGGAGCATTGACTGTGCTTTGTTATAATTGGCACATAACTTGCAATTCCTCACAAACCTTTCTCCCTCAAAGTCTAAGCCGGCCACCAATAGGATAAGTTTAAATTTACTGAGGTGACCCTCATTGTTTATTTCCAGAATTCTCACTCTTAGGCCTTCTGGAGTTGCCAATCTATCCCTCCTGAGGACATATCCAGTATCGCTAAGGGACAATTCATCTTTAATCTCCCATAATTTCTTGCATTCACTACGCAATACACTCTTGTTTGCCCAAATATTGATGATAAATTGTTTGACCAATACCAAAGTTTCAGCTTCCTCATATTTAGTTTTCCATTCCCCATCCAAAATGGTTACACTACTATCGCCAATCATTTGAGATGTCATCAGTGATGTCATCAGTGATGTCACTGACCATGTCATGAGTGATGTAATATGTGACGTCATCAGCAGTGCATTGCGGGGGCGCGAGTTATAGTTAGTCAACTAACTATAACGGCAGAATTTCTCTGGTTTTGTACGAGTGAAATGTCCAACTAACTATAACGTCCCTGAAACCTATGGTTTTTTCAGTGAATTTCTAAGGTTTTTTAAATGCTAATTTCTAACTATAACGTCCGTGAAACCTATGGTTTTTTTCAGTGACTTTTAAAGGTTTTTTAAATGCTAATTTCTAACTATAACGTCCCCGAAATCTGTGGTTCTTTCAGTGAATTTCAAAAGTTTTTTAAGAATATTTTGTAACTCTAATATAGAAAAAATATTTTTTCTTAGGTTTTTATTTGTTATAAAAATAATATAATGTTTTCTCTTTTCTATAACATAAATATACTTTTTTTTTTTTGCCAAAAAAGTGGAGTCACGTACCGATTGTATACCTATCTTGGTGGGTGCGCGGATTCAAGCCGCCATATTGCTAAAGTCGTGTAGGAGGCGCGTTTGGTATACGACGGGTGGGCGGTGCCGGGCCCCGCGTAATGTCACGTATGTATTTCTGGGGGTCGCGCCGGGTGCCCGATTCCCGCAAAATGTTTATGTTTCAAAAGTATATGTATATAACTTTAATATGTATATTAAAGCAAGAGATTATCTAAACTAATTATAAAAATCATATATTTGTAATTGCAATAAAGTTATATTATTGTTAAATATATTTTCCGGAAGTCGCGTCGGGTGCGCGTTTGGTATGCGATGGGTGCGCAGTGACCGGCCCCGCCTAACGTCATATACGTATGGGGTTGCGCCGGGTAAGCGACTCCCGTAAAATATTTATGTTTTAAGAGTATATGTATATAACTTTAATATGTATATTAAAGCAAGAGATTATCTAAACTAATTATAAAAATCATATATTTGTAATTGCAATAAAGTTATGTTATTCTTAAATATATTTTCCGGAAGTCGCGTCGGATGCGCGCTTGTTGCGCGCCTGGTGCGCGACTCCAATGTGACTTCAAAAGAAAGCATTTCATTGATTTACAAGGTTTTCATTCTAGAACTTGAAGGACCCCACCCATTTTTTTTCATTCCTTCAACACCATCAGAGGAGATACACCTGCTGTGTTTTCTTAGCTGTTTGGTGGCATTTGTTTGGTGTTTTTTGACATCATAGAAAATGGCTTCTTCAATTCCTCAAGTGGATTTACCATCTGATGAAGAAGATTTGGAGGAACCAGTGAAGAAAAGAAAAGAGTCTGTCGTGTGGGCGTTCTTCACCATACCAGATGGGGAAAAGAAAGTGAACGCCAGGAAAGTGAGCTGCACACTGTGCCCGAGGCTGCTGTCACGCGGAAGTGACAAAAAATATTTCTGTGGCACTTCCAGCATGATGAAACATCTGCAAACTATCCACCCTCGTCATCTGGCCCGCGAGCAACATCGTCGCACACAAGAACTTTTGCAGCAGGATGACCAGTTTGCTGGTCAAAGCACTTCGGGAGCCTCTAGTTCCTCATCTTGTGGACCTGACATTCGTCCCGAATTTGCTAAGTTAGAGCAGCACTGCATCAAATGTAAGACTGTCCTCTGTTGTGGAGAGAAGTCTGTTGATGCTGTGGTTTCTGCCGCTAGAAAACACACTTGGTAATTTTTTTTTGTTGCAATGACAATTTAGTTGCAAAGTTTTATAGTATGTTCTGTTGTTTTTCCGGTTTTAAAAAAAAACACCAAAAAAATACATAAAATAGTTAAAAAAACACAAAAAAAGTTTAAAAAAGAAAACAAGAAGAAAAAAAACCGGTTCTCTTTAGAACCACCTATTCTGTTAAAAAAAGAGAAATAAGAGCATGGTAATGCCTGGGTGATTGCATGAGAACATGCGTAGAGCTTGAGTGATTGAAAGAGTGCATGGGTAGTGCCTGGTTGATTGCATGAGTGCATCAGTAGTATGTAGGTGCTTCCATGAGTGTATGGGTAGTGCCTGCATGATTGGACGAGTGTAATAGAAGGAGTGAATGAGTAGTGTCTGTGTGATTTTGTAAGTTCATGGTTAATGCCTGGGTGATTGTATGAGTGCAGAGGTAATGTATGGGTGATTGGAAGAATTCATGGGTAATGCTTGAGTGTTTGCATGAGTGTATGGGTAATGCTTGGGTGATTGCAAGAGTGCAGGTGTAGTGCCTGGGTGATTGGAGAAGTGCATGGCTACTGGCTGGGTAATTGAAGGAGTAAATGAGTAGTGTCTGGATGATTAGAGGAGTGCACGGGTAGTGCATTGGTGATTGGAACAGTGCATGGGTAGTGCCTGGATTATTGCATACGTGCATGAGTAGTGCCTGGGTGATAGCAGGAGTACATGTGTAGTGCCTGCATGATTTTCTAAGTGCATGGGTATTGCTTGGTTGATTTTACAAGTACATGCTTAATGCCTGGGTAATTACATGAGTTTATAGGTAATGTCTGGATGATTGCTTGAATACATGGTTAGAGCCTGGGTCATTGCATGAGTACATGGGTACTGCCTGGATGATTAGAAGACTGCAAGGATAGTGCATGGTGATTTTATAAGTGCTTGGGTATTGGCAGACTGATTGGGTGAGTACATGGTACTGGCTAGGTGATTGTAGGAGTGCATGGGGTAGTGCACGGGTGATTAGAGCAGTGCATGGGTAGTACCTGGATTATTGCATAAGTGCATGTGTAGTGCCTGGGTGATTGGAGAAGTGCATGGCTACTAGCTGGGTAATTGAAGGAGTGAATGAGTAGTATCTGGATGATTAGAGGAGTGCACGGGTAATGCATTGGTGAATGGAGCCGTGCATGGGTAGTGCCTGGATTATTGCATACGTGCCTGAGTAGTGCCTGGGTGATAGCAGGAGTACATGTGTAGTGCCTGCATGATTTTCTAAGTGCATGGGTATTGCTTGGTTGATTTTACAACTACATGCTTAATGCCTGGGTAATTACATGAGTTTATAGGTAATGTCTGGATGATTGCTTGAATACATGGTTAGAGCCTGGGTCATTGCATGAGTACATGGGTACTGCCTGGACGATTAGAAGACTGCAAGGATAGTGCATGGTGATTTTATAAGTGCTTGGGTACTGGCAGACTGATTGGGTAAGTACATGGTACTGGCTAGGTGATTGTAGGAGTGCATGGGGTAGTGCACGGGTGATTAGAGCAGTGCATGGGTAGTACCTGGATTATTGCATAAGTGCATGAGTAGTGCCTGGGTGATAGCAGGAGTACATCTGTAGTGCCTGCATGATTTTCTAAGTGCATGGGTATTGCTTGGTTTATTATACAAGTGAATACTTAATGCCTGGGTAATGACATGAGTTTATAGGTAATGTCTGGATGATTGCTTGAATACATGGTTAGTGCCTGGGTCATTGTATGAGTACATAAGTACTGCCTGGATGGTTAGAGGACCGCAAGGATAGTGCATGGTGATTTTATAAGTGCTTAGGTATCGGCAGAGTTATTGGGTAAGTACATGGTACTGGCTGGGTGATTGTAGGAGTGCATGGGGTAGGGCACGGGTGATTGGAACAGTACATGGGTAGTGCCTGAGTTATTGCATAAGTGGATGAGTAGTACCTGGGTGATTGGAGGAGTACATGGGTAGTGCTAGGGTGATTTTTTAAGTGCATGAGTATTGCTTGGATGATTGCATGAATACATTGTTACTGCTCAGGTGATTGTATAAGTGGAGGAGAAATATCTGCATGATTGAAGGACTGCATAGGTAATAGTTGGGTTATTGCAACATTCTACAAGTAATGTGTGGGTGATTAAAAAGCTGCATGGGTACTACCACATTGAATAAAGGAGTATATTTGTAATGCATAGGTGATTTTGTAAGTACAGAGGTTATATTTCAGAGATTGAAGAAGAGCATGGGTCTGGTAAAGTAATTTGATGAGTGAGATAATTCAGTTTTAAAAAATGAATGACTGCAATAAAAGTGACTGTAAATATTAATTCATAACATTATGCTTATTACATTAATATATCTTACCTTCTTTATTGAAGTAGATATGAAACTCATTGAAACAATTTTGCAGTTGTTTTATTATAATCTAAATTTAAAATATTTTGAAATTTTAGAATCACTTTCTGTAAAAGAGAAGAAAAAATACTGTAATTGCATATAATATTATAGTTTGAAGAACACAACATAATTTTAGACTTACATAACATATTCAGTATGCCTTTTTTTGCTGTTTTCAGATTCTTTAGAATTTCACCATACACAGTGATTTCAATCTTGATCATCATGGCGAGGATGTGGTCCGTCGGCTAGATTGCCGACTTTGGTGCTGGAAACCGAGGTTCGAGCCTCGGGGTCGCGTCCACATCCTGTGATTCTGGGCAAATCACTTAACCTCCCCGTGCCTGAATGTGTTCTTGTGTAACGTAACCAGTGCTCATGTAAAGCGCTCCAATACCTTCGGGTCGAGTTCGCGCTATATAAATCTGCAAAAAAAAAATGTAACAGCGGGCAAAAAAATACAATCAATAAGATTATTAAAAAAAAACAAATCTTTGTTCAAAATATTTACAACAAAATCAACTATCTGTTTATATGGTCAACAATAAACAATCTCATTAACATTGTATACAATACAAATATCAAATATATAAACTGCTTCTTTCAAAAACAATTTTCTAAATGCAATATCAAAAAACAGAAACGAAAATTCAAACAGAAATTGTTGACATCTTCCCAATAGGCCGAGTGATGTTTCCGAAATCATTTGCATTGAAAATATCCAAAATAAACTGGTTAATTGAAGTTTACATCTTCCCAATAGGCCGAATGATGTTTTCAAAACTTTGGCACCAAAAATATCAGATATGAATTTGGTAATTCATTAGGCAACCGACATTTGAATTCCAAATGGGCATCATTACAATGTGTCCATCCTTTATTGCACTTTAAATACACGGTATAGTGTCCAGATGTTGTAGAAGGTCCATCGTGGAAAATAATAGCCACTGCTTTAAAAGTTCTTCCTGAAATTGACAGTTGACTTGCCACAAAAGTTTTAATTTTGGTTTCCAATTTTCTTCCATCTGCTCTACAACGTTGTAGCATTAAAATGACATATTGTCCAAATCTTTCTACATTTCAGATTTGCAGTGAGTACATTCCATATTTTGATTAGCTGATTTTACTAATTTGTTAAAAGACACTGGTTTGCAATCTGGTATTGTCAAATATATAAATCGTTCAGTGTCTATTTCAGTGGTAGAAGAAAATGAACAGTCTTCACATTTATGATCCCATCTGTAACGTACTCCAAACAGATTTTCAATTTGTATTCCTTCACCTTCCAATACTGCAAGCATAAACATAAGAAATTCTTGAGCATCTTGCTGTACATTAAGTGTAAATTGTGAAGAACCAGAACATATATCCAAAAGATGCCGAATGCCAGAAGCAGTTTGGATTTTAGTTTTATCAGTTGTCAATTTTTCAAAAATATAATGCAACAAAGAACAAAATCTTTTTCTCGATTCTCCATAATTTGATGATGAAGATTTTCTAGAAAAACACGATGTTCACAATTACATTAGCATAGCAGTTGATACCTTAACTATTTTCTAACTGGTATCCTACAATATCATCAACAGTGTCCATTTTCATTTTCTTTGAAGCCTCAACATTCTCTTGATTTTTTTTCTTCTTTCCAACCTCACTACAGTGTTTCTCATATGTTCTTTTTGGACATACTACACGCTTTTCATATATGGGAAATTCACCTAAGTTGGGAGCATACAGTCTTCTTAACCGATTATACTCTCTTACACAATTTACATCTGCACTAATCTTTCTCTTATCAAAATCAATCAAATACAATCCAGATAATGTTCTTACTCGAGACAATGCAACATATGCCATTCCCTCTTTAAACACTGTACTTCCAATGTTTACCAAAGCACTGTCTACACTTAAACCTTGAGATTTATGAATGGTCACCGCATATGCTAAAGAAAGAGGAAACTGTTTTCTACAAACATACAAGTCTTTAACAAGCAAAAAACGAACAGCACAACGTCCAATCTGTTTTACCTCTTCAATCTGATCAAATTTAATCTTCAACAATTCAATTCCATCTCTATTTGGATAATTAACAAAATCAACAACTTTCCCCATTGCTCCATTTACCTTTTTTCTACATCCAAATTACGCTGTAAAATTACCCGACAGTTTTCACATACATATAAATTCTTTTCTAAACCAGCAGTCTTAGATATAGACTTTTCCAAAGAATCCAATTTTGAATTTAATTTTTCTGACAAAATAATAGTAATTCCTTCGTGTTCTATTTTATCAATGGCTTCCATTTTCATTATTTGTTGTTTTTCCAGCTTCAAAAGTTCTTGATTGAATGAAGAACACTCTTGCAGTGTTGGCATTAGGCAAATTATAGATTTGTTTTCTCCAATTTTTTGTATATTATTTCAGGAGCAACATTTTCATTTGGAAACAAGTTTCTAACTAGTCGACTTTGCAAAGCTTCTTTACCATGTTTCAAGAAAACACCAATTCTTATATCACTTGCTTGTCTCATATTCTTAGTAAGGTCTTTATAATCAAAATAATTTCAAATGTTGACATTTCCAATACTTCCCAAAGATTTCCTGGTGTCTTCATGCACAAGTGTTTTAAAAACTGGTTGTCCTTTTACAGGAGTAAGTTGTAGTAGGTCGCCAAATACAATTACATGTTTTCCTCCAAATAAAACATCATAATCTGTTTTTAAAATCTGCTGCATTCTTATATGTACAAAGGCAAGCATTAAGTTTGAGACCATGCTCACCTCATCAATGATCAGAAGTTTCATTTTCTTTAGTACTCTTGAAACTTCATAACAAGCTTCTCCAGATAGCTTGTGATATTCCAACTTATTTTCATGTTCAACTGGTAGCATCAGTAAACGATGTAATGCAATCCCTTTAATGTTGTGTGCTGCTAACACAGTTGGAGCGGTTACAACACAAGATAACTGGTCAAAACTTTAATTAAGAAACTTTTTCCTGTACCAGCTTGACCACTGATATACATTCGAATAGGTTTAAATGATGTGCAGTTGCATTCTTTTTTTTCATGAAGTAAACCATGGTCCATCTGTTGTGTAACTTGCTGATATATTTTTTTCTGTTCAATATTTAGTTGTTCTTCCAAGTTTCCCAACTCCATAATATCCTGTTGTGCTTGTTGCATTGCCGTTTCTACTTCATCATGGCTTTTGCTGCTTCATTTTCAAGAATTGGTTCTCCTAGTGGATCGTGACTCAGTGGAGCAGAACTTTGACTATCTTGAGAACTGTCTCTAGCAATTTCAGCTGCAATACTAGTTTCTTGTTCAATCTCTTCATTCAACATTTGTAGATAATTTGGAAAAACTGTGCATTCAATGCTTTCTTTACATGCATTAAAAGAATCTTCATAGCACTGAAAATCTCCAAGTAATTCCATTTCAGTACGCCAAGGCTTGAAGAGTTGCAGAAGTGCTAAATAGAAAAATTCCCTTTTATCTGCAGTATCACAACTGAGTTTCCTGTGATTAATGAGATTTCCTTTGGCATGTTTTACCAAACATCCATCACATCCAATGACTGCATATTTTTTTTCATTTATATTTTCTGTAACATTTCTCTTAAAGCTGTAATATTGCAGTACTTCATAGAGACATATGTTTTCCAGATGTGCACTTCTTTTAGGATAGTACGTATCCAGAGATCAGCAGCATATTCTTGACACTTCGGGCATCGTGACTTTACAGAAGCATAGGTCGTAGACAACTTTGAAATAACCTCTGGGGTATAATACAACATAAACATGATCCGATGTTGCTGTAACTTCAAATTAACTGAGGTGACTGCAGTGTTTATTAAAGCTAAAGATTCATGCATTTCCTCAATTGAGATATCGATTTCAAAACTCCTATTCAATTTAGCTACAATCTGTGTACAATCATCACCAGCAGCCACTAAAAATTTCTGGTATATTTTTCTTATACAGGCCCTTCCTGAGATCTGAAAAATTGCCGATAATACCTCTGTTTAGCAAGGTAGGGCTAATATGCCATCTCCATGTATAAAATAGTCCCTAACTTGCAGGTACTTAAAAAACGAATTCTGTGAGACCCCAAATTCCTTTTTCAGCTATGCGAATGATCTAAAACCTTGCTCATCGTACAGTTGCCCAAGCTGTGAAATACCACAGCGTTGCCACCCTCTCCCCACAGAGTCTGAGAATATTTCAGGAAATCTCGGATTTCCCCAAAGAATTGTGTACTTGTGCAGGTCAGGTAGTGTGTAAGCCTTGCATATATCTTGCCAAATCCGGGCAATGTGTCTAACTACCTTGAATCGACCCCTCTTATAATAGTTAGGGTCAGCCATATTGTGAAGTAAGAACCCGTGTTCAGGCCACAAGCCAACTGATATGATAACCAGATCCTACCCGAACCAGGCCCCTTGAGTAAACTTTGAATCCGATTGACAAAAGCAGCCCAAAAATAAGCTTTAAAATCAGGAAGTTTAAAACCACCTTGTTCGTATGCTTAATATACCTGAGGGATCTCCTTGCCCTCCGGTAACCCCATATAAAGATGCCTACTGCACTATCAAGCCGCTTGAAAAATGAAAGGGGAACCCTCAGTGGAATAGAACGAAACAAATATAAAAACTTCGGGAGGATATTCATTTTTACTGCATTACACCTCCCAATAATACTGAGTGGAAGCTTGTGCCAACTGCGCATATTTGCAACAACCTTTTTAAGCAGTGGCTCATCGTAATTCAAAGCGATAACATCGTCAGTTTGGCAGCTGAGATGGACACCAAGATATGTAGCGACTCTAGTAATTCCTAAAGAGGGTGGGGCTGGTTCGGGTTTAAAATTTAAAATTGACTGTGTCTTATTTATATTAAGTTTATAGCCAGAGAAAGAGCCGAAGCACTGAGCCTCTTGGGTTATCACGGCTATAGTTTCCACTGGTCTCGTGGTATATACAGCGATATCATCTGCGTACGCCGTAACTTTTAACACCATGCCATTAAGGGAAACTGGGGTAATAAGAGCATTGTGCAGCAGATGCTTAATAAAAGGCTCAATGTATAACGCAAATAATAGTGGGGATAACGGACATCCCTGCCGCGTACCCTTCTGGATATTAAAGAGCGGAGAAGAAAGACCATTAAGCTTGATGGCAGCAGTTGGTTTGAAATATAGTTTCTGTACCGCCGAGATAAACCTCCGACCGAGGCCTAAAGATGACATTGTATACCATAAAGAACCCTAGGCCACTCGGTCGAAGGCCTTCTCGGCGTCCAACATCAGCATCCCGATCTGCTGATTCAGAAGGCTAGAAACATCAAATGCAGCGATAGCTGTGTTTATATGGGCAGAAGTATCTCAACCCGGGACAAACCCATGCTGTTGATCCGATACCAAAAGATGAATCGTAGGAGCTAAGCGAGAGGCGAGAATTTTTGAAAGATTTTTTGCGTCCGCATTAATTAAGGATATTGGGCGATACGAGCTCCTATCCTCTACTGGTTTCCCCTTTTTAGGAAAAACGATAATGTTAGTTCTATTCCAGGAGGGGGGGTGTCCTCACCTTGCAAAATTTTATTAGCCAGCTCAAGCAAGACCGGGACCAATATATCCTTAAAAGTTTTATAAAACTCAAGGGGTATAGTATCTTCGCCTACCTGAGGGTAGTGCACTAATTGCTGCGTTTAATTCAATTAAATCAACCTTTTGGTACAATTTCTCAGATTTAAATGAATCCAAAACAGGCATTGCACTTTTTTGTATATAATCCATAGCTTTTTGCTCGTTAAAGCATGATGAATCGCTGTAGAGCTCAGCATAAAATAACCTAAACTGTTCTATTATGTCTTGAGATTTAGTAAAGACTGTACCATCTGCTCCTTTGATTTGCTTAATGTAAGCCCTTTGATCAGCAAGCTGATAAGCCAATACCCGCCCAACCCTTTCTCCGTATTCATATTGTCTAGTTTTAAGCTTATGAAAACTGTGAGCTACTCTTTCCCTTATGTTTATTACATGCCCAAAGTTAAATACTTTTTGGGTTGATGTAACCCGCGAGTTGGTTAAACTATCAGGTCATGATATTCAACTAACTGAGAAAGAAATTTTATTGGGGGTAGTAACAGAATCAGGTAGTCTAACGAAATCTTTAGTTTAGATTATTATAGTATGTGCTCGTTTATGCATTGCCAGGGCTTGGATTCAAGCACAGAGTCCAAACATTACTGAATTTTGGGTATTATTGAGGGGGGTTTATGAAATGGAAATGGCCTTAGCCAAAGCTAGGGGTCCACATTCAAGGGCAAAAGGTGGGCGGAATTTGCGTAGTCGCGTTACGCAAATCTCCGCGAAATTGTTAAAAATCTCCACGAGCACACAGAAATTCCGCGAAGACGCGGAATTGCTTGTCCCGCCCGTTCGCGATGTGTTTTTGCGTGCTCGTGGGGAAATATATCGCTAACTTGCCCATGCGGTCGCTAATGGGTGCGGCCATCTTGCTTTTCACTTGTCCCGCCCGCTCACAACGGTTATTTCCTGTTCCGGGTCGCGTATTGCATGCTCCCGCCCGCTCGCGATGCTTATTTCCTGTTCCGGGTCGCGTATTGCATGCTCCCGCGCGTTTGCAATAATTATTTCCTGTTCGGGAACGCGTATTACGTGTTCGCGACACTTTTGCGTGCTCGGGGAAATATCGCGCGAACTTGCCCATGCGGTCGCAATGGGCGTGGCCATCTTGTTTTTCACTCTATTGCTATGGTTCTGGGCCTGCTTTTCAATCCTCCCTCTATCTTTTCAATCCTTTGTTTCTGGAAACTTTTTTTGATCTTTTTATTTATTATCTATCTCTCTATTTTCCTGATTCTATATTTTTAGTTTTTTCTACTTTTTGTGTGTTTTTCACTACTTTTTCACTCTTTTTCTATTACCTGCTTTTTCATTTCTTTTACTTACTTTTTTAATTCCTACCTTTTCTTTTCCGCCCCCGCCTACCCAGAACCATGGCAAAGGGCCACAGGGCTCGTAGCCGTAGCCCAAGCCGCGACCGCCTTCCTTGCTGAAGGCGGCGCCAAAAAGGGGTGGAGGCACGGGCCTTATTTGGTGAGGGGGAGGTGGCCGCACTGGTTTCTTTTGTGCAGCGCCACCTCCCCTTAACCCTGGCAGCAGGCGGCAGGCCTGGGTCCGGGTACGGGCTCCGGGAGCATCGGCAGCGGTGGGGCAAGTTGCGTCGGGCAGTGTTTCGCTGCTCTGGTGTCCGGCGCACCAATAACCAGCTGACGCACCGGTGGTCCGATATTCTGGACCGGGAGCAGGACCTGCTGGACCTGCTAGGAGTGGAGGTCCCAGGGCTTGGTGAGTAGCTATTTAATATTACTACTTTGTGTTCTTCTGCTCTGTGTTATATATTGCAAATATTTTTTTTTCTGACCAGCAAGAATGCTGCTGCTTACATTGCAGGTAAATTACGTTTAAAAATCTTCTGTGATTGTTATGACACAGGTGCTCGGCGCTACTAATCTTACTTGTTTGCAACTTTGTGCTCGCTTGGCCTGATTATGTAAGAGTTTACTTTAGAGAACTTAAGTTAGGTAATGCTAGAGAGGCTCTAGTCCTTCCTTTGTCCTCCTGCCACTAAGAAGGGATAGTGGTGGATTGATAGGTTTAGTTACTTATTAGTATTATTTGGTAATTTTTAAGTGGTGTGCGTGACGCATCCTCTGTCACGTCACGTGCTGCTGAGTGCTGCTTACCCCAGTCCTTAGTAGAACCTTTTGTAGTTTGTTTAGTGAGTGTTAATAGGCTTATATCATCACTAGCAGAACTTCAGCAGCAACCAACCAACAATTTGGTGCATGCAAAAATGTCAGCATGTGTCCTCCATCTATGCATTTTTGAGAACTAAAATAAATGGAAATGCAGACTCAGTGAACAATTGGCCCGTCTGGAATAGGTGGGCTAGGTCAGGTGGTACTTAGGCTTACTAGACGGTCCGTGAATCTCGCAATACTACTAGTCGATCAGATTAGATAGGTCAATTTTATTGCAATTGTTGTTCACAAAAATGTTTTTGGAGCGTATTTTAAAATATTTTATTTGTTTCACACCAAACTTTAATTTTTGTCTCTTTCTTTATGAAATCTTACATGATCAGCACCCAGGGGCAAGAAGGCGGGGTCTGAGTCGGCGGAACCAGAAGAACAACGTTCCTCCCAGGGGAAGGACAACTCCTCTACCTAGGGCTCTGCTGCTGGCCCCAGTAAGTCCTCCAGTGGTTAATATTAATAATTATATTTCCCTAACTTTTCCTGCACCTTATTTTTTCCGAACTATTATTTCGGTTTCCTAATTCTATTTTTTACAAATTCTTCTTCGATCTAGACTATCTGTTTCTAAATTCTTGTTATCCCTGCCTCTAACTGCGTCTGCTATGACTCTCTGTACTATTACTATTAGTCTGTCTGTAGCTAAGCTTGCCCAGTTGGCCACTCTTTATTTAAAAGGTTTTAAATAAAACTCAGATTCACCAATAGCTCTAGCCATTGAGTCCAGTCCTTTGGGTTGTCCTCTTCTACTACTTCTAGTCTTCTTAATCTTGAGGCTTTTCGACAATTCCCACCAGCAAAATGCCCAACCAGATTTTACTATTTTTGATAGGATAGGACATACTACTACTGTTGTAGGGATTCTGCACATACAGAACTTTGCACAAGAAAATAGGACGTTGGTGATGGGAGGTTGGACCTTCCTCACACCTCAATCAGAAGCCACCACAATCCCCTGACCGACTAGTTATAGTGTCTCATTAGCTCTCCGAACCCCCCAAGATACCCAATGAGTAGACAACCCAGAACATAACACTCCTGACCTCTCAGTCGCGGAAGCAATGCACACCCTTTCGCTCACTCACTCGTGTAAGTCCACACGAAATACCACCGAGTCTATGTAAGTTCAAAAGGTTTAATTTCAACTGACAAACTCTGTACGTTGTTCTATAATGCAGCAGCAACAGCAAAATGAATAAGATTAAAACACTAAACATTGTTACATTTAGTTACACTTACAACTACAAGTCCATAGAAGATAAAAGGCGAAATCATGATAACTGAACAGTGGTGGAAGAACCACCCTCCCCTTGGTAGGAATATAGTTTATATAAAATTATAAATTAAGATCTCTGAGCGAACCTAGTACTGGTTACATCATAAGCTCTGCAAAGTTCTGGTTCGTAGAAGGGAATCTTCCGTCTGTTATGAGAAAAATGGTGCGCGTTAGTATAGTGCAAGCATTTCTCAGTCGTGCCAAAAAGTGTAGCATTTTTATGGATAAGCAATATGGACTAACACCAGAACTCCATAACAAAGTGGCTTGTTTTTTGACCTTGTACGCAGCGCTCAGACAGTAGCAGTATGAGCTCATGTGGGCTCAAAGGTGTCTTACACAACAAGCTGCGAGGTAACTTGCGCAAAAATAAAAGACACAAAGCTAAAATGGTTGCATGGCTCGGGGTAACTTAGCAAAGACTAGAATGACCCTAGGGACCATATAACACTACTAGTGTCTACTCTACTACCTGATT
Organism: Calotriton arnoldi; assembly: GCA_963921515.1. NCBI lineage: Eukaryota > Metazoa > Chordata > Amphibia > Caudata > Salamandridae > Calotriton > Calotriton arnoldi. The sequence continues at coordinate 20,763 of CAWUFW010005295.1, forward strand.
TGTACTAGTGATGTATGTTGTATATGTATTATGTATGTATTAACTTTTTTTTCAATCTTGCTAGTGAAAAATAGGGGGAGGTGTATATGGCATCTAAAAAATGTGTAATGTTTTTTCTAGGCGTACTACCGACCACCAGTACCGGGGCCAGCGGCAAAGGTGACGCGGCCGCTGAGGGTGCAGGAGGAGATGCGGCAGTTGCAGGAGGAGCTGCAGGGGGTGAGCCAGCAGCAGTGGCGGGCGGTGGTAAGTTATATTCCTAATCCTTACTTATTGAAATTACACTCGCTTCAAGGGTGTAATGTATACTGAACTGTTGAGACATATTAAGTAAGAAGTTGTAGTGAACGGTTGAAGAAGACACCCTTTACTTAGCATTAGCAATAGCATTAGCGGTGGGAGTGTACTGTTGAGTAACCAATGGCCTCTTCTATCTGACTTCAACTCAGCTGTGAAACTTTTATGGAGAAGACTAAAAGTCAGATCAGATGACCTTGATGGATGGGTTGAACGAAAAGCGAAAGAAGGGTGGAAGGAGGAAGGACGGGTGAGATTTAATATTTATGACTGGCAGAGAAAGAGACGTGGGATGCATGCATAGGTGGCTGATAGGAATCAGATGCATGGGTGGTGGAATGCCTGAAACTCCCACAAATGTTAGAGGCCGAGGTAGTGGGAGGATAGGTACATACCACAAATGTTATGTACTGTGCCTGCTAGTGCTACTGTGCCACTATGTGTAGAATTAATTTGTCTTACTGCTTTGCTAAGAGTATATTTTACAATAGTCTTGTTTTTTCTTCTTGATATAGCTACTCCTTCCAAAGTGAAAGCAGACAGGAAGGAGTTGGCAGCCAAAGCCTGGCGCCGGAAGCTGGAGGCCATACAAACGGAATACCGGCGGCTGGTGGTTCTGGAGGAGGAGGAGGAGGAGGCGGCAGCAGGTGCAGCCTCCTCCAATGCCCCGGGCCCCAGCCACCCCCCTCCAGTGTTACGGCGCCACCGTCTGGCAGACGCCTGCCGCCGCACTTCATTTAATAGCACTGCTGCCCCCCGTGGATGCAATTGCCGCGCATTGAAGTGCTGCGTGGCCCACCTAGAGGAGCGTATTCGTGTCCTGGAGAGGCGAGCTCGCCGATGAACAGACCCTGTTGATTGTCCCTTTTTTATTGCTTATTTTGGTGGGTGAGAATCGGGCATTGGGGTTTTCACTTTTGGACAATTGGACATTTAATTTGTTGGACTTTTTCATTCCGGACAATGGACATTGGTTGGGGTTAGGGAGAGGGTTGGGTCAGGTGTTGTTGTGGGATTTTTTACATAGTTTATTTTTGTTAGGGGATTAAATTATATATTTATACTTTACATACAATGTTGTTAATGTTTTGTGGGTGGGGTTACTGTTTTATGTCACACTGTTTCCTTGCTGGTGCAGGGCCACAGCCAGTGTTTGATTTAAATAATTGGCTGACTTAGTAAGACACAAACAGATAGATACGGTACCCCTCACTGAGGGATTTGTCCTACTAGTACTGTCAGTCTCTCCTCCTAGTCTATGCATTCTGCAACTGGACTCAAAGGGGTGTGTGAAATAGAATTAATGAAAAATTTCCATTATTAATTATGCCTCCCCCAAACTTCTTCTCTTACCTGTGCTTGATGTTTAACTTAGGCACGGCGATGTCTGCATGGTGATGATGGTTTTCTTTCGCAACATGCCATGGTTGTGGTGGTAGTCGTAGTAGACCCTGGCAGTAGCATTTGCAAGAAAAAGAAAATGAGACAGTCAGTCGCCTGAGAGAGACTGTGGGAGGAGTAGTAGAACGAAGTACAGTACAGAACTTACTGCCAAACAATAATATGCCAAAATACAATAAAACATAATGGTGGCGGGGATAGCCTGGTACATAGAGTTACAAACTCTAGCTGTGTCGAGTCACTCGACTAGGCCTACAGTACACTCGACACAAGCGTAACCGTTAGTGCTGTGTAGGAGGATGACAACAAATCCAAACGATGCCGGCAATTAATGCTGATGGATTAGGTTCCTTTGGTAAAAAAATTATCTCGCAAATATACTGCTCATGGGTGGGCAAGCAGAAGAAGATCCTCGCCCTGCCTTGAAATTGAATTAGTGTTGCTTTTGCCACATCCGCCCCAGCAAGCGTTTGATAAATTATTGGTGTATATTTAATTTAGTCACACCTCAATAAGTCACACAGCCCGGGGGAAGAGGGTTAGGGTTTGATGAATGGTTGGGAAGGGGGTTTGGGGAAAGGTTTGACAAAGAAAAACAGTACGCATGGACAACAACAAAACACAATCTTGGCAGACGACCATATCCATAAATCTGTTAAGGGAGAAAAAGGAAATGCAAGCATGATGATGATAACTTGATGGTTAATGATAAGTAGTACTTACTAACTACTACTAGACAATTAGACAGTACAGGGCAGCAGTATATTATGCAATTTGCCTTGCCTGTCTGCCCTCCGAGAGACCCGAATTACATACAGTTTCTGTTCTGTTGTACCAGCCCGGGCTTACTATTAAAGATAGCAAAGAAAATTCAAAAATAGCTGTAGGGATTAATTGAATTATAAGCAGAGAGCAAACATAATAATAACAACAACACGCAGTAGTAATGATTGAAGACAAAAAATGAATCAAATTATTTAAAAGATGATGAAAGTTGATACTGTTATTGTATGTTATCCTGGTCAAAATGGGGAGTTGCATTTCGGCATTCCTCTTGGTCCTACCTTCCATGGACGCTCCGGCCATCAATCTTGGGTGACACCACTGCCTGCCTGGCAGATGTAGTCATTGGTAAGGTAAGTGTGAGTTGTTTTTCCCAGTATAGCACAGGGTAAGGGCCGGCCTGTAATTGTAGATGGAAAAACAAAAGGGATATTGAAAAATCAAGTAGATAAAAAATGCATAAATTACGGTGGAGTGCAACAAGAACACTTTAAGAGGGGGCATGGATACATCATGTCTACTCTAGTCTGTTTCCAGCATTAACCTCCAACAACAACAGGACAGAGCAGGCCCACGGCACCCGTGACCCATCCTCCATTTAGCGTACATTTTTTGACAGAGGCAGACAAAGCAGATATACAGCAACATAGCATTTTACAAATTAAGTGACTAAATCAATGCACCGCTGTCAGTCATACCACCACACTCGACTCCACCACTACACAGACATGTAGGTCTGCAGTGGTTGTTGTTGACTTGTTTACCTTTTATGCCACTCATGAAACGCCCTGAGTTATTCCATCAATCATCTCGGATCCTACTGAGTGACTGCGAAGATATTATGTCACTGTGGTCATCATCATGGTGTGTTGTCCAACTCAGTGTGCAGTGTACAGACTGAGTCCCCTTTCCATATTGAAAATGCAATGGATCGGCCAGCAGTAGAAGTACAAATTTGTTATTAAAAAACAAGAATGGAAACAAACATTGCATTGAGTTACTTTTAGTGTGTAGATTAGATAATAGTACACAATGAATTAACTTCATGCACTACAAACAACAACAACACAAATTACTCAGTCAGCGTCCAATGCATGTCATCATTCATTACCTGTTCCTTCTCATCTTCAGTTAATGGGCAGTCTCTCTCGGCTCGGAAAGGAGGATACGTATAGTAGTCATCATCATGTTCCACTTCTTTTGGAGAGACTCAACGAGGCAAGATTTTCTTTTTTCTTCTATTATGCTACATCCAATCATCATCTGGCTTGAGGGCAATAGATTTAGGGCGATTCAGGAGGATGGAGGAGCAGGACTCGGAGGAGTGGACTGAAATGCAGACAGCTGAAACTCATATATGGCAATAAAAGACTAGAAGACAGTGGTGATGGATTTGTTGTGATTTGAAGTTTCCAACCAGAAAGACAGACACACAAATAAAAGTAAATAAGGGAGGACGACAGTAAGAAGTGGAAGCCTAGTTGTCAGGGAAGTATAGCTCGTCCTCAAACTCTGGGGGTTCAACCAGAAGTAGGTAATCAGCATCTAACATGCTACTTCCGTCACCTGAGCCGCTGTCCTCATCTTCCTGCGTTGATTCATGTATTGTGTAATTCGGTGGTATAAATTGCTGATTCATTTTGATCATGGTTAACCTCTCCACGTTTTTGGGTGAGAGACTGGTCCTTTTCACTGTTACAATGGAACCAGCAGCACTGAAAACACGTTCAGAAGAGACACTTGGGACAGGGCAAGCCAGATAGTTTATCGCCAGCCTGCTGAGCACTGGCCATTGGCCCCTTTTGCCATACCAATACCGCAATGGGTTTTGATCAATGTAGACCTCTGTTGGGTCATCCAGGTAGGCCTGGACCATCCGGTCAATGTTCAGGGGTGCTACACTTTGTTCGGCCTCTTTCGTCTTTGCATCAGCACTGGACCTAGCACGTCCTTGCTGTAAATACCAATTATGTGCCATTTTTACTGGGGCTGATGATCCGGTTCTTGCTGTTGTCGATGGTGTTGGTGACAGCTGTGAACCAAATGCACTGCCCTCAGGCTCTGAAGTTGAACTTGATGCCGGATGCCCTGCTGCAGTACTTGTTGTGGGTTTGAGTAGCGGGCCTTTAATTACCAGCCGTTCATTTTCCAATTTACTGGCTGCCTCAGCTATCCAAGTTTTGTAACGGGCAACATCCACTTCTGAAAAGGGAGTAATATCTTACTGTTCAGTGCCGATTTGTACGGTGGATCCAGAATTGTGGCACAAATGTAATGTTCTTGTGACAAAATCTTAGTTTGCACCCTTGCATTTTCAGTTAAGTGACATGATAAGCTCTCCACAACTCATATGCTTCTTTTTTTTCCTCCACACCTATGTACGCATCAGACACCTCCTTCAGCTGTTGCTCTAGCATGTGCAACAATGGGATAGCTTGGTCCATAGTACAGTCCTCCTTGCTGACTTCACGTGTGAAGACCTCGAAAGGAAGAAGCATCTCTGTCAGGCATTTAACTAGGCACCATTGGTCCATCTGAAGGGTCATGCCTTTCACAGTAGCATCCGCCCTTCGCATGACATATTCATTGATTGGTCTGTACTGCTCAAACAGACGGTCAAGCATGTAATACGTTGAGTTCCAACGCGTTGCCACCTCCTGGATGAGTGCTTTGACTGGCATTCTATAGTCACGTTGAATGATCCTCAGCTGCTTCCGGGCTTTAAAAGAATGGCTGAAATGAGTGCATATTCTGCGGCAGGTGGTCAGTAAGTTGCTGACTATGGGTTCTATTTTCAGAAAGACTTGAACTATAATGTTAATGCAGTGCGCCAAACACGGGACCCTGAAATAGGCACCAACCTCCATGGCCTTAAGTACATTACTGCCATTATGTGTGGCAACAAAACCAATGTTAAGCCCTCTTGGGCGCAGCCATTCAAAGACCTTGCTGTTAAACTCTTCCAAAATGTTTGCAGCAGTATGAGATTTCTCCATGGCGAACATGGCTACAGTTGCATGTTTCCGAGTAGCATTAAAAATCTCAGCTGTGTCAACAGCACCTACTTCAGATAGCTTTTCTCTAACCCCCACAAAAGAGACCCAGTGTGCAGGGATGCACATGTAATCAGTGGCTTGGCAACTGGTCCACATGTCTGTTGTCAGGTGGATTTTGTGAACAGCACTATGCTGCACAGCCTGTCCAACCAATTCCAGCACATCGTGATGTAGTGCTGGATCAGCAACTCTGGCGAAATAGGACCAGCTGGGAACCTTCCATTTAGGGCAGATGGCTGACACAAATTCAAGGAAACCCACCCCTTCCACAAATGAAAAAGGGAGAAGGTCCAGCGCTAACATTTTAGCCAGCTTCGCATTGTACAACAGTGCCGTTGGGTGGTTGCGTTGGTACTGCCCCTCCGACCTAAGCATGCTGTCAATGGTAGGCTGGAATATTTTCCTTTGTGGTGCAGCTGTCTTCTTGAACCCAGTTAGGCTCAAGGACGACGCACTTTTTCTCATTGCAGTACTCGGTTGCCTTGGTGTCTCAGGCTGACTCTTACTACGGTGCCACTGAGATGTTGCTGAGGATGTGGGCGGTACCACTACACTGCTGGGGATAGGGCTAGAAATGTCTCCCTCTTGTTGACCTTCCACCGCGATCATATCTTCCCCTACTTCTTCATCCCCAACAACAGCAATGGGTCCAGTTTTACTTTTTTCTATGTGAAGTAGGTGAGCCTCCCACTTGATACTGTGGTGTTTTTTGAGATGACTTGTTTGTCCACCGGTACCATAGTTTGTATCAAGCTTACCCCGCCTAACAGCCTGCCGACAAATTGAGCATATAGCAATGTTCTCCTCCTTACTGCTAACCGAAAAGAAGTCCCAAACTGGGGAGGAGAACTTTCTGGCGTTGCTGGAAGTGCCACTTTCAATACCAGATGAACTGGAGGGTGTGCCTTGAATTTGACTCTGGCAGTTACATTACCACTACCTACTGAGGTGGTGGTTGAGCTGGATGTAGGTCCCTGCCGGGCATTTGCAAAGGCAAATATGGAAGCTGGAGGTCGTGTTGGTGTTACCTGTGTTGGTGGTATCCGTGCTACATCCCTCGCAGCGATTTTGGATAGTCTAATAATGTTGGTCTCCATCTCCTCTGGCCTGGGAGTGATGTTCATGATGACTGGCTCTTCATCATCATCACCCCCCTCGTCTACATCTACCTCCATAACTCTAAGGCTTTCTGGAACCTTCCTTTTCACTAGCCTTGTCTTGTGGGGTGCATCACTCTCAGACTGAGCTGGTGGCTTCCAAGTGGCATCTAGATCATCAGAAGCGGGGCTTGAAGAAGAAGTTGATGGACTAACCCTCCTTTTCCTTGCTGGGGGTCTGGAAGACAATGGATCTTCTGAAACAGTGGCTTGCTCCTCTTCGTCTGCAAAAAGCTCGATTTCCTGAACTGCCCCTACTTCAGGTGGAACAACTACTATTGTGGGCTGTGGTTGCGGCTGTGGTTGCGGCTGTGGTTGCAGCTGTGGTTGCGGCTGTGGTTGGGGCAGTGGTTGCGGCTGTGGTTGGGGCTGTGGTTGCGGCTGTGGTTGGGGCTGCGGTTGCGGCTGTGGTTGGGGCTGTGGTTGCGGCTGCGGTTGCGGCTGTGGTTGCGGCTGTGGTTGTGGTTGCCCACTTATCTGCTGAGTTTCCGCCTGCGAGTGTGTGAATTGGGTACTACTTTGCGATAATGACATTTCAACATCACTGCTCGTTAGTAGACTGGCTACCTCTGCCACACTCATGGGCTTGGGCCTAGGTTGGTTGGGTGGGCCCGCTGATGCGGAGGTGCTGCTCCCAGCTTGGTCCTCGCCGGACACCGCTGCTGCAGGCGTAAATTTTTTTCCCCCAAAAAACACATCGGCCGGCACACCAGTCTTGGCAAGTGCCACTTCCTTCTTCTGTTCCTTCTTCTTCTCACTGGCAACTTTCTTGGTACTGGAGGACCTGGTACCTTTCTTTGGGGCCATCTTCTTCAGATATCAGCAGGACGCAGGTGCACAAGTTGCAGAGATGTCTGTGGTCACACGTGGAAGTGACGTGGTGCGCAGCAGGACTTCTGTCTGGCAATACAACGGGTGATGATGATGACACCTCCTCCTCTGTCTTTTTGTGCACCTAAAAGCAAAGAAGCCAGGAGAAGAACATCAGTGAAATGTTGCATTTGTTGTTGTGGTTCAATTACTACTAGTACAAACAAACAAATAAAATATATAACTTAGTGTAGCCATTTGTGTCAACAAGGGCTTTCATGGTATACTGTGTACACTCTCAGGAAGGATAGGAAAGAAGAGGAACAACAACAAAAATACAAATGTAATGGAAGTGGACCCTGTTTGGCATTAAATTATTTGCTCATCACATCATTCAGGGAGCTGCAGCTGGCAAAGGGGATGGATGGAAGCAGTAAGCTAAGAGGAAAACCATGCAGGCCTAAATGGCAAAAGCAGCACACTTATAACTCCCACCAGAAATGGCTACCAGCCACATGGACAATCACAAATCACAAGCAACAAGCAGGAGGCCTGGAAAACAATGTACTGAAAACAGGCCTATAATAGCCAAGCAAAGGCTGCATGCTAAACCACACTGCTTTGCCTGTAATGCAATAAAATGCAAAAACGAAAATCCACAGGGCTAAACAAGGCCTGCAAGGTACACAACACCCCGCACACAGAACAAAGGCATTTATTTAACACACACCCAAACACTGAAATACACCCAAAAATACACATTTTGCAATTCAATCCAATGCCATCCATGCCCTAAATGATGTTTAAATTCAACAGAACACACAGAAACAGTTGTTTCATGCACCCCTGACTACCTCTGAGCCTACAGGATGAAAGGCCTGTTGGCAGACTAGGCCACAAGCTTGCAGGCCTATGGATAAAAGCACACTACCGGGCTTCAAAATGGCCACCAGCCACATGGCCAGGCCCACAACAACAAGAAACTGAAGACAGACAATGCAGGCCTATGGCAAAAAGCACACTGCCTGGCTTCAAAATGGCCTCCAGCCTCATGGCCAGGCCCACCACAACAAGAAACTGAAGACAGACAATGCAGGCCTATGTCAAAAAACACACTGCCTGGCTTCAAAATGGCCGCCAGCCTCATGGCCAGGCCCACAACAAGAAGCCTAGGCCACAAAGGAAACACATGCAGGCGTATATGGCAAAAGCAGCACACTTATAACTCCCACCAGAAATAGCTACCAGCCACATGGACACTCACAAATCACAAGCAACAAGCAGGAGGCCTGGAAAACAATGTACTGAAAACAGGCCTATAATAGCCAGGCAAAGGCTGCATGCTAAACCACACTGCTTTGCCTGTAATGCAATAAAATGCAAAAACGAAAATCCACAGGGCTAAACAAGGCCTGCAAGGTACACAACACACCGCACACACAACAACGGCATTTATTTAACACACACCCAAACACTGAAATACACCCAAAAATACACATTTTGCAATTCAATCCAATGCCATCCATGCCCTAAATGATGTTTAAATGTAACAGAACACACAGAAACAGTTGTTTCATGCACCCCTGACTACCTCTGAGCCTACTGGATGAAAGGCCTGTTGGCAGACTAGGCCACAAGCTTGCAGGCCTATGGATAAAAGCACACTACCGGGCTTCAATATGGCCACCAGCCACATGGCCAGGCCCACAACAACAAGAAACTGAAGACAGACAATGCAGGCCTATGGCAAAAAGCACACTGCCTGGCTTCAAAATGGCCTCCAGCCTCATGGCCAGGCCCACCACAACAAGAAACTAAAGACAGACAATGCAGGCCTATGGCAAAAAGCACACTGCCTGGCTTCAAAATGGCCTCCAGCCTCATGGCCAGGCCCACAACAACAAGAAACTGAAGACAGACAATGCAGGCCTATGGCAAAAAGCACACTGCCTGGCTTCAAAATGGCCGCCAGCCTCATGGCCAGGCCCACAACAAGAAGCCTAGGCCACAAAGGAAACACATGCAGGCCTATATGGCAAAAGCAGCACACTTATAACTCCCACCAGAAATGGCAACCAGCCACATGGACACTCACAATTCACAAGCAAAAAGCAGGAGGCCTGGAAAACAATGTACTGAAAACAGGCCTATAATAGCCAGGCAAAGGCTGCATGCTAAACCACACTGCTTTGCCTGTAATGCAATAAAATGCAAAAACGAAAATCCACAGGGCTAAACAAGGCCTGCAACACACCACACACAACTAAGGCATTTATTTAACACACACCCAAAAAAACTGAAATACACCCAAAAATACACATTTTGCAATTCAATCCAATGCCATCCATGTGCCCTAAATGATGTTTGAAATAAATAAATACATCACACAGCAAAGGAACAGTTGTTTCATCATGTTTCATCATGCACCCACCCATGACTAGCTCTGGGCCTACTGGCTACCCACAACTATTTATTTTTAAAAATGATGAAAAGTACCAAAATTGTAGTTGCAGCAACTGCAATGCCCCAATCAAACAACACCAACTTACTTGTAAAATCTCAAATCCAAAAGTCCTCAAATCCAATGATAATGATGCAGCAGACAGAAAGAGTGATCCTTCCAGCTCAAATCCAAATGAAAAATGAACAGGAGATGGACAAAGCACTGGGAGGAGCCTGCTGGACAGGAACAGGAAGTAGGAGACTCTGTGGCACTTCCTCCCTCTCCCCCCCAAAAAATTTGACAAAAAAGGACAGCCAAATATCAATCTGAGGAGTTTTTATCATCCAAATCATTTTATAGAAGGTTTTATGCTGCTCGAGATATTATTCTTCTCCAGATTGAAAATTTTGCGTGTTCGGGATCGCAAGCTTTACCAACATTCCGCCGGATGTCTGATGGCGCGCCCGAATGACGTGTTCGTGATCGCAATCTCTCTCGCGGTGCACGATGGCGAGGCGAATGACGTGTTCGCGATCGCACACTCTCGCGGTGTCCGATGGCGCGGCGAATGACGTGTTCACGATCGCAAACTCTCGCGGGATCGCGCGGCCGGCTACCGAAATCTCGTGGCGCACGCGAACGAATAGGAAAACTCGTCGGCGAACGCAGGAATCCCGGTAAGTCGCTATCGCGCGCGCTAGAATGCATTTTTAAAGCGCGAACAAGAAAATAATTCCGCTACGCCGCGGATCGCGGAATTGTTGCTAATTCCGCATTCTCCGCGAAACGCCAAATTGCCTAAATTCCGCAAGCGGAGCGGAATTTGACGCCCAGGCCTAAAAATTTGAAAGAGTATGGCTGAGCCTTCAATGGGACTAGAAGACGTATTGTTTACGTTATCTAATTTTATGTTATTATTTATATTCGTTTGAACCTTTTTTCTGTATTGTTAACACATTTTTTATTTCTCCATGTGCTCTTGAAGATTGCTTTTGCTCTGTTATTCTGTGCTATTTATGGTTCTTTTTTGTTGTGTAAGGTTTCTAATTGATGGCTAATAAAATAAAAAAAATAAAAAAGGATAGTACGTATCCAACATGTTTGTTGTAACAATATCTGTACTTTCCGGTTCATTTAATGCTAATTATTCAATTTCTTGTACAGATTTCAATACTCGATTTCGTGTTGCAGCAAGACCTAGACTTACCCAAATGATTCCTCTTGACTTTGAATATAAACTTGCAGATGTCAAGCGATCCGAACATTCATAGGATCCAATCTCTCGATGGGAAAGCATCTTCAAACTAAAGCTGTACAATTTGTTACTAAGAGTCTTCTCTTGTGAAATTTCTTCCCACATTTCTTTCAACTCAGTCTTTTCAGATTTTATGTATGACGTAACATAGCGAGCAACAACAATCAAATTATCTGCAACATACTGGATATCCCTATTTGCATTCCACATCGTCAAAATCACTGGATTGTAATCATTAATATACTTTGAATGTTCACTTCTTTTTATATTGTAAGTATTCTTTGGAGATTTTCGAGTTATAGTATGCCTCACTGCTGACATGAAACTGTTGACTCTTCCTTTGGAAATTACTGGACGTGGGAATCCAAAACGACATTTTGTATAAAAATTTTCCTTTGACTTGTATTTCCGTCGACAATATTTCCCACATCGATGAGTTTGAAACCGTAAAACTTGTTGTCTTAAGGTATTTTCTTCTCCTGTTTTTGGAATACTACATGAAACATAGTCTTCAATGAAAGATAAAACAGTTTCATCAGATTCAGTTCCAAATTTAGGTGCATCCTTGATCCATAAAAGCATATGTATATGAGGAGCACCTCTGGCTTGGTACTCCTTTCTCCAAAATAAATCAATATCTTCTCCAAGAGGTGGGTTCTTTTTATGGCAGATAAAAGACAACATAGCTTGAAACCTATGATTAAAATATCTGCACACATTTACAGGATCCAATGAACAGAGTTCTCCAGCTGTCTTGAATTCAATGTTTTTTATATTTGAATTTGCTTCTCGTAGAAATTCAAGTAAATTGTCCCATGCGTATTCAGCACAGCTTAACGTAACAAACCATGTAGGGGTTCCTAAGTTCCTTAGCATACATTTAAGTCCTCCGTGACGACGATACCAATACTCATTAGTACCACGTTGACACGCCATCAAATTAATAAATTGAGATTCTAAATGATCGTCTCTTTGTTGCACTTTGTCCATGAATTCCTTTGCAGAAACATGTTGAAGATGAACTCCTGTTTTTAATATGTGGTTCACTGCATATGAAAGTCCAGACAAGTCACTTTCAAACAAAATATGAAATATATATGGAATACATCGTCGAAATCTTGGATCTTCTGAGTACAATCTTGTACGATATTCTGAAGCTGGAATCTGCACAGGTCTTTAATCATATTGTCCACCTTTCCCAGTGGGAAAGAGCTGTGGAAAACAACGGGCTTCTAAACTTCTTTCCCAAACACTCATAGGAGTTCCCTTTGATTTCTTCATTTGGAATAATTCAATAGTATTTCCAATCACTTCCTTTGCATGTAAAGGATGTACACTATAATGTTCATAAATTTCTTCACTCCTGGAGATGTCCACTTTTTCGATTTGGCCACTTGAAATTTCGCTATCATCTCCTAAAACTATTTCTTCTTCTTCCAGATATACATTTTTGTAATAAAGATTGTTTTTTATGAGATATAATGTAGCCTTTTGAACTTTGCTGACGTCTACTAACTCTTGCCATATTTTCCGACTCTTTGTTGCAACACCATTAACTAGAATAACTACAGGTTCAGTTTCCTCTCTCTCTCCACCAATAGTTTTAATATTTTTCTTTAAATCTAAAGGTAAATACACAACTCTTCCTTTTAATCCTCTTTGTAAATCTGATGAAGGCAGCTTACCTGTTTTAGGCTCCATACGAACTATAGCCTGAAACGGGTGTACAGATTGAATTAGAATAGACTCATATGTATTTAAATCCACCAGTTCCGGAGGAACAACTACCAACTCTAGGTTATTATGTACAGCTCTAGCTGGCATTTTGTCCTCTTCTAGTTTGCTGTAACAATATTTACAAATATGTTGATCACTACCCAACTCAAAAACACCTTCTACCAACAAATAAGCACCAAATTCCTCCCGCTTATTATTGTTTTCCTTTTCACTTTTTAAACACAGATCAACATTCCTAGTTTGATTTCTATAGTGAGTACGTCGACAACAAATACAAACATAGTTTTGTTTTTCAGAGCAAATTACCTTAACCTTTGTTATTTCTTCTACAGACTTCTCAGTAGTACTATCTTCCACCTCTTCTTCAACACCTACACTTATCAAACTCTCACTTTGTGTACACTCTTCTCCAGTACTAAAGATACGAAACTCTATATCATCACAAACTTTTTTTACATCCAATACTGACCCATGCAAAAGAGCAGTGTTTAGTGCGCTTAAAAATAAAGCAGGACTTTTTACATAGTACAATCTTCTTACTAACTTCCGCATTGCAGAGTGATGTACTGCTAACATTCTCAAATGATGAAAAACACTTTGACACACTTTTCTAGAAAGACAAGCTAGAGAATGTCCTTGCAAACCAGTATTTTTTCTCACTTTACAAGGATCTAGTCCTTGCAACATCTTAATCTTTTGTTTAATACTTTTTTTAGTATACTCTCGTAAGAAATTTAGTAAAATATCAATAGACTCCTGTCGTATACTACAAATACTACTACAATCCCACGTATACACTGGAGCTTGTGTACGTCTCCCTTGAACTTCTTCAGCTATCACTTCTTTCACATTTCTGGGAACCATCTTTTCTTTTTCAATTGCACAACCATTCTTAACTTCATAAGCACGACCACTGGTATCAACTGCGTGAACTAATGTATTGTTTTGAAAATAGCTCTCTTCATTAAAAAAAGTTTCTGAACTAGAACTGTGCTTCCATTCACCAAAATATTTTTTACAAAAGTTAGTTCTGCTTATTAATCTTTTCCTTCTTTTCAATTCAAAAGCCTTTTCGACTGTACTTTCAATCTATTGTTTCTTTTTATAAAATGCAGATCTTTTTTATATTTCTTGCAATCTCTCAATAAATTTTGTACTACTCTACTTTTATACATACGTTTTCTAATATTGTGATATTCTTTCATCCTTCTTCCAACATAGATTGTTTTCTCAATTCCTGAATTTCCATTAATTTGTCCTTTTTAATTTCATTCTTCTTCGTTCTAAAAGTATTCTTTCTATTTTCAGCATTTTCAGAACCCTTTCCTGTCCTTGAAAGTCTTTTAATAAATTCTTTTGTTCTCTTACCGCAAGACTTTTTCTTTTTTGCCACATGTTGTAGTTCATCTAAATCCTGCTTTTGTCTTTTCTTTAAATGGTACTGTTTCTTTTCTTGTTTTCTCTTTTCCGTTTTTTTGTCATGGTAAATCTTTCTAATAATAATAAAGAATATCTGAAAAAAAGAATGTTAAAAATAATTTAATATTATTAAAATAATTATATAGAAATATTCTTATCTATTACTAAAGAAACACCTTCTATTTAAAAGCTACAAACAAATGTATGTATGGTTTTCAGAATATGGTCACAATTACACATGAGCTGCAAAATACGTGAAGAGGGGTGGAGAAAAAACAAATGCAGCATTAATGTCTGAATGATTAGAGCACTAAATATCTTGTGCCTGCATCATTGTAAGACTGCATGGCAACTACTTTGGTGTTTTTATAATTGCATGAGAGGGGTGCAGAAATTCGCAAGAGACGTGCAGAAAGAAGCAACAGTAGTGCAAAAGAAGCAACAGAGGTGCAAAAAGAGGCAAATGAGGTATAGAAAGAGGCAAGAGAACTGCAGAAAGAGGCAAGGGAGTTGCAGAAACAGGCAAAAGAGGTACAGAAAGAGGGAACAGGTGGGCAGAGTGAAGCAAGAGAGGTGCAGAAAGAGGGAAGAAGGGTGCAGAAAAAGGGAAGAGGGATGGAGACATTTAAAACAGAGGTGCAGGAAGAAGACAGAGCAGTGCAGAAAGAACCAACATAGGTGTACAAAGAGCCAAGAGGGGTACATAAAATGCAAGTGAAGTGCAGAACGAAGCAAAAGAGGTGCAGAAAGAACCAACAGAGCTGTAAAAGGAGACAACAGGAGTGCAGCAAGGGGTAGGAGATGTGCAGAATGAGGCAAGAGGGTTACAGAAAGAGGCATAAGGGGTGCAGAAAGAGGAACAGAACTGCAGAAAGAAGCAACAGAGGTTCTTAAAGACGCTCAAAAGGTGCAGAAACAGACAAGACAGGTGAACAAGCAAGGAACAAAGATACAGAAAGAGGCACAAGTGGTGAAGAAACAGGTAAGAGAGATGTAGAAAGAGGCAAGAGAGTTCCACAAAGAGGGAACAGGGGTGCTGAAACAGTTAAAAGGGGTGCGGAAAGAAGCAAGTGAGGTACAGAAAGAGGCAAGAGAGGTGCAGAAAGAGGCAAGAGAGTTACAGAAAGAGGCAAGTGAAGTGCAGAAGGAGACAAAAGAACTGCAGAAAGAGGCAGTAGAGGTGCAGAAACAGGCAAGTGAGGTACAGAAAGTAGAAGAGGTTTGCAGAATGAGAGAAGAGAAGTGCAGAAAAAGAAACAAACGTGGACAAAGAAGTAACAGAAATGCAAAAAGAGGCAACAAAGACGCAGAGGGAAGCATCAGTGGCTTGCACACAATTAGTACCAATTTAACACCCACATTTAGCAACAAGTAATAGATGACCATTCTAGGTTTGCAAAGGGTCTTCCACCACGATGTAACACTTGTCACTGCATTTTTGTTAACGTTTGACCATTTGAGCTAGAAACAAGGCTTTTTTTGTTCAAATATGCAGATTAGAATACAGACGATGAATGTTGTGCCTAATGCAGATAATGTATAATTATACAAAAGTTGGCGCAGCCAAACACTGCTCATACCTCTGACTAGGTTCACAAGTGCTCCTCAGTGATTCTCCCCATATTGTTAAAAGCACGCATACATATATCTCTACGTTTTCAAATCATCATGATATCTAAAACAAATATATATACAATATTTCTGAAATACAGTAAAACATAGAAACTGAGACATGTACTAGATCTGCATGAGTAATTCCAAAACTCTGTGAGTAGTGCTTGGGTGATTGTATGAGTGTAAAGGTAGTCACTGGATAATTGCAGGAGAAGATGGATAGTGACTAGTTAATTGCATGAGTGCAAACATACACATTGACTGCATGGATAAGTGTATAAATAGCACCTGAAGGGATCGATGAGTTATTGAGTACTGCCTAGAAGAATAGATGAATGCAAGAGAGGGGCATGGGTGATTATACGACTGCAAGGGTAGTGTGTAGGTTATTACATGACTGCATAGGTACAGCCTGCATGATTGCATGACTGTAGGGAAAGTACATATAGACCCTCAATAATGACATGCTTGCAAGGCTAATTTCTGGAGGATTACTGAAGTACATAGCAAGTGAATGGATGATTTTATAAGTTCATGAGTACCGCCTGGGTGATTCCTGAACTACTAGAATGCTGCCTGACTGATTACAGGAGTGCAAAGATGGTGACTGGGTGATTTTAAAAGTACATGACTACTGGCTGAGTGATTACATAAGTTCAAGAAAAGTGCGTATGTGATTGAAAGAGTACAAAGGGATTAAAGGAGTACATGGGTAACACCTTGGCGATTGCATAACTGCAGGGATAATGTCTGGGGATTTACATGACTACATAGCAAGTGACTGGGTGATTTTATAAGTGCATGGGTACTTCTTGGGTAATTGCAGGACTACTGAGGTAGAGCCTGAGTAAATAAAAGACTCCAAAAGTAGTGCCTGGGTGATTTCATAACAGCATGACTACTAGCTGAGTGATTACAAGTCTAGAAAGGTAGTGCCTCCGTGATTCAAGGAGTGCAACATTAGTGCCTGGGTGATTATATAACTACATGAATTATACCTTTGTGATTGCATAACTGCATACATAGTGCCTAAATGATTGCATCAGTGCAACAGTAATGGCTGAGCTATTACAGTACTGCATATGTAGTGCCTGCATCATTGTAAGAGTGCATAATGAGTACTTGGGTCTTGGGCCTAGCCAAATATAAAGCAACAGACTATTATATGACTCATCTATAAGTCTCTCCATATTGTTAAATGCATGCATACATATATCTGTACGTTTTCAAATCATCATAATATCTAAAACAAACATGTATACAATATTTCTGGAATATAGTGAAACCTAGTAACTGAGGCATATAATAGATCTACTTGAGTGATTGCATAACTCCATGGGTAATGCTTGGGTGATTGTATGAGTGCAAAGGTCGTCACTGGATAATTGCAATAGAAGACGAAAAGTTATTTGGCTACTTGCATAAGTGCAGACATAGACATTGAGTGCACAGATAAGTGTATAAATATCATCTGAAGGCATAGATGAGTCATTACGTATTACCTAGGTGAATAGACATGCCTGCAAGGGTAATATCTGGTGGATTACTTTTGAGCTACATCTTCATTATTGTATCTAAAATTATGCAGCATCATTCAACTATACCTTTCTACAGACTTAAAAAACAAGGCTAATTAACAACACCTTATATGAGCATCTTTCAAACCAAACTTTTATTCTGCATCTTCACCTTTGTATCTAAAATTATGCGGCATCATTCAACTATACCTTTGTACAGACTAGAAAAAAGAAGCCTAATTAACAACACCTTATATGAGCATCTTTCAAACCACACTTTTATGCTGCATCTTCACCTTTTTATCTAAAATTATGTGGCATCATTCAACTATACCTTTGTACAGACTAGAAAAAAGAAGCCTAATTAATAATACCTTATGTGAGCATCCTTCAAAGCACACTTTTGTGATGCATCTTCACCATTTTATCTAAAATTATGCGGCATCATTTAACTATACCTTTGTACAGACTAGAAAAAAGAACCCTAATTAATAAAACCATATATAAACATCTTTGAAACTACACATTTGTGCTTCATCTTCACCAATCTATCTAAAATTATGCGGCATCATTCAACTATACCTTTGTACAGACTAGAAAAAAGAAGCCTAATTAATAACACCTTATATGAACATCAGTAATCCATCTTCCAAAATACACATATTACTTTACAGATTCTTTTTTAAACAACATTTAAGTACAATAAAACAAACTACAATACACATCTCTACATTTAATAATATAATTCAAACAACAAAGGGGCATATTATCAAGCGGCAGCGATAATTATCGCTGGCCGCTGTTAGCGTGAGGAATCCTATCGCCGGCTATCGCTGGAAATTATCGCCATGCTAGCGCTGTATTAACAACGCTTAGCGCAAAGGCGATAATTTTCCAGTGATAGCGATGTTTTACATGGAACATCGCTGGTTTTCCAGCGATGTCCCATGGAAAACGGCGATATACTTGGTGATAGGGCCTGTGGTCTTAGCCACACAATCCACCCCCATGTTAGGTATGCCTTAGTCAGGAATTTAGCAGACGTTAAATTCCTGCGTTAAGGCATACTTAACGCAATTTAAAATATCGCTAACCCACGTTGCTAATATGGCGATACCTGGGTTAGCGATATTTCCTGTTGTTTTCACAGGCACGCCCCTTTGCATCTCATTAGCGATGCGATGGGAGGCGTGCAGAAAACGGACGCTAAGTTAGGAATCACGCGCTAGCGTGTCCTTGTTAATTCGGCGATAAAATTATCGCCGCTTTTCGTCCAAAAACGGACGCTAAAGCGGCGATAATTCATTAACGCCGCCTTGTTAATATGCCCCACAGTTTTTGAATGATTTTAAAAGTTTAAAAATAAACCTCACAAATTTATAACTCACCTTCCAAATAGATTAGTTGAATTAAAAACATCTCAAACTCTCACAGGATTTTCTTTTGCACACAATTAATATAATGCACCAGACTCAGCAAGGTAAAACCAGTAATGGCAAAGTTTCCCTCTCTTTCTCCACACAAATACATGTAAGTAACAAATCACATTGCTACCTACATTTTTTCAAATTATAAAACACATTTCTATTGGTTACACATAATAACCCTTAGCAACTGACTTCTAAAAGTGCCCAAACTGCTTATAAATTTTTTTGTAAGTCGCGACTCCATCGTGCTCCACCGCGATGGAGTCGTGAATTTATACGGGAGTTCAAAGAGATATAACAAATAAATTTAACACTATTTTTTAATAACACACCACTTCTAAAGATAGTACTGACTTGGGAAATGTCACTGTAATAACATATTACTTATATATAAATTACAATTTCACATTTTAAATCCACAGTTAAATTTCAACCCTTCCCCCATTCTGCTTAATGCCAGTTTCCATAGTAAAAGTTCATGGAACACTCAACTTAACTGACAGGTCACAAGTTCACCATATTTTCAAGTTCACCTCACAATGTTGCAAATGCAAACAGCAAGTGAGGTTGACTTTGCAAAATCTGATCTTATCATTTCTATTGTACCTTTCAAACATTTTTTACTAACCAATAGGAAACATGGTTTTTTAAAAAGTAAAATGCACCCTATTTTTGAATGTACAATGTTCTTAAACAGCCTATCAATTCTCTACTTTTTTAAAAATAGCAAGCATCTTGTCCACCATTTTACATACCTCATGTTAGACCTGGCACCATTGGCGTGGGTCTCCCTTCCATTTTTTGCTGTTGCCTCTTATGTTTTTGCTGGTTTTAGATACTTTTGGGCACTGTGCCACTGCTGTTCAGTGCCACAGTGCAAGTGCTCCCTATGGTAAATTGATGTATGGATTAGTGACTCCATGATTGGCTTGTTTGGCTTACTGTCAGACCCTAGTACAGTGCACTGCGTGTGCCCAGGGCTTGTAAATCAAATGCTGCTGGTGGGCTTGCAGCACTGGTTGTGCCACCCACTGGAGCAGCGTGTAAAGTGTGTCTCAGGCCTGCCATTGCAGAGCCTGTGGGCAGTCTGGTACTGCCATGTTGACTGGGCAAGTGTACCCACTTGCCAGTCCCTAAACCTTCCCTTTTATACATATTAGTCACCCCTAAGGTAGGCCCAAGGGCAGGGTGCATTGTAGGTAAAAGGTAGGACATGCCCTGGTGTGTGTGGCATGTCCTAATAGTGAATTACAGCCATTTTTGTTTTTCACTATTGGAAGGCTACCTGTTCCCCATAGGCCAGAATGGGCAGTTAGATTATTACATCTTATAAGCCTAACTGACTCAGGGAACCAGGTAGAAATTCGAGTTTAGTACGCCTGAACTCAGAATGATAAAATACATCTTTTAGTGAAGTTGGTTTTAACATTCTGTGTTTGAAAATACCACTTTTAGAAAGTAGGTATTTTCTTGCCTAAATATCCAAGCCTGCCTCTGCTAGGTTGTGTATTCCTTGTCTGGAGATTGAGTGACAGGGGCTGTGGATGGCTACAGGAGACAGGGTGAGTCAGCGCAGGGCTGAATAGAAAGATCTGCATCCAGAGTGGAGGGAGGAGTTGCACCTGGGTCTGAATAGGGCTGTGCCTGCCTTCCACAATGCTGGCTCCACCTCCTGCCGGGCGGCTGAGCACTCTGCCCCACATTCTGAAAGGAAAGAAGGAGTCAGAAAAACAAAGTGCTCCAGGACTGACCAGAACTGGTTTTGGACTAGGCAGAGGCCTCTCTACCTTCAGAGAACAAAGAGAAACTGTGTATAAATATTAGGACCCAGACCCAAGAACTTTAGATCACTTCTGGGAATCGAGACGAACCTTTGCTGAGGAGAAGAACCAGGAAGCTGAAGGAGGAGACTACCCCTGTGCTGTGTGTTTGGGGGTTGGCCTGCAGTGGTTGCTTCATTGCCAAAGAAAGGAGAAAAGGACTGAGTGTACTTTCTATCAACTTGAAGAAGAATCTCCAAGGGCTTGAACTAGAGCTTGCCTCCTGCCTGAAGTCTCAGGGATACAAGACTTCACCAACCAGCTCCCCCCTGAATTCCCTTGCTGGGAATTGAAGTGCCTGCTGCTGTGCTGGGCCTTCTGAGAGACTGCGTGTCGCTGGGAGCTGGAAGCGCGACGCAACAACGAGAAGCGTGTTTCCGCTGCATCCGCTGTCATCGCATCGCCGAGGAAGCGAGACGCCGCTGCCGCTGTCATCATCGCATCGCCGAAGCGCGGCGCATCGCCGGAGAAGCGGGACGCTGCCACAGAGGACATCGTTGCATCACCGGAGAAGCGCGTCGCAGGGCCTGTCGCGGCTCCCAAGATCATCGAGTCGCCGCACGGCCGTCGGGCGTGCACGCATCGCACCAACGTTGTCGCATCGCAGCCAAGATGCCATTTTTATCACATCGCACCGGAGAAGAGTATCGCATCGAGGTGCCATCTGTCGCATCGCACCTGAGAGCAGTAAGAAACCGACGCATCAACTCCCCACACAGTAAGGAAGCGAGCATCAACTCCCCTGCGCAGCAGTAAGGAACCGACGCATCCACTCCCCTGAGTGTACGGAACCAACGCATCACCTTCCCTGCGACCCTTTTGTTTTCTTTGCGTTACGCATTCAAGGTACATTGAGAGTAAAGTGTCGCATCTACAACTTGAGAGAACTGAACTATTTTATAACCTTTTCAAGTCTATTTTTGAGTACAGTATTGTGGATTTTTGTCATTTGTTCTTGTGTTAAGTCTATATAAAAATACTATTTTTATTATACAACCTGTGTGGTGTCCATCTGTAGTGTTGTCACTGTATTCCTGTATGTGTTCACAAATGCTTTACACACTGCCTCTGAGATAAGCCTGCCTGCTCGTGCCAAGCTACCAAGGGGGTGAGCAGGGGTTATTTTAGGAGTGTAGCCCCTCACCCTGACTAGATGCAAGGGTCCCTATTTGTCACAGGTACCTACCTATGCCAACTAGAGACCCCCAAATCTAACATTGGTGGTCAGCGGTGAGGATTTGGACTTGCATTTGTGATTCATATACAGTGATTGGTGTACACTACTAGTGAGTGCAGACCATAACGCGACCACATACTTTTTGAGAATTTTTTCCTTGGAACTTCTTTTCTATTTTTGATTCTTGAGAACTGCCAGTCTTTTTGCTACCATGAGCAAGACAGCATCCATTGTATCTGTAGACATTGTTTTGGAAGAAGAGAGAATTGATACTTACACTGTGCCTTATCTCAAAGCTTTGTGCAAGAAATTTAAAATCTCTGTGAAAGGCCTCACCAGGAAAGAGGAATACCAAAAGGCGCTGAGGGCCTGGGTAGAATCTAGGAATGCCAGTGAGCATCCTGAGGAGCCAGTAATGGAGGCAGAGGATTTAAATGAGCAACTTGAGGGGCCAGTGGGCCTAACTGGAGGGAAAGCACCTTCAGGGGCGGGCAGCAGTGTTTCTTCCAAAGGGTTGTCCCCAGGAGAGCTGGAGGATAGAGCAAGGGAGAGGATGCATAAATTGGAGCTAGCTAGGCTCAAAATGGATGGTCAGAAAGACATAGAGAGCAAGAAAATAGAGCTTGGGATGGAGTTAGAAATGAAGAAGTTAGCCTTAGAGGAAAAGAGAATGCATTTTGAGCATGAGAGAGGATTGAGGGAATTGGAACTCAAGGCCAAGAAGTTAGAGGTTCCTCCCTCTGGTGGCAGCACACCGCCAGTGCATGTAGAAGCAAAAACCTACATTCCCAAAGATGTAGTTAAAGATTTCCACAAGAATGAGGATATTGGTCAGTGGTTTAGGGCTTATGAAGCTGCAATGTTGGCCCACCAGGCCCCTGAGAAGGATTGGGGAGCGGGGTTGTGGGGCCGCTTTGTTAGTGATGGGAGGGACACTTTGTTGGATTTGCCTACAGAGGAGCAGATGTCCTATACCCACATGAAGGGAGCCCTAATGTCCAGATTTGGTTTGACCCCAGAGCTATATAGACAAAGGTTTAGAAATTGCAGAAAACTGGAGTCTACCACTTGGGTGGAATATGTGTCTTTCTTTTGCAGAGCATTGGATGGTTGGGTGAAGGGTAGCAAAGTGGATAATTTTGAGGTGCTCTATGATTTGCTTGCATGGGAGCACTTATCAAATAACTGTTTTCCAGAGCTATGCCAGCATCTTATTGATAGCAAGCTGACTAACCCTAGGAAGCTTGCTGAGGAGGCGGACCGCTGGGTGAGCACCCGGGTCCAGAAGGGTCATGTGGGAGACTTCGCCAAAGGTGGGCAGGGTCCCCAGCAGAAGAGTGGGGGGACAAGGGTAAACAGAGGGAGTTCCAGAAAGGGCCCCAAAGTAATCCCCAAGGGAACCAAGGGAAAGGTTCCCAGCCTCCCCTGAGAAGAAGGCAGTGGCCCCGACAGATAAGCCTGTTCACAAGGGGCCCAAGACCTGTTTTAAGTGTGGTCTAGTAGGCCACTGCTCTTATGATGCTAGATGTCCCTTGTATGGGAAGACAGCACCCACTGGTGCACCACCCCGGCAGTTGGCTAGTGTAGCCCTGGGGGAGGACATGGGTGCCCAAGGTGGGTGGGGTCCCATAGAGATGTCCCTTGTCTCTTTAGGAGACTGTGAGGTGGTCCCCAGGACCCAGCTGCCTGATAACACTAAAAAATACAGGCAGTGGGTGACCATCAATGGCAAGAGGGTGGAAGCTCTTAGAGACACCGGAGCCAGTGTGACAGCTGTCAGTTGTCGGTTGGTGTCTGAAGAGCAGGTAGTCCCAAATGCATTTTACCCAGTTGTTGCCGCTGACAACACAGAGAGCCACTGCAAGGTGGCACAGGTTCCCTTTGAGTGGGGGGTCTCAGGGACTCTTCAAGTAGCTGTGAGGCCAGTCATGCCTGTTGAATGTCTGTTAGGTAACGATTTGGAGAGCTCCCCTTGGGCTAAGGTGGAGCGGAGAGCTCATTTAGAGATGTTGGGTTTGCCTGAGTGGGCCTGCGTGACCACTCGGTCTATGGTAGCCAGTAAGGGTGTTCAAGAGGACCTGGAGCCTGAGAAAATGGCCCAGGTGCCTGCCTTAAAGAGAAGAGGTAGGGGGCCCGGGAAACCGGCCCCTGAGGTTCCCACGGCCCAGGAGGAGGTGGATTCTGAGGGGGATGCTCTGGAGCCTACCGGGGAAGAGATTGCTGAACTGGGAGACCTGCCTGAGCTGACCCATTGGCAGCAGGAAGGAGGTCCCTCCAGGGAAGAGTTCTGTGAGGAGCAGAACAAGTGCCCTTCTCTTGTGGGTTTGCGGCAGCAGGCTGCAAACCAGGCAGCAGGTGATCAGTCTGGATCACATTGGATCTACTGGGAGAATGGTCTCCTGTATAGTGAGCCTAAGGTTGCTGAGCCTGGGTCAGCCCGTGTGCTGGTGGTACCCCAGCGCTTCAGAGCCTTCCTACTGGGGCTGGCTCATGATGTGCCTTTAGCAGGACATTTGGGGCAGGACAAGACCTTTGAAAGGCTTGTCACCCATTTTTATTGGCCCCAAATGCGCAAGAGTCCGGTTACCTACTTGGTGGACTTGCGGTCTCCCAGGAACCCCTTGCGGGTCCTGCATGTCAACCGCCTGAAGCCCCAATTAGAGAGGTCCGAAGTGGGCATGTTCCTAGCAACAGATGCTGGAATGGAGGAGGAGACTGAACCTCTTCCCGACCTCCTGTCTGCAACAGAGCAAGATGGGTCAGTGGATGGAGTGAACCTCTCTTCCACTCTGACCCCTGAGCAGCAGAATGACTGTCACCAGTTGCTGGTACAGTTTTATGACCTGTTCTCCCTGATTCCCAGTGTCACTGATTGGTGCGTCCATGATGTAGACACTGGGGACAGTCCTCATGTCAAGCACAAAACTTACAGGGTGACTGACAGGGTGAGAGCTTGCATCAAGGAGGAGGTCTCCAAGATGCTTGCGTTGGGGGTGATTGAGTCCTCTAACAGTCCTTGGGCCAGCCCAGTGGTCTTGGTCCCAAAGGCTGCCGCACCGGGTGTCTCACCAGAACTGCGGTTCTGTGTGGACTACCGAGGGCTCAATTCAGTCACCAGGACTGACGCGCACCCCATCCCCAGAGCTGATGAGCTCATTGATCGGTTAGGGGCTGCCCGGTACCTCAGCACGTTTGATTTAACGTCTGGGTACTGGCAGATCGCCTTGACTGATGGGGCAAGAGAGAGGTCAGCATTCTCCACACCAGATGGGCACTACCAATTCCGGGTTATGCCCTTTGGGATGAAGAATGCCCCTGCCACCTTTCAGAGGTTGGTCAACCAGGTGTTGGCTGGACTGGAAGAGTTCAGTGCCGCCTACCTGGATGACATTGCAGTGTTCAGCGCCAGTTGGGAAGAACATCTGCGCCACCTCTGGGAAGTGTTGATGGCGCTGCGGAGAGCAGGCCTCACGATCAAGGCGAGTAAGTGCCAGATCGGGCAGGGTTCTGTGGTGTACTTGGGACACCAGGTTGGGAGCGGCCAGGTGGCGCCCCTACAACCCAAAATTGAGACCATCCTGACTTGGGAACCCCCCAAGACCCAGACAGAGGTGAGAGCCTTTTTAGGACTCACTGGGTATTACAGGAGGTTTGTCAAGGGGTATGGCAGCATTGTTGCACCCTTGACAGAGCTGACTTCCAGGAAGCAGCCCAAGAGAGGGATTTGGACTGACACCTGTCAGAGAGCTTTTGATGCCCTGAAGACTGCCATGTGCACGGCGCCCGTGCTCCTGGCACCCAACTTCTCAAAAGAGTTTATTGTGCAAACAGACGCTTCAGAGCATGGTGTGGGGGCTGTTCTATCACAGATTAATGAGGAGGGCCTAGACCAACCGGTAGCCTTCATCAGTAGGAGGTTACTTCCACGGGAACAGAGGTGGAGTGCAATTGAGCGTGAGGCATTTGCTGTGGTCTGGGCACTGAAGAAGTTGAGACCATACTTGTTTGGGACTCACTTCCGGGTTCAGACAGACCACAGGCCCCTCAGATGGCTGATGCAGATGAGGGGTGAGAATCCAAAGCTGTTGAGGTGGTCCATATCCCTACAGGGGATGGACTTTACGGTGGAACACCGCCCTGGTACAGAACACGCCAATGCTGATGATCTGTCCAGATTTTTCCGCCTTAGTGATGAGAACTCCCCGGAGGTAGGGTAGTTCTCCCCACATTTCAGCTGGAGGGGACACGTGTTAGACCTGGCACCATTGGCGTGGGTCTCCCTTCCATTTTTTGCTGTTGCCTCTTATGTTTTTGCTGGTTTTAGATACTTTTGGGCACTGTGCCACTGCTGTTCAGTGCCACAGTGCAAGTGCTCCCTATGGTAAATTGATGTATGGATTAGTGACTCCATGATTGGTTTGTTTGGCTTACTGTCAGACCCTAGTACAGTGCACTGCGTGTGCCCAGGGCTTGTAAATCAAATGCTGCTGGTGGGCTTGCAGCACTGGTTGTGCCACCCACCGGAGCAGCATGTAAAGTGTGTCTCAGGCCTGCCATTGCAGAGCCTGTGGGCAGTCTGGTACTGCCATGTTGACTGGGCAAGTGTACCCACTTGCCAGTCCCTAAACCTTCCCTTTTATACATATTAGTCACCCCTAAGGTAGGCCCAAGGGCAGGGTGCATTGTAGGTAAAAGGTAGGACATGCCCTGGTGTGTGTGGCATGTCCTAATAGTGAATTACAGCCATTTTCGTTTTTCACAATTGCAAGGCTACCTGTTCCCCATAGGCCAGAATGGGCAGTTACATTATTACATCTTATAATCCTAACTGACTCAGGGAACCAGGTAGAAATTCGAGTTTAGTACGCCTGAACTCAGAATGATAAAATACATCTTTTAGTGAAGTTGGTTTTAACATTCTGTGTTTGAAAATACCACTTTTAGAAAGTAGGTATTTTTTTGCCTAACTATCCAAGCCTGCCTCTGCTAGGTTGTGTATTCCTTGTCTGGAGATTGAGTGACAGGGGCTGGGGGTGGCTACAGGAGACAGGGTGAGTCAGCGCAGGGCTGAATAGAAAGATCTGCATCCAGAGTGGAGGGAGGAGTTGCACCTGGGTCTGAATAGGGCTGTGCCTGCCTTCCACAATGCTGGCTCCACCTCCTGCCGGGCGGCTGAGCGCTCTGCCCCACATTGTGAAAGGGAAGAAGGAGTCAGAAAAACAAAGTGCTCCAGGACTGACGAGAACTGGTTTTGGACTAGGCAGAGGCCTCTCTGCCTTCAGAGAACAAAGAGAAACTGTGTATAAATATTGGGACCCAGACCCAAGAACTTTAGATCACTTCTGGGAATCAAGACGAACCTTTGCTGAGGAGAAGAACCAGGAAGCTGAAGGAGGAGACTACCCCTGTGCTGTGTGTTTGGGGGTTGGCTTGCAGTGGTTGCTTCATTGCCAAAGAAAGGAGAAAAGGACTGAGTGTACTTTCTATCAACTTGAAGAAGAATCTCCAAGGGCTTGAATTAGAGCTTGCCTCCTGCCTGAAGTCTCAGGGATACAAGACTTCACCAACCAGCTCCCCCCTGAATTCCCTTGCTGGGAATTGAAGTGCCTGCTGCTGTGCTGGGCCTTCTGAGAGACTGCGTGTCGCTGGGAGCTGGAAGCGCGACGCAACAACAAGAAGCGTGTTGCCGCTGCAGCCGCTGTCATCGCATCGCCGAGGAAGCGAGACGCCGCTGCCGCTGTCATCATCGCATCGCCGAAGCACGGCGCATCGCCGGAGAAGCGGGACGCTGCCACAGAAGACATCGTCGCATCACCGGAGAAGCGCGTCGCAGGGCCTGTCGCGGCTCCCAAGTTCATCGAGTCGCCGCACGGCCGTCGGGCGTGCACGCATCGCACCAACGTTGTCGCATCGCAGCAAAGACGCCATTTTTATCGCATTGCACCGGAGAAGAGTATCGCATCGAGGTGCCATCTGTCGCATCGCACCGGAGAGCAGTAAGAAACCGACGCATCAACTCCCCACACAGTAAGGAAGCAAGCATCAACTCCCCTGCGCAGCAGTAAGGAACCGACACATCCACTCCCCTGAGTGTACGGAACCGACGCATCACCTTCCCTGCGACCCTTTTGTTTTCTTTGCGTTGCGCATTCAAGGTACATTGAGAGTAAAGTGTTGCATCTACAACTTGAGAGAACTGAACTATTTTATAACCTTTTCAAGTCTATTTTTGAGTACAGTATTGTAGATTTTTGTCGTTTGGTCTTGTGTTAAGTCTATATAAAAATACTATTTTTATAATACAACCTGTGTGGTGTCCATCTGTAGTGTTTTCACTGTATTACTGTATGTGTTCACAAATGCTTTACACACTGCCTCTGAGATAAGCCTGCCTGCTCGTGCCAAGCTACCAAGGGGGTGAGCAGGGGTTATTTTAGGAGTGTAGCCCCTCACCCTGACTAGACGCAAGGGTCCCTATTTGTCACAGGTACCTACCTATGCCAACTAGAGACCCCCAAATCTAACACCTCTCATTCTACCAACTGACTACCTCAGCAACAGACATCTTTTCATCACTTCCAGACATCCCTTCAAGATACTTACAGTGTGAATTGTTGGGCACAGCTATGTTTTCTGGTGCAAAAGGTATGCTGAACACAGAGGTATTGACAAAGACCTAGCTTTACAAAATGTGGATATTAAATGGATTGCACAGAGAGGGTTAAAGTGGCACCAATTGATGCCTTTGGTTAAAACCTTTTTGCATCTCCAACCCCCTGACCTCATGATTGTTCACTGTGGTGGCAATGACCTAGCCACATTGACTGGGGTAGGTCTGTAAATGCTAATGAAGGACACCTTTGCACACTCGATGTTGCTTTTACCTCAAACTGTCTTTGTATACTCTAACATATACCAAAGACAGAAATGGAAGTGGTCAAATCAATTCTGTCCACAGATTGAGAAAGCTAGAAAAAATGTCAATAAAGCTGTTTCTGCTTACCTCAGAGACAATAGCATGGGCTCCATATATAACAACAATCTACGTTTTGATATGGATGGCATCCACAGGAGTGATGGAGTTCATTTCACAGATCAGGGAAACAGAGTCTTTCTCAACAACCTAAAGCTCTGCATCAGCACTTACATATAGCTACAACAAAGTCACAATGAACACAAGGGCTCTTTTTAGAGCCACCCTATAACATAATACTGATTATAATTACATACATTTATTTTTTTATTTTTTGGGGGATTCGCACACCCAGCGCGAATTCACAAAACAAAAGCACAAACTCAATGTACTACAACACAACACACTTTTCAACTTTAAATATTAATTTTTAATTTTATATATTTTTAACAACTCTTTCAATTGTAATGTTGTCATTAACTTCAAGCACAATACCTCTTTAAAACAACATCACAAACACAACACTACCTTCTATATTAAAAACTTCTTAATTATTTATTTATGGTAAATTCACGAATCCAGCGCGATGTTACACAGGGGGCCGCGCTGAGCGCCGCGCTGGAGTCGCGACTCCAAACTTGATCAAAAAAAAAAACGATCCTCTTCCATTATTCTGTATTCACCCCGGGAACCCCATCCCCCAGGGCATGGCCTCTTTTTTAAATAAAATCAAATAGGGGAGGGGGGCGTGTGTCCCCCTCCCCAGGCCGATTTCGGCCCTGGGGACCCCACCCCCCGGGGCCCGGCCATTTATTTTTTTATAAATAAAGAGGAGGGGGCCGAGTGGCCCCTTCCCAGGCACTTCTGGCCCAGGGGACCCCATCCCCCGGGGCCGGCCTTTCTGTTTTTTTTTTTTTAAATTACAGGGGAGGGCGGCCGCGTTGCCCCCCTCCCGGGCCACTTCTGTCCCCGGGGACCCCATCCCCCGGGGCTGGCCCTTTGCGTTGGGGACCATGGGGGGAGCCCTAATGCCCCCACGGTCCCACCGGCTCCCCGCCTCCTGCGGGAGCTGGCATTGCTTTTGCACAAGGGGAGCTGCTGACACGCTATGGACCTCTGCATTCAAATGAGTATGTGCCCTGGGGAGGTGGTGGTCCCCGGGGCATGTGGGGGGGCTCTTGCCCCCCCACACATCATCTTTTTTTTAAAAACAGAGCACCGGGGAGGTGGCGGTCCATGGGCTGCGGGGGGGCGCTCCCCCCGCGTTTCATTATCAAAGCCCCAGGGAGGTGGCTGTCCCCGGGGCAGCGTGGGGGGTTGGGACCCGCCACAAATTTCTTTTTAAAGCCCCGCGGAGGTGGCGGTCCCCGGGGCTGCGGGGGGCCGCGTGTCCCCTGCATACAATTAAATAAGCCCTGGGGAGGTGGCAGTCCCCGGGGCTGTGGGGGCCCCGCGGGCCCCCGCAAATTAATTGGTGACTACCCCCGGGACCTGGCCCACCCCGGGGGTTATAGGAAATGAAGCGACGGAGCCCGTGCTTCTTTTTTTTTTATGTTCTCAGCAGGATTCGTGCACCCAGCTTGACCCTGGGGGTCCCTGAGCAGGCCTAGGGGGTCAGGGTGTTTCTACCCTGCCCCCTTTTCTTGTTTTTTAACCTTTTTTTCACTGATTTCTTGTGATTCGGTTCTACCGAGTCACAAGATGGCTGCCAACACTTCCTGGTTTGGAGTGTTGGCAGCCAATCAGAACTCAGCTCGTGCTCGGGAGGAGTCGCGAGTCCTCCTCGGTGCTCAGATATCGAAACATTTCTTTTTTTAATTTCTCAGGAACTACTGAATGGATTTACACCATTTTTAAAAAAGGGTGCTTTCTGAACCAAGAGCTACCTTTTTGCCAAATTTGGTGCAATTCGGGCTGTAGCCGTGTCTAAAGTTTCCTATGGAATTAACATGGGGAAAACGAGGTTTTGGGACCCCCTTTTTTCTCGGCCCCCGCTTGACGAATTACCCCAAAACTTTCAAGACAGGAGCTGACCAAAGCGTCCCATTAGTTTTGAAAAATTTGCGAAGATTCGTGAAACGGCGCCAAAGATATTGGCAAATCAAAAAACACTTTTCCTATGGAAAATAGGTTCTAGCTATAACTACCTACTGGTGACCGCAAGTAGGTAATATATATATATTACCTACTGGCATTTGCCAGTAGGTAGTTAGAGTTAGGACCTTGTTAGTTTTTAAAAAGCATTTTTTCTTTTGCCAATATCTTTGGCAACGTTTGACGAATCTTCGCAAAATTTTCCAAACTAATGGGGCGCTTAGGTCAGCTCCTGCCTTGAAAGTTTCAGGGTAATTCGTCAAGTAGGGGCTGAGAAAAAAGGGGGGTACAAAAACACGTTTGCTCCATGTTAACTTCCATAGGAAACTTTAGACAAGGCTACAGCCCGAACTGCTGAACGGAATTACACCAAATTTGGCAAAAAGGTAGGTTTTGGTTCAGAAAGTGATCTTTTTATTAAATGGTGTAAATCTGTTCAGCAGTTGCTGAGAAATTCATTTATAAAAAAATATTAGTATCTGGTGAACACAGTGGATCCGCGAACCCTCCCGATCATGAGCTTGATTCTGATTGGCTGCCAACTCTTCAAACCAGGAAGTGTTGGCAGTCATCTTGTGACTCAGTTGAACTGAGTCACAAGAAAAAAGGTTAAAAATAAAAAAGGGGGCAGGGTGGAAACACCCTGACCCCCTCGGCCTGCTCAGGGGGTCCCACAGGGACCCCACGGACCCAAAAAGTATTTTTTTTAAAGTTTTGGTGGGATTCGCTTAGGGTCCGCGAATCCTACTGAAAATGTTTTGAAAAAACAAAGCGCTGTCTCCCGTGCTTCGTTTTCTTGAAGCCCCCGGGTGGGCCAGGTCCCGGCGGCAATACATAAATATTATGCGAGGGCCCGCAGGGGCCCCCCGCAGCCCCAGGGACCTCCACCTCCCTGGGGCTATGCTAATAAAATGCAGGGGGGCACGCAGTCCCCCTGCAGCCCCGGGGACCACCACCTCCCCGGGGCTTCAAATGAAAAATACATGGGGGGCTCCTGCCCTCCCACGCTGACCCGGGGACTACCAACTCCCAAGAATATTAACTTAATTATGGGTGGGGGGCCTCATGGGCCCCCCTATCCCCCAAGCTCCGGTTACTGCCATTTCCCAGAGGCTTCAATTTTTATTTAAAAATAAGTGTGGGAGGGCTCCTGCCCCCCCCACACTGCCCTGGGGACCACCACCTCCCTGGGGCAAACATAAATTAAAGGTGGGGGTCTGTTGCAGACCCCCGGCCCTGGGGACCACCACCTCCACAGGGCTTTAAACATGCAGTGAGGAGGGCTGCGCGGCATCCCTCCAGGAGCCTTCCATGGCCCTGGGGACCACCACCCCCCAGGGTCGGCTCCAGCAATGTCCCAAAGTGCCCACCCCCGGGACATTGCAGTTTGCTATGGCAGGGTGGGAGCACTGCTCCCGCCCTGCCATAGCAAACTTCTGCTTCACTTCATGGAAGCGAGAGCAGGAAAACTGATCTCACTTCCATGAAGCGAAGCAGAATTACTTTTGGGCAAAGGGAGCTGCATGTTAGCAGCTCCCTATGCCCAAAAGCAATGCTAAGATTGCTAAGAGGTCTTCGGAGGCCTCTCCCCCCTTAGTCTACCACTCTGCAAACATGCCTCCTGGCACACTACTAGTTGGGGGATGAAGTCCACTTTACTCCTGAGGGACTTCGGGGCCAATAAGCCATCCTGGTACCTCCTGTAAGTCCTGCACAGTAGAATTCCTGAGCGCTGGACGGAAGCCCAGCCCCCTTTCTCCACCACTTTGCAAATGGGACTACTAGTTAAAGAAGCATTTGCAATTTAATAGGTCTTGCATTTGCGAGAGTTGTAGGTATTGGCGTTGTAAATGTAAACATTTTTTACTAATGTTTTTGGAGTGAAGTGTATGTACGTTGTGTGTAGTGGAATTATGTGGTATGTTGTGCAGTGAAATTATGTGGATAGAAAGTGTGTGGTATTTAGTGTATAGGAATTATGTAGGGTGGGATTATGTGTTATGGAGAATAATTATGTGGTATGGTAGTCTGTGTTGTGGAGTGGTAACCTCAGGTTTAGTCTTCCTCGTTTCCATAGAAGCTAAACTATAAACTCAATGAGACAAAAAACAGAAGGAAACACTGAGGAGCACTTCTGGAGCTAGTTAGAGGTATGAACAGGGCCACTGGAATTATTTGACTGTTCGGCTGCACTGATTTTTGCATTAATATACATTTTTCCCATTTGCAGCATAATCTATCATCTACTGCATAATCTGCAGATTTGAACAAAAAAATGTGTTTCTAGCTCAAACGGCTCAACGTTACAGCATGGTGTAAGGACCTTTGCAAACCTGGAATGGTCACCTGTTACTTATTGATAAATGTGGGTGTTAAATTGGTAACAATGGTGCACAAACCATTGTTGCTTCTTTCTGTGCCTCTCTTGCCTCTTTCTGTACCTCTCTTGCCTCTTTCTGCACTTCTTTTGCCTCTTTCCACACCTCTGTTGCTTCTTTCTGCACTTCTCTTGTCTCTCACTGTACCCCTCTTGCCTCTTTCTGCAACTCACCTTTACATCAATGAGCATCAGTATCCTTAACTGAAAAACAGGGAGGACACTCACCCACAAAACCATTTTCCCCTTTCTGATTTGTGGCAAGTTATTTAAGTAGAGAAGTGGGAAAGTAGCAGTCCTGAAGCTAAAGTATAGGGTTTCAACTTTGTAATAGGTAATTTTTTCCATGTAAAATAATTAGTTATCTACTAGGTACTTGTGGGACAACTTGCCCTTAGGTACCAGGCCCAATTTAAGTACTTCGATAGAGTGAACACTTTTTGTTTGCGTGTGTCAGATCTAAGGCATGTTGTACCACAGCACACTGACTAAGTCCCAGAAGGTGGCAAATCAGAATAATCCACTTGGAATGGGGTAAATGATATTTAGGGCAGAAGAATAAAAAATGGGACTCAGTTTCCTTAAAATGAAGGAAAAAAGGGACACTTGTCCACAAGACCATTTACCCATTTCCATTTTGCAGTTTGTAAATTAAAAGGAAGAGCTCCAATTCTGAAATGAAAATTGTAAGTTTAGGCTGGAGAAATTAAAGCCCTTGGGGAGGTGGTCTCCAGGGCATGATGGTTCCATGAGGCCCCCAGTTGCATTAGACCCGGGGAGATAACTGTCCCCAGGGCTGCGGTCCTCCCCTGTATGAATTTAGTAAATAGCCCTGGGGAGGTGGATGTCCCCAGGGCTGCTGGGGGCGTGCGGGCCCCTGAATGTTTACTATTGTTTGCACCAGGGAGGTGGCGGTTCCCGGGGTGCGGAGAGGGCTGCACGGGGGTCAGGGTATTCCTACCCTGCCACCTTTTCCTTAATTTTTCCTTTTTTGTGAGACCCAAAATGGCTGCCAACACTTCCTGGTTGAAGTGTTGGCATCCAATCAAATTTCTGTAGGATCCACGAGTCCACTGCAAGGACTTGCGTCACCAGACATCTATATTTTTTTAAGTTGAATATCTCTGAAACTACTAAGCAGATTTACACCAAATTAGAAAACCAACATTTAGCTTTCTGCCAAATTTGGTGTAATTCCGTTAAGTGGAT
This sequence comes from Calotriton arnoldi, assembly GCA_963921515.1. Lineage (NCBI taxonomy): Eukaryota > Metazoa > Chordata > Amphibia > Caudata > Salamandridae > Calotriton > Calotriton arnoldi. The sequence continues at coordinate 55,269 of CAWUFW010005295.1, forward strand.
TCTGGCTGTTGTTGTGTTAAAAAATGAAAAATCCTCATAGACATAACATGGGGAAAATGCGTTTTGGCTGACTTTTAACACAGCAGCTGAATCAAAAAGGGGCAATTATTTAAAAATGTTATGAAGATTCGTCAAGCGTGGAAACTTTGGTCCTACCTATAACTACCTACTAGCTATCGCCAGTAGGTTATATATATATATATAGATCATCCGACGAATGGCTCAACTTTTGCTGGTTTTCCCGGCGCTCTGCAGCAGTGCGAGACCCCTCGGCGAAGCCCAGCCTGTACAAATCAAAAACTCTCCAAAAAAAGGAATGTGTCGCACTCACGCAAGGTTTTTCAAAGTTCTTATTTCATTTTCTTATTTCATTTCAATTTATCTGACCGATAGCAATACCAACGCGTTTCGGTCTCCCCGAGACCTTGTTAACGATAATACTCGTGATGTAATCTTAACCAATTATATACATTGTTATTACATGCAAGTTCAATGGTCATTTCCTGTTTTTACATCACTGGGTATTTTGGGAGATGTGATACAACTTTAATTAAAGTCATCGGTGACAAAACGTGATGTTGTGTAAAATTCAGTGTGCAATGTTTTGTGAATAAACAAATACATTCTGTAATTGCCCTTACTTTGCTTCGTACTTTGAATAAAGCCACATTCAATTGTCAGTTTATATAGTCATTTCGACATTTTGTGGATGAATTCATAATGTTCAAAGTACGAAACAAAGTAAGGGCAATTACAGAATATATTTGTTTATTCACAAAACATTGCACACTGAATTTTACACAACAACACGTTTAGTCACCGATGACTTTAATTAAAGGTGTATCACACAACAGGAAACTACATCTCCCAGAATACCCAGTGATGTAAAAACAGGAAATGACCATTGAACTTGCATGTAATAACAATGTATATAATTGGTTAAGATTACATCACAAGTATTATCGTGAACAAGGTCTCGGGGAGACCGAAACGCTTCGGTATTGCTATATGCCCGATAAATTGAAATGAAATAAGAAAATGAAAACAGAAGTTTGAAAAACCTTCAGTGAGTGTGACCCATTCCTTTCTTTGGAGAGTTGTTGATTTGCACAGGCTGGGCTCCGCCGAGGGGTCTCGCACCGCTGCAGAGCGCCGGGGAAACCAGCAAAAGTTGAGCCATTCATCGGATGATGTTTCAGCTGGTTCCGGTGACCGCCGGCATATTGCTACAATGAAAAACACGAACACCGAACAACAAGGACACGCCATCCAAAACCGGAGGGACGAGGTAAGCGTGTTCGCAGTAAAGTCTGGAGGCGTATTCATCCTCTGTGATTTTTCATCCAAAACCAATTTGCCTGCCGGTTAGTTTGTGATGGAACAACAAACAAACCGAATAAATAACCACACTTAAGGTTTCAATGTAAACAGGTGGAAAAGAATCTTCAGAATTACTTGATTGATTTCACAGACTGGGTTTTTTTTTTCTTGTCAAAAAATACAAAGTAACACTCAAATCAGTAACGGAAAACCGAAAGCATTTAAAATGGAGAAAAGAGAGGCAAAACACAGCGAACTATTGTCATCATTCTTTGATCAGGAAATCAGCAACACAACCGCAAAAGAACAAAAATCTCTCCCAAAACAATTGGATACAAAGAGCAAGTTAAAACATTGGGAAAAGTTGTCAAAGAAGGAAATTAACAAGTGGTGGGAAGTAATCACCCTTAAGAAATACTTGAAGGTACAAGGAGGCTTGAGAATTTCCTTAATGCCAAGCCACCAGGATTCCAGTAACAAATTATTACAAGAGTGGGGGGAACACATTTTAAATTCCTCAATGGGTCTAATGGTCATACTGGTGAAACATATAGAAATTGCACTAAATAAGATCAAGGAACAACTACAGGACTTGGAAAAGGAATTAGCAACACTGGAACTCAACCCAGAAATGTCTAAATTTAAGGAAGATCTGGAACGACAAATTGAGAGACACGAGGAGATTGTACAATTACGTAAACAAACGAAGTTCCAACGTGACAATGAGGACTACGTGGAAGGAAGATTTTTTTATATGTGAGGAAGTTCAACACTTTCAAACAACAGGATAAAATGGAAAATGCGACCAACATTTCAAGCAGTTTTTCATCCCTTACTTCAACAGATGCAAGTGAAGTAGAAATAGAAACAACTGGTGAAAGAGTGTAACGTACTTTTTTAGGGGACATGCGACTGGTGCTCCAACAACGCCAGTGGGAACAAAACTTGAGTACTCAACAACAAGGATACAGAGGAAGAGGAAGAGGATGTCAGCGGGAGTACAAAAACAAACAAGAAGATGAAAGAGGAGCAAGTGGAACAACAGAAAAACTGGGCACAACCACGAGGAGCATGCGTCAGAAGAAAACATTTTAGATCCAACAGAGGAACTGGCAATAGTAAACCTATCCATCAGAGAAATGACAGAATCAGAAATATCATTGTTGAAACGCGGGCTAAGTTTTTGTCCAATCGGACAGATGGACATGGCACAGACCAGAATCAATATATACCATTATGTCAGGAAAATCAAACTAGCAAAAATCTTTGCTGAAAACAAGAAATGCGGGACTCCAGGAAGACCATCGAAACACCTATCTTAACTCTTGCAGCCAAAGAGTCAAATTACCTACTGACATTAATCAATTTGGACGTAAAAGAGGAAACTAGTAACATCACTTTGGACACAGCCTGCCCCCAAATGGGTGCAGGTTTAAGTGGCAAAAAAACAAAATCACAGTTTTACCCTCAATTAACAGCGGGCAACAAAATTGACATTTTTCATGAGGCAGTGATCTATACAAATTAAAAAAGACAAGGTACTCGGATAACCTGACCACACAGGAGAGAGAAGCACTGGTGAACCTAGCCCAAGATAAATAGATTGAGATCAAAATGACCGATAAAGGCGGCAACATTATCATTTGGGATAAAAATGACTACATAAAAGAAGCACATCATCAATTGAGTAATATCAATTATTACCAAAAATTGGAAATGAACCCAATGCCCAAATTGAAAATAGAATTAGATAAGAAACTTACAAAGTGGCTATCATCAAACCTCATTGATGAGGATGAACCTAAGTATTTAACAACAGACTTTCCCATAACAGCAACAATATACTTTTTAACAAAGATTCATAAAAACCCGATAAAACCACCGGGCCGACCGATCATATCTGCAAAAGGGTCACTACTGGAACCTATTGCCAATTACATTGGTTATTTTCTAACGCCTTTCGTTCTAAGCCTGAACTCGTACAGCAAGGACCCTAGTGATTTGCTGAGACATTTACAAGGAACACCCTGGCAGGAAACATACAAATTAATCACAATGGACGTGGTACACCAATATAGAGAATGACATTGGGACTAAAGCATGCAAATTTTTCCTCAATGAAAGGAATATACACTATGCCCAGCATAACCAAATGATACTTGAAATGATAAAAATCTGCCTGACTCAAAATATTTTCCTCTTCGGTGATGAGATCTACAAACAGACCAAAGGGACAGCCATGGGCTTTTCTTTTAGCCCCAGTTATGCCTGTCTTGCAATGGGCTGGTGGGAACAGAAACTAGCTTGGCATCCGGATAATGATACATTTGTGAACAAAACGATCATGTCGATCATGTGGCTACGTTTCATTGATGATCTCCTCATTATTTGGGATGGAGCAGAGGAAGTCTTCAAGGAATATTTCGACATTCTAAACTCGACTCCAGCGAATTTCAAATTTACTTATAACATCAGCCAAAGGAAAGACACATTCCTGGACACTGAAATTTACATACAAGACAATAAAATACATACAACTTTACATCATAAGTCAACTGCCACAAATGCCACACTCCACGCGGAAAGTTTCCACCAGCAAACACTAATCCAAAACATCCCATATGGAGAATTCTTAAGAATTCGTAGAATCTGCTCGGAGAATGAGGAATGGTTCAAACACAGCCAAGCGACATCTCGAACATTTAAACATAGAGGTTATCATGAGGGCATTATAAAGAAATGCTGGTAAAAATCAAATCGCAAGACAAGAGAGGAAATTATGAAAATTAAAACACCTGCAACCAGTGAAAATCCTGAAACTATTAGGCTGATCACCACTTATTCAAATGAATCCAAGAAAATCAAAGCAATTCTAAGAAAAAACTGGAAAATACTTCAATTAGATCCAACAGTGGGCCAAATCATGGGCAAACACCCAAATGTGACATTCAGAAGAGCAAGGTACCTAAAAGATCGGTTATTTCACAGTCATTTTCAAAAGAAGAAAAATAAACCAACTCAGTGGCTTAAAACGAAAGGCTTTGTAAGATGCCACAACTGCAAGGTTTGCCAGATTGCAAAAAACACAACAGAAATAAAATTGGCAAATAAAACATGGAAAATTTAAGAACTGATTACATGCAAGAGCCAATATGTAGTTTATGTCATCGAATACCCATGTCCTTTGAAATATGTGGGCAGCACAATTTGCGATCTAAAAAAAGGAATATTGGAACATGTCCATGTGACTATCAATAAAGACTGCAGTAACGCGGTGGCTAAACATATGGAGACACATCACGGAGGAAACTGGAAACTCTTGCAATTCTATGCAATTGAAACAGTAGCCCGTGATGACCGAGGTGGCGACAGGGAGAGAAAGCTGCGTCAGAGAAAATCTCGACATATTTTAAACCTACGGACTTTCACTCCGTATGGGTTAAACCAGAGTGAAGAACTATATGTACATTTATGAATCGTTGCTTCTGCCTCAACACTGTTTTTAATTCACACATCTCACCTTATAACCACACCAAGAGCACAAATCCTTAGCACCATTGTAATTGACCGTTTAGTTATGAGTATGTGTAATTGTAATCGCTTTGATGTTGTTCCACTTGAGAACAGATTGTGTCATTTATAATTCACCCACCAGAGGGTATGATACATGTCATAATGTTCATGAATTCATACATAAAATGTCAAAATGAATATATAAACTGACAATTGAATGTGGCTTTATTCAAAGTACGAAACAAAGTAAGGGCAATTACAGAATGTATTTGTTTATTCACAAAACATTACACACTGAATTTTACACAACATCACGTTTTGTCACCGATGACTTTAATCAAAGGTGTATCACACAACAGGAAACTACATCTCCCAGAATACCCAGTGATGTAAAAACAGGAAATGACCATTGAACTTGCATGTATTAACAATGTATATAATTGGTTAAGATTACATCACAAGTATTATCGTGATTAAGGTCTCGGGGAGACCGAAACTCATCGGTATTGCTATCGGTCCGATAAATTAAAATTAAATAAGAAAATTAAATAAGAACTTTGAAAAACCTTCCGTGAGTGTGACCCATTCCTTTCTTTGGAGAGTTGTTGATATATATAAATATATTACCTACTGGCGGTTGCCTGGAGGTAGTTATATTTAGGACCTTGTTTCTTTTTCAAAAGCATTTTTCTTTTGCCAATATCTTTGGCGCAGTTTGACGAATCTTCGCGAAATGTTCAGAACTAATGGGGCGCTCAGGTCAGCTCCTGTCTTGAAAGTTTCGGGGTGATTCATCAAGCAGGGGCCGAAAAAAAAGGGGGGGTACCAAAACACGTTTGCTCCATGATAATTTCCATAGGAAACTTTAGACAAGGCTGCAGCCCAAACTGCTGAACGGAATGACACCAAATTTGGCAAAAAGGTAGGTTTTGGTTCAGAAAGTGACCTTTTTATTAAATGGTGTTAATCTGTTAAGCAGTGGCTGAGAAATTCAAATATAACAAATATTAGTATCTGGTGACCACGGTGGAGCCGCGAACCCTCCCGATCATGAGCTTGATTCTGATTGGCTGCCAACACTTCAAACCAGGAAGTAGTGGCAGCCATCTTGTGACTCGGTTGAACTTAGTCTCAAGAAAAAAGGTTAAAAAACAAGAAAAGGGGGCAGGGTAGAAACACCCTGACCCCCTAGGCCTGCTCAGAGGGTCCCACAGGGACCCCGAGGGACCCAAAAAGTTTTTTTTTTTTCAAGTTTTGGAGAGATTCTCTTAGGGTCCGCGAATCCTACCGAAAATTAAAGCCCCCGGGTGGGCCAGGTTCCGAGGGCAATGCATAATTATTATGCGAGTGCCCGCAGGGGCCCCCTGCAGCCCAGGGACCACAACCTCCCCATGGCTATGCTAATGAAATACATGGGGGCTCCTGTCCCCCCACGCTGCCCCAGGGACCACCTTCTCCCCAGAGCATTAGCTTAATTATGGGTGGGGGGCCTCGTGGGCCCCCCAATTCCCCCAAGCCCGGGTACCACCATTTCCCCAGGGCTTCAATTTTTATTTAAAAATAAGTGTTGGGGGGGGCTCCTGCCCCTCCCACACTGCCCCGGGGACCACCACCTCCTGGGGCAAACATAAATTAAGGGTGGGGGTCTGTTGCGGACCCCCGGCCCTTGGGACCACTACCTTCCATGGGCTTTAAACATGCATGGCCCTGGGGACCACCACCCCCAGGGTCGGCTCCAGCAATGTCCCAAAGTTCCCATCCCCGGTTCATTGCAGTTTGCTATGGCAGGGTGGGAGCACTGCTCCTGCCCTGCCCTAGCAAACTTCTGCTTTGCTTCATGGAAGAGAGAGCAGGTTAACTGCTCTCACTTCCATGAAGCGAAGCACAATTGCTTTTGGGCAAAGGGAGCTGCATGTTAGCAGCTCCCTTTGCCCAAAAGCAATGCTGGCTCCCGCAGGAGGCAGGGAGCCGGCAGGGACCGCAGGGGCATTGGGGCTCCCCCCATGGTCCCATCACAGAGGCCCTGCCCCAGGGGATGGGGTCCCTGGGGCTGTAAATGGACCGGGAGGGGGGCCAAATGGCCCCCTCCCTCAAAATAAAATACATTTAAAAAAAAGAGGCAAAGCCTCGGGGATGGGGTCCCAGGGCCGAAAATGGTCTCAGGAGGGGGGGCCGCATAGCCCCCCTCCTTTAATAGAGATTCCTTATAAAAAATTAGAAGTGACCATGTCCCGGGGATGGGGTCTAAAGGGCCGAAATTGGCCTCGGGAAGGGGGCCGCGGGTCCCCCTTCCCGTTTAAAAAAATGTTTTTTTTAATAAGGTGAGGCCCTGGGCGATGGAGTCCCCAGGGCTCAAAAAGTATTAAGGGAAGGGGGCCACACAGCCCCCCCTTCCTAAAAGAAGGCAGAAAACAAAAGCCAGCATGTCGCCGGAGTCCCCGCCCCCTCCCTGCAAACTCTGCAAACGCACCTCCTGACGCGATCTTGGTTGGGGAGTGAAGTCCCCTTCACTACTGAGGTTCTTTAGGGGCCAAATAGCCCACCCTCTAGTAATCTCTACACAGCTGGTTTGCTGAGAGGTGGTAGGAAGCCACGCCACTTTTTACATCACTCTGCAAACGAGCCTCTTTGCACACTGGTGATGGGGCGATGAGGTCCCATTGTGTCCTGAGGACTTCAGGACTAAAGTGGTGTAAAAAGGGGGCATGGCCTCTGATCACTCTCAGCAATCAAGCTGTGTGGAGCTTAATGGAGGTAACAGGAGGGCTAGTTGGCCCCCAGGGACCCTCAGGAGGCAAGTGGACGTCATCCCCCAACCAAGAGCATGCCAGGAAGAGCATTTGCAGAGTAGTAGAGAAAGGAGAAGTGGCCTGTGTCCACCTCTCAGCAATCCCACTGTGTGGGGCTTACTGGAGGTAACAGGTAGGCTGGTTGGACCCTAAGGACCCCCAGCAGCAAAGGGGGCTTCAATCCCCATCCAAGAGCACACCAGGGAGCGCGTTTGCAGAGTTGTGGGTAAAAGGGGTGTGGCCTGGTATGAGAACATAGCAATCCTGCTGTGTGGGACTTACTGGAGGTAATAGGAGGGGTAGTTGGCCCCAAAGGATGTCCTTGGGGGCCAACTACCCCTCCTGTTTTCTCCAGTAAGTCCCATACAGTGGGATTGCTAAGAGGTCTTCGGAGGCCTCTCCCCCCTTAGTCCACCACTCTGCAAACATGCCTCCTGGCACACTACTGGTTGGGGGATGAAGTCCACTTTACTCCTGAGGGACTTTGGGGGCCAATAAACCTTCCTGGTACCTCCTGTAAGTCCTACACAGTGGAATTCATGAGCGCTGGTCGGAAGCCCAGCCCCCTTTCTCCACCACTCTGCAAATGGGACTACTAGTTAAAGAAGCATTTGCAATGTAATAGGTCTTGCGAGAGTTGAAGCTATTGGCATTGTAAATGTAAAAAAGTTTTACTAATGTTTTTTGGAGTGAAGTGGATGTACGTTGTGTGTAGTGGAATTATGTGGTATGTTGTGCAGTGAAATTATGTGGATAGAAAGTGTGGTATTTAGTGTATAGGAATTATGTAGGGTGGGATTATGTGTTATGGAGAGTAATTATGTGGTATGGTAGTCTGTGTTGTGGAGTGGTAACCTCAGATTTAGTCTTCCTCGTTTCCATAGAAGCTAAACTATAAACTCAATGAGACAAAAAACAGAAGGAAACTCTGAGGAGCACTTCTGGACCTAGTTAGAGGTATGAACAGGGCCACTGGAATTATGTGACTGTTTGGCTGCACCGATTCTTCCATTATTATACATTGCACTCTAGAATCTCGTCCCATAATGCTTTGCAGGGCCTTTGGTTGTGATTGTATTTTTGCCCATAACTGTGCATTGGGGTGGTCCTAGGAGGATGGGACCACCACCGAATCGTTCAGCATGATGTGCTCTTTGTGTTAAATGCATCTGCTTGGTTCTCTCCCTAGGTTAGGGAGGACCCAAAAATCATCACCTCACTCACTGCTTGCTATATTTTCATTTTCACTTTTGTGAGATGACTATATGCATTTTAGCATGTAAAGATAGAGTTACTTGTTTTACCAAAGGTATGTGAGGTTTCTGTTTTATTAATTGGGATGAGATGGAACGGAGTTAAGGAGCGGAGTTTCACAGAGTTTTTGTTCAACTCCGCAGAATTCCGCGTAGTGGTACTCCGCTAACTTCGCCCACCCTTACCTTTTTCTACACTTCTCTTGCTTCTTTCTGCACTTCTCTTGCTTCTTTCTGCACTTCTCTTGCCTCTTTCTGCACTTCTCCTGCCTCTTTCTGCACCACTCTTCTGCTTTCGGCACCTCCCTTTTTCTGCACCTCTCTTGCTTCCTTCTGCACCTCTCTTGCCTCTTTCTGCACCTCTGTTGCTTCATTCTGTACTTTTCTTGCCTCTTTCTGCACCCTCTTCCCTCTTTCTGCAGCTCTCTTGCCTCTTTCTGCAGCTCTCTAGCCTCTTTTTGCACTTCCCTTGCCTCTTTCTGCACCTTGCTTGCTTCTTTCTGCACCTCTCTTGCTTCTTTATACACCCTTTTGCCTCTTTCTGCACCTCTGTTGCTTCTTTCTGCACTTCTCTTGCTTCTTTCTGCAACTCTCTTGCTTCTTTCTGCACCCCTCTTCTCTCTTTCTGCACCTCTCTTGCATCTTTCTGCATTTCTGTTGCTTCTTTCTGTACTTCTCTTGCTTCTTTCTGCACCCCTCTTGCCTCTTTCTGCAGCTCTGTTGCTTCTTTCTGCAATTCTCTTGCTTCTTTCTGCAGGTCTCTTGCCTCTTTCTGCACCTCTGTTGTTTCTTTCTAAACTTCTCTTGCTTTTTTCCGCAGCTCTCTTGCTTGTTTCTGCACCCCTCTTGCCTCTTTCTGCACCCCTATTTCCTCTTTCTGCAACTCTCTTGCCTGTTTTTGCACCTCTCTTGCCTGTTTCTGCAACACTCTTGCCTCTTTCTGTAGTTTTCTTGCCTCCTTCTGTACCTCTGTTACTTCTTTCCACACTTCTCTTGCCTCTTTCTGCACTACTCTTGCCTGTTTCTGCACCTCACTTGCCTGTTTCTGTATGTCTCTTGCCTCTTTCTGCACCTCTCTTTTGCCTTTCTGCACCTCACTTGCCTCTTTCTGCACTTCTCTTGCTTCTTTCTATAACTCTGTTGCCTCTTTCTGCACTCCTGTTTCCTCTTTCTGCACCCCTGTTCCCTCTTTCTGCACCTCTCTTGCCTCTTTCTGCACCTCACTTGCCTTTTTCTGTGCATCTCTTGCCTCTTTCTGCACTTCTTTTGCCTCTTTTACTGCACTGCTGTTGCTTCTTTCTGCACTTCTCTTGCCTCTTTCTGCACTACACTGCCCTTTTCCTTCACCACCTCTTGCCTCTTTCTTCACTTCTCTTGCTTCTTTCAGCATGTCTCTTGCCTCTTTCTGCACCTCTCATGTCTCTTTCCTTACTTCTCTTGCTTCTTTTTGCACTTCGCTTGCCCCTTTCTGCACCTCTCTTGTCTCTTTCTTCACTTCTCTTGCCTCTTTCTGTACTTCTCTTGCATCTTTCTTCACTTCTCTTGTTTCCTTTGAACTTCTCTTGCCTCTTTCTGCACCTCTCTTGTACCTTTCTGCACCTCACTTGCCTCTTTCTGCACTTCTCTTGCTTCTTTCTACACCTCTGTTGCCTCTTACTGCATCCCTGTTCCCTCTTTCTGAATCCCTGTTCCCTCTTTCTGCACCTCTCTTGCACCTTTCTGCACCTCACTTGCCTCTTTCTGTACTTCTCTTGCTTATTTTTGTACTTCTCTTGCCTTTTTCTCCACCTCACTCTCTTTTTTCTGCACCTCTCTTGCCTCTTTCTGCACTTCTCTTGGCTCTTTGTGCACCTCACTCTCTTTTTTCTGCACCTCTCTTGTTTCTTTCTGCACTTCTCTTGCCTCGTTCTGCACCTCTCTTGCCTCTTTCTGCACCTCTCATGCCTCTTTCTGCTCCTCACTTGCCTTTTTCTGTGCATCTCTTGCTTCTTTCTGCACTTGTTTTGCCTCTTTCTGCACTTCTCTTGCCTCTTTCCATACCTCTGTTGCTTCTTTCTGCACGTCTCTTGTCTCTTTCTGCACCTCTCTTGCCTCTTTCTGCACCTCTCATGCCTCTTTCTGCACATCACTTGCCTTTTTCTGCGCAACTCTTGCTTCTTTCTGCACTTCTCTTGCCTCTTTCTGCACTTCTATTGCCTCTTTCTACATTTCTCTTGCCTCTTTCTGCACTTCTCTTGCCTCTTTCCACACCTCTGTTGCTTCTTTCTGCACTTATCTTGCCTGTTACTGCACCTCTCTTGCCTTTTTCTGTACCTCTCTTGCCTCTTTCTGCACCTCACTTGCCTTTTTCTGCGTATCTCTTGCCTTTTTCTGCACATCTCATGCCTCTTTCTGCACTCCTCTTGCTTCTTTCTGTGCTTCTCTTGCTTATTTCCCCACCTCTCTAGCCTCTTTCTGCACTTCTCTTGCCTCTTTCTGCACCGCTGTTGCTTCTTTCTGCACTTCTCTTGCTTCTTTCTGCACCCCTGTTGCCTCTTTCTGCACTCATATTCCCTCTTTCTGCACCTCTCTTGCCCCTTTCTGCACCCCTCTTGCCTCTTTCTGCACCTCTGTTGCTTCTTTCTGCACTTCTGTTGCTTCTTTCTGCACCTCTCTTGCTTCTTTCTACTCCCCTCTTGCCGCTTTCTGCACCTTTCTTCCCTTTTCCTGCACCTCTCTTGCTTCTTTCTGCACCTCTCTTGCCTCTTTCTGCAGTTTTCTTGCCTCTTTCTGCACCTCTGTTGCATCTTTCTGCACTTCTCTTGCTTCTTTCTGCACATCTCTTGCTTTTTTCTGCACCTCTCTTGCAAATTTCTGTACCCCTCTTGCCTCTTTCTGCAGCCTTCTTGCCTCTTTCTGCACCCCTCTTGCCTCTGTCTGCACCCCTCTTGCCTCTTTCTGTATCTATTTTGCTTCTTTCTGCACTTCTATTGCCTCTTTCTGCACCCCTCTTGCCTCTTTCTGCACCTCTGTTGGTTCTTTCTGCACTGCTCTTGCTTCTTTCTGCACCTCTCTTGCAAATTTCTGCAACCCTCTTGCCTCTTTCTGTACCCCACTTCCCTCTTTCTGTACCTCTTTTGCCTCTGTCTGCACCCCTGTTCCCTCTTTCTGCACCTCCTTTGCCTGTTTCTGCAACTCTCTTGCCTCTTTCTGCAGTTCTCCTGCCTCTTTCTGCACTTCTCTTGCCTCTTTCTGCACATTTCTTTCTCTTTCTGCACCTCTCTTGTTTTTTTCTGCAGTTCTCTTGCTTTTCTCTGTACTTCTCTCACCTGTTTACAAATTCAAATGGGAATTGCAAGCTTTCAAGTTTAAAGTTCTGCGTGCTCTCGTGACTGAGGTATATGTCTACTTGTACATGTATTCTCACATGTGTTATGCATCTGAAGATGGTAGCTTAAAAAGCGGGTAGCTTCTCTTATAGATGGTCAAATCTTCTTAGTTCTGCTCTGTCATTCGGCTGCACAGGCAGACATGTCTTATGTATATAGGTGTTATAGAGCCTCTCAAATATACTATTGAATACCCATGTTCCCAGAAAGAAATACATACACCTTTTTGTACACAAATTTACAGAGTATGCTGTTTGAAACACAGGTATTCAAGTATTTGTATGTTTATTTTTATATAACATGTCACTAGGTAAAAGCAGATACACACGCATGCATACCTTCACAAACTTGGTCAGACTTACAACGGTGATATGGTTAGGATTGCTGTTTTACATTTGGTAGGCCTAACATTCTGAGCGGTCGATGAATATCACCTTCAAGAGAAAAGTGAGGTTTAATACATCTTGGGAGAAGGATTAGTGATTAGGCTACTTTGTATGAGTTTATGGTAAGGTACAGCCAAAGTAGGCCTCTTTATGCACCTCTGTTGCTAGTTTCTATACTTCTCTTGCTTTTTTCCTCCACCTCTCTTCCTATTTCAGGACTTCTGTTGCCTCTTTATGCATTTTTCTTGCTTCTTTCTGCACCTTTGTTCCTCTATCTGCACCTCTCTTTCCTCTTTCTGCATTTCTCTTGCTACTTTCTGCGCCTTTCTTCCTCTTTCTTTACATGTTCTACCTATCAAGGCATAGGTAGAAATAAGCATTTAAAAAACCTTAGACATTCACTGAAAAAACCACAGGTTTCCAGGACGTTATAGTTAGGGATTAGCATTTAAGAAACCTTAGAAATTCAGTGAAAAAACCACAGGTTTCAGGGATGTTATAGTTAAGAATTAGCATTTAATAAACCTTAGAAATTCAGTGAAAAAACACATGTTTCAGGGACGTTATAGTAAGTCTGACATTTCACTCGTACAAAAACAGAGAAATTCAGCCGTTATAGTTAAATGAGCTAACTATAACTCGCGCCCTCGCAATGCAGTGCTGATATCATCACATATTACATCACTCATGACATGGTCAGTGACATCACTCATGACATCACTGATGACATCTCCAATGACATCACTCATGACATCACTGATGACATCATCCACTTAATATCTGAAGCACCTCCTCACACCCTAATAGAACCTTTGATACACCCACTCTAAAATATAGACTACCATTCTCGAAACCATAAACACACCAATACAAGTTAGTACATACCCACTCACTGATTCATAGGTCTACACACACATCAACTCACTCACCCATACAGTTACGTATACACACAGTCACTCATCAATACAGCCAGTGATATATGCACTCATATACCCATACAGATACTCACACAGCACCACTCACCCATAGAGGTACTCACACACCTAGTCAGTCACCCAAAGAATCAATCACACTGCCATTTACTCACATATACAGTTATACACACACCTCCTCACTTATTCATACAGATAGTAAGACATACTTACTCTCTTCTACAATCACTGACCCAAGCACACACTTATCCATACATCAACACTCACAATCATTCACTCACATATACAGTCACTTATATACTCTAACACTCACATATACTGCCTTTCACAATGCTTTACTCACCCATATAGCACTGAAACATCTATACACTCACCAACACAGCATTCGCACACTCACCCAACCATACAGCCTCTTCCAGATGCACTCATGAACCCATACACCCAGGCATTCACCCTCTCACACATCCATGCAGTGAGGCATACACCCCTCACCCACCCACACAGACACTCAGGCACCCATACAGGTACTCAGACAACCAATCATTAATCCATATGGACACTCATGTAGCCTCTCACCAACTCATACAGCAACTAACACACCAACTGAGAGACTGATACAGACATTCACACAGATTAGTAATACACCCATGCATTCACTAAGACACGTTTAATCACTCACTTATACAGTTAGTCATGCACCCACTAAATCATCCATTCTGACCCTCATACAGCCACTCATTCTTCAATACACCTTGGCGTATATATATATATAAAATTCTTAAACTTCTTAGAAACACTCAAGATGGCATCAGTGATGTCATTTGAGATGTCATCAGTGATGTCATCTGTGATGTCACTGACCATGTCATGAGTGATGTAATATGTGATGTCATCAGCAGTGTATTGAGGGCACGAGTTATAGTTTTTTCACAGAATTTCTAAGGCTTTTTAAATGCTAATTCCTAACTATAACATCCCTGAAACCTGTGATTTTTTCAGTGAATATATATATATATATACATATATTTGCATATATATATGTATATGTGTGTGTGTGTGTGTGTATATACATATTCACTGAAATAAACAAAGAAGGTTACCGCAACATTATAGTTCGTTATAGGCCCAATGGATTCCCAGCTGGCAGCATAATCATGGACACTTATGAAAGGCTCTTCCCATGATTTTAGCGTTGCATGCCAATCCAAGCTGGGACTGGTATGTATGTGATGTGCGAATGTGTGAGTACGGTATGAGAGGCTGTGATGGGATGTGAAGTGTGATGTGACGTGAGGTTGATCACAATATGGGAAGATGCATAATTATGCTTATCTTGTGTACAAATGAAGGAATTATGGGATGTTATACACACATTGAATTGTATATATGAGTACAAAGGAAATGTTTTTATAAGAAATTTTTTACTCTTTTCTAAAAAAGATAATAATAAACAAGGATGTAAATAAATGTAACATTGTTGTATCTATTGATTCCTATAGCAAAGGGTAGCCCAGCGAGCTAACAGTAGCTGTTGCCAAATTGATATGGGTGGAGTGGGAGTGTTTCTCAGTTTATACCACAACATTATAGTTCACATTTCACTGGTACAAAACCAGAGGAATTCAGCAGTTATATTTACTTGAGCTAACTATAACTTACGGCCCACAATGCACTTCTTATGGCCTCACATATTACATCACTTATGGCATGGTCAGTGACATCACTCATGACATCACTGATGACATCTCAAATGATATCACCAACGGCATCACTGATGACATCATCCTGTGAATGTGTTTTGTGAACATTTCTGATACTTAAAAATATATACAAAGCTACAGCATAAGTTAAATTACTATTCTTTCTGTACTAGTAATTAGCCATACTATTTCTAACATATCTCATCTGAGTTTCTGTGTGACGTTCTGTATCAGTGTGTGAGTGGTTATCTGAATGGCTATAGGGGTGTGTGAGTGAGTGTATGAGTGGGTGTGTGAGTGGCTGTATGGATGTGTTAGTGGGTATGTAAGTAACTGTATGGTGACTGAGTGGCTATATGGATGAGTTAGTGGCTGTGTGAATGGCTGTATAGGTGTGTGAGTGGCTGAATGGGTGAGTGAGTATCTGTTTGAATGTGTGTATGGGTAAGTGAGTGGGTGTGAGTGGCTATGGTAGAGAGTGAATGTTTATGCAAGTTGCTATAAGGGTGAGTGAGTTAGCATGTGAGTGGTTGTATTGATGTGTGAATGGGTATGTAAGTGGTTCTGTGGGTGTGTGAGTGGTTGTGTGATTGAGTGGTTGCAGGGGTGAGTGAGTGGCTGTGTCAGTGGCTATAAGAGTAAATGAGTGAGAATGTGAGTAGCTGTAGTGGTGAGTGGCAGTTTGAGTGACTTTATGGGTGAGTGTGTGGGTGTGTGAGTACCTGTATGGATGAGTGAGTGACTTTGTGAGTTTCTGCATGGGCGATTGAGTGTGTGTTTGAGTGGCTGTAAGGGTGTATGAGTGGGTATGTAAGTGTCCGTATGTCTATATGGATGAGTGATTGGTTGTGTGAGTACTGATATGGCTTTGTGAATGTGTATGTGAGGGGTTGTGTGGCAGTTGGAGTAGGAGTGGGTGTATGAGAGGTTATATGGGGGTATGAGTGGGTATGTGAGTAGTTCTGTGGATGATGTCGTCACTGATGTCATCAATGATCTAATTTGAGATGTCATCAGTGATATCCTCACTGATGTCACTGACCATGTCATGAGTGATGTAATATGTGTGATAATCAGCGGTGCATTGTGGGGGCGTAAGTTATAGTTAGCTCAGGTAACTATTAATGCTGAATTTCAATGGTTTTGTATGAGTTAAATCTGAGCCTACCTATAACACCCCCGTAACCTTTGTTTTTTCCAGTCAATTTCTAAGGTTTTTTAGATTCTATTTCCTAACTATAACAACCCTCTCAGCTTTGTTTTTTTCTAGTGAATTTCTATGTTTTTTTAACATTTTATTTCCTAACTGTAACCAAAACCTTTGAGAATGGGTGTATGAGTGGCTCTATAGGTCAGTGAGTTGTTCTGTGAGTGGCGCATGGGTCTGTGACTGGATGTTTGAGTGGTTTTGTGGGTGTTTGAGTTGCTGTATGGGTGTGTACATAGCTATGTGAATGAGTGTGTGAGTTGGCTGTGTGGCTCTTTAAGTTGGTGCGTAAGTGTCTGAGTGGGTCTGTGAGTGGGTGTGTGAGTCTCTAAATGGGTCTGTGAGTGAGTGGGTGAGTCTTGTGTGCAACTGTAAGTCAGTTTAAAACATTTACACATGTACACCCCATGGCCATGCCCACGCAGCAGGATATGCACACAGTAAAGCAGCACATGAAGTATGTATATGTGCAGTCTACCTATTCAGGCAGTGAGGTTTGCACATAGGAAATCAACATGTTCCCTCTCCCCCTGCATCAATCCGTGATATGCAGAGGGGTGATGACGGCATTGAAAATAAGTGGAATTCAAAGAGGCGAGGGGGGCAATGAAAACCAATGACACACAGAAAGGCGAGTGGGACGGGGATAATCAGTGGCATACAAAGGGTTGAGAGGGAAGAGGAAACTAGTGACATGGAGAGGAGTAAGGGAACATGCAAAATCATATTCAATTGAATGGAGTTGCTGGACTTGTGAGGGAAAACAACAACTTTTGTGTAAGTTGTGTGCGTCTGTTTTTACCATGTAGTGTAAGCACCGCTGCTCAGGTGTAGAGTCTTAAATAACACCTAGTACACTTTAGTTGGGATCTTAATTGTTGAACAAAATATGAGACTTATGATGCTTTATTATTATTATTATTTTTTCAAAAAATGAGAGCATCACATAATGTTTGCGCACCCGTAGTGGGGGCATTGCGCATCCAGCATGTTTTTTGCAGAGTGTAAACAGGGAATATATATTATAGGTTTTGTTAAAAATATTTAGGTTTGGCATTTTAGTAATGAAATGAATATAATTATAATGGGATAATTTTTTCCACAGTGCGACGCCTCCGCTCACGCTCGCAGCACATATTTCCAGATGCGCGGTGGGTGCGGGGTTCCGGCGGAAATTTTGTAGTTGCAAAAGACATATATTTACACTTTTAAACTTTTTCTCATTGAAATATAGTTTGGGAGTTGTTAAAATGTAATTGCAGCATCGCCGCAGAGCCACGTTGGGAGCGCGAATGGGATGCACAATCCCATGTCACCAAAAACCAAAAGGATCTCATTGGTTCAACACCTTTCTAATAAGTATATCACACCAGAAGCAGCTTTTCTGGTTAAATAAAGATTAATTATATGCTATATGCACGTTTGTAACTGAGTGTGTGACCTGGTATATCTATAAGTAAGGGTGTGCATGAGCACCTGTATAGGTTGGGTGTTTAGTAACTGTATATGTGAGTGAGTGGATCTGGGACTCACTGTATGAGTGAATGACTGGCTGTGTGAATGATAGGCCTGGGCGTAGTTCGCGTAGTTTTGCTACGCGGAATCCGCGAAGTTACAAAAAAACTAACCCTGGGCGATGAACTCCGCTCCGCTCGCGGAGTTTGCGGAGTTTCCTGTACTCCGCGTTACGCGGAGATCGCGGAGTTCCGAAAAACTCTGCTTCGCGTTGCATAGCAGAGTTTTTTTCCTCGCTCGTGTTCGTCAACGTCAAGTTGGCGACCGCGAGCGAGGAAAATCAACCTCCCGGTGAGATTTCTCAATGCGGGGGGGGTCAGGTTTCTCATTGCGAGTGGTCGCGTATGCTCGCGACAGCTCGCGTTGAGAAACTGCCCATTCGCGTTGAGAAAGCTGCCACTCGAGTAAAAATCTACTCAAGCGGCAGAAAAGGAAAGCAGGGACCACTTGCACTGTGCATGGTGCCGTTCGCAATAATTGCACAGTGCAGACAAGCATCCAGCACTGTGCAATCACAGCGAACAGCATTTTTCTATTGTGCTCCGCCGCTCGCGTAGCTCTGCGTAGTGCGGCGGAGTTTTTTTTGCACTTTGCATAGTGCAACTCCGCGAACTACTCCCAGGGTTAAAAAAAACTCTGCGAAGTTCCGCGAGTGGCGGAGTGCAGTGTGAACTGCAGTTTTTGCTGGTATTCCTGCCGCTCGGGTAGAAATTCTACCCGATCGGCAGCTCGCGCTCGCCAACTTACCGTTCGCAATCGCAAACTTACCGTTCGCGATCGCGAGCGGGGATAAAACTCTGCTGCACATCGCGAAGCAGAGTTTTCTGCACTCCGCGAGCTCCGTGGAGTGCGGAGTGCAGAAAATGCCGCAAACTCCGCGAACAGAGTGAAGTTCACCGCCCAGGCCTAGTGAATGAGTGTATGACTGACTATCAGTGTGTGAAAGGGTGAATAAGTAAATGAATGAGTGAGTGAATAGGTGTGGGAAAAGATGTATGGATGTGTGATCCAACAGTGTATGAGTTGCTCTATAGGTCAGTTAGTGACTGCGTGACTAGGTGTATGTGTGAGTGAGAGTCTGTACAAGTACCTACATGACTCTGTGTGTCAGTGTTGAGTGGCTGTATATCTCACTGGGTGTGTGGGTAGCTGTATCAATCAATACCTGGCTGTGTGAGAGGATGAGTTTGTGACAAGTTGTGTGAGGGGATTGAGAGGATGGATTAGTGCCAGTTTAGATGAATGAGATATTGTGTAAGTGTCTGTATGGGTGAGTCAAAGGCATATGAGTAACTATATGGGGGAGTCAATAACTACAAAACTTGTATATGTGTGAGTGAGTGTCCATGAGTGCCAGTACAAGCAACAGTTTTGGTTTGACTGGTTATATGTGTGAATGGGAGTGTACATTGTTGTATCAATGAGTGAGTGGCTGTCTGAGTGAGTTTATGAGTTTGCGGTAGGTTGTATGAGTGGGCACATGGGTGAATGAGAGGGTGGATCACTGAATGCATAGGTAAATGAGTGGGTTGTGAGTGTTTGTATGAGTCCATGAAAGGGTGTATCAGTAGCTGTATGGGTGAGTTACACACTGTATCACTAGGTATACGTGTGAGTGAGAGTGTGCCTGAGTACCTGTATGGGTGAGTGTGTGGGTGTTGAGTGGGTGTAAGTGTGATCAGGAGTGTGAATGGCTGTATCAAGGAATGAGTGGCGTTGTGAGTGATTATATGTGTTTGAGAAAGGTTGTATGAATGGCTATATGGGTGAGTGAGAGGGTGGATGACTGGCTGTATAGCTGAATGAGTGACTTCCTGACTGGCTACATGTGTAAGTATGAGCCTGCATCAGTACCTGTATGGGTAACTGTGTTTTCAGAACTGCCCCCATTAGTGTTCAATACATATGATGTATCTGTATATCTGACTAAATACTTAGGATCTATTCTAAATGAGTCGCTGGGTGTAATAGTGGCTCTATCCTCTTGCAGATAGGTATGTGAGTTGTAATGTGACTGTAAGACTGCATTTATAACTAGCCATAGGGGTCTGTAAGTGCAGTTGTTAGTGACTGAAATTTGAAACCATATGTGTAAGTTTTTAAGCAGATAGGTCACTGCCGATGACCTAGCTACTGCTACCTTGGGGGTGAGTTATATGTAATAGAACAGGAGTTTAAGACTTGGCAACCACTTTTTAAAGTAAATTTGGCCTACTATTGAAACTGCACACACTGGTTCTGCAGAAGCTGGCCTGAAACATGTTTGAAGTGACAGTTCTCTATATGGCTGACTAGTTAATGTTAGTGCCTCAGTAGATATCAAAATTAGTGCCTCAGTCCCTATTTGGGTGTTTCTTTGCATATTTAAGGAAGTACGTTGCAATATGACTATCACTCTTAGTGACTCTATGGCTGTCTAAATGAGTATGTAAGGGTATGCATGGAGAATATGTCTCATTACATTGTGATGCATTACATCTCGTGCTTTTACAACGCGGTCGTTACAACGACCGCGTTGATAGTACGCGATGCATTTACATCACAAGTCATTACAACGACTTACACTAGTCATTACAACGACTTACACTAGGGGGCGTGCTGGACTTAGGAATATTATTAATTACTATTCCTACTCCAGTTTGCGCAACAGTAGGGAAGGTGATGGAATTAATTTCCAATACCTCAGCGCCCCCTAGTGCAAGTCATTGTAATGACTTGCGATGTAAATGCATCGCCTACTAACGCGGTCGTTGTAACGACCGCGTTGCAATGGTAGCGCGATTTAATGACAGCGTTGTAAATGCTGTTTCCCATGCATGGACTCCATTCAGGCTGTTAGTGAGTATACAGGTATGTAACCGTGTTTTCAGAACTAACCTCAGTAGGCTTTAATACATATCATGTATCTGTATATCTGAATGAATGCTTAGGAGCTATTGTAAGTGAGTGGCTGGGTGTATTAGTGGCTCTATTGTTGGAATGGGTAAATACGAAGTCAACGAGTACTGTGAAATGTGCAGGCCCGACAACGACAATACCGATAAATGCAATTCCAATGTATGCCATAACCTGTGCCCATATAATAATATCATTGCTCATAAATACAATGTCAATGTATGTCATAATCTATGCCTGCAAAACAGCGATGATACTAGCAGTAGCAATGTCAATGTATGCTATAATCCATGTACAGACAACGATGTTGTTACCAGTAAAAGTGATGTAAATGTATGTCATGATCTAAGAATTGAAAAACATGCCAATATCGGTAAAGACAAGGCCAATGTATGCTATGACAACCGCACGCAAACTATTGAGAATGTCGATAAAAATTACAGCAGTGACAACCATATTAATTTTGGGAGTTGCAGTGAACTCGCATCATTGCTGTTGGATTTACCCAAAGTGACCTTCCCATCAACCCTGAGTCAGAGATACGTGGTCAGACAGGTCCTGCGATCCACACCCAAACATATTGAATAACAGGTCACAGGTGCAGTTTCTCTTGCCCAAACATAAATACACACCCTGGGAATGCCCTGATCGATCCCACAGATAGTTACATGACAAACAGGTTTGTGTCAATTGGCCCCAATAAAACATATTTGTCAAATGACTTGCTTTCCCCAAAATGTACCACTAAGCTAGATGCCACATGCAGATAGAAACTAACCCTGGGCAAAGCACTACGCTACGCTCGCGTAGTTTGCGAAGTTTGCGCTACTTCGCACAACGCGAATTGCACGTAGCACAGTGCAAACACGCGTAGCGTAGCGTAGCGTAGTGCAGCGGTCATTTTTTGCTTGCTCGCGGTCCTCAACGTCAAGTTGGCGACCGCGAGCAAGCAAAATGACATCCCGGCGAGACTTTTTCCTCGTTCGCGATCAGCAACATCAAGTTGCCGATCGCGAGCGTGGAAAATAAACCTCCCGGCGAGATTCTCAACGCGGGGAGGTCAGGTTTCTCATTGCGAGTGGTCGCGTATGCTCGCGACCGCTCGCGATGAGAAACTACCAGTCCGCGTTGAGAAGCTGCCGCTCGAGTAAAAATCTACTCGAGCGGCAGCAAAAGACAGCTCGCACTGTGCAAGATGCCGTTTTCAATGATTGCACAGTGCGGACAAGCATCCGGCACTGTGCAATCATTGCGAACAGTGCACTACGCAGTTCGCGTAGTGCTACGCGTAGCTCGCGTAGTGCGAACTGCACTTTGCGTAGCTTCGCGTAGCGCTACTTCGCGAACTACGCCCAGGCTTAATAGAAACACTCAGCCAATCAGGACACGACATGCCCATCACAAGTAGTGATCACGCATCCCTCACGCCAGACATCTGGACACATAAACACTGGCCCACACTAGCGCTCCCAATATGGAGAGCCATCTGTGTCCTTATCAAAATGCCCAACCTTGTTAATGTATGAATGTAATGCCTTTTAAGAATGAGCAATCAGTTTATGGTACTTTAAGAAGTGTATAAAACCAGGGGTGGGTGGAATTTGCGTAGTCGCGCTACGCAAAGCTCCGCGAAACGGTAAAAAACTCCGCGAGCACGCAAAAGTTCAGCGAACACGCGGAATTGCTTGTTCCGCCCGTTCGCGATGCTTTTTTCCTGTTCGCGAACGCTGTTTGCATGCTCGGGGAGAAATATCTCGCGAACATGCATTTTGAAAGCGCGAACAAGCAAAAAATTCTGCGAAGTTGCGGATCGCGGAATTTTTGGCAATTCCGCGTTCTTCGCGGAACGCAAAATTACCCAAATTCCGCGAGCGGAACGGAATTTACCGCCCAGGCCTATATAAAACCAGCCAAAGCTTTATATATAGGGAGACTTTCCTCAGACGCATTTTGTCTAGACTGTCCCGGCAACGTTCAATTAAACCAACTTGTTCCTGTTTTGCCAAACACCTCTTGTCTTTTCATTTATTTAAAGTAAATTCATATTCGAGCAACATTTTGGCAAGCCAGCCAGAAGAGATTGGTTCATCGAGACTGACTGCTGCTGAAGGTCAAGGACCCCTGCCCAAACAGATTCATCTGTGCAAACACTGGTGAGCAGACACCCTTATTAATTAGAAATTCTGCTGAAACTGCGGGGCGAAGGTTTGTCCGGAGGCAACCGTCAGAGGGTAAGAGACTACATCTGATCCTTAGTCCCATTGAGTGGCGTATGGCAAGCTAGGACAAGCGTAGCTCAATTGTAGTTTTTTCCCTAGTCAGCACACTAGACAAGGCAACGGTGACTACTATTGTTTGGGACTACTGTGGGGGACACAGAGTATGCCTCACTCCTGGGTGGTAGTAAGGGATCGCCTGGGTATTTAGGCGTGGATCAGATGTACGCTTCGGTCCTGGGTGCGAGAAGGGAATCGCTTGGGACTTTAGGCGTGGATCAGAGGTTTGCTTCGTCCCTGGGTGTTAGTAAGAGATGGCTTGTACCTTTGGTGTGGATCAGAGGTACGCTTCATTCCTGGGTGTAAGAAGGGGATCGCTTGGACCTTTAGGTGTGGATCAGTGGTAGGCTTTGTCCCTGGGTGTGAAAATGGGATCACCTGGATCTTTGGGCATGGTCCAAAGGTACGCATGGGCCCTGAGTGTTATATAGGACTAACGCCTTGATCTTATTTTGTTTGCCAAATTGTTGTTCTTAGGGACTGCTGGTTTCACAACTGACAGTGTCTAAAATAAGCGAAATGTGTTTTTTTTCCCTTTTTAGACAGTCAACACACACTTCCCCTGGGTGTGATATAGGGTCATTCCGAAGTTAGGGAAAGTTTTGATCTTGGTGAATAAGGTATAGCTTGTGTCTGTCCATACAGGACCGATAATTGTCAGGTAATTATTTTTCTCCTCACAAACCATTGTATATCAGACTCACATTCAGACTAGGCCTGGGTGATAAACTCCGCTCAGCTCATGAAATTTGTGGAGTTTTTCCCACTCTGTGCAGAGCGTGGAGACCCAAAAATCTCTGCAGAGTGGCACAGAGTGGAGTTTTTCCTCTCTAGCAGCTCGCCAGTGTTAAGTTGGCGAGTGAGGAAAATCCAACACTAGACCACCTCCAGGCGAGATTTCTCAACGTGGACAGTCATGGCAGGTCGCTACCTCTTGTGTTGCGAAACCTGCTGCTCGTGTTGAGGAAGCTGCTGCTTGAGTAGAGCATTTATTTAAGTGGCAGAAAGAAGCTGCACCCTCATGCATTGCACGTGGTGCAGTTCGTGCTGATTTTACATCTCAGGAAAAACTCCCGGCACTAAAAATCAGTGCGAGCAGCATGGCTTACCTAACTCTCCTGTTTGCGCAACTGCACGGAGCGTGGCAGAGTTTTTTTGTCACTTTGCGGAGTTCCTGTGAACTCCACCCAGTCCTAATTTAGACTAGGTTTACGGGACATAAAAAGGCTAAGAGAGAGGCCCTACTAGAGCTGTGGGCCAGCTTTGAGGTGGCCCCAGCCTATAAGACTATCCCCGAGTCTGTAGGCAAGGCATATGAATCTCCTTCAACATACACTGGCAGGGTGTGCTCTCACTGATGCCAGTCATCCCAGCCATTGCCACTCTGGGTTATACCAATTCACCGCTCGAGGAAGCTCCTGAACCTCTGCAGGGACAGCAAGCCACCGGATGGGGAAAAGAATCACTGGTCCCACCAGCTCGAGAGCTGAGAGCCCTGGCACAGTCTGGTGCCCGGCCTCCTTGGGGTTCAACTCATCACCAGTCGGTTATGACCTGCAGGGCCAAGCTGAACAGGGAGCATGTGATCCTGAATGCCCCACTGGGCACCATGAGGTCTGAGGGAAGTTTGTTGCTCTACTGGAAGGTGATTCGCCCAGTGGAGGGGATGAAAGGAGCACCAGTCTTGCAAAGTCTGACTCCGAAAGGGGAGCCACAAGGTATACACTACCCAGGCAGGCCTATGGCATGGAAGAAGCACCAGGGAGTAAGGATGAGACAAAGACATTGCCTAGGAGAACAGCATGTAGCACTGAGAGAAACAGGCAACCCAGGTGGGAGGTAGAGGAGAGACAAGAGTTAAGGATGGAGAGAAAGAGTGAGAGCTCTCTCCTGGGAAGCCAAGCAGGAAGAGGAGCCAACTCCACCTCCCCCAGAGGGAGCAGGAGCTAGGCCTCGGGCCCTACATAGAGATGAGCATGGAGGTAGGCCCCTCACCGAGTCGCACGCATTACCTGACCGTTCGCCATAGGAGAGGGACTGACTAGGAAATAAGCAGCCAGAAAGGCCTGACAGGAATGCAATTGAGACATAGAAGGAGCAGCATGGCACCCTTATGCGTGCACAAGGAGAGTGACAGTGAGGTCACTGCCACTCTCCCCAAACACGCTGGCTGGACAGACCCATCCATAGAGAAACAATATCCAGAGAGGAGGATGAGGACTTTGTGTGACCTTTCTGTCATCTACTAGCCTACTGGATCAAAAGGAAGGGCTACCAGTATGACCATCCCCAGCCAGTGGAGGGATCCTTCGAACCCAAAGACATGGCCATAGCCGAGGACTGGATATGGCATGGAGGGGAAATCCCAAATGAAACTATCCCCACATTCAGGAGTGCTTGAGAAGATGGGAGCACTACGCCCAGGAGAAACTGACAGAGCCACCCTGAGCCAAGATTTGTTCGCTACTGCAGAAAGGTGCTACACAAAACATCCATGTGCCTTGGGCACAGATGGAGAAAGAAGGACTCAGGAACAAACTGCCCCCATTGGTCGGCGGGGTAGTAAAATGGATCTCATGCTTTGAAAAGAACACTGCTGGTATAAATCAAGCTTTTGGAGATATCATAAGTATGCTCACCATAAGGCCAGGGTGTTAAACTGTGCTCTGCGAGTTTGCTGTATTTGGCACTCTACTCTACTCTTCCTGAATTCCGCCTTCTCAGATGAGAAGCTGAGTTTTTTCTGTTTGTGCGCTTAGGATTTGTTTTACTTCTTGCTCACGAGCACCACATTAATCGATCTTGCGCGATATTTCACGCTCGCTTGCATGGCTTCCAGCCGTGACGGCGCCATTGTAATGCCAAATGCACCAAATGCACAGCTCGAGCAGCTTTTCTGGTTGAGAAGCAGCTGAGAGGCTTTTCAAGTAGATTTTCATCTCCAATGTGCTATTGGAATTGTTTTCTTTGTGCGAGAAGCCTTTTTTTAAACTTTCCTTTCCAACAGCAAGGAAGTGCCCCAGAGACTCCAACTTCTTGTTCGAGTCTAGCAGGCTCCTCCTAGTGCTTTGTCCATCTCCTGGCCACTTTTCATTTGGATTTGGAGCTGGAAGAATCACTTAAAGACTTTGGGCATGATTAGGATGCTGGTCAGACCGGCTTCTGCGGTCCTGTCAGAGGAGGTCCGACCACCGTGTCTTGTTGGAAACGGTCGGTCAAAATGACTGATTATGAAGCATGGATCCTGTACTCCCACTGACCGCTGACAGACCGCAGACTCTGACAGCCTTTCTCCGACTGCCAAGATGGCGGTCTGAGAAAAACAGCATCCATAGGGCAGTACAAGGATCTCCAACCACTGTCCAGATTATGATGTGTGTTTCTGATGACCCTACCATGGCAGTCCAACTGCCTGCCTTGAGTTGTCAGAAACAATGAACTGGGGTGCATACACACCCAAATCAGCTTTGCCCTGATAGTCTCCAGTGTGGATCCCTTTCTCCAGGTCCCCCCCCTACAATGCGGCAGTTGAACCCCAAAGACTATCATCCTGTCGGAGATGGAATTCAGGTAAGTCGGTAGGTGGCATGTATCCCCATTGACTGGACTATGCACAGATCGCCACACTCCAGAAATGGGGTACATGCAGCACAAGGGATATCCCCACATATGTCATGCATGTGTGTCCATATTACATGTTTCCTGTGATTTTGCATGCACTTGCAGCAACATATTTGGGATTATGTCCACCGCCGTAGATGAGACTGCTGCGGTAGTAGCGGTTGCATCGTATTATGGCAGGGGGAACTTTCCGGGCCTCGGTGGTCAGAATCGGATCGTAGCCACAGCGGTCAGACGGTCAGTCCGACTGGCATTGTAATTAGGTCCTTTGTATTTGAGATTTTACATGTAAGATAAAAAAGTGTTGTATAAGGGTGTTGTATGTTTGAATAGGGGTATGCACCAGGATTTATTTGTACTTTTATTCAATTTTTTAAATGTAATGGTGGTGGCCTGTAGTTTAGTAGGGGCCTAGTTACTTTATTTGCATGCCATTTTTATTGCTTTGTAAAGGAAAAAATCTTGCACAATTTAGTAAATTTTCTCTATGTTCTTGAATAAATTTGCAATATATTCATTTATTTCACTATGTGGCCTGCCAATGGGCCTTCCAGCCAGTAGGCCCAGTACTGGTCATGGGTGCATGAAACAGCTGTTTCTGTGGTGTCTGTTAAATTGAAACATCATTTAGGCCATTGATGGCATTTATTAAATTATAAAATGTGTTTATGTTTGTGGTAATTTCTATTTTCTTTTCTGCAAACAGTGTATAGGTGAGGGTAATATATTTAATGCCTTTAGAGGATGTGTGATGTAAAATTGTTAGCCCAGTTAATTTCCGTTTTTGGCATTGCTGTATTAATGCTGTTTCATCCTGTGTTACCATGCCTCCTTTGTCTGGACAGTGTGTATGCAGGAGCGGCTCATGCAGGTAAGAGCCGTGGGCAGTGGGGCAGGGTGGGGGTAAACTTGACAGAGGACGGTGAGGGAAAATTAAATAAATATTTAATTTTACGACTCTGTTGATTCCCCCCACCCCACCCCACTGCTCTTACCTGCACGGGCCACTCCTGTGTGTTTGCCATAGGCCACCATTTGTCTTTGTTCCCCATGCCATGTTGCCTGGGGCCATTTTTTGTATATTCAGTGTCCCTAGGCCTTTATGTGTTCTTTGTTTCCTGCTTGTTGTTTGACCATGTGGCTGGTGGCCATTTTGCATAGCCAACCAGTGTGCTTTTGCCATAGACCTGCATGTCTTCTTTGTTGTGGTCATGCCTCTTTGCTGGTTGTTGTTGTTGTGACCATGTGGCTGGCGATCAGTTTGTGCAGCAAGCCAGTGTGCTTTTGCCATAGGCCTGCATGTCTTCTTTGTTGTGGCCATGCCTCGTTGCTCAGTGTTGTTGTTTGACCATGTGGCACTGGCTGACAGCCATTTTGTGCAACCAGCCAATGTGCCTTTGCCATAGGTATGCATGGATGGATGAGATATCAGTTTAATAGCATGCATGAGAATCATTGTAGTATGTATATTAATGTTATGATTTTGATAAACAGGGCATATATATATATATATATATATATATATATATATATATATATATATATATATATTCACTGAAAAACCATAGGTTTTAGGGACAGTTATAGTTAGTTGGACATTTCAATCGTACAAAACCATAGAAATTCCCCGTTATAGTTAGTTCAGCTAACTATAACTCGCGCCTCGCAATGCACTGCTGATGACGTCACATATTACATCACTCATGACATGGTCAGTGACATCACTGATGACATCACTGATGACATCTCAAATGACATCACTGATGACATCATCCATGTGATAATTTCATGCATCTTCTCACACCCTAATATAACTTTTGATACACCCACTCTAAATTACAGACTGCCATTCTCAAAACCATAGACACTCCAACACCAAAAACTACATACCCACTCACTGATTCTTAGGTATACAACACATCCACTCACTCACCCGTACAGTCACTCATACTTAGTCACTCAGTACAGGACTATCATATGCACTCATACACCTATATAAACACTCACACACCGCCACTCATCCATAGAGGTACTCACACACCTAGTCAGTCATGCAAAAAACTTAATCACACACCCATTTACTCACCTATACAGCTATACACACACCAGCTCACTTACTCATACAAATACTAGCACATTCTTACACTCTTATACAATCACTGATACAAGTACACACTCATCCATACAGCCACTCTCACAATCACACACTCTCACTTATAGCCATTTATATACTCCAACACACATATATACTGCCTTTCACATATGTAGTTACTCACACATGTACCACTGAGATATACATTCAATCACTAACACACCCATACACACACTCACCCACCCATACAGTCCATCACAGATGCACTCTTGAAACCATGCACCCAGTGAATCACCAACTCACACATCTATGCACAGAGTCACACACACCCCACCCACACAAACACTCAGGCACCCATACAGATACTCAGACAATCAATCAATAACCCATGTAGACACTCATGTAGCTATTCAGAAAGCCATGCAGCCGCTTACAAACCAACAGACAGACGGATACAGACATTCACACAGTTTAGTCACTAACCCATGCATTCAGTAAGATACATTTAATCACTCACTTGTAGAGTCAGTCACTCACGTACTAAATCATCCATTCAGACACTTATACACCCACTCATTCTTCAATACGCCTTTCCCTATATATATTAAACATATTTAAACTTTACAGAAACACACAGTCACTGGATGATGTCATCAGTGATGTCATTTGAGATGTCATCAGTGATGTCATCAGTGATGTCACTGACCATGTCATGAGTGATGTAATATGTGACATCATCAGCAGTGCATTGCGGGGCGCGAGTTATAGTTAGCTGAACTAACTATAACGGGGGAATTTCTATGGTTTTGTACGAGTGAAATGTCCAACTAACTATAACTGTCCCTAAAACCTATGGTTTTTTCAGTGAATTTCAAAGGTTTTTAAATGCTAATTTCTAACTATAACGTGTCTGAAACCTATGGTTTTTCAGTGAATATATATATATATATATATATATATATATATATATATATATATTCACTGAAAAAACCATAGGTTTTAGGGACATTTATAGTTAGTTGGACATTTCACTCGTACAAAACCCGTGAAATTCCCTGTTATAGTTAGTTCAGCTAACTATAACTCGCGCCCCGCAATGCACTGCTGATGACGTCACATATTACATCACTCATGACATAGTCAGTGACATCACTGATGACATCACTGATGACATCTCAAATGACATCACTGATGACATCATCCAGTGACTGTGTGTTTCTGTAAAGTTTAAATATTTTTAATATATATAGGAAAAGACGTATTGAAGAATGACTGGGTGTGTAAGTGTCTGTATGGATGATTTAGTAGGTGCGTGACTGACTCTATAAGTGAGTGATTTAACGTATCTTACTGAATGCATGGGTTAGTGACTAAACTGGGTGAATGTCTGTATCCGTCTGTCTGTTGCTGTGTAAGTGGCTGCATGTGTTTGTGAATAGCTACATGAGTGTCTATATGAGTTATTGAATGGTTCGCTGAGTATCTGTATGGGTGCCTCAGTGTTTGTGTGGGAGGGGTGTGTGCGACTCTGTGCATAGATGTGTGAGTGGGTGATTCACTGGGTGGATGGTTTCAAGAGTGCATCTGTGATAGACTGTATGGGTGGGTAAGTGTGTGTAAGAGTGTGTTAGTGAGTGAATATATGTCCCAGTGGTACATGTGTGAGTAACTACATATGTGAAAGGCAGTATATATGTGTGTTGGAGTATATAAATAGCTATAAGCGAGAGTGAGTGATTGTGATAGTGGCTGTATGGATGAGTGTGTGCTTGTATCAGTGATTGTATAAGAGCGTAACAATGTGGTAGTATTTGTATGATTAAGTGAGCTGGTGTGTGTATAACTGTATAGGTGAGTAAATGGCAGTGTGTTTAATTATTTGCATGACTGACTAGGTGTGTGAGTACCTCTATGGATGAGTGGCGGTGTTTGAGTGTCTATATAGGAGTAAGAGTGCATATGATAGTCCTGTACTGAGTGGCCATAAGTATGAGTGACTGTACGGGTGAGTGAGTGGATGTGTGTGTGTAGACCTAAGAATCAGTGAGTGGGTATGTAGTTATTGGTGTTGGAGTGTCTATGGTTTTGCGAATGGCAGTCTGTAATTTAGATTGGGTATATCAAAGGTTATATTAGGGTGTGAGGAGGTGCATCAGATTATCACGTGGATGATGTCATCAGTGATGTCATTTGAGATGTCATCAGTGATGTCATCAGTGATGTCACTGACCATGTCATGAGTGATGTAATATGTGACGTCATCAGCAGTGCATTGGGGGGGCGCGAGTTATAGTTAGCTGAACTAACTATAACAGGGGAATTTCACGGGTTTTGTACGAGTGAAATGTCCAACTAACTATAACTGTCCCTAAAACCTATGGTTTTCTCAGTGAATTTCAAAGGTTTTTTAAATGCTAATTTCTAACTATAACGTGTCTGAAACCTATGGTTTTTTCAGTGAATTTCAAAGGTTTTTAAATGCTAATTTCTAACTATAACGCCCCTAAAACCTATGGTTTTTTCAGTGAATTTCAAAGGTTTTGTAAATGACAATTTTTAAATGTATTAATTGTTATATTTATTTTTTGATACTGATTTACTACATTTTTTAAAACTATTTATTTTTATATATTTTATTTATTAAATTACATTGTAATTACATTATACATTACATTACAAAATATACTTTCTCAGAATGAATTACTTTAGTTTAAATAGTTTGCAAATAGGCAATAGAGTTTTAAGTACAGTAGTTACAGTTGTTGCAATGGGCAACACAATTTCAAACACAATGCAACATTGAGCTCTATGTGAATTTCTAGTTAAATGCAATTAGTTACTTTATGGATTACTTTTATAACCACAGGACTGGATCCTAGATTCAGTCCTGGGACATCTCCTGTAAACAGTTGAGTAAAAGCGTTTTGGTTACAGTAGTGATTTTTAAGGAATATTATTGTATTTTAAAAGTTGACACTTAGAAACGTTTTCACATAGAATCACCAATGTTATCCTATGGGAGGAAATTCACTTAGCAGGTAAGTAGTGTTATCGTTACTTTTTCTTACTCAGTGTTGGATCCTGGATCCAGCACTGGTGCATCTCCTGTAAACAGTTGAAAGAATGCGTTTAAGTCATACAGGCGATTTTTAAGGAATATTTGTAATTTGTGAAAATCGACACTTTGAAACTTTTCTGCTGAAAACCAGACAATGGATTCCTATGGAAGGAAATGTAAGTTACTGGTAAGTACGGTTAGAATTACTTTTCAGGGTCAGTGCTGGGCTAAAAGATGCAGCACTGGGTTCTCTCCTGATAACAGGTGAGTAAATTGGAATTCGTACTTTGGTTGATTTTAGAGGAATATTTTAAAGTTCCAAAACTCCACACTTAGAAGAATTTCCAAGTGAAGCCAGTCAATGTTAGCCTATGAAGGAAATTCAAGTTACCGGTAAGTACGGTTAAAATTACTTTTCAGGACCAGTACTGGGCTGAAAGATGCAGCACTGAGGTCTCTCCTGATAACAAGTGAGTAAATCGGAATTCGTATTTCGGCTGATTTTAGAGGAATATTTTAAAGTTCCAAAACTCCACACTTAGAAGAATTTCCAAGTGAAACCAGTCAATATTAGCCTATGGAAGGAAATTCAAGTTACTGGTAAGTACGGTTAAAATTACTTTTGAGGATCAGTACTGGGCTGAAAGATGCAGCACTGAGGTCTCTCCTGATAACAGGTGAGTAAATCGGAATTCGTATTTTGGCTGATTTTAGAGGAATATTTTAAAGTTCCAAAACTCCACACTTAGAAGAATTTCCAAGTGAAACCAGTCAATATTAGCCTATGGAAGGAAATTCAAGTTACTGGTAAGTACGGTTAAAATTACTTTTCAGGACCAGTACTGGGCTGAAAGATACAGCACTGAGGTCTCTCCTGATAACAGGTGAGTAAATCGGAATTCGTATTTCGGCTGATTTTAGAGGAATATTTTAAAGTTCCAAAACTCCACACTTAGAAGAATTTCCAAGTGAAACCAGTCAATGTTAGCCTATGGAAGGAAATTCAAGTTACTGGTAAGTACGGTTAAAATTACTTTTCAGGACCAGTACTGGGCTGAAAGATACAGCACTGAGGTCTCTCCTGATAACAGGTGAGTAAATCGGAATTCGTATTTCGGCTGATTTTAGAGGAATATTTGCACAATGGTGAAGGGAGGGGCGGGGCCTGAGGTGACATCTGTGCAACGCGCCCCGTGGCGCGTTTTAAGTTGGGGATTAAGTCCCTTGAATCATGAGGGTCCCTAGGGGCCAACTAGCCCACCAGGAACCTCCAGTATGCGCCAGGGGCTGCATTGCAGAGACGTGTAGAGAGGCCACACCCCTTTTACACCTCTCTGCAACGCAGCTCTGTGGCGCTTTCTGGATGTACCTGTTGGGCTAGTTGGCCCCAGAGACCCTCAGGATTGAAGGGGATTTAATTCCCCATCTTAAAACGCGCCACGTGGCCTGTTTGCACACATGTCACCTGAAGCCCCGCCCCTCCCTTCACCACTGTGCAAACGCGCCCCTTGGCGCGTTTTAAGTCGGGGATTAACTCCCTTGAATCCTGAGGGTCCCTGGGGTGCAACTAGCCCACCAGCTACCTCCATTAAGCGCCACAGAGCTGCGTTGCAGAGAGGTGTAAAGGGCGTGGCCTCTGTACACCTCTCTGCAAGGCAGCCCCTGGCGCATACTGGAGGTTCCTGGTGAGCTAGTTGGCCCCCAGGGACCCCAGTATTGAAGGGGAATTACTTCCCATCTGCAAACGCGCCAGGGGCGCGTTTGCAGAGTGGTGAAGGAAGGTGGCGGGGCCTGCGGGCCCGAAATTTTTTTTTTTTCCTGAAGGGGGCTGTGTGGCCCCCTTCCTTTTCCTATTTTTGGGCCCTGGGGACCCCATCCCCCAGGGCCTTACCCCTTTTTTTTTTTTTTTAAATTAAACGGGAAGGGGGCCGCCTGGCCCCCTCCCGTGGCCGAATCCTGCCCGGGAACCCCATCCCCCGGGGCATGGCCACACTTTTAAATTAATTTTTAAGGAGGGGGCTGCGTGGCCCCCTCCTCAGGCCTCCTTTTGCCCCCATCCCCGGGGCAGGCCTTTTTTTTTTTTATTTAAAAAAATATATATTTCTGGGGAGGGGGCCGCGTGGCCCCCTCCCGGGCCACTTATGGCCCCGGGGACCCCATCCCCGGGGCCTGGCCTCTGGTTGGGGACTGTGGGGGTCCCCAAACCCCCACAGTCCCGCCGGCTCCCCGTGTCCTAAGGGAGCCGGCATTGCTTTCCACACGGGGAGCAGCTAACATGCTGCTCCCCGTGTGGAAAAGCAATTGTCTTTGGATATTGGAGCGAGAGCAGGTTTCCTGCTCTCTCTTCCACTATCCAAAGCAGTTTGCAATGACAGGACGGGAGCCGCGAGGCTCCCGTCCTGTCATTACAAACAGCAGTGTCCCGGGGGTAGGCACCCGGGACACTGCAGGAGCCGGCCCTGGGGGTGGCGGTCCCCAGGGCCACCACAGGCTTCAGGAGGGGGCTGCGCGGCCCCCTCCCCACATCAGCAAAGCCCGGGGAGGTGGTGGTCCCCAGGGCTTCGGGGTCCAAAACGGACCCCCATTTTAAATGTGTTAGTGCCCTGGGGAGGTGGCGGTCCCCGGGGCGTGTGGGGGGGCTCGAGCCCCCCCACACAGGAAATTTTTCTTAAAAAAAAAAGAAGCCCCGGGGAGGTGGTGGTCAGTGCCCTCCCGCACCATTTTAAAATGAAAGCCCCGGGGGGTGGCGGTCCCTGGGGCTTGGGGGCCCTTTGAGGCCCCCATACATAAATTTAACCCCCACCATGCCCCCGGGACTTGGGCCACCCGGGGCAAAATACAATCGAGCGCGGAGACCGCGCTTCGATTTTCTCGGCAGGATCCGCGCACCCTGAGCGCATCCTGCCGATTTTTATTTTTAAAAAATGCTTTTTCTGCCCAGGGGTCCTTGTGGGACCCCCTGAGCAGACCTAGAGGGTCAGGGTGTTTCTACCCTGCCCCCTTTGTGCGTTTTGCACACTTTTTACTGCTTTCTTGTTCCTCGGTTCTACCGAGGAACAAGATGGCTGCCAACACTTCCTGGTTTGGAGTGTTGACAGCCAATTAGCAGACAGCTCGTGATTGGGAGGGTGCGCGAATCCGACGCGGCCATAGATATATATGTACTTTTACTTTTGATTTTCTCAGCAACTACTGAATGGATTTACACCATTTAACAAAAGGGTTCTTTCTGAACCAAGAACTACCTCTTTGCCAAATTTGGTGTAATTCCGTTCAGCAGTTCGGGCTGTAGCCGTGTCTAAAGTTTCCTATGGGAAATTGATTTTTGACTCTTATTTTTTAATTTCTCCGCAACTACTGAACGGATTTACACCATTTAACAAAAAGGGTTCTTTCTGAACCAAGAACTACCTCTTTGCCAAATTTGGTGTAATTCCGTTCAGCAGTTCGGGCTGTAGCTGTGTCTAAAGTTTCCTATGGGAAAATGAATGGGGAAAATACGTTTTGGGACCCCCTTTTTCTCGGCCCCGCTGACGAATCACCCTGAGACTTTCAGGGTAGGAGCGGACCGGAGCGGGCCATAAAGTTTGAAAATTTCGCGAAGATTCGTCAACCGACGCAATAGTTATTTCAAATAGAATGTCGCGGATTTCCTATGGAAAATAGGTCCTAACTATAACTATCTACTGGCGACCGCTAGTAGATTATATATATATATATATATATATATATATATATATATATATATATATATATATATATATATATATATATATATATATTACCTACTGGCGGTCGCCAGTAGGTAGTTATAGTTAGAACCTAGTTACCATAGGAAAAGCGTTTTTTTGATTTGCCAATATCTGTGTCGCCGTTTGACGAATCTTCGTGAAATTTTCCAAAAAACAGGGTTGGACAGCTCAGTTTCTGTGTTTGAAGTTTCGGGGTGATTCGTCAAGCGGGGGTCGAGAAAAAAGGTGGTCCCAAAGCGCATTTTCCCCATGTTAATTTCCATAGGAACTTTATTACAGGCTACAGCCCGAACTGCTGAACGGAATTACACCAAATTTGGCAAAAAGGTAGGTCTTGGTTTAGACTGCGCCCTTTTTGTTAAATGGTGTAAATCCGCTCAGTAGTTGCTAAGAAATTAAAAAAAGAAAACTTTCGATATCTGAGCACCGAGGAGGGTTCGCGAACCCTCCCGGGCACGAGCTTCACTCTGATTGGCTGCCAACACTCCAAACCAGGAAGTGTTGGAAGCCATCTTGTGACTCGGTAACCGAGTCACAAGAAAAAGGGTGAAACAAAGATAAAAAACATGAAAAGGAGGCAGGGTACAAACACCCTGATACCCTAGACCTGCTCAGGGGGTCCCACAAGGACCCCCAGGGCCAAAAAAAGCATTTTTTTAAAAAGAATTGGCCGGATTCGCGACCCCAGCGTGAATTCGGCCGAGAAAATAAAAAAAACGAAGCATGGGCTCCCGTGCTTTGTTGTATTTAAGACCCCGGGTGGACCAGGACCCGGGGGCATGCCTTATTATGTGGCGGGGGCCCGCGGGGGCCCCCGCAGCCCCGGAGACCGCCACCTCCCTGGGGCTTTATTAATGATGTGCGGGGGGCACGCGGCCCCCCCGCAGCCCCGGAGACCGCCACCTCCCTGGGGCTTTATTAATGATGTGTGGGGGGCACGCGGCCCCCCCACAGTCCTGGGGACTGCCACCTCCCTGGGGCATTTTTCAGAGAGTGCGGGGGGCCTCGCAGCCCCCCCCAAGCCCCGGGGACCACCACTTCCCCGGGGCTCTGCTTTTTAAAAGAAATAAATGTGTGGGGGTGCTCGAGCCCCCCCACATTCCCCGGGGACCACCACCTCCCCGGGGCACTAAATATGGAAATTGGGGGATCCAGGATGCCCTCGAGTGCCCTGGGGACCGCCACCCCCCAGGGCTGGCTCCTGCAATGTCTCAGGGTGCCCACCCCTGGGACATTGCCGTTTGCTGTGGCAGGGCGGGAGCCATGGGGCTCCCGCCCTGTCATAGCAAACTCTGCTTTGCTTCATTGAAGCGAGAGCAGGGAAACCTGCTCTTGCTTCAATGAAGCAAAGCAGAATTGCTTTTGAGCAAGGGGAGCTGCATGTCAGCAGCTCCCCTTGCTCAAAAGCAATGCCGGCTCCTGCAGGAGGCGGGGAGCCGGCGGGACCATGGGGGCATTGGGGCACCCCCCACGGTCCCAATCACAGAGGTCAGGCCCCAGGGGATGGGGTCCCCGGGGCTAAAAGTGGCCCGGGAGGGGGGCCACGCCGCCCCCCTCCCCTCTAATAACAACATTTTAAAAAAAGAAAGTAAGTCTGGCCATGCCCCGGCATTTATTTTTTATTTTTTATAAATAGGGGTCAGGCACTGGGGATGGGATCCCCAGGGCCCCAAAAAAGTTTAAAAAATGGGGGCCACACAGCCCCCCTTGAAAAAAAAAAAAAGGCATCTCGCCAGAGGCCACGCCCACTTTTTACACCACTCTGCAAACGCACCCCCTGGCGTGTTGTTAGATGGGGAATTAATTCCCCTTGAATACTGAGGGTCCCTGGGGGCCAACTAGCCCACCAGGTACCTCCAATATGCGCCACAGAGCTGCGTTGCAGAGAGGTGGTCCGAGGCCACGCCCCTTTTTACACCACTCTGCAAACGCACTTCTTGGTGCACTGCTGGTGGGGTGATGAGGTCCTCTTGTGTCCTAGCACTAGTCGCGGTCGGGTCGCGGACGGGCGCAGACGGGCTTGCCTTAGGCCTTCGGCGTGCCAGCGGCGCACCTGCTGCGCACGTCCACTGTTCGACCACGCAGCTGTCGGGATTAGGTAGGGGAGGGGGAAGGGATGTGCAGCTCGGAGGAGCGAGCGGGGCAGGTTGCGGCGGGAAAAAATAGCATTGGGAATACGGCAAAAAACTACAAAATAACTACAGTACAATCACAATTACACAATGAACAGTGGTACAGTAGGGGAGAGCAGAATGCTATGGGGGCACAGTCAGCGAGATGCTGACACCAAACAGAGGATACAACTCTAATAAGGGGGCACAGCGTTAATGGGCTACAGTGGGGGGATGCAGGGGAAATTAAGAAAATAAAGAATTACCGCCGCGGGACCCAGCAAGGTGAGGTCTCGAACCCTTCCTGGGTGGGACCGTAGGCCGAGCACAGCAAGGCAGAGCTGCTGGGGAAGAGCTGATCTCTGACCGAGGGTCAGGGGACTAGCTTGCGCTCCCCACAGCGGTCGGCATTAAGTAGGGGAGGGGGGAGGGACGTGCAGCAGGGAGGCGGGAGCGGGGGCGGGTTGCGGCGGGAAAAAATAGCATTGGGAATACGGCAAAAAACTACAAAATGACAACAGTACAATCACAATTACACAATGAACAGTGGTACAGTAGGCGGGGAGCAGAATGCTATGGGGGCACAATCAGCGAGATGCTGACACCAAACAGAGGATACAACTCCAATAAGGGGGCACAGTGTTGATGGGCTACAGTGGGGGGTGCAGGAGAAAATAAGAAAATAAAGAATTACTGGCGCGGGACCCAGCAAGGTGAGGTCTCGAACCCTGCTGCAACTCACCCATACAGTTACTTACACATCTAGTCAGTTATGTAAAGAATCAATCAATCAATCAGGGGGTTTATAAAGTGCGCTACACACCTGTGAGGGTCTCAAGGCGCTGGGAGGAGGGGGAGGGGGCACAGCTCCGGTTCAGTTGAAAAGCCAGGTCTTGAGGTTCTTCCTGAAGGTGTGTAGGTTCGGGGATCGTCTGATGTTTGCTGGGAGCCCGTTCCAGGTCTTGGCTGCGATGTAGGAGAAGGCTCGTCCACCAGCTCTGTTTCTGCGGATCCAAGGGGTCTCTGCCAGGGCAAGGTCGGCGGAGCGGAGGTTCCTTTTGGGTACGTGGAAGGAGACTCTCTCGTTGAGGTATTTGGGTCCGATGTTGTGGAGGGATTTGTAGGCATGGGTGAGAAGTTTGAAGGTCACTCTCTTCTCTACGGGGAGCCAGTGTAGGTCTCGTAGGTGTTGGGTCATGTGTTCATGATGAGGTGTCCCTAGGACAAGTCTTGCTGAGGCGTTCTGGATGGTTTGGAGCTTGTGCAGCAGAGTTTTGTTGATTCCGGCATAGAGGGCGATGCCGTAGTCCAGTCTGCTGGTTATGAGATTGTGGGTGACGGTCTTTCTGCATTCGGGGGGTATCCATTTGAAGGTCTTTCGGAGGATGCGAATGCAGTTGAAACTGGTGGAGGCGACGGAGTTGATCTGGTGGGTCATGGTGAGGGAGGAGTCCAGGATGATGCTGAGGTTCCTTGCGTGGTCTGTAGGGGTGGGTGGGCTCCCGAGGGCAGAGGGCCAGCAGGTGCTGTCCCAGGCTGAGTTGGAGGGTCCTCGGATGAGGACCTCGGTCTTCTCTGAGTTGAGCTTCAGGCAGCTGTCTTTCATCCAGTGCGCGACGTCCTTAATTCCTTCCTGGAAGCTGAGTCTGGTGTCTTCAGGGTTCTTCATGAGGGAGAGGATGAGCTGGGTGTCATCGGCATATGAGACTATGCTGAGCCCATGCTCTCTCACGATGGCGGCGAGGGGGGCCATGTAGATGTTGAAAAGCGTGGGGCTGAGCGACGATCCTTGGGGTACTCCGCAGTTGATCTCTGTTGGTTCGGAGAGGAAGGGAGGGAGTCTGATCCTCTGGGTTCTGCCGGAGAGGAAGGATCGGATCCAGTTGAGGGCAGTTCCTCGTATCCCCGCGTCGTGACGTCTGGCTGTGAGCGTTCGGTGAGAGACGGTGTCGAAGGCTGCGGAGAGGTCTAGTAGGATGAGGGCCGCGGTGTGTCCCTGATCGAGTAGCATGCGGATGTCATCGGTGGCGGCGAGGAGGGTGGTCTCGGTGCTGTGGTTGCTGCAGAATCCGGACTGGGAGGAGTCTAGGATGGAGTTCTCTTCGATGAAGGTGGTCAGCTGAGCGTTTACGAGTCTCTCGGTGACTTTGGCAGTGAAGGGGAGTAGGGAGATGGGCCGGTAGTTTTTAAGGTACGTCGGGTCGGCCGTGGGCTTCTTGAGGAGGGGCTTGAGTTCTGCCCGCTTCCTGTCATCTGGGAAGATGCCGGATTTGAAGGAGGCGTCGATGGTCCATCATAGTTCGGGTGCGATGGCGGCGGCGGCCCTGTGGTAGATGTGTGGAGGGCAGGGGCCCAAGGGGGCTCCGGAGTGGGTGTTGTTCATGGTCGCGGTGACGTGTTCTACTGTGGCGAGGTTCCAGGTAGTGATGGTCGGCTGGTTGTCGGTGGTGGGGAGGGGGGTCGTGTCCGGTGTCTGTTCGCTGAAGTTGTCGTAGAGGGCCTTGATTTTCAGATGGAAGTAGGAGCTGAGCTTGTTGCAGAATTCCTGGGATGGTGTGACGTCCGTGGCTTCGCTGGGTGGTTTGGTGAGTTGCTGTATGATGTTGAAAAGTTCTTTGGCATTGGTTGAGTTGGTGTGGATCTTGTTCTTGATGAAGGACCGCTTGGTGTCCCTTATTTTCTGGTGGTATTCCTTCTGGGCATTCTTGTAGTTGTTCCAGTCTTCCGTGGTTTTACGGTTCCGCCAGGTTTTCTCGAGGCGTCTGCAGGAGCGTGTGGCTTCTTGGAGTTCGATGGTGAACCAGGCGGCCTTTGGTGGGTGTTGTTTTGCAGGGTGGCAGAGGGGTGCGAGCTTGTCGGCGCAGATGGAGATCCAGCGATGGAGTTCTTTGGCTGCGGAGTTGGCGTCGGTCGTGGCGCTGGGGGGATCTAGGTGGAGGGTGGTGTTGAGGTGTTCCTCTGTGATCTTGTTCCAGTTCCTTCGTGGTGGGTGCGGGGGGTTTGGGTGCGGTGGTGGTATTGAAGGTGAAGTGTACGCAGTGGTGGTCCATCCAGAGGGGCTGCGTGGTGTGGCTGAAGCAGAAGTTAGTTCCTCCTGCGAAGATGGGATCGAGGGTGTGTCCTGCTCTGTGCGTGTGGGTGGTGACGAGCAGCTTCAGTCCGAGGTTGGAGAGGTTGTCGAGGAGGGTGGTGGAGTCGCGGTCGTTGCGGTTGTCGAGGTGGAAGTTCAGGTCGCCAAGCAGAATGTAGTCCATTGAGGTGATGGCGTAGGGTGCGACGAGGTCAGCAATGGTTGTGGCGGCCTGGGTGCGAGGTCCAGGGGCCTGTAGGCGAGGGTGCTGCGCAGCGTGGTCCTTGGGCTGGTCTGGATCTGGAAGTGGAGGTGTTCTGTGTTGGCGTGGGGGTCGTTCGTGCTGGAGGTGGAGAGTCGGAGGGAGGTCTTGTGTGCGATGGCGAGGCCTCCTACAGGGCGGTGGGGCGGTCCTTTCTCTGGATCTTGTATCCGATGTCGGTGCCGGAGGTGGCGTTGGTCCAAGTTTCTGTGAAGAAAGCGACGTCGGGGGATAGGGTGTCAATCAGGTCCCAGATCTCTGAGGCGTGTCTGTGTAGGGAGCGCACGTTGAGGAGGATGCAGGTCAGGGCTTCCGTTGAGCGGCCGTCCAGTGGGCCTTCTGCCGCCATGGGGGCATCATTGATGGTGAAGGATCGTTGGCAGTGTCTGCAGGAGAACTGTCCGTGGGTGGTGTTGGGTGTGGCTCTTTGGCAGTTGCAGTGTCTTCCGTGGTTAAATGCGTGGAGGGCGGTGGAGTCGTATCGGCGGTAGCTCGGAGTTCCAGGGTTCCTGGCGCTGGTCGCGGTCGGGTCACAGACGGGCGCAGATGGGCTTTAGCGGCGCGACCGCACAGCGGTCGGCAATAAGTAGGGGAGGGACGTGCAGCTGGGAGGCGGGAGCGGGGGCGGGTTGCGGCGGGAAAAAATAGCGTTGGGAATATGGCGAAAAACTACAAAATGACTACTGCACAATCACAATTACACAATGAACAGTGGTACAGTAGGGGGGGACCAGAATGCTATGGGGCACAATCAGCGAGATGCTGACACCAAACAGAGGATACAACTCTAATAAGGGGACACAGCGTCAATGGGCTACAGTGGGGGGATGCAGGGGAAAATAAGAAAATAAAGAATTACTGGCGCGGTACCCAGCAAGGTGAGGTCTCAAACCCTGCCTGGGTGGGACCGTAGGCCGAGCTCAGCAAGGCAGAGCTGCTGGGGAAGAGCTGATCTTTGACCGAGGGTCAGGGGTCTAGCTTGCGCTCCCCGCAGCAGTCGGCATTAAGTAGGGGAGGGGGGAGGGACATGCAGCTGGGAGGCGTGAGCGGGGGCGGGTTGCGGCAGGACAAAATAGCATTGGGAATACGGCAAAAAACTACAAAATGACTACAGTACAATCACAATTAGACAATGAACAGTGGTACAGTAGGGGGGGGAGCAGAATGCTATGGAGGCACAATCAGCGAGATGCTGTCACCAAACAGAGGATACAACTCTAATAAGGGGGCACAGCGTTAATGGGCTACAGTGGGGGGATGCAGGGGAAAA
The DNA here is from genome assembly GCA_963921515.1 of Calotriton arnoldi. NCBI lineage: Eukaryota > Metazoa > Chordata > Amphibia > Caudata > Salamandridae > Calotriton > Calotriton arnoldi. The sequence goes on from CAWUFW010005295.1 coordinate 97,659, forward strand.
TAAGAAAATAAAGAATTACCGGCGCCGGACCCAGCAAGGTGAGGTCTCAAACCCTGCCTGGGTGGGACCATAGGCCCAGCACAGCAAGGTGGAGCTGCTGGGAAAGAGCTGATCTCTGACACTCCCATTTTCTAAACTACACAGTTATACACACACCACCTCACCTATTCATAAAGATACTAACACATACTTATTCTCTTATACAATCACTGACACAAGTACACACACTCATCCATACAGCAACTCTCACTATCACTCACTCTCATATATAGTCATTTATATTCTCCAACACTCACATATTCTGCCTTTCACATATACCACTGAGACATCTGTTCACTCACCAACACAGCCATACGCATATTCACTCACCCATACAGCCCTTCACAGACACACTCTTGAACCCATACACCCAGTGAATCACCCACTCACACATCTATGCACAAAGTCACACACCCCCCACCCACCCACACAAACACTCAGGCACCCATACAGATACTCAGGCAACCAATCAATAACCCATATAGACACTGATGTAGCTACTCACCAACCCATGCAGCAGCTTACACAACAACAGACACACTGATACAGACATTCACACAGTTTAGTCACTAACCCATGCATTCAGTAAGACACATTTAATCACTCACTTATACAGTCACGCACCTACTAAATCCTCCATCCAGACACTTATACACCCACTCATTCTTCAATACACCTTGGCATATATATAAAACATATTTAAACTTTATAGAAACACACAGTCGCTGGATGATGTCATCAGTGATGTCATCAGTGATGTCATTTGAGATGTCATCAGTGATGTCATTAGTGATGTCACTGACCATGTCATGAATGATGTAATATGTGACATCATCAGCAGTGCATTGCGGGGGCGCGAGTTATAGTTAGCTGAACTAACTATAACGGTCGAATTTCACTGGTTTTGTACGAGTGAAATGTCCAACTAACTATAATGTCCGTGAAACCTCTGTTTTTTTCAGTGAATTTCTAAGGTTTTTAAATAATAATTTCTAACTATAATGTGCCTAAAACCTATGGTTTTTTCAGTGATTTTCAAAGGTTTTTTAAATGCTAATTTCTAACTGTAACGTCCCTGAAACCTATGGTTTTTTCAGTGAATTTCTAAGGTTTTTTTAAATGCTAATTTCTAACTATAACGTGCCTGAAACCTATGGTTTTTTCAGTGAATATATATATTTTTTGATTTGAGTGCACAAAATAAATCCTGACTTTTACCAACGTGAGTGCTGGTCCTAACTGTTACAAAAGACAGTGGAGCGCGAGATATATATATATATATATATATATATATATATGTATATATATATATATATACATATATATATATATATATATATATATATATAAATATTTCATTTTGCACCTCCAATAGGTTTCTTATCATCCTCCCATACAAACATTGGCAATTATTGATTTTCTTTATTATAAATTGTATTTTATCTTTTTAATTTTTTAATTTTCTTTTTTTTAATTTCACTTGTTTATTTAATTTTTTTAGTTTACACTCTTAAAAATTTTATTGAATTTTTTCTCCATTTTTTCCATTTATTTTAATGTTTTTAATTTTTTTATTTAGATTTTTTGAAATTGTTATTTTTGTCTATTTCGATTTTTTTCATTTTTATAAAAAAAATCCCTTTTTGTCTTGGTTGATCCATCATCCATTCATCTACCATAGGCACACAGTCACGCAACAGTATTAAGTTTTTAGATAGATAATTCCATTTCCTCGTGGACACCCAGGTTGCGGTGCACTTCAGACACATCAGCAGCATCCATTTGTGCAATGATGATTATTCCATTTCCCCCTGGACCACATTGCCTGCCATAGGCGCACACTAACCTTCATTTTTTAAAAGATTACTATTCCATTTACCCATGCAGTTCCCTGAGTGCCACAGATGTCTCCTTTCGAATTTATGGACATAAAGGAAAGAGTTCTATAATTCTGTATATTGTGTGTTATTCTGATGGGGATTTTAATTTTATGGTATGGTGGTGTGGTTTGAATTTAAAGTGTTCATTATTCCCCAAGTAACCACACTATTATTGCTTTTGTCTGTACTAATTCAAAGTGCAAACAATGCTATGTTTCATACTAAATGTTTTTCTTGCTAGTTTGCTTTTAGATGCACAAGAGAAGAGAGATCACCTGCAGTGCTTCCAAACTAAAGGCCTGTGCAGTCACATGTCAGACCTCCAATCTCTTCTGCTTGTGCAGCTTAGTGCAACTACCAACTGAGAGCTTTAAGATGGCCCCAAAGAAAGATGCTTCCAAGAAAGTGGTCAGTGAGGAGAAGCAGCTTCCCACCAGCGGCATGTCCCCCCAAATCTTCTTTGGACCAAAACGTTGTGTGCCTGTCTCACCGGCCTCCAGGGACCAAGCTAAGAGTAGCACTCCCGCATCAATAGCAGCACCCCAACCTAAGCCTAAGACTGTGTTTGTCAGTGAGGCGGTCGCTGCAATCCTGACAATGGCTGATGAGCAGTGACACTGAATTAGATTTGTCTATTTCACAAAGTAGTACCCAATCATTTCAGTAAACAGAGCAAAGTGGACAGCAGCCGCAGCCAGCAATAGTACATTTTCCTGATGTTGTAGCAGAACAGGAGGTTGAGCTTCTTTCCGAGCAAGAGCCTCCTCTTTTAGAATCATTGGCTCCCAGATCTCCAGCAAGGAAAAGGAAGACTACTACTCCATTATCTTCTCCAAGCACCACTTCTGATGATGATGATAGGGACATTGAGTGGACCTTGGCAGAGTCCAGGAGACAACAGGAGAGACAAGGGAAAAGAAAAGTTCCTGAAAGTCTTAGACTTATTGAAGGGAATGATGAGGAGGATGATGACAACGAGGCAATCTTTGTCAAAGGTGGCACAGAGGAGTCTGACATTGCTATTCAACCTGCTCTGAGGGATGTGGCATAGGTAGCACTGCCAGATCCCATATTTGCAAAGCCCAAGCTGAGACCTTCACCAACCCTTACCTCAGCAGAAGTATTCACTGCAGAGAAGCATCAACAACACGCGCACTACCTCCAGTTATTCTTCAGGCTTTGGCAGTGGCACAGTAAAAAAGTACTTCATCCCAGTTTGGGACTTTTTTACAGTTAGCAAAGAGGGGTAGCACATTGCAGTATGCAGCATTTGCCACACAAATGTTTGTGGAGGTAAGCCTGGTACACAATCTGGTACTGGAGGTCCAACAACCCATATGAAAAAACACCACATAATCAAAAATTGCTGAACATGGTCATGGTGGTAAGAGCTGGGGAACATCAGCTACAAGCTCAATCATGGTGGGGGGTGATGGCGAGGAAGAAGAACGTGATATCCTCATGCAAAGCAGCCCTGTCCCCAGTAGTGCGTTAGCAGAATCAGCCACCTAATTGACTTCACAATGGCACAAGAAGACATAGAGAGAGATGGAAACACCACATCATACAGTGACTGTCCCACCACGACTCACATTGAGTCTACCACCACCTACTTCTCAAAACATGCCTGTGTCAGTGGACCCAGAAAATAAGAAAATCCAGGCCACTAATACAGGCATGTTTAGGCAGGAGGGGCCATACGGCCGCAACCATCCAACCACACATTTGTACAATGGGAAGCTAGTAAAAATGTTAGTGCTGGACCTCCTCCCTTTTTTTCTTTTGTGGAAGGAGTGGGATTCTTAGAATTTGTGACAGCCATCTGCGCGAAATGGAAGGTTCCAAGTCGGACCTATTTTACAAGAGTTGTTGTTGCAGTGCTGCATCACGATGTGCTGCAGTTGGTTGGACAAGCTTTGCACCAAAGTGTTGTTCATACTATCCACCTGATGACAGACATGTGGACCAGTTGTCAGCTGACTGATTATATGTGCACTACTGCACACTGGATCACTTTTGTATGGGTAAAGCAAAAGATATCTGCAGGTCTTTGCCTTGAAGAAAGTTTTAAGAGCCCTCAGCGTCATAAAACTGTGGCAATGTTCGCCATGGAGAATTCACATACAGTTGTAAACATGTTGGGCGATTTTAACGGCAAGGTGTATGAATGGCTAAGACCCAGAATTCTCAGAATTGGATTTTTTTTCCACGAACAATGACAGTAACTTAGTGAAGGGGATGTTTCAAAATACAAGAGATGAATTGTTGAGCAAGCTGGACACCTGGAAGAAGAATGGCTGGAATTTAGAGTCCCAGCCCACATTTCTGGGGTACCACCTTCAACTTCCAGAGAGGGCAGTTTTGTCTCATAGCAGCCAACAATACCATCAACTAGAACACCGGCAACAACAGCAACAGAAGGTCCGGACCTAAACTATGCATTGCATTGGTTTCAATCAGCAAGGCTTAAGCCTAGTGCAGAGGCGATGGCAAAAGAGGTTGAGCAAGTTGCAGCACCAATGTCCATCCACAGGATGTTTCATGAGTATTTGGATGATCTAAAAGAGGTCTATGTGGATCAAAATTCATTGATGCGTTGGTATGGGAAGGTGCGCCAATGGCCAGAGCTCAGCAGACTGGCAATAAAGTATCTGGCTTGTCCTATCACAAGTGTGTCTACTGACCATGTGTTCAGTGCAGTGGGTGCAGTTGCTTCAATGAGAAGGACCAGTCTCTTGCCTCAAAGCATGGAGAAATTGACTATGACAACACACTCGCTTATAGATCGGTGCCCACATTTAAAGTTTCTAGTGTGTGACACACAATCTCGTTTCTTTCAGAGCGGGGCCCCTTTCCCTGAGCTGTTGCCAGGTAGGGGTGTGGCCACTTATCCAATAACCTTGGGTAAGTGTATTTCTCCAAATATGTATGAACGCTTGCCGCGGATGGACATGTTGCTATTCCGGCTAGGGCAATATGTATTACATTGTTAATGATGGATTGTGGTTTGACTTGTTGCGGTTCTCTGGTTTTTGTCTCACTCATACAGATAGTTCCAGTAATACCAATTAACAATACAAAGGATTACTGATTGTGTATCTTTTCTTTATTTTTGTCACTTCAATCACGAGCAGCAGCTTTATTCTTAGTCTGGTCCTGAAGAAAGCCTATATACTTAGTTAAGATCACTCAAAGCTGAAACATGTCGACCATTTATGATATATAGCAGATTTAAATCAATACTGCTAATTGCACTGCTTTTTAACCCTACCAGTGTGAGCAAGCGAATAAAAAGTTTTTTTGCCCCCACTAGGTAGTTTTAATCTCACCACTGCACATTCACGCATTTACTTCTGTTGCGCTGCGCCTTCACCACACCTGAGATTCACATATGGGATTTTAGCATCCGAAATAGGTTTCTATTACTCAAACAAAACATCCCAGAGCTCCTACCTCACAGTGAGGGAGTTGTAGCCCTCAGTGGGACTAGGTTTCCCACTGGGAGGAGAAAACCATATGATGAAGCATGCCACCTATGGTGGGTGAGGGTTTTCATCCTGAAAGGGATTTCCCCCTGTTTGGGGATTTAGTGAGACTGTAATCCTCGAATCCTTCATTTTTTGTTATACAATACTGCGCGCTATTGGAGACCCGAGGAGGCTTTGTGGTATAATATGATCAAAATGAACCAACATTTCATTCCACACAATTACACAGTTCCTGAAACAGCACAAGAGGAAGAGGAAGAGGATTGGTCAGAATCAAGTGTCCAACTTCTGGGCGAACCATCTGAGTTTGAGGATGAACTCTACTTCCCGGACTGAGTATGCCATTGCAACTGTAGAACTTTTAAAATTATTTCTTGTTGCACTTCTATTATTGCAAAAAAAGTAGGTAGTGGAACGTTATTATTTTTGTGTCAGATTTATGATGCCCCACCATTTTTTAGTCACATATATTGCTGGATTGCAGTTGGTGGGACCAGTGTGCATTGAAGAAGCCGCCAGAATTCCTTCATGATTTTGGGGACAATGTCTGCCCCCCTCTCATGCGTATCCTTTTTTGCATCACTTAGGACTAGCAGGACTGCCCCAGAAGATTGTTGATTTGCAAGAGTGCCAATACCAAATTACAATGTGTTGCCTGCGTAAAAGATGAAATGTGTACCTACTACATAACCAACACATGCTTGGATTGGAAGAGGTAACTACAGCTATTGCAATGGTGAGTGAGTGATTGTGTGAGTGATGATTGATAACTCATGTGGTGGTAGTCTGTAAGGGAAGGTGTTCAAATGTGATTTGGGAACTTGCTTGAAATGATTTGCATTGCTTGGGCCCTGAAAGATGGGTGATTATTTTTTTTCCTGGAAGTGATTGACCTTTACAAAGGTACTTAGCCAAAATTAACCTGTACGGTCCACTCCTATGATCCTTCTGTTTTTTTCATCAGCTAGAAGGCCTGCCTCAGATGATTATTTGATTTATAAGACTGCCAAATTCCAATCTGTTGCTTGTATCAAAGGGGAGATAGTGTACCTACCACTATGCTTGGATTGGAAGAGGTAACCATTGCACCAAAGTGTGATTATTGAGTTATTTTGAGTGATGATTGACGATTCATGTGGTGGCAGACAATGAGTGAGGGTGTTGAACTGTGATTTGAGAGCTTGCTAGAGATGATTTGCAATGTTTGGGGCGTGAATGATGGGCGATCATTTTTCCTGGAAGGGATTGGACCTTTCACACTTAGACAGATTTACTTGCAGGGTCCTCTCCTTTTTTTCTGGTTCTTCAGAGACCAGAACAATCACTTTAGTTAACAAACAAAAACCTATACAAAATACTGCAATTCTGTTTCTCTAGTTGTTCTTCAACATCAGTGCACTAAATGTCTATCTTGCTCAAGTCATGACTGGGACAAAGTTACTCGGAGTCAGCAGGAGGAAGGAAGAACTAAGGGTGGGACTACCTCATCAACAGCTAGAAGCAAGAAGTTATGCACTTCAAAGGGAAACCATGAGTCTGAGACCTAGTACTCAGCTATGTGGAATGGAGAGAGATGCGTTGATTCGTGAAATGCTGCTGTGTGTGTGTGAGTGTTTGTGTGTGTATGTTGCACTCGTGGCAACTGGCAAAAGTGAAACTCTGAGTCTCCCTCTCTTTTTTTTTGCTCTGCCCCTGAGTCGTCTTGGTACACTCCTCATGAAGCTTACCTTCCTTCTGTCCTTCTCCTTGACTCAAAAATATAGTTTGTGTTTTACAATCCGCAGACCTTCTTATCTCCTGCACGAACGAAAGGTGAAAGCTGAGCCCAACACTATTGCTTACCTATCAGACCAGTCCAGACAGACACCCAAGAGTGATACACATTCCTGAGGAGAATACAGATGCACCATCTAAATTTGCAATACAGTATCATTTTTCTTTTAACAACCATATTTGGAGAACTGGGTGGGTGGGTTCACTCCCAACTAAGAAGACAGAACATTTAGAAATCTGTTAAGTTGGGTCTCGGGGGCAGAAGGACTGTTTGGAATGCATTTAATTATATTGTGTTATACTCATTTGTTTGTTTCCTTCCACAACGGATTGATGACGATTGATGTGCTGCTCATAGCCCAGATGAATGTTGTCCTTATGTGGTGTTTGATTTTGTCAAACCTTTCCTCAAATCTCCTTTCCCATCCATTCATCAAACCCCTAGCCCTCTTGCCCTTGGCTGGGGGCTTTATTGAGGTGTGGCTTAATTTTCACCATCAATGGATGGCACGCTTAGTGAGGTAGAAGTGGTGAAAACAACACAAACTCACTGCAGGATCTTCTAAACAATAGCCCACACTGGCTCCATTTACCCACCTGTGCACAAAAGTGAATAAGCGATCCATATTTTAGATACAGAACAGTTCAGTTGTCAGCATCAACATTCAGGCCTTGCTGTGCTTGTGTGGCATAATGGACTGTAAACACCTAACCTAAGCTTGTTCACTCCAGACTTTAAATCCATTTTTTATGACCCAAGGATTTTGTAACTAGTAACTCCACATTGCTCAAGTTACTACTATTGCTATATTTTGTTATTTTATCACTATCAGGAATTCTTGTTGTTGTCATCATGTAGTAGTCTGGTCTCAATTCTTTGGAAAGTTTTGATGCAACCCATTAACTCAGTGTTTTTATTTCCATTTAGTTGCCCCCCAATTAATCCTGCAGTTTGAGCTCACCTCGCTTGTGAAGTTGTGATGCCTTCCCCGTTATTGCTTCATCTCTATTCAAGTAAGACAACTATGCAGTGAAGTGAACTAGTTAAGTTAGTATGTAAGTAACTAACTGCTACTGCAAGTATCATTTATCTAGGTTGTTGTAGACAATATAGGTAATGGCAGCAAACCCCCTGATAGTCAAAATAGAGGTATAACTCTATAACTGAGCAGGATTATACACTCTTATAAGCACATAAATAAGCTGCGTAAAATCTAAAGGCAGCAGTGCAACGTAAAAGTAAATCACAAAAAAACTACATCAGGCCTAAAGTTTGATAAAATACAATAGTTTTTTACTTGTTTTTTTTACAAACACACCCACCCTCTCCACCCACAACTGGCCCACCCTCTTCCCCAGCAAATTGATCCAACCACCAAGGTCCAAAAATGTGAAATGTCCAACGAATAATAAAACCTGGGCCCAACTCCCTTCCCACCTTTTTCACCTACAAGTCCCTCCTACCAAAACAAAAAATGTCAAAAAGGACTACAAGAGGGCATTGTGTATTTGGGTCCGGAGCTGGTCCAGGCTCTGCTACATCCTGACGAACTGGCTCTGGCTCTCCACAGTGTCCAGACACAGTAATGGTCTGTCAGAGCGGGAGGGGGCGGCAGCAGTTGTTGTCAGCTGGCGCAAGCAATGTTATGGCCGGGAGGCTGGGGACTGAGGGGGACTGGCTGCACTGGGGCCTGGCTGAGACTAAGAGGCAGCGATTTCTGTCTCTTCTTCCTCCAAGACCACCAGCTGCTAGTATTCCTGCTAGATCCGGTCCAGCCGCTGTCACAGCAGACGTACGCTATCTGCTGCCTGGTGGGTGGTATGGGTGGACCAGCAGGAGTACCTATATTGAGAAAAACAATAAAGACAAATTGTAAATAATGCTCTGTGCAAACAATTAATTTAAATTAGTGGGTGGCACAGTAGCAGTTCATTGCTGGTCCACTAGGGCCATTGGAAATTGATGTGATTATGATTAGAAGAGTCAGAAAGCCAATTTTATCTACCCACACATGCCTCGTATGAAAAGCACAGACTGTGTGGCTGAAAAGTATTAATGCAGAATAAGAATACACTGGATTAAAAAACTGTGATTTGACTCTTTTTTTTCTTTTAAGGGCTTTTCAAGTAGTTAAACAGACACTTTGAGTGGTAAAATAAATTACCTTTCATTGATGAGTAAGGCAATAGACACTATGGAGCCATGCTCATTGCTAGTCAGCACGTTGGGTATTTTGCTACTGTCTGGAGCTGGGGCAGCTGTAGTTGAGAATTATGTATTGTTAATTCCAATGGCCCTGCTGTTCTCCAAATGCCTTTCTCTTTCTACTCTGACTCCAAAGAGGCAGATGAATAATAAATAAGATATTACATCACACACCTAAGGTGTGTGCAATGTAGATATTATTATCCTGTGTGCTGTAACTAGATGTTAGAGAGAATGATGCACTGCACTACAGGAAAAGTAATAGGCTATATAGTATGTATTTGGCACGTTCATCACAGCGTATCCCATACGCCAAACTTCACATCAAATCATTCACTTACTTCGACTTTACTCATTGGCCTCACCCAACACCACATAATATTTCCAACAAATATATTCACTGGGCAGTAAAGAAAGGAAACTTGACTTATTGTACTGCAGGGTAGGGTAGAGGAATTAGGTGGGTAGGGTAGAGCCTATTGATATAGAACAGAGGGGTCACTATACTGATCATCGATTCAACATCGTTGCCCTATTCAGTCACCATACTAGTCGACGGAAGTCAAAAGGGAAAAATCTGAGTAATAAATCTGTTATGGGAAACCATGAAATATATTTTGGAATCACTTCAAATGACTATAAAATTAAATGTGGCACATGCCAAGAATGGATTTTTCAATTTGATGGTAGGCTGGGACGGAAGGAGTGAAGTACTTAGAGGTGACTAAGTGGGCGAAGGGAAACACAAATTGTGTGCTCGGTTTGCAATGCATTGAAAACTTTGCAAATGCCACATTAACTGAAGCAAAGCAAACACAAATAGATGATGGATGGAGCACTGAAGCATTTCAGACACTCACCCCCAGTCACAGATCTGTGTTGATTCTATCATCGTTCTTTGGCTCTCTTCGCTACCCCAGTTCAGACCCAGCCATATGCAAATCAGTCTTGACCCTGATCCTCATGGGAACAGTCCAGCCCAAACTGCCAAGCCAGGTCTTCCCTGGACCGGAAACAAGCACTTGGGACCGGTTTCAGGGTAACACCCCTCATCAGCGAGGCTAGCTTGAATCCAGTGGCAAAGTGAGCAAGGGACCCATGTCTGGGCATACCCTGCCAACTTAGGGCGAATAAAGAAAACACAAGGAGATGATGGACGGAGTTCTTAAATGTATCAGACACTCACCCACAGTCACAAATATGGTTTGAATCCATCATCGTTCTTTAACTCACTTCGCCACCCCAGTTCAGACCCAGCCATATGCAAATCAGTATTGGCCCTGTTACTCATGGGAACAGTCCAGCCTGAACTGCCAAGCCAGGTCTTCCTGGACCAGAAACAAGCATCCTGGGACCAGTTTTGGGGTAACACCCCTCATCAGCCAGGTTAGCTTAAAATGCAGTGGCAAAGTGAGCAAGGGACCCACGTCTGGGCCTACCCTGCCAACTTAGGGTGAAAAAAGCAAACACAAGGAGATGATGGACGGAGCACTGAAACATTTCAGACACTCACCCCCTGTCACAGATCTGGGTTGAATCTATCATCATTCTTTAGCTCACTTCACCACCCCAGTTCAGACCCAGCCATATGAAAATCAGTCTTGACCCTGTTCCTCATGGGAACAGTCCAGCCTGAACTGCCAAGCCAGGATTTCCCTGGACCAGAATCAAACATCCTGGAACCAGTTACGGGGTAATACCCCTCATCAGCCAGGATAGTTTAAATCCAGTGGCAAAGTGAGCAAGGGACCTACGTCTGGGCATACCCTGAAAACTTAGGGTGAGCAAAGCAAACACAAGGAGATGATGGACGGAGCGCTGAAACATTTCAGACACTAACCCCCAGTCACGGAATTGGGTTAAATCCATCATCGTTCTTTAGCTCACTTCGCCACCCCAGTTCAGACCCAGCCATATGCAAATGAGTTTTGAACCTGTTCCTCATGGGAACAGTCAAGCTCGAACTGCCAAGCCAATTCTTCCCTGGACCAAAAACAAGCACTTGGGACCGGTTTCAGGGTAACACCCTCATCAGCGAGGCTAGCTTGAATCCAGTGGCAAAGTGAGCAAGGGACCCATGTCTGGGCATACCCTGCCAACTTAGGGCGAATAAAGAAAACACAAGGAGATGATGGACGGAGTTCTTAAATGTTTCAGACACTCACCCACAGTCACAAATATGGTTTGAATCCATCATCGTTCTTTAACTCACTTCGCCACCTCAGTTCAGACCCAGCCATATGCAAATCAGTATTGGCCCTGTTACTCATGGGAACAGTCCAGCCTGAACTGCCAAGCCAGGTCTTCCTGGACCAGAAACAAGCATCCTGGGACCAGTTTTGGGGTAACACCCTCATCAGCCAGGTTAGCTTAAAATGCAGTGGCAAAGTGAGCAAGGGACCCACGTCTGGGCCTACCCTGCCAACTTAGGGTGAAAAAGCAAACACAAGGAGATGATGGACGGAGCACTGAAACATTTCAGACACTCACCCCTGTCACAGATCTGGGTTGAATCTATCATCGTTCTTTAGCTCACTTCACCACCCCAGTTCAGACCCAGCCATATGAAAATCAGTCTTGACCCTGTTCCTCATGGGAACAGTCCAGCCTGAACTGCCAAGCCAGGATTTCCCTGGACCAGAATCAAACATCCTGGAACCAGTTACGGGGTAATACCCCTCATCAGCCAGGATAGTTTAAATCCAGTGGCAAAGTGAGCAAGGGACCTACGTCTGGGCATACCCTGAAAACTTAGGGTGAGCAAAGCAAACACAAGGAGATGATGGACGGAGCGCTGAAATATTTCAGACACTAACCCCCAGTCACGGAATTGGGTTAAATCCATCATCGTTCTTTAGCTCACTTCGCCACCCCAGTTCAGACCCAGCCATATGCAAATGAGTTTTGAACCTGTTCCTCATGGGAACAGTCAAGCTCGAACTGCCAAGCCAATTCTTCCCTGGACCAAAAACAAGCACTTGGGACCGGTTTCAGGGTAACACCCCTCATCAGCGAGGCTAGCTTGAATCCAGTGGCAAAGTGAGCAAGGGACCCATGTCTGGGCATACCCTGCCAACTTAGGGCGAATAAAGAAAACACAAGGAGATGATGGACGGAGTTCTTAAATGTTTCAGACACTCACCCACAGTCACAAATATGGTTTGAATCCATCATCGTTCTTTAACTCACTTCGCCACCCCAGTTCAGACCCAGCCATATGCAAATCAGTATTGGCCCTGTTACTCATGGGAACAGTCCAGCCTGAACTGCCAAGCCAGGTCTTCCTGGACCAGAAACAAGCATCCTGGGACCAGTTTTGGGGTAACACCCCTCATCAGCCAGGTTAGCTTAAAATGCAGTGGCAAAGTGAGCAAGGGACCCACGTCTGGGCCTACCCTGCCAACTTAGGGTGAAAAAAGCAAACACAAGGAGATGATGGACGGAGCACTGAAACATTTCAGACACTCACCCCCTGTCACAGATCTGGGTTGAATCTATCATCGTTCTTTAGCTCACTTCACCACCCCAGTTCAGACCCAGCCATATGAAAATCAGTCTTGACCCTGTTCCTCATGGGAACAGTCCAGCCTGAACTGCCAAGCCAGGATTTCCTGGACCAGAATCAAACATCCTGGAACCAGTTACGGGGTAATACCCCTCATCAGCCAGGATAGTTTAAATCCAGTGGCAAAGTGAGCAAGGGACCTACGTCTGGGCATACCCTGAAAACTTAGGGTGAGCAAAGCAAACACAAGGAGATGATGGACGGAGCGCTGAAACATTTCAGACACTAACCCCCAGTCACGGAATTGGGTTAAATCCATCATCGTTCTTTAGCTCACTTCGCCACCCCAGTTCAGACCCAGCCATATGCAAATGAGTTTTGAACCTGTTCCTCATGGGAACAGTCAAGCTCGAACTGCCAAGCCAATTCTTCCCTGGACCAAAAACAAGCACTTGGGACCGGTTTCAGGGTAACACCGCTCATCAGCGAGGCTAGCTTGAATCCAGTGGCAAAGTGAGCAAGGGACCCATGTCTGGGCATACCCTGCCAACTTAGGGCGAATAAAGAAAACACAAGGAGATGATGGACGGAGTTCTTAAATGTTTCAGACACTCACCCACAGTCACAAATATGGTTTGAATCCATCATCGTTCTTTAACTCACTTCGCCACCCCAGTTCAGACCCAGCCATATGCAAATCAGTATTGGCCCTGTTACTCATGGGAACAGTCCAGCCTGAACTGCCAAGCCAGGTCTTCCTGGACCAGAAACAAGCATCCTGGGACCAGTTTTGGGGTAACACCCCTCATCAGCCAGGTTAGCTTAAAATGCAGTGGCAAAGTGAGCAAGGGACCCACGTCTGGGCCTACCCTGCCAACTTAGGGTGAAAAAGCAAACACAAGGAGATGATGGACGGAGCACTGAAACATTTCAGACACTCACCCCCTGTCACAGATCTGGGTTGAATCTATCATCATTCTTTAGCTCACTTCACCACCCCAGTTCAGACCCAGCCATATGAAAATCAGTCTTGACCCTGTTCCTCATGGGAACAGTCCAGCCTGAACTGCCAAGCCAGGATTTCCCTGGACCAGAATCAAACATCCTGGAACCAGTTACGGGGTAATACCCTCATCAGCCAGGATAGTTTAAATCCAGTGGCAAAGTGAGCAAGGGACCTACGTCTGGGCATACCCTGAAAACTTAGGGTGAGCAAAGCAAACACAAGGAGATGATGGACGGAGCGCTGAAACATTTCAGACACTAACCCCCAGTCACGGAATTGGGTTAAATCCATCATCGTTCTTTAGCTCACTTCGCCACCCCAGTTCAGACCCAGCCATATGCAAATGAGTTTTGAACCTGTTCCTCATGGGAACAGTCAAGCTCGAACTGCCAAGCCAATTCTTCCCTGGACCAAAAACAAGCACTTGGGACCGGTTTCAGGGTAACACCCCTCATCAGCGAGGCTAGCTTGAATCCAGTGGCAAAGTGAGCAAGGGACCCATGTCTGGGCATACCCTGCCAACTTAGGGCGAATAAAGAAAACACAAGGAGATGATGGACGGAGTTCTTAAATGTTTCAGACACTCACCCACAGTCACAAATATGGTTTGAATCCATCATCGTTCTTTAACTCACTTCGCCACCCCAGTTCAGACCCAGCCATATGCAAATCAGTATTGGCCCTGTTACTCATGGGAACAGTCCAGCCTGAACTGCCAAGCCAGGTCTTCCTGGACCAGAAACAAGCATCCTGGGACCAGTTTTGGGGTAACACCCCTCATCAGCCAGGTTAGCTTAAAATGCAGTGGCAAAGTGAGCAAGGGACCCACGTCTGGGCCTACCCTGCCAACTTAGGGTGAAAAAAGCAAACACAAGGAGATGATGGACGGAGCACTGAAACATTTCAGACACTCACCCCCTGTCACAGATCTGGGTTGAATCTATCATCGTTCTTTAGCTCACTTCACCACCCCAGTTCAGACCCAGCCATATGAAAATCAGTCTTGACCCTGTTCCTCATGGGAACAGTCCAGCCTGAACTGCCAAGCCAGGATTTCCCTGGACCAGAATCAAACATCCTGGAACCAGTTACGGGGTAATACCCCTCATCAGCCAGGATAGTTTAAATCCAGTGGCAAAGTGAGCAAGGGACCTACGTCTGGGCATACCCTGAAAACTTAGGGTGAGCAAAGCAAACACAAGGAGATGATGGACGGAGCGCTGAAACCTTTCAGACACTCACCCCCAGTCACAGATAGGCAGGAGTGTCCCACATTGGAGTATACTTATAGTGCAAAAAATAAGGACCCCCTGTAATCAATGAAAATTTCCTAGGACAAGGGAAATGACTAATGTCAAACAAAATCACTAGGCAAATACTGGCCATAAACAGGTACCGTAAGGCCTAAACAAAAGTGGACTGATGGCAAAAGCGACTTAATGTACCATTAGAAATATATAAATGCATCTTTTTATTCATTTTAAAAAAATGTTAAAACAAGTGGCTAAACAATATCTGACAATACACAATACACTGAAACAATGACAATACTTTACATGTAGCGATATCTAATATCGAAGATTGGTTACTACACAGTTTGTTGTCAAACGATAATTATCAAACTTGCAAAAGAATTAACACATATAGATAACAGCACATTACACAGACATGAACAATGATCTGAAACAATTTGTGTTAACACAACATAAGATTTAAAATAAATTGTTTTCAAGCCACACTGTAACAAAGACAATTATTTCACTACACAACCATAAGACACAAATAATGTGGTGAAGGTTCAATGAGTAGTCAACGCGCGTTTCGGCTTACTTGCCACCTTCTTCAGGAACCACATTGTAATATTATCTAGATTACAGAACATGGGGCCACTGAAAGTTGATAGCCTCACTGTTCTTTTTTTGGCAAATTGTGCAAAAGCACAGCAATGCTAAATCCAAAATGGACGCTTCAGAATGTCGGGCCGCATCTACAGTTCTAAGAAAATAGTCTATGTTGCAGAGTAAAGATGTATCGAGGGCACAGCCCTTTAATTTAAAGCTTGTGTCGCGACACGACATTCTGAAGCGTCCATTTTGGATTTAGCATTGCTGTGCTTTTGCAAAAAATAACAGTGAGGCTATCAACTTTCAGTGGCCCCATGTTCTGTAATCCCGATAATATTACAATGTGGTTCCTGAAGAAGGCGGCGAGTACGTCGAAACGCGCGTCGACTACTCATTGAACCTTCACCACATTATTTGTGTCCTATGGTTGTGTAGTGAAATAATTGTCTTTGTTACTGTGTGGCTTGAAACAATTTATTTTAAATCTTATGTTGTGTTAACACTTAAATTGTTTCAGATCATTGTTCATGTCTGTGTAATGTGCTGTTATCTATATGTGTTAATTCTTTTGCAAGTTTGATAATTATCGTTTGACAACAAATTGTGTAGTAACCATCGATGATATTAGATATCGCTACATGTAAAGTATTGTCATTGTTTCAGTGTATTGTGTATTGTCAGATATTGTTTAGCCACTTGTTTTAACATTTTTTTAAATGAATACAAAGATGCATTTATATATTTCTAATGGTACATTAAGTCGCTTTGTCACCACATTGGAGTATAACAATTTATTCTAGTAATATTGGCCTTTCTTTTGATCAGTTGCCAGACCGTAAATGCCCCATTCATTGTTTTGAATCTTGTCTTTTTATAATAGTTTCTTTTGAAGATTCCTCAAAAAGCAGCTCTTGGCATCAGACCTCAATGTAAGTTGGTATATGGATGGCATTTCAGCCGGATTAATGCTATACATATTGCCTGTTATCAAAACTCCAAAAATCTGTATCATACAAGACAAATAATATAGCGCAAAGATATGGACTGCCCATCCACCCCGGCTTCTGGGAACAATCATAAACTTTGATGGCCTTCTTGGCTTCTTGAACTGCCACATAAAACTAAGACACATACTCTCTAGCTTGGTTAGCCAGTTCTTACTAATCTCCAAAGGGATAGCTCTAAACAAACATAGAACTTTTGAAAGAACAAGCATTTTTAGTATGTTACATCTACTTACCAGTGTTAAATGATGATTATTGATCCTGGACGGGTCCTGTCTGACCTTGATAATCAGGGGAGCTAAATTCAGTACTACCACTTTCTCTAGAGATTCACAAGGGTAAAATGAGACAAAAGTCTAACTTTATGACTTTCGGTATTCACAAAGGGCATTTTTGAGTCAGAAATTTAAAATTATTCTCAGTCTACTTTTGTGAATTGGGCCCGTAATATTTAACCCACATTAGGTTACATCCTCTACCCAACGCTGATCCACAAGGTTCGTGCCCTTAGTACTGAACACCTGGGTCTTACCCTCATTCAACTGATACCCTGCAATGGTGCGAAAAAGGCAGTCTCATTTTCAATAGCCATCAGAGCGTTGCAAGGGTCATATGTTCTAACTGCTATATCATCCGCTTGTCCTGTTGAGAATGATTGAATCCCACGGTTATTCTCTAATTGAGTGATTAAGGGTTCAATATACAGAGCAAACAGCAGAGGTAAACACACGCACCCCTGCCTTGTTCCTCTTGTGATAGATATCAGTTCCGATCCCTTACCCATAATCTTCAGTCTGACCTTGGGAGCTTGATACAAAGCCCTAATGGACTTAATGAAGCCACAACCAAGTCCCTTCCACCTTAACACCTCCCATAAATATCCCCAAGAGTCTCAGTCAAACGCTTTCTCTGCATCCAGCAGGACCAGGCCCACAGATGATTTAGTTACCTCAGCAATATCAAAAAGGGTAATTATCCTTCATACATGGTCAACCGTTCCATGCCCTGGGATGAATCCATGCTGGCGGGGGACATCAAATTAGCAACTACCTTCTCAAGCTTGGTTGCTAAGATCTCAGCATAGACTTTTGCGTCTGCATTAATCAGAGATTTGGGTCTGTATTAGGCCTGGGCGGTAAATTCTGTTCCGCTCGCGGAATTTGGGTAATTTCGCGTACCGCGGAGAACGCGGAATCGCCAAAAATTCTGCGATCCGCGTCTTCGCGGAATTTTTTGCTTGTTCGCGCTTTCAAAATGCGTGTTCGCGAGATATTTGTCCCCGAGCATGCAAACAGCATTCGCGAACAGGAAAAAAGCATTGCGAACGGGCGGAACAAGCAATTCCGCGTGTTCGCGGCACTTTTGCGTGCTCGTTGTTGGATTGCCTGTAAAAACAGACGTTTCCTGCCACTAAATGAAGAGTGCTCCCTAGTTTTTCCTCCCACACCCATATGCAAATTAGGATGCCCACAGAGGACAAGAGGGACTGTCCAAGTTGTGAATACCATATTAAGTTTGTTGAACACTGCCAAATTATCTAGGTTTGGGCCAGACACTGAACATATGGTAACCCTCTCTGTGCCTATGTGAAGGTCAGCGATAGCCCATCACCTGGCCAGATCTGCCTGGACCCAACAGCTTTCCTTGCAACAATAGCTATCTCTCTGGCCATCATTTATTGCATTGAACAGCTTAAAACTAAATATCTCATATCTACTACTATTTTCCTTTTCCCCCATGGAACATGGGTCTCCTGAATACAAACTATACCGGGCTTCATTGCCCTCAAGTCCAGTGCCATTCTGCCTCTTTTGTCTCTATGGTTTAAACCACATGCATTTATCATGCAAATACACCATTTATCCTTTGTCATATTTCCTACTGATTCAGTTCTGATCTAAATTCACCATCCCTCTTAGTTTATTAGGAAGAACCAAATACTGCTCAACCTTTTTATTACTGCTAGCTCTCTGCCTGCAATTAAAAGCTTTGTGACCCATTACACCATCTCTCACTGCCCCCACCCCTCACAAGGCACCACCCCTCCCTCCCCCACCCCACCAAACTTGACCTCCACCCTGCCCCCAACCCTCCAACTCCAGCTGAGGTAATTGGACTAGTCCTGGTCCATTGAAGTGTACCCCTGTTGGAAAGTAGGTAATTAGCAGTGGTAAATAGGTATCTATCACCGGCAATAAGGCCACTAATACAGTCCAGGGCTCAGAATAGGTCTCAGTAAATTATTCTCATGCTCAAACCTTGGTAGCTTGGCTGCGAGCAGGCAGGCTTAACTTAAGAGATAGGTATGTAAAGCATTTGAAAACACCAACTCAGTAAATAATTAAGACACAACACAAAATAAACATCCCACACCAATTAATTAAAATCGGAAATATTTTTATCTTTAAAATGAGATCAAAACAACACAAATCCAATGTAGGGAACCGGAGATATGAATTTCTAAAGAATTAGCATTATACACACTTAGAAACCTACACCGACACATTGGAACACCTGGTCACATTTCACCAGGACAAAGTCAAAGTTTCAGGATGACCGCGATGGAGCCCTGCTCGGATACCCCTTGCGGTAGGCCTCGGACAACATTTTACCTTTGGATATAGAGACTTTTCTGGAGATTTTTCTGCCGGGGTCCCTCGATGCTCTTCACCAGTCCAGGTTTGGTGGTGGTTCACCGGCTTGCTTTCCAAACAGCTCCCGGTCAAACTCAGAAGTCGGATCTATGGAGCCTTTCAGCAGGATGAACCAGCAGGGCAGGCCTGCTCACGTTTGAAGGTCGCCGGCTTGGCTCTCGCGGTTGAGTCAGTCCCCTTATGGAGCTTTTTTCCAAAGTTACTCCAAACTTCTGCAACTTCTTACTGAAGCTCCAGTTGGGGGTCCAAAGTGTTCAAAACACAATCCAAGGATCTGGAATCTCCAAGATGGTCTTTGAAAGTATGGGACTTCAGTTCCCACAATCCACTTGGACAAAACCCTTACAAATCCGCTGGATGCACTCCAGGTTGGGGATTCTTGGTGGTTATGGTCCAGGTGAGCTCTGTTAACCTGTAGCTTGCTAGGAGTCCACTCTTTATTCCTCTTGAAGCAAGATACATTCAATGGGATGTAGTTCCAGATAATGCAGCAGGCCCAGTCAGTCAGAATACAGGGCCTGAGGTGCAAATCAAGTTTACAGCTTGGTAAACCTTCTTCTTCTCTTAGATTCAAGTAGCAGATCTGAGAGGCTCTACACCTCTAACATATTTATGCAGTGTTCTCTAGGGTCAAGCAGAAGAGCACTCCTGTCCAATGAAGTGCAGGGCAACACCTCGGAGAATGACCACTTCCTCCAAAGTGTGGCATAATCTTCTCCTAGAAAGCACTATTTCTCCAAAATTCAGTTTGGCTACACTCCCAGCAGAGGAGCAAGAACTAGTTAAACCAACCTCCAGTATGGATAATTTCCATAGCTCTCCTCCCCCTACCATCTGCAAATTCCTGCTTTAAGCCAGCCATCTGGCTGGGCCAGAGGGATGGGGGTAGATGGTCCTGGTATTCTCTGCCTCTCCTATCCCCCTTTGAAGCTTATGCTTTATGACCCCTACCCCCTGCTCTGGCATTCCTGTGCAGCAGAGCTCTCTCTAACAGTTTGCCTTGCACTGGTAGAACCACTTATCATTTCATCAAAGCAGCCTGGTTAATCCTGTTAACTCTGACCAATCAGGGGAGACCACAGGAAGGCTGAATTTTGGCTTACAGACAAGAAAGTCTTATAACTTCTTTTCTGTATATTTTAGGATAAATTCAACAATAGCATATTGTTGGAATTATCAATACCATTCTCCTAAGTCCTTCAATTATATTTTGATGAATTCCTAGTGATAGTTTTGCATTTATGAACTATTTCCTTGGTAACCTATGTGGCTGTGGATCTACAATGGTGAAAATGAACTGTGCAATTTCTCCAGCATCAGGGCATATCAAACATATTTTATAAGGACCCTTCTTATAGTTCATATATATACATATGAAATATATACAAATATTTAATATATACTGAACAAAAGTATTTTAAAATAATGTTGAAAAATGATATATGAAAAAGTTAAGAAATGGTAAAAAAACTGTTAAACAATGGAAAATAAAAGTTGAAAATATACAGCATACAATATTTTTTAAATATAATTTATGTATGTTTTTCATAAAGTAAGATATTTAAAAATGATTTTATTTACTTATCTTTATATAAATGCTTATTTTTCACTTGAAATATATATGATTAAAAATTTAAAAATATGCAATAGACAAACTTTGGAAATATAAAATTAGAAAATGTGTAACATCTTTATTATATAAGAAAATTTAATTAATATTATTATTGGTTACAAACATACAGCATATTATTTTTTATTATATTTCTAATCAACTCTAATAATTCTAAATAAAATATTTCAGAATAAAATACTGAACTTAAAAACTCACCCTCCAACATAAATCATTTAAAAACAATGTTAGACACTAAAGTGGTGACATTTACTATTCCCATTCCAATCTAAACCCATTTGACAAAGGCACGGGGCAATAAAGTGGTGACATTTACTATTCCCACCCCAATATAAACCAATTTGCGGAACGCTTTGGACACGAAAGAGGTGACATTTACTATTCCAATTCCAATCTAACCATCAATCAGGAATTTACATAGCACGTCTACTCACCCGTAAGGGTCTCAAGGTGCTGAGGGTGGGCGGAGGCTGCTGATCCATTTAGGCGTGCAGGTTCAGTCGAAGAGCCAGGTCTTGAGATCCTTTCTAAATTGGGTCAGCGAAGGTGATTGTCTGAGGTGGAGGGGAAGGGTGTTCCAGGTCTTGGTGGTAAGGTAGGAGAAGGATCTTCCTCCGGTTCTGGTCTTGTGGATTCGTGGGACAGTGGCCAGGGCAAGTTGGGCAGAGCAAAGCTATCTGGCGGGTGCGGGGAGGCGCTGATTAAGATATGCTGGTCCTGCATTGTGGAGAGCATTGTCAGCATGTGTGAGGAGCTAGAAGGTGATTCTCTTATTGACTTGGAGCCAGTAGAGTTGACGGAGGTGTTGAGTGATGTGGCTGTGGTAGGGGATGTCGAAGACCAGTCTGACTGTGGCGTTTTGGACTTTCTGTAGTTTCCTGAGCTGTTTCTGGGTGATGCCAGCATAGAGTGCCTTGCCATAGTCCAGTCTGATGGTGATGAGTGCATGGGTGACCATCTTTCTGGATTCTGTGGGGATCCATCTAAATGTCTTTCGGAACAGGTGGAGTGTGTGGAAACAGAATGAGGATATATATATTTTTTTTTTAGTTTTATATAGCGCAAACTAGACCAGAGGATCTCAGGTATCAGAGCGCTTTACATGAGCACCAGTTTCATCACAGAAGGACACATTTATTTCTAGTAGGCACGGGGAGATTAACTGATTTTCCCAGAATCACAGGAAGTTGAGCGTCGTTGCCGAGACTCGAACTTGGTTCCCCAGCTTCGAGGTCGACCGCTCTAGCCGTAAGGCTACATCCTCTCCCCAAGTAGCGTTGGCTACTCTATGGAAGATGTGATATGGGCAAGGGTCTTATGGGGCTCCAGAGTGGATACACTTCATCGTCTTGAGTGTGTCTTCTGTGGTAAGCGGGGTCCAGTTGAGCAGGATCTTTTGTGGTGTAGCGACGGTTGTTAAGGCAGGGTCTTGGGCGTCAAAGCTGTCATAGATATGCTGGATCTTGTGGTGGAAGAAGGTGCCGTGTTTGTTACAGAGGTCTTGGGAGGGTGGGACATCTGTGGTCTCGCTATTGGGCCTGGCAATCTCCTTGACAATGGTGACGAGGTACTTGCTGTTGTGTGCATAGGCATTGATTCTGTCTTGGAGGGCCATTTTCTTTGTGGCTTTGAGGAGGTCACAGTGTGTGTTGATGGTGGTTTTGAAGGATGCGTGGGTTTCCAGGGTTTGTTTTTCCTCCATCTCTTCTCGAGTTGTCTGCAGGTGCATCTGGACTCATGGAGGGTGGGAGTAAACTAGCTGGCTTTCTTTGAGTGTTTCTTGCTTGGGGGCCTCTTGAAGGGGCCAGAGTGTCCGTGCAGTTGAAAAGCCATCGGATGAGGTTACGCGCTGAGGTGTTGGCGTCTGTTGATATTGGTGATGTGGTAGTGCTAAGTAAGGTGGTGAGGTGTTCCTCGGTGGCCTTGTTCCAGCTGTGACAGGGGAGGTGGTGAGGGCAGTGGTGGATGGTGGGGGTAGCGAAGGAGAAGTGCACGCAGTGATGGTCGGTCCAGAGAAGTTCGGTGATGTGGCTGTAGGTGATGTTCCCACTGGTGGTGAAAACGGGGTCAACCGTGTGTCCCGCTGCGTGGGTCAGGTGGTGACTAGCTGCTTGAGTCCAATGTTGGTGAGGTTGTCCAGCAGGTATGTGGTTTTCTGGTTGCTGAGGTTGTCCAGGTGGAAATTAAGGTCGCTCAGTAGGATGTAGTTGGTGGATGCAAGAGCCCAGGGTGTGATGTGGTCTATGATGACATCGGCAAAGGGAGGGCGGGGTCCGGCTGGCCTATAGATGAGGGTGCCATGGAGGGTGCAGTTGGGGTTGGTCTGGATCTGGAAATGGAGGTTTTACATGGTTGTCGTAGGGTCGTTAGTGTGGGTGCTCAGACGGAGGGTGTCCTTATGGATGATGGCAATGCCTCCTCCCAGTTGGTTGGTGGGGTCCTTGTGGGTGATTTTGTGGCCTTTGGGGACGGCGGTGGTGATGTTGGGCCAGAGCAGGGGTTCTTCTAGTTTTCCGTGAAGAAGGCGATGTCGGGAGAGGCAGCGTAGAAGAGGTCCCAGATTTCAGTGACTTGTTTGTGGAGGGTTCTTACGTGGAGAAGGAAGCGGTTGAGCCGGTCGGGTACCCTGTTGGTCGGTTTGGGCGGCAAGAGGATCTGGCGTGTTGGACTGGGTGAAGGTGTGGCTGCAATTCCGGCAGGAGAAGGGTCCTTGGGTCTCCTTTGGTGACACGAGGTGCAGGTGGAGAGCCATCCTGAGTTGAGGACAAGGAGGGTGTTGGCATCGTAGGTGGTGTTGAACACTAAAGGGGTGACATTTACTTTTCCCACTCCAGTGTAAACCAATTTGCAGAAGGCATTGGACACTAAAGGGTTGACATTTATTATTCTCACTCCAATCTAAACCAATTTAAGGAAGGTGTTGAAGACTAAAAGGGTGACTTTTTCTATTCCCACCCAATCTAAACCAATTTGGGGAAAGCATTGGACACTAAAGGGTTGTCCTTTACTATTCCCACTGTAATGTAAACAAATTTGGGGAAGGTGTTGGACACTGAGGGGGTGATATTTACTATTTACACTCCAATCTAAATCAATATCGAAAAGGCGTGGGACACTAAAGCGGTGACATTTACTCTTCCTACTCCCATGTAAACATTTTTGGGGAAGGTGTTGGACACTAAAGGTTTGACATTTACTATTCACGCTCTAATCTAAACCAATTTGGAGAAAGTGTTAGACACCAAAGGGGTGACATTTAGTATTCCCACCCCAATGTAAACAAATTAGGGGAAGGTGTTGGAAACTAAATGGGTGACATTTACCATTCCCACTCCAATCTAAGCCAATTTGAGGAAGGTATCAGACACTAAAAGGGTGACATTTACTATTTCCACACCAAGGTAAACAAATTTGGGGGAAGGTGTTGGAAACTGAAGAGGTGATATTTAGTATTCCTACTCCAATCAAAACCTATTTCAGAAAGGTATTGGATGCTCAGGGGATGGTATTTACTATTCACACTCCAATCTAAATACATTTGAGGAAGATGTTGGACACTAGAAGGGTGAAAACGAGGACAAGGGGGACCCTACTCACTAGGAACCAGGGTAAGTCATATGTATCCGAAAACAATGGTTCTAGCGGGAATACAATAAATCTATATTGGTAATTAAAAAATGCACAATCGCAATCAATTAGGGTTAAGGAGTGATGTCAGAAAGAAAGAGAGCCTCGCAGACTTGATGTTCATAATAATCCTTTTTATCCAAAACATTTTTATAATTCAAAAACAATACAAACACAGACCGAGAAGAACCACAATAGTGATTATATGTCCCAAAAAAATTGAACCATCCAACACATAGTGAACAGACATGTGATATATACAAAACTTGGTTTCCACAATTATTGAAAGGAAGGTGACCACAACATGAATTGGTGATGATTATAGCATGTGTATACAATAGTCAGAGCTACTTAAAACTGGTTCGCTTTCAATCAAGTCGACGAAGTTTCGACCCTCTTGCAATGTGGGGTCTCCTCAGGACCAAGGGATAAGGGAAAATCTGATGGTAGTTGCACAGCCGCATGAAATGCACATAAAATGTGAAACACCAGTGAGATGGGAAAAAGAAAGAGTGAATACTCACACGGGGACTCGGTCGAGCACCCCGTGTGAGAGACGAACAAAGGGGCTGTGAGCTTGTATTAATCAATTGCAGCTCAGTCACAGTAGTTGGCAGGGATCATCACCACTGGATGTAGTGGTACCTGAGCAGGGTCCTCCGCTGGATAGCTAAAGCTGCGGGATCGATAGTGGCACAGCAGGAGAATCAGGCGTTACTTAATGCCACCGAGGATAAGAACTGCTCCGGTGGTCTGCCTGGTAACAATCAAGAAGGGTGACATTTACTATTGCCACTCCAATCTAAGACAATTTAAGGAAGGTGTTGCATAACTGAATGGGTGACATCTACTATTCCCACTCCAAACTAAACCTATATGGGGAAGGTGTTAAACAGTAAAGGGGTGACATTTACTGTTCCCACTCCAATATAAACCACTTGGAGGAAGGTGTTGGACAGTAAAGAGGTGACATTAACTACTCCCACTGCAATTGAACAATATCAAGGGAATGTGTTAGCAATAAAGTGGTGACATTTAGCATTCTCACTCCAATCTAAGGGGCCGATAACTATGGCGGTCGGAAAAGCATTCCGACCACAGTGGTAGCGGTAAATAACCGTCCGCATGTACCGCGGCAAAACCGGCGGTCAGATTAGGATGGACCACCAGAGAAATCCGACCGCCGCGGACGGATTCCACAAAACTCCACTGGGAAAATCCGGAACAACTGGAAATCTGTCTGCGGCATTCGCATTGCTGCGGAAAGACCCAAAACCGCCGATCGACCAGCGGAATGACCGCAAGTGAAAATACAATACAATGGCGGTGCCAGCGGAACGATCAGTTGTTTCCGACCGCCGCGATCGCAACTAATGCTGAATGGGAGAGCCGGCGGAAGGGCTGTTACATTCCAACTGCCGTGGTCACGCCGGAAGAGTAATGGCTACCAAGTGTGACTGTATATCTGGCTCAGCCTCAAAAAACACCTAACACACCCCAATGACACATCCCCATGGCAAGTAAAAGATACAAATCTCAGGTCAACCCAGACAACACACCTGACATGAATACTCCATTTTGACACACCCACCCACATAGCTGAGTATAAAACCAGCCCCTTCCCTGCCCAGAATCCTTTGCACAACTCCAGCACTGAAGGGCCCAACCCCACAGCACGAAGGAGAGACAAATCAGCACACCATCACAACCACACACACACCACACACATCTCCACCACCACCTTCCCACCTGCACTTTTCACACAATTGCACATCACACACCATGGCACAGAAAAAAATGCCAAAATTCACTGACAATGAGTTGTCAGTCATGGTATATGAGATAATCAGAGTAGAACCACATTTGTTTGGAAGCATGGTCCAACAGACACCAGTAGCCAGAAAAAATCAAATGTGGGCAAGGATAGTCAACAAAGTCAATGCAGTTGGGACCACCCCACGCACCCTGAAGGACATCAGGAGGAGGTGGCATGACCTCAAGACCAAGGTGAAAGAGCATGCCAACAAGAACCATGAGCTGGCTCAGAGGACTGGCGGTGGCCCTCCCATTCCACCACTAACATTCAATGAATGGGAGGAGAAGGTGCTTGCCATACTGCATCAAGAGAGTCTCACAGGAATACCCAGGGGAGTGGAGGCTGGTAAGTACCAACAAATGTCTCCCTTTACACTGCTATGTACTGTCTTGCACAACTAGAAAGCTACACTTCCTAAACACGAATGCACTTACGTACAACACACTCTTCCAAACACATCTCACACATCTAACATTTCCTTCCTCTGAATCACCCCAAAGGTAGCTAGCAATATTTCCATGTGGGCATGTGTACAGGCAGCCAGCACTACAACTCCCACCAGGCCCCCTTGTCCCACAGCTGAGCAGGATGGTACACTCCCCACACCCACAACCATGTGGCAGCCATCTCATTGCTCTCCTCAAACGTACAGGTAGTCAGTCTTCTCATGCTCTCTTGTCTCACCCCTAAGCAGGATGGAACACTCCCCCCTCCCAGAACCATGTGGCAGCCATTGCATTGCTCACCTTCACCTAACATGTAGGTAGCCTTCTGAACAGGGAGGGGTGTTTGTGGGTGGGAAGCCAGCACTACAACTCCCACCAGGCCCCCTTATCCCACAGCTGAGCAGGATGGTACACTCCCCACACCCACAACCATGTGGCAGCCATTACATTGCTCACCTTCACCTAACAGGTAGGTAGTCATCTTAACAGGGAGGGGTGTTTGTGGGTGGGAATCCAGCACTACAACTCCCACCAGGCCCCCTTGTCCCACAGCTGAGCAGGATGGTACACTCCCCACACCCACAACCATGTGGCAGCCATTGCATTCCTCACCTTCACCTAACAGGTAGGTAGCCATCTTAACATGGTGGGGTGTTTGTGGGTGGGAAGCCAGCACTACAACTCCCGCCAGGCCCCCTTGTCCCACAGCTGAGCAGGATGGTACACTCCCTACACCCAGAACCATGTGGCAGCCATCTCATTGCTCTCCTCAAACTTACAGGTAGTCAGCCTTCTCATGCTCTCTTGTCTCACCCCTAAGCAGGATGGAACACTCCCCCCACCCAGAACCATGTGGCAGCCATTGCATTGCTCACCTTCACCTAACATGTAGGTAGCCTTCTGAACAGGGAGGGGTGTTTGTGGGTGGGAAGCCAGCACTACAACTCCCACCAGGCCCCCTTGTCCCACAACTGAGCAGGATGGTACACTAACCACACCCACAACCATGTGGCAGCCATTGCATTGCTCACCTTCACCTAACAGGTAGGTAGCCATCTTAACAGGGAGGGTGTTTGTGGGTGGGAAGCCAGCACTACAACTCCCACCAGGCCCCCTTGTCCCACAGCTGAGCAGGATAGTACACTCCCCACACCCAGAACCATGTGGCAGCCATCTCATTGCTGTCCTCAAACTTACAGTTCGTCAGCCTTTTCATGCTCTCTTGTCTCACCCCTGAGCAGGATGAAACACTCCCCCACCCAGAACCATGTGGCAGCCATTGCATTGCTCACCTTCACTTAACATGTAGGTAGCCTTCTGAACAGGGAGGGGTGTTTGTGGGTGGGAAACCTGCACTACAACTCACACCAGGCCCCCTTGTCCCAAAGCTGAGCAGGATGGAGCACTCCTCCCCCTCCAACCATGTGGCAACCATTTCATTGCACTCATAAAACTTACAGGTAGGTAGCAATCTTAACAGGGAGGGGTGTTTGTGGGTGGGAAGCCAGCACTACAACTCCCACCAGGCCCCCTTGTCCCTCACCTGAGCAGGATGGTACACCCCTCCCACTCATAACCATGTGGCAGCCAATGCATTGCTCACCTTCACCTAACAGGTAGGTAGCCTTCTGAACATGGAGGGGTGTTTGTGGGTGGGAAGCCAGCACAACAACTCCCACCAGGCCCCCTTGTCTCACCCCTGAGCAGGATGGTACACTCCCCACACCCAGAAGCATGTGGCAGCTATTTCCCTCCACTGTGTCACCGAACAGGTAGGTAGTCAGTGCATGCACCCTGCCATCCTTCTCAAACAACATGGAGCCAGATGACCACACCAGCACTCACATGTCAGCCAACTTGGCATAGATCCAAAAGCTGCATCCAGTGTGCGGACAGCTAAGCGCACGTAACTGTCGCAGAAATTAAACTGTGACTCACCAAGTCACATGTGAAAGTAATTCATGGCACAATCATGCACAGCACATAATGCAATGTGTAAGTGCCATGGTGTCAGAGCATGAAGGCCCATATGAACACAAAACATGCATGGTCAATCTGACAAACAAAGTTAAGTACATTATATGAAAAAGGTATGTGCAACATTCCAATGGCTAGTTCTTGCTTAGCTGAAATTGATTCCATGAAGAGCAAACAAAAAAGACGCATTACATAAAGTTGATGTGCCGCAAGTTGTTAGATGATGACATGTCCTTGTAATCACACAAGCTGTACGTGGCACATGGTTACAATTTACATGTCACACCATGGACAAGTAATGTATGTACCTCAACATCATGTCATGATGCTCAGTATTTTGCTGCCATTCCAAGTGATTGCAATGCAAAGTGTTTGGTGTATCAAATATAACATCCAAAAGTCTTACACCAAGCTTGTGGAGTGCACTTCAATAACCATTTAACCTCTGTTCAACAGGAGATCCACAAGCAACTGCAGCAGAAAACACCACCAACCTGCAGAGCCTGTCTCCCCCCCGGAACATGAACTCTCGGATGCAGACTCCCTACGTTTCTCGGATGAGGAGCAACAACCTGGCCCCTCCGGACTGCCAGGGAGCACCACATCTCAGGCCCTCATTGTCCTCACCACCACCACCACCACAGCAACAACAACAGCGCTGACCCCTGCTACAATGACCTGTGCGGCCTCCACCACCACCATCACCACTGCTGCCTGCAACACTCTCCCTTCCTCAGTGGTTACCAACACCACAACACAATCAGAGGATGCCAGGGGGAGTGTGCGGGTGCGTCCAGTGACAACGTCACAGGTCCGTGTCAGCAGGGCAGGTGGGAGGGCAACTGGGGGACAAATACAGGAGGACACTGAGACCGAAGCCCTCGCCACTGTCGCAAGAGTCCTTGGGGCATATGAACAGAACCAGGGACAGATGGGCCAGGATGTGGAAGAAGTGTGTGAGCTCCGCCTGCTGCTGAGGTCCATGGACACACGTATGGGCCAACTTGTGGACCTCATGGGCCAGCTTGTGGATGTTCTGAGGGACAGACATGCGGCCTAAATGACAGCTCAACCCACCTCCAGTGGCCCGCATGCTGATACATCCACCACCTCAGCTGCGGCCAGAAAGAGGGGTGAGCTCCACAATGGTGATGTGTGCATTATGCACAAGAGTACAATGCCTGTGTGTAACACTCTTGGTGGTAGTTCACCCCTATGACACATCAGATAAATGTAATTTGGAGATGTCATCCTTCTATTGATTACATTATGTGTTCAGTCTCGCATGTGTAGGCACTGTTTCCCCTCTCATATTGTACATGCATGTGATTTCTCTGATGGCCCACGTTTAACCTCAGTGTGAGTCCCTCTGGCCTTCACAGAAGCTGCCCAATGTTACAAGGACACATCACTACATGTAATGAGTGAAACATATGTGTTGTCCACCACCCTATTTCTCAATGAGCTATCTTATGCCTGAGGATTGCACAAGACAGTCCTCCACCTTGTGAGAAGAATGTGAGAATGTCAGATATTGGCCCTAAATGTGACCACCATGACACATGTAGCCATTCACTGGTCAAGGACATTGAGGGGTGTGTGGTGTTATGACACAGTGAGTCAGCCCCGACACATCATTCCCAATGTATTGTATGTCATGCTCACTCACATACTGCATCACAGATGAGAGTCATTTTCACATTGGTTGCTGTGCTGGCACTCTGCATGTGTATGAGATGGCCATGTACTGTGTCCATCATCATACATGTATACAATTCTATGGGATTATCCGATGCAAGTGTACTACGTGTCATGCTGTATGGCCTCTGCTCAACATATATGTATTAGTGTGCTATGTATTTTCATGTTCCTGTACTGACACACAGTGGTACATAAAACAGTGTCCCTGAAACTTCCTCTTCTTGTCTCCCATGCCTGCAGCTTAAGGTCCACCAGTGTAAGGTGATATGGAGGGCCATTGCAGCAAGGTGCGGGCTCTGGGTGTCTCCAACCGATGGCACACACACTGTCACAAGAGGTGGGATGACATCTGCCGGCTGAGCAAAAACTTAGCAGAGATGACGCTGGGGGTGCTCCCTCGGAGTGGCAGGTTGGCGCGCAGGAGCATGACACCACTAATGTCCCGCATCTTGGCAGTGACACAGCCAGAGCTGGATGGACGCTTGAGGGCCCATCAGCAGCAAGTTGGGGGTGAGTATTCAGCTAAGTGTGACTTTGGGTGTGAGTGACTGCATTAATCCCAAACACGAGCCAGTGGGAAGCTCTGTGATGTCTCCAGTGTGATGCAATGGCTTCTTAGTGGCCTCTGTGTTGAGTGCAGCTGATATGCATTTGTACGACTTGTGGTTCCTCATGTGTTTAAAACCATGAGCCTTGTCATTGACAGATGAGATGTGGCCTTGTGACATATGCTGCAGTATGAGTGTCATAGACATCACCTGGCAGTGAGCAGCAGTGAGCATCATGTTAGTGTGCATTTATATCAGGAGCTTGTGGCCATTGCAAAAGGACATTTGGGAGTTTGTATCTGTGGTGTTCCCTTGAAGTGCCTCCGTATGTGACAGAGACAACATGTTTAGATGTATACCTATCTCACCTACATGCACGTAGGTATGCTTACAGAGAATAGTATGTTAGGGTACAAGGAGGCACGGGCCAGCTATTTGGCTGTGTCAACGCCACATGGGGCATTACTATCAACTAGGCATGTTTCCATGCATCTTCTGATAATTGCATAAATGTTGCACATGCTGACTGTACATGGAGGAGGCCAACATGGGAGTATCGTTTTCAAGTTTTGTGCTTTGCTTGCATATGATGTTTGTGAGTATGGCAGTATACTAAACCTATGTCTCTGTCTCTTGCTGCATCTACTGAGGGCATGGAAGGACGGGGGACTGACACCAGTGGGGAAGCTTCTGGCACGACTGCTACACATGAGCTCACTGACACTGATGTGACCAGCGCCTCGGAGGGGGACAGGAGTGCCCTGGATGATTCCCACCCGGAAACACCAACCTCCACATCTTCAGACTCCAGCTGTGACTCCTCGATGTTGGCGGGCACAGGAAGTTCCAAATCTGCCTCTTCTTCCACCACACATCATCCAGTGCCCACCCTCCCGGTTGCTCCCACAAGTGCTGTCCGTGCCCGCAGCCCTAGGAAGGGTAGAGTCTCCTTCCCCCCAGGCACCCCTGCCCCTGTCTCCCCTGCTGCCCTCAGTGTAGAGGCGGTGGACCTTTTGCCCCAGCTGTGTGTGGGTCAGACTGCTCTCCTGAATGCCTTCCAGGATCATGACAAGAAGTTGGCACAGGTAGTTGCCTTCATGGAGGGATTCATTCTGGCGTGGGTGGCCTACACCGAACTGTCCAGTCTTTGTCCTCCACAGTGACGGCAGCCATTCAGCGGTCACAGGCTCCAAGTCCGGCTCCTGTCCCTTCAGCAACCACCCTGCCAGTGGCACCACCTGACGAGAGTGCCCACACGCCAGAGCCCTCAGGCACCAAGTCCTCCACATGCAGCACACAACAGCAGCACTCCAAGCGGACCAGACCACAGACACCATCCCCAACACACAAAACAGGCACACAGGAGCGCAAAACCAAAAGCCCATCACATAACACTCATGGGCATCAGGCCAAGAAGCAGGCATCAACATCACATTCATCAAAATCACCCCCATCCAAGGGCACTCCCATCCCCACACCTGCTCCCAAAGACAAACAAACGCTTGCCCTGTCTACTGTGAACCTGGTGCCTGCAACGACTAAGCACAAACACATTTCTAAGGCAGATTCACCCACAACGTCAACTCCCACCCACACCCCTGTGAAGCTGGGAAAGGAGAGCAAAGTGGGAGGTTCACCTGGACAACCGGGGATGCAGGGGAAGAGGCAAGGCCACCCCAAGCTTACAACCAGATCCAGCAAATCCCCACAAGGAGAGCCACCTGCACCTGATACACCTTTGGTGGAGCGTGAGGCCACCACACATCCCACTCCGGCCAAGACACTTGTCAATCAATCAAGAATTTGTAAGGCGCACTACTTACCCGCGAGGGTCTCAAGGCACTGGGGAATAAGGGGGGGGGGGGCGCTACTGCTCGAACAGCCAGGTCTTGAGTAGCCTCCAGAAGGTCAGCAGGTCTTGGGTCTGTCGTAGGCTGAGTGGAAGTGTGTTCCAGGTCTTGGCGGCGAGGTGGGAGAAGGATCTGCCGCCGGTGGTTGTTCTTCGGATGCGGGGGACGGTGGCGAGGGCGAGGTCGGCGGAGCGGAGTTGGCGGTTGGGGATGTAGAAGAAGAGTCGTCTGTTGAGGTAGGCTGGGCCGGTCTTGTGGAGTGCCTTGTGTGCGTGGATGAGGAGTTTGAAGGAGATCCTCTTGTTGACGGGGAGCCAGTGCAGGTTTCTCAGGTGGGGGGTGATGTGGCTGTGTGCTATCGAATCCCCAAGAAGTTGAGACCCAGCCCTCAACATTCACCCTCACACACTGTGTCTCCCGGAAGCATGTCTCCGCCTCCCCGTGCAACCACTCCACCCGGTCCAAGAAGGCCTCAGGCTCCCACAGCCACTGATGCCTCTACCTCAGCCGGTTCTCTCTATCCCAGGTCCAGTCCTCCAACTGGCCCCGACAATCAGCCACCTCCCAGTTCAACTTCAAGCCAAAGTTGAAGCCAAGTGCCCCTCCCCACACCATTTATCACATAGCGGTGCCTGGACTGCCCATTTGTAGCCCCTGAGCTGTGGTGATTCCCATGGCAATGGACAGTGTCACCCATTCCCTGTGCAGTTTCTCATGCACACATGTGCGGACTGGAACTATGGACTGGCCAATGGCCTTGCTGTTTGTTACTTTTGATGCCCATTCCCTGTGCAGTTTCTCATGCACACATGTGCATACTTTTAATTTGTACTGGCCAATGGCCTTGCTGTTTTGTACTGTTGATGCCTATCTGGGCATTATGTAATAAAGACTGTTACTCCTGTTGTCTGCTTTGTCAATGCCCTTGCTAAATAAAAGGTTTTATGTATGGGTATCGGTTCATGTGACACATGCTCTGTATGCCACTTTCACATTGGCAATTACTTGTTTTACTTTTTCAGAGGTTTCCAGAGGTAACAGGCACTTTTGTTCTTCTTCAGTCTGAGGCTTGAGGGTGCAATGATGATTGTTTGTAATGATCTACTCTTCTCCTAATCATTCTGTGCTCCGGTTTGCTAAATTGTACACATGTCAAAGCTTAAGATGCAATACCAGAACAGAGGTGAATGCTACCCACAGGATTACTTGCAGAGTGGCCAGGGTCCGTCATATCTGCGGGCTCTCTCTTGATGTGTGCACAGTAGTGTTGATGTGTAGTCATCTTGTGTGGGCCTGTCTTCATAGTCACATGGGTACATTTGAATGTGTGCACTTGAGTAGTCATACAGTGTGATTGGTCTGTCATTGTCAGTAGTGTTGCTGTGTATGTGCCCCTGCACATGCCAACTACACACATGTGTGACCCAGGTAATGTGTGCCTGTTAGATTACATTGTCAGACATGTGCTTCAGATTGTGTGCACATGTAGGAGTTGTAGGTTGAGCACTGTGCAATGTGTCGGTGTGTGCTTGCACTCCTTGGGGACACCTACTTGTTGTCACTGTCAGTTGTGAGTATGCAGAGTGTGTCACTGCCAAGTCTGTGTTGTGTTTTGTTGATCAGCCATGGGTCTTGTTTAAGTTTGTGCTCACTGTGCTGACCTGCTCAGCCACACTGACATTATTTGTGAGTTTTCTCATGCATTGCTGTCACTTGACACATTTGTGGGTCGAGTATAGTATGTGGTATGAGGAGTCATACCATCCCCTATAGGTGCTTCTGATGCCTACACATTGTGAGTTACTCCTCTATGTGTTTGTGGACTTTACATTCCTCCCCTGTCCAATACTGATATACACACCACTTCAATCTCATGTCTTCCATCCCATGCCTTGCCAGTGTGTGACCCTCCCCACCACTTCATAGTGTGACACTATACTGTGTGAGGATGATCTGTGTACAGGACCAATGTGCCACTCAGGACAGTTTCACAATTAGTTATGTGTTATTTTCTTCTACTTGTTTGCAGTCATGGTTGCTCATGCGCAGTGCATATGTTTGAGCAGCACAGTCCTCTAGTCATGTTGTTTGCATCTGGGTTTCCCTGAGTTATGCATCTGTGGGTGATGGCTAAGCTGTATGTCTGTTTGCTGAGGTACTGCTACCCTTCCTGAGTGTGATGTTATCTGTGTGCTGTTGTCTTGTGGATTGTTACCTGCCTTGTTATGTTGGCCTAGGCCTGGCTGCCATGCTGCTTTTCTGTGCGCACGTTACACTGAGCCGGGCCTTCCTCGCCCTTTGCTCGTGCCAAGTTCTTTTGCACTGTCTGCATTTTCTGTTGTTCACCTTTTTGGGCTCAGTCTGCACAAACATGTACAAGGTCGCATAACAATGTATTTTGGTTCTTCCTGATATGGCCAGTCTCGCGCACCCAGACATAACATTATGTGCAATTGCCATGAAGAATTTGGTATGCTTTTAATACTGTGGTTTACTAGCGCTTAAGACACTTGGAGAAATCCCTTTCAGTGAGAAGAGCTATGATGTCCTGCTGATGTAATTCTGCATCTAGAGACTGAGGTATGGGGGTTCGCTAGTCAAAGCCCAGAGGTCTTCTATTACTATAATAAACTATCTTACTGCAAGGGGAGGGTGGTAATGTTATTTATACGTTTATCCACTGAGCTCTGAGATGCTTTCCCCGTTTGTATTCTATGGAATTGTAACCATGCTGCTTATATTAGTCATATGCATTATGTTATTAGTACTGACACGTGTACTGTACATTAGAGCACGTAAGTTGGAATAAACATTTTAACCTATCCAGTGTCTCTTACTACGCACCTTGTGGACAAGTACGAGTGAGTGACGAAAGAGTGTTCTTGCTTCTGTGAGTCCTGAGATAAAGATACCGTGTTCTGGGTTGTCCAAACATTAGTACTTGGGTGCTAATGGGATGCTAAGCTAGTTGGGTTGGGGTTTTTGGGTGCTATGGTATATGGTGGCAAACCACTGTATTCCAGGGTCCCATTTTCCTGTGCATAGCTCTGTGTATGTGCAGAAACCCTATGACATGGCGCGACCACCGTGGGGCAGCTTATCTGCGAGACGCTTGAGTAGTACTTGTGCTTGTCCACAAACCCTCGCGTACGCTTCCGGAGGCGTATGTGACGGTGATACCTCCTATATTGAATGTTTTATAGGTTCTTTCAAGCTTGATATTATTAAAAAAGGTTAGTTAATATACCCATTTTTGTGCTCCCTGTTAGGTTGTCGATTATATCTGTTTAGTCATGGCTGGTGTGGCGATAGCTGCACATAGTCGAGAGCACTCCGAGACCACTTAGCTGTGTATGGAGTGCCCGATACAGGGGTCGAGTTGGTCTTTGTGGTTCAAGCCGATCCGGCTTATCACTTTGAAGTGTTTTACACTTGGATCACTTTTGAAGCGGTGGATGCAGGTGATAAGCTGTTTCATGAATATAAACCCACCGCTGTTCCTGCTGCCTATCGACCCTATACTGCTCTTGAAGTGCCTCTCACGGCTTGGCAGCACCGTGTTTGGTTTAATGGCGCCCTACCACAACCAACTACCGCAGTTCGTTTAGGCCCCTTGTCAATTCAGGGGGCCACTTGGCCTGTATTGGCCGGGTATACTCCGCATCCAAATTATCTGGCATTGCCGCTTGCGGAACTGCGCACTATGCATACCGAATTGGTGCGAGTGCATCGAGCCTTAGTGACATACGTCACAGGTAGCCTCCATGGAGCTGCTCCTGTAGTCGCAGGACAACCAGCTATTGCAGCTAGAGTGACCATAAGTCCTGTCATGGTAAATTCTGTGATGGGCAAACGTCCACAAAATAAGGACGACTATCCTTACTGGCTTGCTGAAAAGTTCGATCAGATAGAAGCAGTGTTTCCACATACATCCCCAGTAGATAAACACCGCATCCTCACGATAAGTTTGCCAAAAGACATAATCCCGATTTGACATCATGTGAAAACTGGGGTAAGGTATTCGCAGCAGTTTATTCAAAATGTTTTGGAACTCCTTCCATGACGGTTCTACCCTCTGTAATTAAAAAAGTACAGGATGAACATGGCCCTGAAGCGGCTGTGGAATTAGGGATGAGACTAGTGGGAGTGTTTGATGTAGTAGCTGAGCTGATCCTTGGAAATGTCAAGGGCGATGCTATGAACTTTCAAGTAGCGAATGCTTTGGCTTTGGTCCCAGAGTTGGACAGGCCTCGCGAATTACCGAAAATAATAGCCCGGGCTTATAAAACAATTGGAAGAAATAGCCTAGGCAACAAGCCTTTTGTAAAAATGCAAACTCAATCGCAAACACAAGTTATACAAACAAAAGTGCATCTGAGAAAGATGATAAACCAGTCTTCACTAAAAAGAGTTGGAGACAGAAAAAACAGGGTAAGCAACAAAAGAAGCCGGGGTCGAGAGGCGCTTCCCCAGTTTCGGTTTCTTCTGAACGTACTTATGATTTACGTGATAGGTCAAGGATTAAATCACCAGAAAGGTTTCAGAGCTCTGATACGCGTTCTCCTCGTTCTTCACAGGCCCAGACGTCGTCACAGGCTGGTGGAGGAGGACGGCAAGATAGAGGAAGGGGCCGAGAGGCTCCCCAGGAGCGAGACCAACCTCGACAACAAGTCAGAGGAAAGCAGAAGATTTTCATCTTCCTCGACCGCAATTTCAGAAGAAAAAGGTTGCCGCTGTCACAGCGAAATATGCCTCAGACCGTGAGAACGAGACTCCAGAATTGGACGTGGGCAGTGACCCTCCTAGACAGCGCCGCGGAAGTTACCATAGTGCGGGAGGCGCTACGTCCTCATATGGAGGCGACAGCAACTGATACATTCGTTACTGTAGAGACAGCTGACACGAGAGTGGCACCCCTGACAGACTTTACAACATAGTCATACAAATTGAAGGTGACATACCGCGTGAAATAAAAGGGATTTTTGGGAAAATCTAACCTCTTCATATGACATTTTGTTAGCAGAGGTGGATTGGCCACCCCATTCGTTCTAGCTGCACATAAAGGAGAGGAGGTAATCCTTCCAAGCTTTTCAAAGCATGTCCCAAAAGACAAAGCTGAAGCACTTGCAGCTGAGTGGGCTGTGTACCTGGCACCAGCGTTATACCGCAACCATGTGGGATGGGATGAAGAATCACCTCCTCATGCAATACCTTTGCGGTCACTACCGCAGCCACAACCCCAATATCCCATCAAACGGCAGGCAAAAGGCCCCGTCTCCGAAATTCTGACACAGTTGGAATATCAGGGAGTAATTGAACCATGCGTATCACCTATGAACAATCCCCTTTTCGTGGTTTCTAAACCCGATGGATCGTACCGCTTAGTTTTGGATTACCGGCATTTAAATACTCATTGTCGGAACTTTGCGGTGCAAAATACACACAGTTCTGCGCTTGTAGACAGTCTTGTTCGTAAAAAATACAAAACGACACTTGACCTTTCAAACGGTTTCTACACGCACAACCTAGCCCCGGAGAGTGGTCAATGGACCGCATTCACTTCCGGTGGTAAATTATTCCAGTTCCGGCGATTACCCATGGGCTATAAAAATAGTCCGGGTATATTCGCCGCCCGTGTTGTTTCTTTGTTAAATGACATTGATCAAGACGCATGTTCGTATGTAGATGACATCTATCTGACAGACGACGAGTTATATCAGCATCTGACCCGTGTGGACCGCATTATTCTTGAATTTGCGGAGCAGGGTTACAAATTTAACTTTGCTAAGTCACACATTGCTGAATTTACCGTTCTGTTCTTGGGATATGAGCTCAATAACGAAGGTAAGGGCTTAGCCCCCATTTCTTGGAAAAATGTGCACATTTGTGCCCCCAAATACTCTGAAGAAACTTCAGTCTTTGCTGGAGTTTCTTGAATTTCGGGCGTACTTACATTCCCGAATATGCCCAGCGTATCAAGCCCTTGTATGCTTTGATACAACCTACTTATTCAAGGTCTTGCTGGCTGCCTGAGCATACCTCAATTCTGCAGTCTTTGCAGACAGACCTTTTGGAGTCTAAATATCTTTTGACTCGTGATAACCACACAAACCTGGTGATTAGAATAATTCCGGGGCGGTGGGATTCACCTATTTAACCTTTAATGAAGGTGATACAGTACCTATCGCATACAAGTCACATCTGTACACTTCCGCTGAATTGCGCTTTACATCTGTTGAAAAGTTCTGACTGCAGTGCAAATGGCGATTCTAAAAGAACGCGCACTGGCACAGGGTAAGCGGATTCTGGTGGTAACACCCTGTCCTGCCCTGGAGGCAGTAACAAAGGCAAGTGTACCGAACTCAAAAGCAATGCATCCCCGTTGGATACAATGGGCTACATCTTTGACGTCTTCGGACGTCACTTTTGTTTTGATTCTTCTCTTCAGACTCAGGAGTTTTTGCAGTATGAATTCGTTCATCCTCCTCCTTTGTTTTTACTACCGCTTGAGGATTACAAATGTGTGATCTACACCGATGGTTCGGCGCAACCGGCCACTGGATCCAAGCACGCTTATTCAGCTGCATGTGCTATTGTTGCGGGTTCCTTTGTAGATGGAAAGTTCAAATCCTCTGCAGTGCATACTCGCACACTTGGAGATAGTACCGCACAATTGGCCGAGCTGCATGCATTGCTACTTGCACTTGAGTTCGCTTCTCAGGATGAGACCACTCTTATTGTATGTGATTCTTTTTACTGTGTACAATCTTACAATGACAATCTGTTTTTCTGGTCGAAAACGACTACAAGGACGCAAAAGGGAGCACAATTAAGCATAAAATGCTTTGGGTTCGAGTGGCAGAATTGCAACAACGTCTGCCCCTCACACAGGTGGTTCACACCTTAGGCCATCAGCGGGTGGGCGCACACGCTATTGGTAACGATCTGGCAGATGAAGCTGCCCGTTCAGCAGTAGTCACGTGTTCAGTAGCAGCGGTTACCAGGTCCATGTCTAAAATAGACCCTGTAATATTAGCAGCTATTGCTGCAACCAAGGAAGGTAATAATTACCCTACAGGTTTCCCTTCCAAGTATTCTTACACATTAAGTCCCGATCAGGTTCCTTATGTAACTATACCTGACGTTGGAGATCGGCTGATCCCCAACGCGGACCGCAGGAGTGCCTTGATATCAGCTGCGCACGAAGGCATGGCTTCTGCTCATGCAGGTGTGTCAGCTACGGTTTCCATCTTGCAGCAGCGTTATTGGTGGCGTGGGTTATATAAAGACACCCGTGCTTTTGTGCTTTCTTGCGACGTTTGTCAACAGATTAAGCCTTCCACGGTAACACGTCCACCACAAACACCGCTCTGCATTGCTAACAGACCCTTTGGGTGTGTTTACTTGGATCACTGCGGTCCATTCTCATCAGACACTGCTTATAAATACGTTTTAGTGGCAGTGGACTCGTGCACACGGTTTCTCTGGGTCTGGCCACAACGGAGTGCTGACGCCTCGAAATGTGATCAGGGATTTGCGTGTCTTTGTGGGAATTTTCGCATGCGGCACCTTCCATTCGGACCAAGGTCCAGCGTTTGCCTCTAGGGCTTACAAGGATGCAATGGCTTCGCTTGGGGTGCGGGTGAAATTTTCGTCTCCGTATAGGCCTGAGGGTAACTCTATCGTTGAACGAATGAACCGTGACTTAAAGCAATCCTTAACAGCTAGGGTTTTAGGTACTGGCAGGAACTGGCTG
This sequence comes from Calotriton arnoldi, assembly GCA_963921515.1. Lineage (NCBI taxonomy): Eukaryota > Metazoa > Chordata > Amphibia > Caudata > Salamandridae > Calotriton > Calotriton arnoldi. Next base: position 138,409 of record CAWUFW010005295.1, read on the forward strand.
GCCCATTTGTATACCGTTCAGCGTGCACTTAATAATCTCCCTAGAAGACCTTTGGGTGGGCGGACCCCATACGAAATGCTCTTTGGCATAAGAATGTTTGTGCCTGACCTTGAGGGTCCAGACATCGCGGCGCAATCCGCCAAGTTTGATGTAGATAACCATTCTGCTATGTTACAGGACTTACAAGAAGCCCGAGACAAACTTGCAACTACACATTTACCTTCAGCCACAGATCCTGCGTTGCAGATTCCGGTAGCCGGCTGGCTTCCGAAAATTGGAGAACTGGTTCGAGAGAAGGTTGAAAACAAAAAGAATTTGGCCCCTCTTTTCGTGCACCGGTTCCAGTTCTTGGCCTGAAGGGAACACGTACAGTCATTTTACCACCGCTTCCTGGTCGCAAAGAGAACAGATACATCTCAGTTGAAAATGTCAAGCTACAGCGCCTGGCCGATCCTGAATAGTGTCACACCAGCGGTCTCTTGTCCTGCCATTTATCGGACATATGTTCATAGTCCATCTGCACGAACGATCGCTGATGCTGTAATTGAGATGGTTGATTTGCCTGAAACTACGATTGATCCCCAACTCTCCACCAATATCAACGAGGGCGAGTATACTTATCCTGCATCAGAATCGGTGGCACATCAACCAACAACGCCACTAAGCCCGACTCGTTATTCCTTTGATTCGGATTCCACATCTTCAAAAGTTCCATCCAAGTTCAGTATTTTTATATCCTGGTTTAGAGACAATTATTTGATTCCCCCTGGACATACATTTGGTTGGTACTTTTCTTGATATTTTTGTTCATGTCCATTGGCTTTGTCACAGTGTTTTTTCTACTAATTAATGGTCACTATTTACCTGAACGCACTGCTGTAGACTATGTTTCTGGAACTTTGGCTCCTCATTCTTCGTCTCACATCATGAAGCGTGACCACACATTTGTGAACATTTCAGCCTTCCCAGTTGCTGATGGCATCGTATGGGATGCAGTGAACTATCAAATCCATGGTCCGACGGAAGTTATTAATGTACCTAATGTCCTTCGTGTTTCAATGGGTGATGTAGTACAAAATAATATTCATTCTGATGATTGGGATGTGCATGCCGTTGAAGCATTATTTGCCGATTTAAAATATTATGCATCTTTTAATGCTGAAGATCTATATATGAATTCTGCTAATTATGCCGATTTGTATTGTTACCAACATTGGGGTAATCATTTTCTCCATAAGCCCAGTGCCCTGCGTAGTTCTGTTAACTATACCCAATGGGAACATTGTCCAAACCCCTTGCCAGGTAGCTCTCAAACTCTTCGAAATAAGTTTAATTATTTTACTGATTTTAATCGGTCGAACCCTGCATCCTATTATTTTAGACTTAATAACACATCAACTCAGAAAATTATGTTGACACACACCAAATTGCTTTATTCAGGTTCCTTTCTGAGTGCCCTAGCTGTGGGTGGTTATGAGTACTGGGATAATACAGTGGATTTAAAATCTATTTGGGGCTCCAAGCCATGGCAGGTACAGGGAACCGAGGCGTTGCATCGTGCTTGCCTCATCCCTACCCAAATTATGTTCCTAAATGCTTCCATCTATCAGACTACATGTTGGGGCTTAGCAACCACTAAACAATTGAATACGCCATCAATACCATCCCTGTCGAGTTTTCCAAATGAAAGCTCACGATTCAATCTGTCCCTCGTGTCCTTGCAGGCAATGTTACAAAATAATTCGTTTAATGTTTCTGAGCTGGTTCAGTCACCCTGGTTAGTATGGCCTATATCATCTAATGCATGTCAAATGCGTTTTCATGATACTGGTGCTAGCTACACACAGAATAGGCCTGATCCGAGGTTTACTGATGCCCGTACTGTCACTACATACTCTGTTGGTAAATTATGCAAACAATGGCTGCAACATTCGTCCCTTGATTCTGTTAAACAACATTTGTCCCTCCTTACAGGCAATATTGATCTGTCCGACTTTGTTTTGGGACCTCGTGGTCCCCGACCTAAGAGATTCATTTATGAAACGTATAATGAACTCTGGAAGCTATCACAAATGGAAGCTGCTTCCCGTCTTCGGGAAATAGATCAAGCAAATATGGAAAAGGTGCTTGCTGTTGTTGACAATAGTATTAATACCCTGTCTTCTCGCATTTACACTTTAGAGAATATTGTGTCCTCTGTTGTTGATATTGTACAAGATGATGTTTCTGTGTTATATCATGGTCAGAATCAATTGCGCTCCGTTATGCAGTTTGCATGGACTTTACAAACACTTAAGTTAGGTAAAGTGCCTTGGCATTTCTTGAACACCTCTGCCTTATTTCTACCTTTTAACTTAACTGACAAACAGCAATTTATGTCCATGAAAGATGCAACTTACACTCTATTACATATCGAAAAGGTGGATCCTTTGCCGTTCTCTGTTGCAGAACTCGATTCTGCTGTATGGCTAGTTCATGGGGTTATCGTCTTACCTTTTTCCTTGTTTGAATTTGACTCGTGCATGAAACATTATCCTGTGGGCCGTTACCGGCCATTGGGCAGTGCTTTCCTGCATGAACTCTGGTCCTTGCCTTTCATGTATAAATGCCTTCGGGACGGCAAGGAAGTCTTTCTCACGGGGAGTACTGCGACTCGACTATAGGTCATTCGCTTATTTGTAAACACATTAAATTGCATGGCTCATGTAGCGTTTCCTCTCCTAATCTTGCTTGTGTGCTGAAAGGTATTCCTGCTCCTGTTATTTCACCTACTTTCACTCTCCTTTCCAATGGTAGTTATTTACTTTTAAATAACGAAAACTGTTGTGGCCTGCAGGCTGGCATTCCTTACATTGTAACAGTTTCACACAGGGTTGTCTGCTGCAAAAATGTGCTTTTTCCTCCCCTCATGGCAAGGTTGATATCTCTATTTGGCCTTCCATCCCTACCATGGAAGCAGATTTCAATAGACTGAGCAGAATAAAGGCACTATTATTAAACGAGGAAGTTATGCTCACGTCCGCCCGGGAGACATTCATTCTCCAGGTGGCGAGTACCCACAGTGAAATACAGGCCCTTTTGAACACTAATCTCCCCCAACATTTTGGGAGTTAATACATCGTATTTTTAACGCATCTAACACTGAAGGCCTAGTACACTTTTTTAAGGTCGTTGGGTCAGGCTTGGTGTCCTCCTTCCAAACTATTTTTGGTGTCATCCCGGCTTTCATACATTCTATATTTTCCAGTGTCTTTGGCGGTTTCCCATTGATCCTCGCTTTAGCGGCTGGTGTCTTGCTCTTAATTTGCTTTCTGCGCAATGGATGCTCCCCGATGGGACCTGCTCGATCCAGAACGCCTCCAGCTGCTCCGTGAGCGCCTTTTGGCCGGTTTTGGTGTCTTGCCATTGGCGACACTGAGTGTGTCGTATACTCTTTCATTTCGCTTTGCGTATTTCACTTGCGTGCAACCTGTGATGACTTGTGTCCGCTGTCCTTTCACCTGGACTCTGGATTATTGCCTCTCCAATTCGTCATTGTCTGTTCCGGATTTTGTTCAGTTGATGGGTCCCTTAGAGGCCCATGAGCAGGACTGTTCCGTTGCTGGCTGTATGGCGCGTGCGGCTGCACTGGGGATTTTGGCGCAATGGGATATCTGGGCGGCTGCCCAGGATCTCCTACAACGAAGCTGTTTTAATTATCACGCAAGCTGTCCCGCATTGCTTATGGATGCTCCCTTTGCTGAGGAGCATTCCTGCTCTTTTGAACTCATGGATTGGATGGCATCTATGTTTTTGACGATTCCAATGATGAACTCTTGGAGGGTATGGCTTTTTCTGCACTTTCACTTTCATGGATTGACCTGCCCTTCGCCGTTTGGGCGCTCCCTGTGCTCCGACGGCTATTTTTCTCCTCTGATGGGCCTCTGTCCTGGCCGCCGGACTGTCCAGGGAGGGTGTCTTGTGGATTGTTACCTGCCTTGTTATGTTGGCCTAGGCCTGGCTGCCATGCTGCTTTTCTGTGCGCACGTTACACTGAGCCGGGCCTTCCTCGCCCTTTGCTCGTGCCAAGTTCTTTTGCACTGTCTGCATTTTCTGTTGTTCACCTTTTTGGGCTCAGTCTGCACAAACATGTACAAGGTCGCATAACAATGTATTTTGGTTCTTCCTGATATGGCCAGTCTCGCGCACCCAGACATAACATTATGTGCAATTGCCATGAAGAATTTGGTATGCTTTTAATACTGTGGTTTACTAGCGCTTAAGACACTTGGAGAAATCCCTTTCAGTGAGAAGAGCTATGATGTCCTGCTGATGTAATTCTGCATCTAGAGACTGAGGTATGGGGGTTCGCTAGTCAAAGCCCAGAGGTCTTCTATTACTATAATAAACTATCTTACTGCAAGGGGAGGGTGGTAATGTTATTTATACGTTTATCCACTGAGCTCTGAGATGCTTTCCCGTTTGTATTCTATGGAATTGTAACCATGCTGCTTATATTAGTCATATGCATTATGTTATTAGTACTGACACGTGTACTGTACATTAGAGCACGTAAGTTGGAATAAACATTTTAACCTATCCAGTGTCTCTTACTACGCACCTTGTGGACAAGTACGAGTGAGTGACGAAAGAGTGTTCTTGCTTCTGTGAGTCCTGAGATAAAGATGCCGTGTTCTGGGTTGTCCAAACATTAGTACTTGGGTGCTAATGGGATGCTAAGCTAGTTGGGTTGGGGTTTTTGGGTGCTATGGTATATGGTGGCAAACCACTGTATTCCAGGGTCCCATTTTCCTGTGCATAGCTCTGTGTATGTGCAGAAACCCTATGACACTGTGGTGATTTGTGTTGTGGGAGTTCATGGTGGGGCACTCAGATATGTGTGCTACTGGTTTGGTTGGTGTGCACACACTGCTTAGTGTGCATGCAGTGCTGTCAGTGTATGTTGCCTTGTACTTGCCTGGTGTGCATCCCCTGATGTCCAGCTGAGATTGCTATGTGATGGATTGGTATGTGGATCTGTTGTGTTTTTGTTGTAGATAGATGCAGTGTTTGACCTGTGTTGGCTTTTTCTGCTGACAGGTGCAATGTGTGTGTGATGTTCTATTTGCATGACATTGTGTGTGAGTAGTTTGTGCATTGTGATACATTCAGATATGTGTTGCATGTGTAGTGTACATTTCTTGTGTGTATGTCACATGCAGCAATGTAGATTCTTGTTCATGAGCTTGTTTTGAGTGCACAATGGTGGTATGTCCTCCTATGTTTGACCTGTCACTTGTCAGGATTGTGCATGTGCATGCTTGTGGTACCCTGTGACAGCATGCTCACTTGATGACTGGTGTGGTGTCTATGTCTATGTTAGCTGATTTGTCCCATTGATCCCAGTTAGTGGTCATGTTTGGCATTTGAAGATGCAATTCTTGTTTGTGTTGGGGTACGGTGTCTGTGCATTTGTCCAGAGTGACAATGTTGTGTATTCCTGTTCTGTCAAGGGTCACATTGCCTATCCACTGTTTGCCTGCACATGGCTGGGCTTGTTGGACTTCTGTGGATGTTGTTTGTGTGATTTGTGTTTGGCTATTGGTTTTGGGTCAGCATTGGTTCAGGCATCCCTGAGTGTGAGGCTGACATTTGTTGATGCACACCATGGTGTGTGATTGGTTGTCTGGAAACTCACAGGACCTTATTTGCACCTTTGTGTGTGTTTCTCACAGGTGTTGAGTGTTGCAGGTGTGAGATGGGTAGATGAGGGGTATGTGTGAAGGTCCTACTTGGTTTTGACAGTCAGGGAGTGTGACAATGAGCCATGTGTGTTGTGCTGGTGGCATACACATGTCAAGTAAGTTGCCACAGATGTGTGGCTGGTCACTGTATGGCGTCTGACACTTCCTATCATTCCTGTGCCTATGCATAGCTTGCATTGCTGTATACCAGAGATATTGCACAGTTGTCACTTTGGTTTCATTGCTATCACTGTGCCACCCATGTCTGATTTGAGGGCCTAAGAGTAGTGTGATATGTTCCTCTTCTTGCATGTGATGTCCAAATGCTATGTGGCTTGCTCCCTGGTTTTCCAGCACTGTGCACTCCACTGTGGCCTAGCCTATTTATTGTCCTACATTGCTGCTGACCTATGGTATGTGTATGTGGCAGGGTGTCAGTGTGGGATCTTTCAGAGGGTCTTGACATGCAGTGTGAACAGTTCAGTGGTTGTTAATATGCAGTGTGAGTCTACATTTCTTAATTATACTCAGTTTGATTCACATGAGTGGAAGGCAGGTGTGAGGAGGAGGGTTGTCCAGCCCCTGACCTTCTGTGCAGGGTGTTCATCCTCACCCCCACCTTCCCAGTCAATCTACCTTGCCCTTTGATGTGTGAGGAGCGAGGTCGAGCCACACCTGGCTGATAAATTGTGCATTGGGAGGGGACAGGGGGGCACACAGCATGTGCAGAAATGGGTGTGGGAAGCGTGCTGTGGGCTGTGGCCAACTGATGCAGCCCACCATGTGGATCGGGTGAAGACAGAGCCCTGGGAAGCTGCCCAGACTGCCCATGCCTGGCGCCGGCCCTGCCTACCACATTGTGCACAGGTTTTCCCGCGTCTTCACCGCTGCGGTGACTTGCCCGGGACATTGCAGTGATTTCGCGGTTGATGGGTGACCCGGATGCGGAGGTGTGGATTTCGAGCAGGCAGGACATGTGTGAGTACACTGGAGGATATGTTCCTATCTCCACCAGAGTGTCTGATGTGGACAGGAACCGTATTTCAGCACAGGAGTTGTGTGTTGTGGTTGTGTGTGGAGATGTGTTTTTACATACCTGCGGTGTTGACCGCAGCGAGATCTTATTTACTGGTAGTGGATCAGGTACAGCAGCGGAAGGGCTTGAAGAGCTGGATCCATAGCGGTCAGGAACGCTTGGAGGAGACCGGGATTTGAGTTACGATCTCCGCAGTAGTGCTTCCGCCGTCTACGGGTGGCTGGTTTCTCTGCTGCGTTGTGATAGGCTGTTTGAGGCATCGTGATTTGTACGGCGATCGTAACGTCATTCCACACGCCGGTCTGTCTCTATTGGCTCCCTCCGCCACCGTTGCGGAAGGAAAATGCTGGCGGATCCCGAAACTCCGCAGCAGACGGGAAATGGGCTATCTTTGACCATTGTAATACGGCGGACGCGAGGACCGCCGCTGGAGTGCGGAAAATGACGTTTTCCGCCAGCACCGCGGATGTGCCATACACCACCATCGTAATCGGCCCCTAAGGCTGTGTTAAAAAGGTGTTTGATGTTGAAGGTGTGAAATTTACAATACCCACTTCAAAATATAACATTTAAAACAACGTAATACAAATTAAACATTTAAAATACACAACCAATACCCAATACACACACACATGTTTTTTAACTATAGAATTTAATAAAATTGTATCTTAAAACACACCAACTAAAACTACAAACCTATAAATTTATATTTATCATTAAAATATATTTTAAAATATTACTATTAATAATTAACATTCGTTTTTAAAATATTCACTACCATTCAGAAAGTTTACACCATAAAATGACAAATAAAATCATGATACAAAAACAAAAAATCATCAAATAAAAATATATTTAAATGTATTTTATCATTTAAAAACGTAAAAATATTTTCAAAATAAAACATTTCTACAATAAAAAAGTTACAAAATATTTATAATTTAAAATTTTTGTATAAAAATATTTGTAAAAATGTAACCTTCTTAAAAGTTTTTGATATATCAATAAATGTTTTTAAAAAATGTATTTATTACTATTAATTTATGTCTTCATTAAGATTAATTAAAAATGTATTAAAAATATTAATATAACAAAATGATTTAAGAAATCCAAATTTAAATAATTAGCACATCTTTAAAAGGACCTCAAAATATATTTCAAAATATACATTTGAAAAAAATCTCCCCACCCTTATTCCCTAAATACCCAATATCCTGCTACTAAACAAATATTAAACAATCATTTATATACAGTAATACAACAAAAGATTACACATTTAAAGATTTCATAACTAAAAACTCATATTACTAAAATCACAAATATATAAAAAAATACAGTCAAACACTCTACAATAATTTATATACTAATTAATACTTACAAATAACATTACATGCAACATTATTTTCTACATAGATATTTATTACAACAATATTAAAAATAACACTAAAAATGAAATTTTTACCTTCAATATTCCTGCCAATGACATTTTTGTTATTCCGACATTTGTTGCATGATATTTTTGTATCACAATATTTTTTTCCAATATTTTGTCCAAATACCACTTCACCTCAATCCACTGTACAGCACTTTCATCCACTCTGTGATACTCTACAACATTTTCCGACCCTCTACGACACAACACTTCATTCACTGTATCAAATATCAATCCACTGTAGACCAGTTTACTTCACTGTATACTACTCCATTCTACTCTATATAACTCCATGCCACTGTATTCTACAAAATGCTGCTCTACTGTATGCTACGCCACTCCACTGGACTTCACTTCACTTTACTCCACTGCACAACACTTTACCCCAATCTATGGCACTGTAGAACACTCCACTTCACAGCGCCCCACTTTACCATTCTCTACTCCACTCTATGAAACTCCACTGTACAAAACGCTACTACACCGTTTGCCAATATGCATCACTGGTATCCACTCTATGCACCTACACTGCACTGTACAACCCTATACTCCACTCTACAACACTTTATAACACTCTACGACACACCACTCAACCATACTGTACAAGATGCCACTTCAATTTATAACACTTTACTCTACTCTACAATATACCTGTCCACTCTAGTGCAGTCCACTGTACTATATAACATGCCACTGCACTCTATAACAATTTACTCCACGATGCACTACGCCACTCTACTCTACTCTACTGTGCGACACTCCACTCTGCTCCACTCCACTCTACATCACTCCACGCTATCCCACTCCACCTTATGCCACTCCACTCTACAACCTTCCACTGTGCCTCCACTTCTTCTGCTGGACCCTTATTGGCACCTGGAGACACAGTGCCATCTAATGTGATGCATGGTCTACCAACAAAGGTCCCAAAAATGCAGGACACCTTCACTTACTACAGAAACTGCAACAAGGTGCTAACAATGGGGGGAGCAGTTACTGCATGCATTTGTGAAGGCAATAGAAGACCACAAATGCTGAAGGTCTTCGTCACTTTAATAGTGGACTTTTCAAACTCCAAGTTATGATTCCCTTTTTTCAAATTTTTACCCCAGGGTTTGAGACACAACAAAAAATAGAAAAAAATATTTTAAATGTTTCTTTTAAAAAAACACAAAAAAGGAATTTTTCAGAACTACATTTATTGGTTCAAAGAAAGAAAAAGTGCATGTTGTTTGTCTATGTTTTTCAGTTTGCCACTATTTAGTTTTTGTATTTGTATGTACTTGTGTGAATGAGTGTATGGGGTATTGTGTTTGTTTGTAAGTGTCAGTGTGTTTCTATCCAGTTGCACGTGTGTGTTTATGAGTGCAAGGGGAAGTCTGTAACTGCATAAGTATGAGTGTGTCTTGCTGTCTGTTTGAGAGAGTGTGCACATATGTTTGTGTATGTATGGGTGCGACTATATCTGACAGTGTCTGAGAGTATGTGTGTTTGGGTCCAGTTGCATGTGCATGTTTCTGTGTGTGTATGAGGGGATGTCTCTGGACGTGTCAGCACATGCGTATCTGGGTGTATGTGATTGTGTGTCTGCTTGTGCATGTGTGAGTGAGTCAGTGTCTGGGGGTTATCAGTGTATGTGTTTCACAGAGTGTGTGACAGTATGTATTTCTGTGTAAGTTCGGTTGTACAGCTCTGTGTGTGAGTATGAGTGGATGTTTGTGTTCATGTGAGTATGTGCATGTCTGGATGTGTGTGTGTATATGTGTGAGTGAATTACTGCATAGGAGGTGAACGTGTATGTTGCTGACTGAGTGTATGAGTGTATGTATATTTGGGCCCAGTTGTGCATGTGCGTTAATGAATGTGAGCAGATGGCTGTGGTGTTACTACATGAGTGTGATTATATAAGAGCACATGAGTGTCTGGGTGTGTGTGAGAGAGTGAATGGTTGTGTAAGTGTGTATATGAGTGAGAGAGTGAGAGAGTGAATATGTAGGGGGTATGAGTGTAAGTGTATGACTCAGTGTGTAACAGTATGTGTGTGGAACGAGTTCTCCATCTGCATCAGTGAGTCTCAGTGGATGTTTGTAGTCATGTGAGAATTTGCATATCTAACTGTGAGTGATCTAAGAGTCACTGGTTGTGTAAGTGTGTAAATAAATAACTAAGTGAGTGTGTAGGACATGTGAGTGCCCATACCTGACTTAGGGCCTGATTAAGACTTTGGCAGTGTGGGAGATTTCTTCCTGGTCTGGCAGGCAGTGTTTTGGCGGTCCCACGGAAGTGCCATGCTAAGGCTCATATATGAGCCTTAGCAAGGCACCGTCATGGTAGCACTAAAGCCCGTTCCTGCATGGCATGGACTGGTGCACTCCATGCCATGTAGGAACTGGGGTGCATGCACACAGGGGGGCATAACATGTGCCCAGCTGCATGCACCCCATAGCCCTGAGACAACAGGGGGCCCTGGAGGGCTCTCTCAGTTTTATCACCACTACAGTTTTCATGGCATGCTCACTGCCATGAAAACTGAACTCAGAATATGCTTGGTGGTGCTGCAGCAGCAACGCTAGCATATTGCTAGGCCAGACCGCTGCGCCACCGCAGAGGGATTGAGGACCCCCAGTGGTTGCTTTGGTCTTCTGGCCAGTGCAGCTGTTTTCGCCACACTACTGTGAGTTTGGCAATCCGTTGGATCGTCAAACTCATAATCAGCCCCTTAGTGTGTGAGGATATGTATGTCTGGGTTCAGTTGTGAATCTGCATAAAATAGTGTGAGTGGATGTTTGTAGACATGTGAGAACATGCATGTCTGGGTATGTGTGTGACAGAATCAGTGGTTGTGCATTTGTGTGCATGTGTGTGTTTGGGTGTACATATGTCTAAGTGTGCGACTGTATGTATGTGTACATCAATTTTTTAAATCTGTGTGACTGTGAGTGAAACTTTAAGGATGTGTGAGTAAGTTACTGTTTGCGTGTGTGTGCCAGAGGGAACGCCCCCCAGAATTTGGAGTGCCCTTACTAAGGAACTTTGTGACAAGCAATCCTACCTTTACTTCAGGAAAATTTTTGAACTATTTCTTCTCAACAAATTCCTAAACTCATCCACCTAATGACTGTGATTGATCTACTAAATACCTCATCCAACAAATTATCTTCTCACTCTGACCACTATTCCCACCCCTCTATATACTCCACCTCTACCATATACTGTACAAATATATGCCTCCCACTTATATCCATTTCCTATAAGTGACCCCTGTTTACCTCCTACTTGCCTTATAATGTATGACTTTATCCCTCCCATTCCATGACACCTCCTATAAACAATGTATATGTAATTCTTGTAAAGCCTTACTTTGTATGACTCTTTCCTTCCCACTTTTGTAATACCACTTGTAAACAATGTTTTTATAATCCACGTATAGCGCTCTGATGCCCTCGGGTCAAGTTTGTGCTGTTTAAAACTCAAAATAAATAAACAAATAGCTGTTTCTTTTGGGCCAGAGAGCATGCCAAAAATTGTGGCATTAACAGAGATCTTGGATTTCCTCCGGTTGACACTTGGATTGGCCACAGAGGTATGAAATGGAATCAATTGTTGCCTATGATTGAGAGAATTTTAGATTATGAGCACCCAAACTGCATGATTGTGCACTGTGATGGCAATGATCTTGGCACAATCACAGGGTTTGAACTTGAAATTAGGGGTGGGCAGAACTTGCAGAGTTGTACTCCATGGAATTCTATGAAGTTACATAAAAACTCTGTGAGATTCTGCAAGCAGCAGAATTCAGTTTCGTCGCACTGCTCACACCAGAATTTTGTCTCGCAGTGTAAAATCAGTGCGAACAGCACCACACGGCATCCAGAGGCCGCTGCTTCTTTCTGCTGCTCAATTAGATTTTCAAATGAGCGGCAGCTTTTGCAACTCTAGCAGCAACTTGCTCAATGCGAGTGGTCGCCACCTGCCACGACCGCCTGTGTTGAGAATTCTTGCCAGAAGGCAGTCTAGCACTTGTTTTTTATTGCTGAGGGTCGCCAAACTATTGTTGGCAAGCCACCTGTTAGAAAAACTCTGCAACACCGTGGTTGACAGAATTTTTGCCGCACTCCAGGCTCCAAGCCGAGCGGCCAGTAGGCAAAACAGCACAAACTCCGCTGGCTGAGCGGAGTTTACCACCCTCCCCTACTTGAAATCCAAATTAAGGAGACATTGGCACAACTAATGGTTCTCTTTCCTCACACTACCTTTGCATATTCAAATCATATGTCAAAGGCAGAAGTGGCAGTGGTCATCTCAATTTTCTCCAAAGATTAAGAAATCTAGGAGACAAGTCAATAAAACAATTTCAGCATTTCTCCATGACCATAGGAGGGGCTCAATTAACCCAAACATATCTTCTTTGATATGTCAGGAGTGGACATAAAGGATGGAGTTCATTTCACAGCAGAAGGGAACTGGATCTTCCTTAAAAACATCAAGGATTGTATTCAGATCTACCTGTATTTGTGCACGACACACTATGAACACAAAGGCTCTTTTCAGAGTCACCCAATAAACAAATGACAGCTTTATTTTCCTTAATTTTTGTAATCCATTTATCAGACTCACTGTGATGCCCATAACCAGTGATATAACCATAATTCTGGCCAAATAAAGCATTGTGGTTGACCCGCAGATCTAATTGAAACTTTAAAAAATACATATACAGTTTCCCAAGTGTATCAGGAGGAGTATACAACTGTATGTGCGTGTGCTTGTATGTGTGGGTGTGTGTGTGTGTTGCACTGGTGGCAAAAGTGAAACGCTGAGTCCCCCTCTAGTTTTTTTTGCTCTACCTCTAAGTCTTCTTGAAAACTCCTCATAAAGCTTATCTTCCTTCTGTCCTTCTCCTTGACTCTAAAATACAGTTTCTGTTTCACATTCTACAGGCCTTCTAGTCTTGTGCATGAACAAAAGGTGAAAGCTGAGCTCAACACTCCTGCTTACATACTGGACAAGTCCAGACAGGCACCCAAGAGTGATGGACATTCCCAAGGAGAATGCAGATGCACCACCTAATTTTGCAATATAGAATAATTTTCTTTTAACAATCATATTTGGAGAACTGGGTGGGTGATTTCAAGTCCAACCTAGAAGACAGAACATTTAGATATCTGATAACGTGGGACTCGGGGGCAGAAGGATTGTTTGCAAAGCATTTAATTGTACTGTGTAATACCAATTCCTTTGGTTCCTACCACAACAGATTGATGATGAATATTGTGCTGCTCATTGCCCAGATGAATGTTGTCCTTGTGTAGTGTCTGTCTTTGTCAAACTTTCCCCAAATCTCATTTCCCATCCATTCATCAAACCCAAACCCTCTTCCCCCAGGCTGCGTGATTTATTAAGGTGTGGCCTAATTTAAACCATCAATGAATCACAAACTTGGTGGGGCGGATGTGGTGAAAGCAACACCAACTCACTGCAGGATCTTCTAAGAAATAGTCCACACTGGCCCCATTCACCCACCCGCACATAAAAAGTGATCCATATTTTAGATACAGACCGAACAAAATCAGTCATCAGCATCATCACTCAGGCCTTGTGTTGTGTAACCGTAAAAGTCTAACCTAAGCTTGTCCACTCCAGACTTTGAGTCAATTTTTTATAACTCGAGGATTTCATAAGTTACTAGTAGCTCCCCATTGTTCAAGTTACTACTATTGCTATGTTTTGCAATTTTATCACTATCAGGAATTTTTGTGGTGGCATCATATAGTAGTCTGGTGTCAATTCTTTGTAACTCAGTATTTTTATTTCCATTTAGTTGCCTACGATGGCGAATCCTTCTGATTAATCCTACAGTTGGAGCTCACCTGGGTCAAAGTGGGCCCTCGCTTGTGAAGTTGGGATGCCTTCTCTGTTATTGTTTCATCTATATTCAGGTAAGACAACTATGGTGTGAAATGAACTAGTTCAGTTAATAAGTAAGTAAATAACTGCTACTACACTTAATCGTTTATCTAGGTTGTTGTTGACAATATAGGTCATGGCAGCATCCCCCTTAATGGTCAAGATAGAGAGGTATAACTATGTAACTAAGTTGTACACTCTTACAAGGACATAAATAGGCTGCCGAAAAACGTAAAGGCAGCAGTGCAAAGTAAAAATAAAACAAACTACTTCAGGCATACATTTCAATACAATTTGATAAGTTTCCTCTTCATTTTTTTTTACAAACATACCCACTTTCTCCACCCACACAAGAGAACCACCCCTTTCCCCAAACAAAATGTCCCAACCCCTAATGTCCAAAAATCTAAATATGTCTAAAGAATAAAACCCGGACCCAACTCCCTTTCCACCCTCTCCATCCATAACAAGTCCATCCCAGCGAAAAATAAAATTAAAAAAAGGGCTAGAAGAGTACATTCAAGACTTGGGTCCAGAGCTGGTCCAGGATCTGCTCCATCATGGCGAGCCGGCTCTCTATACTGTCCCGCCACTGCAGGATGCTCCGCAGCAATGGCCTGCTGATGTCAGTGTGGATGGGGCAGCAGCAGTTGATGTCAACTGGCGGCGGTGCTGGTGATGGAATGGCCAGGAGGCTGGAGGCTGAGGGGGACCGGCTGTAATGGGGCCCATCTGAGAGGCATTTATTTCAACCTCCTCCTCTTCTAGGACCACCAGCTGCTGGTATTCCTGTTGTATGCGGTGTAGCCTCTGCTGCCTTAGAGGGGCAGCTATCTCCTCCATAGTGAGTGGTATGGCTGGACTAGCTAGAGCAGCTATATTGAGAAAAACAAAAAAGGAAAATTGTAAATAATGCCCTGTGCAAACAATTGCTTTAAATTTCTGGGTGGCATAGTAAAGTGCATTGATGGTCCTTTAGGGCCATTGGAATTTGATGTGATTATGATTAGGAGAGTCACTAGGCCAATTTTGTTTTGCCCACACATGCCTTGCATAAAAAGCACTGACTGTGTGGCAGAAAAGTATTAAGGCAGAATAACACTGGATTAAAAAAACAATGTTATGATTTTTTTTTTCTAAAGGCTTTTCAAATAAATATAAACAGGCACTATGGGCCTGATTACGATTTCCGCCCAACATCGTTGGTTTCACTCCGACTGCCGCATTAGGATGACGGCGGTCAGAGTGAAACCTGCGGGGGGATTCTGCTGCGCTTCTGACAGGTTCAAGGAGCCTGTCGGAGCATTGGAAGCCACCAAAATCCCGTAATGACGGCAGAGACAGCCTCAGCTCCACCGTTGGGATTATGATGGCACTTTCTGACAGCCTTTCCATGTCGACCTTTCCAACATGGAAAGTCTGTTGGAAAGTGACATTGGTAGCCCCTAGCAGGGCCCCCTTCCCCTGGCCCTAAACTATTGGGCCTGGGAGCACCTATGGTGCACCCCAAAACATCCCTGCACAGTGTGGCAGGCACCCCAAGGTGCCAGCCACACAGTGCAGGGATGTTTTAAGACATACATTTTTCAATGGCAGCTTGTGCTGTGGGCCTTTCCTGCCCACCACACAAGCTGCCATGGAAAAATTGATGTTTCCGACTTCCCATAGGGTGGTCGCATCTAAATTGTGCAGTCGGAAGCGCCAACCTATGGTCGGGAGGTTTGAATCCACAACAACGACATCGTAATCAGACTATTTGAGTGGAAAAATAACTATCTCTCATTAATGAGTATGGCATTATGCATTATGGAGTACAAGTTGTATGTTTTGCTAAAATAATAGAGCCATGTTCATTGCTAGCCAGTGCGTTGGGTATTTTGCTACTGTCTGCAGCTGGAGTAGCTGTAGTTGACAATTATCTATTTTTATTTCAATGACCCTGCTCTCCTCCAAATGCATTTCTCTTTCTGCCCTGACTCCAACGAGGCTGATGTATAAAAAGAAGATACTGCGTCACACACCTCATGTATGAAATGCGGATATTATCCTGTCTGCCATAAGTAGACATTGGGGAAAATGATGGACTGCACTACAGGGAAAGGAATGGGCTATACAGATTGTATTTGGCACGTTCATCACAGTGTATCCCATACATCAAACTAGACATCAAATCATGCACTTACTCCCACTTTACTCAGTGGCATCACCTACCACCACCTATTATTTCCAACAAATTAATTTGCTGGACTGTAAGAAAGGAAAGGAATCTTGACTAACTCTACTGCAGGGTAGGGTAAATGATTAGTAGGGTAGAGTAAAGCTTTTGATATAGACTAGAGGGGTCACAACACTAATCATTGATTCATCATCTTTGGCATATTCAGTCACTTTACTAGTCAGCGGAAGTTAAAAGGGAAAAATCTGAACACGTGTAAAATAAATCTGTTATGGGAAACCATGAAATATATTCGGAAATCACTTCATTTCACATGGTTATAAAATCAAATGTGGCACATGCCAAGAATGGATTTTCCAATTTTTTGTAAGCTGGGATGGAAAAACGTAGGAAGAAAAACATGAGTGAAGTACTAATGGTGACTGAGTTAGCAAAGGGAAACACACCTTGTGTGTTCGGTTTACAATGCATTGAAAACTTTGTAAATGCTGCATTAACTGAAGCAGATGCATATTGCACAGCCAACACTGCAGTCAAAAATTGAACCATACTGCACTTCAGTCAAAGGTAGCAAAATCCCATGCGCAGGGAATGGGTGAAGAATGATGGGTGGGATACATCTGGCTCGCTTCATTCAAATTCACCCATAGCCACCATGACTAAGCTTTACTTTGTCTCTTTCAGTCTTTCACCAAAATTTCCAATCCATTATCCATCCATTTAATATCCACCCTTTCTTCCAATCAGCCTTTCATCCATCCATCCCTTTATCCACTCACACGCCCTTTCACCCAACCACCCTTTCACTCATATACCATTTTCCTTTCTTTTAACCTTCCATTCTTTCACGTTTCCCTCAAGCCATCAACTCTCATTCTGTGAGCTTTTAGTGAGTTGCAGGTAGAAGAGACCATAAGAACTCAACCACCACTGCATCTGATAAAGCTGGGGAGTTTATGGTCACGAGCTGACAACGCCCTGGTTCTAGCTAGTGATTATAATAATAATTGTCAATAAGCAAGCAATTATGTGACTTACCAGTGCCTGTCCCGACCGCCGATTCCTCCCCTCCAACTGAGTCTCCTCCTGCAGCGGCACTACATGAGCTGGCATCACTGGTGGTCTGTATGGCTAGAATAAAACATTATATATAATATTTTAGATGCCAGATAGGCTTCCCATTAATTTTTTCAATCAAAAAAATACATCTGCAATACATCACTACAGTTAGCACTACCGTATCTTGTAACAAAAATATTACTCTGGGAATTTGGTTGGTTGACAATGTTAGACAAGCCAGGGGTGGAATAATTGTCAATGAAAGACATATGGGGGCAGATTTACAAGCCCCTTGTGCCACTTTTGCGTCATTTTTAACATGGGAAAAGTGACATACGGGTGGCGCAAGGGGCTTGTAAATAAGCCCCATGGTGTTTGTTGACAAAGGCAATGGGAGTGTGACCTCATCCTTTATTTTTCAGCCATGCTGCACTGTCATGGAAAACTGCTGGTATACTGTTTAAATGAATGACACAGCACACAACACTGGGGGGAGGGGTCCATTACCATAGCTACTCCCTCGTGAACTCAACTGTTAGAGCATGAGCAGGAAAAAGAAAGCCTTGACAACAAACATACATGGGGAATATTATTTATAATACTAGCTTACCTGGGCCTGCAATCTTCACGGTAGACTGTAGAGTACCAAAAATGTTCTTCTTAGTCTTACTCTTACAGTACAAGATATGTAGGAGAGAGGGAAAGATTACTAGGAAAGCAGAAGATAAGTAAACTAGTAGA
Source organism: Calotriton arnoldi (assembly GCA_963921515.1). Taxonomy (NCBI): domain Eukaryota; kingdom Metazoa; phylum Chordata; class Amphibia; order Caudata; family Salamandridae; genus Calotriton; species Calotriton arnoldi. Next base: position 156,480 of record CAWUFW010005295.1, read on the forward strand.
GACTAGAGACCAGAAAAAAGTCAGTTACCAACAATGAAAACCATGTAATATAAGGGAAAAAAAGATAACGCAGGGATAACAGGAATGAAACAAAAATGGAATCCATTCTGCTTTGCACGAGTGGGTTTGTATTGCTTCTTTGTTGCCACATGGAAGGTTGTCAGAGCAACTTTATTTCTCACCAGCAACAGCAGCCTCCAGGCAGCAACTCCCATCCTAGAACCCACCACCAACATTGCAATACCCCAAAATTCTACCCTAAGCCCACAACAATCCTAAAACCCAAATTAGGGAAATAATAATAATAATAATAATAATAATAATAAATAATACGATTTACTGGGGTTAGCAGAGCCCTCAGCAGCAGCGCTGGTGGTCAGAGCATCCTGCTGACTAGCTACTACCGGGCCCTTTGCAATGTCCCTCTTCTTGCCCTCGGGTGCCGATGTAAGAAATGAAGATAAAAAAATAGATTAGTGATTCAGTTAATCTCCACAAAATTATTATGACAGGCAAACGCAGTCACATAACTGTACTTCTCCAAAACACATTACTTCACCTATAGTACTAGTTTCGAGTCTATCGACTATTGTTGAGTTGCCAATACTAATCCTAAAATCCCTATTCCAAATTTCCTTAACAAAAGCTACATTTGGAACTAATGCATTGCAGTGAATGATCTCTCATTCTATTCTTGTTTCACAACCCCCTTGATGGACCAACTCAGTTTCCCTTTTATGCAATGCATAGATGCATACTACACATTGATCTGAAATAGCTTGGAACTTTACGAGCTACATAAACAAAGTTACAGAAAGAACTCTAACTCACTGCTATCACTATGGTGACAGGAGTCAGACTCGAAGGACAGTCTGCAAGGGATTCTTAATTAATGAGCCAAAGCGAGTGTCAATGATGAGTATGATTAGGTAGCACTGAGCACCTGCCTAGACGAAACTAGGAAGTGGACCACATAATAATATTCCATCATAAACTAAACATAACTTACCTCTGAGTGTGAACAGCATGTTATTTGGAAAAAAAATGTTAGCACTGTAGAACACAAACACAACAAATAATTTACACTCACCAAGCCCCGGAATCTCGATGCCTAGTAGGTCGAGCAGGTCCTGTTCCCCATCTAAGATATCCGATCAGTGGTGCGTCTGCTGCTGGATGGTGCACTGAACCTTTCCCCAGAGCAGCTGATGCTCCCGTAGGGGGTATCCACTCCCGGGCCTGCTTACTGCTGCCAGCATGGAAGGGTGTTGGCGCTGCACAAATAAACAAGTGCTGCCACTTCCTCCTTGCTGTAAATTGCCCAAGGCGAAAACCTGGGTGGCGTAACTGCCCACAAGGTGGATGACCCCATGCCATGGCGCTGGGTGGGGTAAAGAAAGATGAGAAAAGAAGGAAAAGGAAGGAAAGGAAAGAAGGAATAGGGAAGCAAGGGGAAAAATAAAAAAAATACAAAAAGGCAGAAAGGCAGAAAAAAAATAATTAGAAAAAAAAATTAAAATACACAAAGGCACACAACAATACACTAATATAATAAATGAAAATGAGGAGTAGATATGTTGGAAAAGGGAAGGATTAAAGAGATTAAAGAGGGATTGAAAATTAGGCTCAGCACCATAACAGAGAGCAGAAAAACAAGATGGCTGCGCCCATGTGAACCGCGTAGTGCTGTTAGCGCATGATTTGGAAAGTGGTGACACACATGAGAACCACTTGGTGTCATTTGCGAGCGATTTGGAATGAAAGGATGCACTCACTGTGCACTTGACAACGTGAATGGGCACCTGACAAACTCTGTCCGCACTCGGAACTCCACGTAACACGGCAGAGTTTTTTAGCCACTCCGCGGAGTTCAGCGTAGCACAACTCCGCGAACTCAACCAAGGTCTACAAGTATCTACAATGGGGAAAATAAAATGTGCAATTCATCCATCACCAGGGTTTATAAAACATCTTTTATAAGGACCCTGCTTATAATTCCAAGACCACCCCACCACTCGGACACCTAGAGGAGATCTTGGAGCTGCCTAATATGTAAAAATGATGTAGAGTAATACTTCATAGTGCCCACAGCACCAAAGTTAACTTTGTAAGGGATTTCCTACACTGGGGAAAAATAAAAGGGGCAGTTTTCCCTCACCAGGGTTTATAAAGCATCTGATTTCAATGTTTCACATTGCAGGACACAGAAAACAGAATATGAACACATCACACATGTACATTACAAAACCTATCTCCTACCCCACAAACAACAAATTAAATTACAATCTTGGTGGGTGGCAAACTCCCCTCCGCTAGCAGAGTTTACAGAATTTTGCAACTCTGCACTACACTTAGAAATGCGAAGTTTGGCAAAAAACTTCTTCAACTGCCGGCAGAGCGGAGTTTACCCGTGCACTGGTGCTCACTCCTGGTGATAGTTCATATTGCACATCTAGGGACAGGAAGTGATATTTTGGCTTGTCTTCCTTTCCGGGGCAGGATGAATGGGAATATTGTGGGCTGGTGGGAGACCATGCATATACTGTACAGATTGCTTCATCAATTTCTGATGGGTGATCCATAGATGGGCAATATCATGCAATCCATCATGCCGAACCTTGAAGAAGACAAACTGCACCAATGGAGCCAAGGCCCAGGGAAAAAGCAGTCTGCTTGCCTCTCCTCACTGAGAGTAATGAAGAGTGACATGGATAATCAAACACCGGATGAATTCCGGGCCTGGGGGAATCTCATGTAGCCTGGGACAGAGGTCACTACTACCTGGGCACTTCCAGCAACACTTACACATTGTTAGAGCACCAGTTGAAACACGCAAGGGGCTGGAAGTCCGCTATCATCGCGACGTGGGCTTTCTGCACTTGGGCAGTGGTGGCTCCACAGACACTGTTTGTGATCTGTGGTTAAAAGATGATGTTGCTTCAAATCCTCTGGTAAATCAGTGCCAGCTGTTCAGCTGGCTGGGTAGACATTCAGATAATGTGATTCATGGGTTGACATTTGTGTTGGGGATCGTACATATCCCCTGTCCTCTTCTTCCATCTACAGTACCCCAACACCACACTCAGTAGTTCCAAGCCCAAGAACTTCAGAAGGCTCTTAGGGCTTACAACTGAGAACAGTTATCAATGAGGCAACCCTAGTGGCATCAGGGGCATCGCAGGGGAGGAGGTCATGGGGAAGGGGGAGGGCATCACAGGAGAGGGCTGTGGTACGGTAGAACAGACCTCAGATTTACTTCAGGGATTTGGTGGAAAGAGTTTCACTGTGTTATAATATTAAAATGTCTCTTAGTTTGCGATCCTTTTACTGCTAATAAAAACTAATACTCGCCTCGGAATGCCCCACATTTCTATAGTGCTGACATGCCTGCTTTGTTCCAATGCAGCGCAGGCACAAAGGGAACAGACTACCCTCACATGTTGATGATCCCAGAGATTCATCAGTGCACAGACAGAATATAGAGTTTCAAATATCGATATACAAAAATATCGAGTTTGAAATATCGTCATACAGGAATATCGAGAGTAAGAATATCATGATCCAGAATATCGACATTAAGGTAAGAAATATCGTTTTTTAAAATATCGAAGTTAGTAATATCGTTTGTTAAAATATCGTTGTTTAATATATCGATTTTTATATTAGTGTTATCTATTTTAGTATGTATTGGAAAAGTATGTGATGTAATTTTTTTGTATAAGTATTGATTTTGTTTTTAATATATGTGTTAAATTTTTAGTAGTGATTAATTTTATGTTAATTAAATTTTGCGTTTTTAGTTCAGTAGCGGGTTGTGGGTTTATAGGGAATAGGGTGAGAAGTAATTTAATTATAATAAAGTAATTAATATTTTTATTTATTAGCATTTATTTAATTTAGATTTTATAGTGTTAATTGTGGGAATTATTTTTTATTAATTAGTAATTGGTTGTTCATTTTTATTAATTAATTAATTGATAATTATGTTAATTGTGCAATTTCTTTTAAGAGCGGGTTGTGGGTTTATAGGGGAATACGGTGGGAAAGTAATTTAATTATAAAAAATGTGTTAATATGTTTTTATTATTAGTATTTATATAATTTAGATCTTATTGTGCTAATTGTGGAAATTAATGTATTATTAATTAATTATTAATTGGTTGTTAATTATTATTAATAAATTGGTAATTATGTTAATTGTGTTATTTTTGTAGGAGTGGGTTGTGGGTTTATAGTAGGCCTGGGCGGTGAACTCCGCTCCGCTCGCGGAGTTTGCAGAGTTTTCTGCACTCCGCGTTACGTGGAGATCGCGGAGTTCCGAAAGACCGCTTCGCGTTGCGGAGCGGAGTTTTTTTCCTCGTTCGCGTTCGTCAACATCAAGATGGCGACCGCAAGCGAGGAAAATCAACCTCCCGGCGAGATTTTTCCTCGTTCACGATCGTCAACATCAAGTTGGCAAGCGCAAGCATGGAAAATCAACATCCCGGCGAGATTTTCCTCGTTCGTGATCGTCAACATCAAGTTGGCGAGCGCGAGCGTGGAAAATCAACATCCCAGCGAGATTTCTCAACACGGGGAGGTCAGGTTTATCATTGCGAGTGGTCGCGTATGCTCGCGACCGCTCGCGTTGAGAAACTGCCCGTTCGCGTTGAGAAAGCTGCCGCTCGAGTAAAAATCTACTCGAGCGGCAGAAAAGGAAAGCTTGCGCTGTGCATGGTGCCGTCACTGTGCAATCACCGCGAACTGCATTTTTCTATTATACCCCGCAGCTCGCGGAGCTCTGCGTAGTGCGACAGAGTTTTTTTTGCACTTCACAGTGTTCCGCGTAGTGCAACACCGCGAACTCCGCCCAGGGTTAGTTTATAGGGGAATAGGGTGGGAAGTAATTTAATTTTAATAAATATAATGATTTATTTTATATATTAATATTTATTTAATTTATAGTGTCAATTTCGGGAATTAATTTATTAATAGTTATTTATCAATTGTTTGTTAATTAATATTAATTAATTAATTATTTTGAAATTAATTATGTTAATTGTGTCATTTTTTAGGAATGGGTGGTGGGGTTTATAGTAACCCTGGGCGTAGTTTGCGTAGTAGCACTACACATAGCTACGCGAAGTACATTTTGAACTACACGTAGCTATGCAAATTGCATAGTGCGTAGCTGTGTGCTTGACTGCACTGTACAATAATTGCCAAAAGCATCTTGCACAGTATAAGTTAAGATAAAATAAGTATCTCTGTCTTTATATGCTAAAATGCATATAGTCATTTCACAAAAGTGAAAACAATAAAGTAACAAGCAGTGAGAGAGGTGATGATTTTGGGATCCTCCTAACCTAGGGAGAGAACCAAGCAGATGCCTTGAAAACAAAAAGCACATCTTTTGAACGATTCGGTGGTGGTCCCATCCTTTTAGGACCACCCCAAGCACAGTTATTGGCAAAAATACAATCCCAACCAAAGGCCCTGCAAAGCATTATGGGACGAGATTAGCAGTGGGCAGTGAATATTATAGTATCCAATATCAAAATAATTCTACAAAGAGCTGCAGTTCCACTAGTGGTTACTAGATGTCCCTCACGAGTCAAATGCAAAAGCTTCATGAAAGGGTTTCAATGCTTTTGCATTTGACTCGTGAGGACATCTAGTAACGACTAGTGGAACTGCAGCTTGATGTATTAATAATTTCAATGCTTTTGCATTTGACTCGTGAGGGACATCTAGTAACGACTAGTTGAACTGCAGCTCTTTGTTGAATTATTTTGATATTGGACACTATAATATTCACTGCCCACTGCTAATCTCGTCCCATAATGCTTTGCAGGACCTTTGGTTGGGATTGTATTTTGCCCATAACTGTGCTCGAGTGGTCCTAGGAGGAAGGGACCACCACTGAATCGTTCACATGATATGCTTTTTGTGTTCAAGGCATCTGTTGGTCCTCCACCTAGGTTAGGGGGACCCAAAATCATCACCTCTCATTGACTTGATATTTTCATTGTCAAAGTTCACTTTTGTGAATTGGTTATAGGCTTTTTAGCATAGAAAATTGTTTTATCAAAGCATTTGTAGGTGTTAGTTGTACTGCTGCTACGCTATGTCAGTTAGCACAGTTTTTCACTCTGCTACGTGCAATTTGCGTGGTGCGTAGTCGCACAAACTTTGCATGCTCCGTGAGCGTAGCACAGTATTATACCCAGGGTTAGTTTATAGGGGAATAGGGTGTGAAGTAATTTATTTAAAATTAATTTATAATTAATTGATAATTAACTGTATTTAATTTATTAAAAATTAATTATGGCAACTGTGTAATTAATTTGAGATGTGTGTTGTGGAGTTTAAAGTAGTAAAGGGTGTGAAGTAAATTATTTTCAAATAATTAATAAGTGGTTAATTGAAAAAATTAAAAAAAATTAAAATTAGTTATGGAAATTGTGCAATGACTTTTACGTGTGTGTTGTGGTGTTTATTTGGGTAGAGGGTGGAAAGTTTTTATGTTTTATTAATGAATAATTATTTGCTCATTATTATTCATTCTTTAATTGATAATTTTTATGGTTATTGTTTACTTTTATTTTGTGTGGATTTTGGTTTTATAGGGGCAATGATTGGTTAGTAAATTATGTTATATGTTTTATTTGATTTTTAATTAATAATAATTGTTTATTTGATAATTAATTATGTTAATTATCGAGGTACAATTTCTTTTAAAATGTATATGTGTGTTGTGAAATGTGTGGTGTTATAGGGTAGGAAATAAAGAATATTTATTTTATGTAACAATTAATGTTTTTGATTATAATTAATCAATAATAAATATAGTTATTTGTTTGTAAAAATCTTTTTAATTTTTATAAAATAATGTTTGTCGGTAATTTCTAGTTTTTTTACATTATAACATGTTTCTAATTTTTGTTATTTTTAATATTTTTATATATTTTTTAGTTAACAATTTTTGTATTGTAGTTGATCTTTTGTTTGTTCTTATTTTTTTATTGACTTTATTGAGAATATTAATTTTAACACTGTGCTCTCCAACACTTTCCCTACTGTTGCACTCACTGGAGTGGGAATAGTAATTTTCACCCCTCCGCTATCCAACACTTTCCCTACTGTTGCACTCACTGGAGTGGTAATAGTATTTTTTACCCCTCCGCTATCTAACAATTTCCCTACTGTTGCACTCACTGGAGTGGGAATAGTAATTTTTACCCCTCCGCTATCTAACACTTTCCCTGCTGTTGCACTCACTGGAGTGGGAATAGTAATTTTTAGCCCTCCACTATCCAACACTTTCCCCACTGTTGCACTCACTGGAGTAGGAATACTATTTTTTACCCCTATGCTATCCAACACTTTCCCTACTGTTGCACTCACTGGAGTGGGAATAGTAATTTTTACTTCTCCGCTGTCCAACACTTTCCCTACTGTTGCACTCACTGGAGTGGGAATAGTAATTTTTACTTCTCCGCTATCCAACACTTTCCCTACTGTTGCACTCACTGGAGTGGGAATAGTCATTTTTACCCCTCCGCTATCCAACACTTTCCCTACTGTTGCACTCACTGGAGTGGCAATAGTGATTTTTACCCCTCTGCTATCTAACACTTTCCCTACTGTTGCACTCACTGGAGTGGGAATAGTAATTTTTAGCCCTCTGCTATCCAACACTTTCCCTACTGTTGCACTCACTGGAGTGGGAATAGTAATTTGTACCCCTATGCTATCCAACACTTTCCCTACTGTTGCACTCACTGGAGTGGAAATAGTAATTTTTACTTCTCCGCTATCCAACACTTTTCTACTGTTGCACTCACTGGAGTGGGAATAGTAATTTTTACTTCTCTGCTATCCAACACTTTCCCTACTGTTGCACTCACTGGAGTGGGAATAGTAATTTTTACCCCTCCGCTATTCAACACTTCCCCTACTGTTGTATTCACTGTAGTGGGAATAGTAATTTTTAACCCTACGCTATCCAACACTTTCCCTACTGTTGCACTCACTGGAGTGGGAATAGTAATTTTTAGCCCTACGCTATCCAACACTTTCCCTACTGTTGCACTAAGTGGAGTGGGAATAGTAATTTTTACCCCTCCGCTATGCAACACTTTCCCTACTTTTGCACTCACTGGAGTGGGAATAGTAATTTTTACCGATGCGCTATCCAACACTTTCCCTACTGTTTCATTCACTGGAGTGGGAATAGTCATTTTTCACCTCTGCTATCCAACACTTTCTCTACTGTTGCACTCACTGGAGTGGGAATAGTAATTTTTACCCCTATGCTATCCAACACTTTTCTTACTGTTGCACTCAATGGAGTGAAAAATGTAAGTTTACATTTTTAAATATACTAATATTTTAATTTATAATATAAGGTTTTTTTTAGATTTTGTGTTATAGGTATATGTATATTTATATATATTTATTTGTTAATTTTTATATATTTATAACATTTTAAAATAAATTAATGTTATTAGTTTATTAATTGTTTTAAAGTAATTATACATTTATATATTACATTTTATATATGTACATTTATATTTTTTAAATTAAATGTATTCATTATATTTGTTTAAATGTACATTACATCTAAATATTTTTTAAAGTTAATTTCATTATTAAATTTATTAAACATTACTTTTATTATATAAACAAAAATCGATATTTTGTACATCGATATTTTTTACATCTATATTTTTTTTTCTGATATTTTTTTATTTTACATTTTAAAGATAGGATGTCGATTTTGTGAATGTCGATATTTGTGTGTCGATATTTGTGTATGGGGAGATTTTTGTAGTCGATATTATGTCAGTGATCCAGATTCATCACCCAGGAGTTAGGGAACAAGTGGTGCGACCCGGATGTGATGCGAGGTACCTGATAAATGAGTCTGCCTGTTCCGTCATGGGGATTAATTATGCACAGAACTTGGTGTGAGGCTGAGTCATTCCACACGCTAGTGCATTGTAGGCCCAGCAGCACCCAACACAATATTCCCTAAGAAGACTATACATTTTTTGTTCTGATAGCTGATCAGTGATAGTTTCAATTCATTTTCTGCCTGCAGGTCTGTCACTATGATGTAATAAACTCCACATGGGCTGACAGCTTCCGGACTTCAAGGGAGAGGCAGACGAATCTAAATGTTAGTCTGGTTGCCATGGCAACAACAACCCCCCCTTCATTGCAAAGAACAACCCCCTCTCCCCCACAAATTGCACCAGGTGCTAAAAGCTAGAAAATAAATTACTAGGTCATAGAAGCTCAGGCGGCAGCACACTTACCAATGACGGTGTGCACTGTACTGTAGGCTGTAGCCTCCGCCAGCTGGAGCTGCCCTCCTCTATCTTCTGCTCCGAGTCCTCTGCAGGCTGTGCTCTGATCGGCGTCTCGCCTTGACGAACGAGAGCCATCCGGCCCGCACAATGCATCATGATGAGTCATCACAACTCAGGAGTGCGTCGCTTCCTGTTGCTGACTGCAGTGCTCAGCTGAGATGAGAGAGATGAGGCGCCGATCAAAGCAGAGTATGCAGAGGACTGAGAGCAGTAAATGGAGTAGGGCAGCTCCGGCTGGCATAGGCTGCAGCCTAAGTTGCAGTGCACACCGTCATTTGTAAGTGTATTGCCGCCGCCCGAGCTTAGAAGAGTGATATCCAGCTACACAGGGTGTATGGGTTTATGTCTGTCACCTTACGCTGCCTGCTCGCGGAACTCGGCGTAGCACAGCAGAATTTTTTGGTCACTTCACGGAGCCTCGCAGAGCGCGACTCCGTGAACTCTGTTCTGCCCTGATTGCAATCAAAATCATTACAAAACATCATATGCAATCTCACAAACAAATAAGGCAGGTCTGAAATTGAATGCCCAAGAGAAAATATTCTTTGCCACCAACTTCCACATGAATGTGAGCTCCTCCTTACTGGGTCTAACAGCCTCATGGTGCCGGGCTGATTGGGAGCACAGGAAAGACTCTTTTGAAATTCAATACCATCTACCATAGGTTGCAACACTCATTATTATTGTGCACTCATTGCTTTTCGAACCCTTATTATTTCAAGGTTCTCATCAAGACTCAGAACTGACATCAACTACAGAAAGAAAAATTATAATAACAACACAGTCACATATACATCTATCTTAAAAGACACTTCAATAAATCAAAAACAATTTTGTGCTTTAATTACAGCCATCCTCTAATTACCTCTCTTCCATTCCTTCAAAGGACACGATCAAACTTCAGAGAAAAGCCTTCCCAATTGTTTAGTGGTGGTCTGGTTTTAGACCACGATTAATGGAAGCGAAGGGGTGTAGCTACCACTAATACTCTCCTACTCAGCTGGTGAACTTCTTATCTAAACGTTTTGTTTTTTATCAGATCTTTAAGTAGTACTGTTAATGTTTTTCATTCCACAGCGTCTACAGGCTACATCATGACCATCTTCCTTCCCCTGGTCATAGATACTCTCATTAGTTGAACCAGGAAGATTGCTAGGCTTGAATGTGCCTTAATTCCAAGATAATATTCTCTTTGATCCAGTATTTGCCTATCTGTAAATACTTCAAGCAGTTACCAGTACTCCTATTATTGGGTAATCTAACCTAATTTGATATCTTCAAGTCCTTCAGGAGGCTTCTCAGGTCTGCTTACACAGTAGATAGAACATCAAGAATGAACAGGATGAGAAAGCCGGTGACCAACTTTTATTTCTGCTTAATTTTATATTTTCAATATTTAGGCTCTCTGTAGGAGAAACACCTTAATTCCGATGTGGCTGTAAATATGAGTTTAGAGCAGAAGCTTGGTTACAAAGCATTTGGAGCTCTTTTTATTTAATTGTATTCCCGTGCTGATCTCACAATGTAAAACTAATGAAATATCCGAAGGCAAAGGGTCCTGTGAAAAATATGGGAATCGGTGTGCAAAAGCAGATTCCCATTGTAATTCCCCATTCTGAATGAAAAACTTAGAATGACCTGGTACTGGTGCTGGACCTGGTGAATTTCTACTTCCTGGTGCGGAATCAACCATACAGAGTTCCAGTTCCTCATCCCTCATAAAGAAGGCCTAGGAAGAAAGTGGTAAAACTCACAATTTACTCCCGAACAACTTCAACACTATTTGTGAAAAATCTTATTAGACGTGCCAAAGATATTTTTGGAACTAATCACGTTGTTTTAAGCCAGACTTTCTCATAATCAAACTATGCTTCCTCTGCAATCTTTAGACTTGGAAATATATACAGTGATCAAGTATTATTAACCATATAACCATACATTATTTTCGAAGTAATGTTTTATTATTGTTGTTACGATTTGCTGCATGCACGCAACTTACCTCAAAACTAGCCATCTGATCTAGGCCCTCAATCATCAGTGTCTGCCATGTTTTAATTTAATAAAAGTTATCATTCTAGAATGGCACCCATCAGTGCTTAATGTATGTATCTATTAATACACACGTGCACACAGTTCATTATCCATGACTGTGAAGGCTTATGACTATTGACATTGTCAATTTTATCTCATTACTCATCACTGCTTACAATGAGTGATAATAGTATATTTTCATCGAGGCTGTGTGTGTTATAATGCAAATTCTGACATTGCTGGTGTCAGTCATTAATGTACCCCACTCACTTCATGTCAGGATGCTACATTGCAATGCTGAACAGCTGTCATCGTGGCTTTAAATAGATACATATTTTTCGACTTGGCAATTAGTCAGATTTTGTTTTATTCAACGTTGGGCTGTTATATTATTTCACCACCATAGCAGATATCTATCTGGCCTTGTTGCTTTAGAGAATAACAAACAGTTGTTGAGTTATTAAGTTTAGGGAAAGTAGTTACACAATTAATATTAATTGCTTTCGTAATATACAAACAAATTTGGATGCATTAGTATGTGTTTTCTACATAAAATTAATTCATTGTCAAAGATTTACAAGTTCAAACATGTTGTGATGGAATTAGAAAATATCATATTTGCACCTGACACCAAAAGCACCTGGTGACTGAGTTACTGCATCCATCTGATATTTGAAAAGTGCCTGCTTAATATCGAACAATCTTGATATAAGTTCAGGGAAGTCAGATAGCTCGCCTGCAACAACTGCAAGTCCCAATGCATTGTAATACTAGAGTGCTGAAATTTCAATCTTACAGATGCATTATTTTTGTGTGGAAATCTTCTATAGCCGTTTTATGGCTTTCATCCATGAATCATTACATATTAAACTATGCGATTTTAAAATCTACATCTACATGCATGTAACGTTTTGTTTTATTATTTGCACGGGAGAGGTGTTCTTGACACACACCATTTTTGCAAAACGGTAAAAATGGCCAGCTATTTAACTAATTAGAGCTACATGCTTTGATTAACTTTTCTGTTTCTCTTAGACTTTCTGATCAAGTACCTGGAAATCAGCAGCTTGGTCTGACGGTATCCGAGGTAATAACAGCGCCGCTCCTTCTTCCAGTTAATCAACAGTCTTAATAACAGTGTAATGATTTCAGTGTTGCCTGGATTATGCACAGCACAGTTTCAAAACCGGCAAAGTGAAATTGCCCTGCGCCGCACAAGACACACGCCTATCCTTTATTTAGGATGACAGACTCGTATGCATATCTTTCAGCACTGTCTCCCATTTTGACGTGCAGAATATCTTCCTTCCGGACACCACCTTATTTAAAGCTATTATTTCACACCAAAATACATAGTAATTAAAATACGTGTGAAAATCACCACATTGGCTTGTTTACCACTGACATTAATTTTAAGCTGGTGTATAATGCCCGAAATGGTATTCTGTGATTTGTGATCATTAAATTGTCAGCTCTGCCAGGAGTTAGACACAGATTCACACTGTACTTAATGCAACATATCACCTCACTGTATCAGTCAAAAAATTGAGAACTCTTTCAATTGTGCTTCTGAGCATTTTCTATTAACTATTTCATAGCAATTTTCCTTGGCCTTTTAATTGCAGTTCAACAGTGGTCATTAACTCATTAAGGGGTGTTAGAAGTACAGTTGAGTTCCTCTTGACTTCTACCAAAGTTGACACTTCAATACTAGGGTAATTTCAGCTTTTCATTTATTTAATAGTGACCTATGCAAATGCAGAACCATGTCATTTTACAAATTGACTCTAATAATTAACTAGAAAGGCAGAGTAAAATGAAATAGGTTATAATTAGAATAGAACAGCTACAGTATTACGTCAGATGAAATAAAATAATCTCAAATGATTAAATTGGTTTCAATTATTAAGAATCAGTTTAATGCACCCACTGCTCGGATTTTTACATTTCTCTTTTTGTGTGCATTAGATGTCACCTCATACAATTTATGCATTTTATTCATCTTGGTAAAACAGGCATTACAAAAGTTTAATTAAGTAGTAAAAGACATCGCATTATTCTGTTGAATTCCAAATTAGTTGCAGAAACTGGTGGGAGTTCATTGCACAAACTATTCATATCTATGTCAATTAATTACATTCCACTATAATAAACCTGACCACATTTTCCCTACACCAACATATGCTCTAGTATTAAGGCATTTTCTTCAATGAATGTACATCTAAGAGAGAGCATTGGTGTACTGAAATGCATGTACTCCTAGCACTCACTGTATGAAAAGCTTGAAAATAGCTCTCTGCCTTTTAGGCAAATGACAAGAGAGTATTCAATTGAACAATTGAATTACCCTGTTTTAGCATGGCTTTTCCATAGTTCAGGATTCTACTGGCTACAATTAATCCTAATAATATTTTACCATAAAACCTTTGTTTGTGTAATCAAATTCATTTTAGAAATAAGTCTCATAATCTTACTAATATATTACCCTATATACCAAGATACCTTTGTATGAATGCGACCTTACAGTTCGAGCAGAGGAGAGCATTCTGTTTTAATGCGTTCTGTCATAACAATACTCGAAATGGTAAAAGATTTATTCTCGGAACCCATGACTGGGGGGTCAAAGCGTGATGTGTGTGTGGGGGAGGCTCATTATATATTTTATAAATTCTACTTTAAAAAAATGGCAAAACATACAAAAATCTGATGTAGCTTACCTAATTGGTCACTGAGAGGCTGCATTTAAAAACATTTACGGGTGTAAGGCATCAGTGCAGAGATCCTTGTGTGCCCAGAAATTTTCAGCTGAAAATAATAATGGTAAGATAAAACTTGTTTTTAATGTATTTGCTGGTAAGATCTGCGTTTTGCCCAGTCACAGTTTTGATTCATAAACTAGTGTAAAGTGCTAATGTACCTGCTGCAACACACATCGTGTAGCATGCAGATCACAGATTTGATTTTTAAGAAGATACGTAAATGGGTTACTGCTTTTGACTCAGAGTTCCTTTTGCTACTTGTACTGCATAAGCTGCTGTCCTACTTTTACAGCATAGTGAGCTATGATCCGGCATCAAGGGTCTGCATGCAAAGTGCAAGGCATGGGGTCAGAACTTATTGCATTTTGACGCAATCTTTCATTATTCTAAAATTGCTAAAAAGGGTTCTTTTGGGTAGTAATAAAGTCTTACTGGTACACACAACCCCAAACACTGCGTTACATTTTAAATCCCGACTTTGTGTTTCACCCGACCTGCACTCTTAACAAATAATGCCTTGCATTATGGGCAATATTGGACTCCTACATCTTATAACGCTCGTTGTCTGTTGTAACTTTTCTTGTACATTGATTTACCCAGTTGGATGTATCTGTATAATGTGTGTGTGTGTGTGATGTAAAATGCTCTGACACTGTACATTGGGATGAGTAGTGCTATAAATGAATTAAATAAAAAAATGTAAGTAGTAAGGGTTATTTACACATTTATTTATGTAATTATACATACAGATGCATCTTTACAGTGCATGCGTATCTCTTACACACAGGCAGTGCTTAATTTGTGCTGGTGTTTTCCGGTGCTCAACACCGGCACTTATTTTTTAAACACCGGCACATAGTTCTGAGAAACCACCACATTATGGTGCAGAGTATGTGTGTATTTTTAAGGAACATTCATTAGTGAAGCATTAGGCTATTTGATATATGCTAAGAAAAATGATAAAACTTTAACTTAAACTTGCAGTTTAAAGTGACATGGGTTGTGCCAGCTGCAGTGGACCAGTAAGTAATAGATGACAATCTGTGTGCTTTTGACTCCCTCCATTGCATTAGTATGTATATGTTGGGCTTCGAAAAGCTCCAAGTCAGGATAATACTTGAATATAAAAAGGGCTGATAGCCCTTTAAATCAGGTCTTTGTTTTGGATCCAGCTGGAAATTTAAATAAAAAAGCCGCCTAGCTGTTAGCAGATTGCTGCTCGAAGAAAAAACAGACATCATGCAGGCACTGCAGAATGTGTCTTGGTGTTGCCAAATTACACCAGTACAAATTCAGAATATGTCACTGGGTCCAATCCAATAACAGCTGCCGAATCTGGAATCCAGATGGGCTCACTCATTTCCTGCACTGGGTTTAGGCAGAAAGCACTCTTTAAGAGCGCGTTCTAAGTGTTCAAAACAAACAATGTTATAGTGTGTACTCTAGACACAAAGAAGACTACGGCCTGAGGGCTATCGTTTTTAATAATAACAAATATTAGCAATGCGAATCGCTTGGGTTCTTGTATGCCAAAATGTTTTCAATAATCTTCACCAACACATAACACTGATACAATATTAACAGGTGCAACACAATCAATCAATCAGCATTTGTAGAGCGCGGCACTGTCACCCCTGGGAGTATCTGGGCGCTGGGGTGCTAGGTCTCAGTTGAAAAGCCAGCTCTTGAGGAAATGGTAGAAAGAGGTAATAAACAAGCAGAAAAGGGCAAAACAGAGGGCAGAAAAACGAGTGAGCAGAAAAGGCAAAACAGAGGGAGGAAAAATAAGAAGAAAAGCAAAACAGAGGGCAGAAAAACGAGCGAAAAGGCAAAACAGAGCAGAAAAGGGCAAAACAGAGGACAGAAAAAAGAGCAGGAAAAGCAAAAGAGAGGGCAGAAAAACAAGCAGAAAAGGCAAAACAGAGGGAAGAAAAATTAGTAGAAAAGGCCAAACAGACGAGGAGAGGGCAAAGCAGAGGGCAGAAAAACGAGTGAGCATAAAAGGCAAAACAGAGGGAGGAAAAATAAGCAGAAAAGCAAAACAGAGGACAGAAAAACGAGCGGAAAGGCAAAACAGAGTAGAGAAGGGCAAAACAGAGGGCAGAAAAAGGAGCAGGAAAAGCAAAACAGAGGGCAGAAAAACGAGCAGAAAAGGCAAAACAGAGGAAAGAAAAATTAGCAGAAAAGGCCAAACAGACCAGAAGAGGGCAAAACAGAGGGCAGAAAAACGAGCAGAAAAATTAGCAGAAAAGACAAAACAGAGGGTATAAATGAATAGAAAAGGCAAAACAGAGCAAGAAATTAGCAGAGGAGGCACAAACAGAGGGCAGCAGGGAGACAGGCAGCATAGGGTAGCAGACTGCGGGCAAGCTGGATAGAAGAACTGTTGCAGGAGAAGCTGGCACGAGGACCTGCTCAATGGGATTGCGCTTCGGCCTCCATTAAATAGGTCCTGGGGGAGGGCAGGTTGCTGAGTTGTGGTAGAATGGAAATGGTGGGAGGAGGGAAACGGCGGGAAGAGGGAAGAAACAAGCAGAAAAAGGTGAAACAGAGGGCAGAAAAATTAATAGAAATGGCAAAACAAGGGCAGAAAACGAGCAGAGATGGAAAACTAGACAGAAGAGTGCAAAACAGAGGACAAAACAACAAGCAGAAAAGGCAAAATAGGGCAGAAAAGACAAAAGAGGGCAGAAGAGGGCAAAACAGAGGGCAGAAAAGCCTAAATCAAGGGCAGAATAAACAAGCAGGAAAGGCAAAACAAAGGGCAGAAAAACAATCAGAAAAAAGGCAAAACAGAAGGCAGAAAAACATGCAGAAAAGGCAAAACAGAGCAAGAAACGAGCAGAGGAGGCACAAACAGAGGGCAGCAGGTAGGCAGGCAGCAAAGGGTAGCAGACCGTGGGCAAGCTGGACAGGAGAACTGTGGCAGGGGGAGCTGGAAAGAGGGCCTCAAGACTAATTGACACAAAGAACAGGTACAAGGCAGGTGGCTGTCACAGAAGTGAATGTTACCCTTACACACAGTTCGCACCAGCGACTGCTTTCTCTCACATACAATCTTACAGCCAACACTACAATCAACACATATGTGTGTGAGTGTGTGTGAGTGAGTGTGTGTGTGTTAGGGTGTGTACTGTCCTGAGTTTGTGCTTGTGGGTTGTGTTCATGAGTCATGTAAGTGTATGTGGGTCTTAGGTGGTATGCATTGATATGAGTTGTGATTTTGATTTTAATGCAGCTTTTATTAACTCTCTTAACTCATATGGCCTCATATACAGAAAAAGACGAGAACTCAATTTAGCAGAAATTTGTCAATATGTGCTAGGCTCTATGCTAACATAGCAACTGAAAGCAACAACACATGCACTGAGTAATGGGAGTATATTGAAAGGGAATCAACAGTGCCAGGAAAATAACTCATTACAACTATAGAAATGTTTAAATGGAATCAGGTACAAACATTGCAAATCAATGCCTTGGGAACTTTCAAAGGGAAAACAGGGAGGAGTACTTCTCAGATGTGCCTTAAGACAGTGGATTAGTGAGCTACATACAATACAATGTGTCAAAAGTATAATATGTAATTGTAATAAAAGGAACAGAATTATGTGCAGACACTAAGCTCAAGAAGCAGTATTGCACACATTATTCTGGATAGGTGAAGTTAATACATAGTCAATCAAACTGAGGTTTTATTCAGACTTCACTGGGCAGAATTAAGCGATAAATCAGAAGTTTAGAAAGGAGGGAGATGGGAACAGCAAATGCATTGAGAAAAACAATGAAAGGGCAATGCAACAAAATCACTGGGAGAAATGTCATATGCTCAAAGAGAGACTCTCCATGGCAACAAATGAAAACATTGCAGAGAAGAACTATCATAGGACAATTCCTAAACATAGGTCAGGGGAAAACCAATGGAAGTTAAAGTGGAAGACTTTTGGAGACATAAACAAAACAAATCACACAGTTCTAGAGTTTCTGACCACTGTTCACTGTTTTGTCAGCAAATTATTGATTAAAGGTAAAAAATCTAAACATAATAATTCCAGATAGTGCCCATTGCTAAAAGCACATTTAAGGAAACAGCTTTAACAGTTTTTACCGTTCATAGGCAAAATAGGCTTTTAATAATGCAAAGGGTGATTTTGTCTGAAACTCTAGATTCATCAATATTTATTTATTTATTTCGGGGAACAATAAGTTGGAATATGTCAGAATCCTACGCCTCCCCAGGTGAGGTGTAGGAGTGTTGCAACAAAGAGAAATACTTTTTTTCTCCTCATTTTTTACTCTTTCTATGCGTGCTGCATTCTGCAGCACGCATAGAAAGAGGAGAATGCCATCAATGATTGATTTTGTGGTCGAAGGTGTCCCTTCCAGTACAAAACAATCATCCCCGCAATGCAAGCACTCTTGCAACATGACGCAAGGGTGCCTGTGCTGGTGCATGGCAGACAATCGTGCGCCAGCACAGGGGAAAGCATACAAATACATCATATTGTTGTTAATATGACGCATCCCTGTGCTTTTAAAATGACGCAGCTCAGCACAGAAAAATGGCTTGCAGCACTGCACTGTGTCATTTGTTTTGTAGATGAGGCCCTTAGTTTTAGAGACATTGATTTCCAAGCCATTTTTCTTGCAGGAAGTTGAGAACCGATCTAGTAGGTTCTGCAAGCCTACAGAGGTTTTTTAAATTAGTAGTGTGTCATCTGTGAAATATAAGGCAGGAATTCTTTGATCTGCTAATTTCGGGGGGTCACCTTTGCAGTCATAAAGTGTATCAATTAGCCCATTGATGTAAACTGTGAACAGGGTTGGTGCTAGAAATCATTCCTGACAGACTCCCCTTTTGATGTTTATGCGATCCACCAATTCGCACTCTCTACCTCTTCTCATTTGTGCGTAATCACTTGCTGTACAAGCATATAATATTATGCGTAGTAGGTTGGTTAACATTCCCAAATCTTTGAGTGCAGCCTATAATTTCGCCCGGGAATCAAATCAAAGGCTGCTTGCCCGTCAATGAATACCATATACAGATGACCTTTATTTAATGTTACTGTTCTCCAGAGGATTAAAATAAAACAAAACACCTGCACAGTACTCATGTGTGACCTGAAGCCTGCCTGAATGTGTGACAACACTTGGTTCTATGTTGCCCAGGTTTGAATCTTTACTAACAACTGCTCTCTATATATTTTCCGTGCATTATTAATCAATCTAATGGGTATGCAATTGACTGGATTATCTTTATCCCCTTTTTTATGTATTGGGATTATTTCAGCACCTCTCCATGTTTCCGGTATCTCTTCCACTTTAGCTATGGCATGTGATATTATATTCAATATGAAGCTCCATACAGAGCAAGAGAGGTCACCAGGTATCTCGTCTAACCCTGGGTCTTTACCCTTTCTCATGCTGTCAATAGCTGGTAAAACCTTTTCCATGGAAAAATAAATTGGAGAAACACTCTCACAGTCCTGAGGTATAATCAAGTGTTTCCCTTTTACTTCTACACCCTCACCCTTAATCTGGTCAGAGTACAAATCAGTAAAATGTTGTATCCAAATGTGTTGCTGAATATAGAACTCAAGTATGTGCCAGAATGCTCTACCATCTTTCATAAATGCAACTCTAGTCATTTCACACCACTTCCCACCCCCCCAGGTCTTCTTGGCCATTAGCTGTGTATTTTTATATTGTCTCCTCTGCTGAACTATAGCATGTCTATTGCCACTTTTTACAGTGGCCATCAGTTGTTGTATGGCCTCTCTGCATTGTTTATCATACTATAAGGTGTTTTTAGGTTTATAGGTTTTCACCTTCAGACTTCTATAGAAGTGTTCCCTAATTAAATCAAGTAGTTCCTTGAAGGTATGCATGACACAGACTTCCTTATATGATGGAATAGGACCATTACACACAGGCAAGCCAAGTGATAGTCTTAGAGATGCAGTTTGCAGTGCAACCTTTGACCATTTCTTTCAGGGAGAGATCATTAATCTGGAAATGTGCCTTTCCTTGTCTTCCTCCTTTGTAAGAACTTGAATAATATCTAATGGTTCGAAGGTTACATTAACGACCCCAGGCAGAATAAGGTGACCATCAGTAATAGATTGATACAAAAAATCATTAAGCGTACATTGTGTTGGTGACCCTATCAGTTCAAAGTGATTTTATATATTGAACAATCTTACTGCAAATGACCCAATCGACAAATTAATATGTAACCCTAGTACATCTGTAGTTTTAAGATTAAGCAATCTGATTCTACAAGCTAATGATATCTTTATCCAGATTGCTAGGTCACCTGATGGACGGCCTGCTGGTGAGGGTTGATTTCTATGCTGTAGTTTATATAGCCCGATCCATAAATTGTAGTGCCCATGTTTTCTGCAACACGCAAATATGAAATTTGTCGATAAAGTAACCACAGTCTGACTCATTCGCTTTCGATTTTACTCCTGCTACATTTCAAGAAAGCAGCTTGATCTGTGGTGTAACATCTAGGATCTGTGTGGGGGAAGCGATTGACAGAACTCTTCCTGTTGGTTATCATGGTTAATATTTGCTTGCAAGTCTTCCTGCATCAACTATCCGTTTGATTCATATTCTCCAACATCTTCTCTCCAATAGATTTTAAACACCCTTCATTGAGTCAATAAATCTCAGTGAGCTCTGCATCAGTGCATCTCACTGATGTTGTGGGACTAGCCACTCTTTTGTCACTAACCTGTAGAACCTCACACTGTTGTAAGGATTATGTCTTCCAACACAGAGACCCCTTTCTCATTTCAGTTTGAAGACGTGTTATTGAACATGTAACAAGTGATGAATTGCTATCTCATTAAATGCATGCTTCTGGCATGTGCTTTTTATTATATAAATGTATAATGAATAACTCTAAAACTCAAGATCAATCAAAAAAACATTCAGTGATAATTTAGCAACTATTTAGCTTACAATTTGTTCTAGCAATGTCATACTTCTTATGAATGTTTCCCTCCATGATTCTGTTATTGTAATCACTTGCTTGCAGGCTTATTTTTTGTTGTTTTTAGGTTCTGAAACAAATACAGGACAGGTTCCATTTTAGCTATAGTTTCCATTTTAGGTAGCCTATCCAGCTTGTTTTCCTTTGGCCCAGAATCCATCCTAGGTAATGGAGGCTGCCATCTTTGACAATGGTGGCTGCCATTTTTCATCATATTATCCAGAATCATCAAAATGTCTGCCTTTGTTGCAGATGTTGCATGTGCCTATCTTTCCAAGAACTTAAGTGTCAAGTCATTCATATATAGACATAAACAAAACTCCCAGTGTGACATCAGTCTGGGGCAGGTGCCTTTTTTTAATGTCTTATACCATCCACAGCCAAAATAGTGCAGTCTGAATTGAAGTCCTCTCACCTTATATGTCGATAAGGAAATGTCTGGGATGCACTCCATGATGCACTTAATCTATGTCAGACATTACTCAACTTATATTAGAAATTCCAATCTCTGATAAGAGTCAGTATATAAGGACTGTCACTTGACCACTTAGTTAGGAGAGAAACAACACCCAGGTCGCAGATTTCAGATCCAGATGAGCCCAGCACCATATTTCATCCTGACCAAAAGAGCCTCAAGAAAGACTCCCCGAAGCTCTGCAAAGCATTCCATTTTGCCTTCACAAACTGGTACCAGGATTGTGTTCTCTCATAGACACAATCTCCTAGCTCTTGGCCTTGTGCTCAAAATAGCTGACAAGCTATTCCAAACAGACAACAAATACTATTGTCCAGGTATGTGCACCACCTCTGAAACTCAGGCTTATTATTTATTCATCAGCTAGAACTAGCACAGCACTTAGAGATAGCACAGTGAGAGTGTAAGGGCTATAAATTGTTACATGTTTTCCCTGTTTTCACTGTAATTAAAAAGCTTAGATGCTTTTTATTATCTTTTGAGATGTTACCAATATTATATGCACTGGATCCCATCATTTTAAAATAACTATTTTAAAAGAAATATGTTGAAATACATATTCAGTTTCAGGTGATCTTGAGTGTGTACATCATTAATGAATGATCGTAGGGATTACCACTGCTCCCTGTTAGTAACCCAAAAGCATTGACACCACCTCATTTATATATTGGGTGAGGAACTGCGGGCTACAATAACTTGCTTTTCACATTCAGCACTGGGGCATTGGACTAAGTTCACTCATGTCATCCGTAGGTGTAGAATCAGACCTTATAGAGCTTAGGAAGAGACTCAGTTTATGCAACAACACCCTCTGAGTAGGTGCTTTTTTGTGAGGGGATTGCACATAAATTGTATCAAGAAACCCTTTGGGGCAAAGTACGCTAATTTAGATTAACCATTCAAATGACAAATTCCCCTTTGGTCAGCTCCATAGCCAAATAGTCATAATATTAATTTGGCAATGAGCAACATTTGACAGCAACAAGATCACATCCCACTAATGAATAGCAGTGTTGATAATGCCTTATCCAATGCTCTATTTTATTTTTGGTGAGTCATTTTCCTCTTTTACTCCCAGGGTAACCTGGGGACATTAACCATATACAATTCCTTTGCCATAACATTGTGTACCTGAGGCTTTGCATATAACCCTCCTCCCCCTCTAATTGATTTACTTTCCAAATCGTGGTAATGCTTGGGCACCTCATATTTATTAATACTGTGTTCCAACCTCTAACGATCTCCATCATACTCCACGTGCATTGGCTGCATTGTAGGCCTGGGCGGTGAACTCCGCTCCGTTCGCAGAGTTTGCAGAGTTTTCTGCACTCCGCGGAGCTCGCGGAGTGCAGAAAACTCCATACCACGTAGTGCAGCCAAATTTTTTCCCCACTCGCGAACAGTAAGTTCACGAGCGCGAACTGCCGCTCGGGTAGAATTTCTACCTGGGTGGCAGGAAGATCAGTGCGAACTGCAGTTCGCACTGCACTCCACTACTTCCGGAACACAGCAAAGGTTTTTTGTAACTTCACGGAGTTCCGCGTAGCGAAACTCCGTGAACTACGCCCAGGCCTGCTGCATTGGTAGTATGGAGGGGGTGTGTCTGCATTCTCACCTCTGATGCTTTGTTTCATGCAAAATATGCCTTCGAGGGCTTTATGATGAGCTTAGGGTATGCATTACTTCTCTGATAATGTCTGCCCTGTTGGTTTTAATTCAGAACCTTGGATAAAATATTTTATGTATGACTCTTTCCTTCGCCAGTAGACCTCTTTAGAACCTCCCCCTCAACTCCATCTCTGCCTTACACCCTTCTCCCCCATTTGAGTCAACTGCATTCCCTCAATTGTGTTTGATAATAGTTCAACCTGTGCATGTAATAGACCACTTTCTTCCCTCATCTGAGCAAATATCTTCTTTAGGTCTTTATGACAGTCAAATCACATGACCTATTCTTTCAAGGCATTCGTAAGGCACAGTGCTTAACTCTTTGCTTCCTCCCTAATGAGGGAGCTTCTGGGAATTTCAGAAGTTATGAGAGGGCTGTATCAATTCATACAAATTATCTCGGGATGATATTATTATTGATTCCTCAACATTCATTTATTTCAACGTGTCCTTGCTCCGCTACTTGCGTTCATTGTCAGGCTGTGCTTTCTTTTTAGGATCATCAATATCTTGACAGACTCCCAAAGTCTTATCTTTGTTGGATGATTGTGGGAGCTTAATCAATGGCATAGTTTTGAACCCTTTTTTATAGATTTCTGCAATCCTTTGGCCCGAGCATGGGCAATCAGATATTTTCCCCTTCTTTAAACTGGATTCCACCTCCTCAATGAGGTTGTCTATTTCATCTATTGTGCAATTTTCTGTAACATGTTGAATCAGCTTTTTGTTGTTCAGAACGCCCTGCGGGCTTTCCAGGGCTTTCCGTTTCTCCCATTACCCCTCAAGCGTTTGGGACACACTATGAGCAAATCCTCCCACCACAACAAAATGTTTTAAAATGCAATTGTTCCTCTAATAGCAACTAGTTATCAATTAATTTCACACATATCTTCTGGGAGTGGGAAATTAGAGTCCTTACTGTTTCAATCCAGCTAGCCACTGCTCTTTAGAAGGGCTGCAGCAGTCCTAGTAAGATCTCAGACATCAAGGCAATAGGCGTTAGAGAGGTAGCCCTGCCCTGCATCTTCCTGGCTCAGATGGGCTAAGACAGGCCTAGTCTTGGCATGGTCCTAGCCCGGGAGTGTTCTGCATACATCCCATGCCGCAGGGGATATTACCACATTTTAAGAGCCTGATGATTCCTCCCCGGTCTCCTGAAAGAAAGGGCAGTATGGGAGTTGCAGTATCCACAGGCCCCTGGCTGCAACACAAGATCAGTAACCAGCACTGTGGGGGATGTTATTGCGCTTTAAGCACTCCAATGAATCCTCCCCGGTTTCCTGATAGCAAAGGCTGTCATGTGGTTACATAACACCACCATTTTACATGTTTACGTTTAAAGTTAACATCTTTCTAAAACTTCAACTCTTGGCACACATTTGCATGTGCACACATATAGGATAATATTCTCTAAAATGGATTTGCTTACATTTACTTCTCCTTAGGCATATCTTCAGGGCTGTTATATGGCCCTTAGAGTCATTGTCGACATTGCTAAGTTAGCATGAGCTTTGCTGCCATGATGCTGCTTTTGCGCACGTTACTACATGACTTTATTTTTGCAAGACGCTGTCTGTGCCTTTCACATGAGAACTGTCTGTTTTCGCGTTCTTTGTTGAAGTTCCTGGAGTTTAGTCTGAACACGATGTGCAAGGTCGATAAAAAATGCCCCTTATTATTCTGTTCTGGTCAGTCCCTAGCACCTAGACATAACATGCTAAACACAGCTGCAATGCTGGAGACTCGTGCTTTGATATTACGGGGATGCATGTTGTTTTAACACACACTTGGAGAGAGCCTTTTCCATGGAGAAGAGCTACGCTGTTCCTATGATGTAAATCTTGCATCTAGGCTTTAAGGTATGGGGTCTGCTGTCAAAGCCCAGAGATCTTCCTTTTTCTAATAAACATATTCCAGTCAAGGGGAGGGTGGTTAGGTCTTATAGCCCTTTTTCCACTGTCTTTATAAAATGACTTCCCCCTTTGTGCTATTTGGAATTGTAACAATGCTAATTGTTTTGAGTTTATGCATTTTGCTACTGGTAGTGACTTGTATACTGTATTGTAGAGCACGATAGTTAGAATAAACATTTTGAACTATTACAGTGACTCTGCCTAATCTTGTTGTGGACAAGTACGAGTGAGCGAACGAAAGAGTATGTCTTGCTACCGCGATTCCTGAGAGAGTCGGGAGTGTTGTGTTCTGGGTTGTCTAATCATTTTTAGCTCTGTAATTTTTGGAGGAGAACGAATGAGACACTATAGCTAGTCGGTTTTGGGATTTTGGGCACTAAGGTGGTAGGTTGGTACACCCCTATACACTGAGGTCCCGTTTTCCTGCGCATAGTTCTGTGTAGGTGCAGAATCCCCGCAACATGGCGCCCAACGTTTGGTCTGGTTCTTATCTGCAAGACTCTTGAGTAGTGCTTGTGCTTGTCCACTATCCCCTCACTTCTGTTTCCGGATACAGCTGTGACGGTGTAACCTCCTATATTGATGTTTTTTAGGTTCTTTCAAGCTTGAAGCTTTAAAAGGATTTCTTTATTATTAACCCGTAATTGTGCTGTCCCGCTTAAGGTTGTCGTTCTTTCTTATAAACTATGGCGGTTAGCATTGCACCGCCTAATCGGGCTGCAGTCACAGCTTATTTGACTCAAAATGGAGTCCCTAATGCTGGTGTTGCGCTCATTTTTGTTGTAGAAGCGGATGCAGCTTACCGCTTCGAGGTGTTTTATTCTTGGGTCACCTTTCCGGCGGTGGATGGAACAGATAATTTGTTTCATGAATATACTGCCACGGCCCTTCCTCAAGTTCATCAGCCTTATAGGGCTCTTGAGGTTCCGCTAATGGCTTGGCAACACGAAATATGGTTTAATGGTGCCCTTCCTCACCCGATAACGCCGGTCCGTCTAGGCCCTTTGTCGATAGACGGGGCCACGTGGCCAGTTTTGGCTGGGTATACCCCTCACCCCCGTTACGATACAACTGTGATGCTTGCTGAGCTTCGCGTGTTGCATACTTCTTTGATACATGTACATCGAGCTGTTATTCAGTTCATGTCGCGCAACTACCAGGTGGGACCACCTGGCGTTGCTGTGCAACCTGCGGGTCCTGGTGGTGTGACCATCAGTCCCCTTATGGTTAATTCAGTAATGGGCAAGCGTCCACAGAATAATGATGAATTCCCTTATTGGCTTGCTGAAATATTTGGACAACTAGAGTCTGTTTTTCCAAATACCACTCCTGTGGAGAAACACAGAATCTTAACTATAAGTTTGCCTAAAGACTTACTTCCCGAATTGGCTGATTGTAACACCCGGGGCAAGGTGTTCGCGGCAGTATATTCGAAGTGTTTCAGCACTCCCTCCATGACCGTGCTCCCCTCCCTGATAAAACGCGATCAAGATGAACAGGGGGCCGAAGCGGCTGTAGAGTTGGGCATGAGACTGGTGGGGGTGTTTGACATGGTTGCTGATATGATTCTTGCTAATGTCAAGGGTGATGCGGTGAGCTTCCAAGTGGCAAACCGCTTAGAGGCTGTGCCTGATGCAGACAAGCCACGCGAATTACCAAAGATTATTGCAAAGGCTTATAAAACCATTGGCCGCAATAGTCTGGGAGTTAAGCCTTTTACTCGAACGCAATTTCAAACTCAACAAAAAGCCCAGACTGATAAAGACGGGCATCCGTTCTTTCCTAAAAAGAACTGGAAAAATAAGAAACAGGGGCAGCAACAACAGAAGCAAGGTTCGCGTGCTGGTTCACCGACACCTGAGTCTTCTGAGTGTACTTATGACTTGCGCGATCGCGCGAAACTTAAGACTCCTGATAGATTTCAGGTCCCTGATCAGCGCTCTCCTCGTTCTTTACAGGACACATCGGACTCTCACGCCGGTGGTGGGGGGCACCAGGATCGTGGCAAAAGTCAGACCACACAATAGGGATGAGATCAAGCACGACAGTTTGACACTAAAGCCGAACAAGAGGACCTGCCTCGTTTTAGACCCTCGTATCAGAAGAAGAAAGTTGCCGCTTTCAGCGAGATATGCCTCAGCCGGTGAGAGCACGACTCCTGGACTCGACATGGGCAGTGACTCTGCTCGACAGTGCAGCGAAAGTTACCATAGTGCGGGAGGCACTGCATCCCTGTCTGGAGGCGACAGCAACTGATACCTTCATAACGGTTTTCTGGGAAAATCTAACCTCCTCATACGACATTTTGTGGGTGGAGGCAGATTGGCCTCCACCATTTGTGTTAGCCGCTTCTCGAGTGGAGGACGTGATACTTCCGAGTTTTTCGCGTTACGTCCCAGTTGAGCATGCAAAAGCTTTAGCGGCTGAGTGGGCTTTGGCCTTTGCCCCCACTGTGTATCATAACCAGGTGGGCTGGGATATCGATTCACCAACACATGAGATACCTTTAAGGTCTACGCCACAGCCACAACCGCAATATCCAATCAAGTGCGAAGCTAAGGCTCACGTTTGTGACATTCTGAAGCAGTTAGAGTATCAGGGTGTGATTGAATCCTGTACATCACAGATGAATAATCCTCTCTTTGCGGTATCAAAACCTGACGGTTCATATCGGATTGTATTGGATTGAAGAAATTTGAATAGTCATTGCCGCACTTTTGCCATGCAGAACACACATAGCTCTGCGCTGGTGAACAACCTTGTTCGTAAAAAATACAAAACTACCTTGGACATATCCAATGGTTTCTACAGTCACAATCTGGCTCCTCAGAACCGTGACTTGACAGCATTCACTGCTGTCAGAAATCAGAAAAAATTTACACGATTGCCCATGGGGTATAAGAATAGCCCCAGGGCATTTGCTGCGCATGTTGTGTCTTTGTTACACGACATAGATCCAGATGCGTTCTCGTACGTGGATGATATCTATCTCATGGATGATGAGCTTATGCCGCATCTTGTCCGAGTCGACTGCATAATTTCTGCGTTCGCCGACTATGGATATAAATTCAACTTTGCAAAGTCACACATCGCTCATTTGGAGGTGCTCTTTTTGGGCTATGAGCTCAATAATGAAGGAAAGGGGTTAGCCCCCCACTTCCTGGAGAAATGTGCACATTTGCAACCCCCTTCTACTCTGAAAAAACTTCAGCCCTTGCTGGGATTTTTAAATTTCGGGAGGACTTACATTCTCGATTATGCCCAGCGTATCAAACCGCTTTATGCGTTGATACAACCAACATATTCTTCTGCCAGCTGGCTTCCGGAACATACCTCTATTCTCCAATCTCTGCAATCTGACATGCTTGCAACCAACTTCTTGTTGACGCGTGATAACACCACGAACCTAGTGATACGTATCGTACCTGGGAAGGTGGGTTTCACTTACTTGACGTTCAATGAGGGGGACACAGTACCTATTGCATACAAATCACATTTGTACACTGCAACTGAAATGCTTTTTTCCAATGTTGAAAAAGTTTTGACTGCGGTCCAGATGGCGATTCTGAAGGAATGCTCATTGGCGCAAGGTAAACGCATTCTTGTGGTCACGCCCTACCCTGCTTTGGAGGCAGTGACTAAGGCAAGTGTACCTAACTCTAAGGCATTACATCCCCGTTGGATACAATGGGCTACCTCTTTGACATCATCTGATGTCACATTTATCTTTGACCCTGCGCTTCAGACACAGGAGTTTTTACAGTATGAACATGTTCATCCTCCTCTGTTGTCTTTGCTTCCTTTGCATGAATACAAATGTGTTATTTACACCAATGGCTCAGCTCAAACGGCCAAAGGTTCCAGACATGCTTATTCAGTGGCTTGCGCAAATGTGGCTGGCTCCATTGTCAATGGAGAATTTAAGTCCTCTATCATGCGTACTCAAGCACTTGGGGACTGTACGGCACAATTGGCGGAGCTGCGGGCTCTTATTCTTGCTCTTGAGTTTGCTCATCCTAATGTGAATACTCTTATTGTATGCGATTCTTACTACTGTGTTCAATCTTTCAATGACAACTTCTTTTCTTGGACTCGAAATGACTATCGAGACTCTAAAGGCAGCGCAATTAAGAATACAATGCTTTGGGTTCGAGTGGCAGAGCTTAAACAGCTTCTGCCCCTCACACAGGTTATCCATACTCTTGGCCATCAGCGTGTGGGAGCACATGCTCTTGGTAATTCTTTGTCTGATGAAGCGGCCAAATCTGCAGTAGCCACGTGTTCCGTGGCAGCAGTTAGAAGGTTCATGACTAAAAAAGATAATGATATTTTGGCAGCAGTGGCTGCTACGAGGGAGGGAACCGGTTATCCTCAGGGTTTCCCTTCGAAATATTCTTATCGTGTGTCTCCCGAACAAGTTCCTTACGCTTCTATTCCATCTGTTGGGGATCGGCTGATTCCCAACATGGACCGTATACCTGCTTTGATCAGAGCCGCACACGAGGGCATGGCTTCTGCACATGCCGGGGTGTCTGCGCCAGTCTTGATTTTGCAGCAACTTTATTGGTGGGGTGGTTTATATAAACAGACCCGTACTTATGTGCTTTCTTGTGACATTTGTCAGCAAATCAAACCATCTACGGTGTCACGCCCACCACAAACACAGCTATGTATTTCTAATAAACCATTTGGCTGTGTATATCTTGATCACTGCGGTCCGTTCTCTTCTGATACTGCATATAAATATATTTTAGTTGCAGTTGATTCATGCACACGATTCCTTTGGGTTTGGCCACAATGCAGTGCTGACACTTGAAATGTCATCAGGGATTTGCGTGTCTTTGTCGGGATGTTTACCTGTTACACGTTCCATTCAGACCAAGGTCCGGCATTCGCCTATAAGGCGTACAAGGATGCGATGAAGTCAATGGGGGTGCTGGTGCAGTTTTTGTCTCCATACAGGCCTGAGGGCAATTAATTTGTGGAGCGAATGAACCGTGACTTAAAGCAATCCTTGACAGCTAGAGTCTTAGGTACTGGCAGTAACTAGCTGGCTCATTTGTATGGTGTTCAATGTGCGCTCAATAATCTCCCTAGAAGATCTCTGAGTGGGCGGACCCCATATGAAATGCTCTTTGGCATCAAAATGTTTGTGCCAGACCTTGATGGTCTAGATGTTGTGGCGGCTGCCGCAACCTTTGACGTAGATAATCATTCTACTGTGTTACAGGATCTACAAAAGACCCATGACAGCTATGCAACTGAACATTTACCCTCTTCCGATGATGCAGCACTGCTGATTCCGATTGCCGGCTGGCTTCCAAAGTTGGAGATCTGGTACGGGAAAAGTTGGAGAACAAGAAAGAAATTGGTCCCTCTCATCGTGCACCGGTTCCGGTACTTGGATTGAAGGGTACTCGAACAGTCATTCTACCGCCTTTACCTGGTCGCAAAGACAACAGATACATCTCAGTTGACAATGTCAAGCTACACCGTCTGGCCGATCCTGAATAGTGTCACACCTGCAGTTTCGTGCAACGCTATTTCTTTGAATCCAGTCCCCTCGAACTCCACGAATCAAAACAGTGTCAGTTAGGCTGAGATGGAAACTGCTGTTGACCTTTCATCCGTCTGGCCTCTATCTTCCAATGCAGAAGTCGAGTACACTTATCCTACAGATGAGTCCATTCGTGAAGTGACGATCAGTCCTCGACAACATCAAGCTGACCCAGCACTACCAACGCTCATTAACAGAACTGCAAGCGGTTACTTTGGAGATCATGCCAGCTTCTCTTCTGACTCATCCTCCTTGACTTCGAGATTGGCAGACCCACACACCAAATTAAGGGGCATATTATCAACAGCCAGCGATAATTATCGCTGGCCGTGCTTAGCGATAGATTTCTTATCGCCCTGGTAGCGCGTTATTAACAACACGCTTCGCCAGGGTGATAAGAATTCCGGAGATAGCGAGGTTATCGCCGTTTTGCAGGGAACATCGCTGGTTTTCCAGCGATGTTCCCTGCAAACGGCGATACCCTTGCTGATACGACCCTGTGGTCGTATCAGCACAATCCCCCCCCTATGTTCGGGATGGCTAAGTCGGGATTATAGCAGACGTTAGATTTTGGCGAAAACGGCCGTTTTCGCCAAAATCTAACGTCTGCTATAGTCCTGTGGGCTGCCTTGTAAATATCGCGATGTGCACATCGGCGATATTTACAACGTAGCCCATCTGGGGTACGCTCAGTAACGCCCACTTTGCATCTCATTAGAGATGCAAGGATGGGCGTTGGGGAAAGGGCGATAGTGCAAGGATTCACGCCATAGCGTGACCTTGCTGATTAGGCGATAGAATTATCGCCGCTTTCCGTCTGAAAACGGATGCTAAAGCGGCGATAATTGACTATCGCCTGGTTGTTAATATGCCCCTAAGTGTTTTCTTCTCTTGGTTCAAAAAGACATACTTGGCCCCTCCATGGACCTACATCTGGTTGGTGCTTATCCTAATTTTCCTCTTCATGTCGATTGGATTTGTAACAGTGTTCTTTTTACTCATCAATGGTCATTATTTGCCAGAACGCTCTGCTGTGAACTTGGTCGATGGTACTCTGGCCCCACAAACATCGTCCCACATCATGAAACGTGATCAGACTCATGTGAACATTTCGGCATTCCCGGTTGCAGATGGTATCGTTCGGGATGAAGTAGCCTTCGAAGTCCACGGCCCGACGGAGGTGCTCTGGGTGCCATACGTGTTTTGCGTCTCATTAGGAGATGTGGTCACACGGGACATACATTCTGATGATTGGGATGTGAAAGCAGTACATTCATTATTTTCAGATTTGAAGAATTATGCAGCTTTTGATGCTGAAGATTTGTATTTAAATTCTACCAATTATGCTGATCTCTTTTGTTATCAACACTATGGGCATCATTTTTTACATAAAACAAATACTTTGAGGCCGGTTTATAATTACACTCAATGGGAACACTGTCCTACTCCCATCAAAGGGAGTTCATAAATTCTTCGGAATAAGTTTACATAATTTACAGATTATAACACGTCCAATCCGGAATCTTATTTCTTTAAATTACACTTGTCTTCTCAATCCAAATTTATACTAACCCACACTAAAATGATTTATTCCAACTCGTTCAGGAATCAATTAGCCACACAGGCTTATGATCACTGGAAAGAGCCCATTGATTTAAAATCAATCTGGGGTACAAAACACTGGCAAGTTCAAGGAACTGAGGCACTACATCGTGCCTGTCTAATCCCGGTTCAAATATAATTGTTAAATGATACTGTTTATCAAACAATGTGCTTTGGTATGACTAGCGTATGCACTTTGTTCCAAAATGATACCTTTAATGAAAACAGAGATCTCATATACTTTTGGTAAAATAACAAATTTCTCTGTCTTTACATGCTCAAATACATAAAGTCATTTCACAAAAGTGAAAATGAAAACTTAGCAAGCAGTGAGAGAGGTGATGATTTTGAGATCCTCCCTAACCTAGGGAGAAAACCAAGCAGATGCCTTGAAAACAAAGAGCACATCTTGCTGAACGATTCGGTGGTGGTCCCATCCTCTTAGGACCACCCCAAGCACAGTTATGGGCAAAAATACAATCCCAACCAAAGGCCCTGCAAAGCATTATGGGACGAGATTAGCAGTGGGCAGTGGATATTATAGTATCCAATATCAAAATAATTCTACAAAGAGCTGCAGTTCAACTGGTCGTTACTAGGTGTCCCTCACGAGTCAAATGCAAAAGCATTGAAATTATTACGTCAAGCTGCAGTTCCACTAGTTGTGATTAACACCCCCTAAGTCCCTTAGATAGGAGTACAGTTATGATTATACTTGTATGCTTATCATCAATGTAACAGCAAACAAATGATGGACGGAATGCTGACAATTCAAACATTCTCCCCCAGTCAAAAGATCTGGGTTGAATCCATTGTTCTTTTGCCCACTACGCCACCCCAGTTTGGACCCAGCCATATGCAAATCAGTCTTGACCCTGTGCCCCATGGGAACAGTCCAGACCGAACTGCCAGGCCAGGTCCTCCTTGGACCGGAAACAAGCATCCTGGGACCGGTTCCAGGGTATGTCACCCTTCTTCAGCCAGGCTAGCTTGAATCCAGTGGCACAGTGAGCAAGGGACCCACGTCTGGGCATACCCATCCCACTTAGGGCAAAAAGTGTTACAGCAAACAAATGATGGACGGAATGCTGACAATGCAAACATTCTCCCCCAGTCAAAAGATCTGGGTTAAATCCATTGTTCTTTTACCCACTACACCACCCCAGTTTGGACCCAGCCATATGCAAATCATTCTTGACCCTGTGCCCCATGGGAACAATCCAGACCGAACTGCCAGGCCAGATCCTCCCTGGACCGGAAACAAGCATCCTGGGACCGGTTTCAGGGTATGTCACCCTTCTTCAGCCAGGCTAGCTTGAATCCAGTGGCACAGTGAGCAAGGGACCCACGTCTGGGCATACCCATCCCACTTAGGGCGAAAAGTGTTACAGCAAACAAATGATGGACGGAATGCTGACAATGCAAACATTCTCCCCCATTCAAAAGATCTGGGTTAAATCCATCGTTCTTTTGCCCACTACGCCACCCCAATTTGGACCCAGCCATATTCAAATCAGTCTTGACCCTGTGCCCCATGGGAACAGTCCAGACCGAACTGCCAGGCCAGGTCCTCCCTGGACCGGAAACAAGCATCCTGGGACCGGTGTCAGGGTATGTCACCCTTCTTCAGCCAGGCTAGCTTGAATCCAGTGTCACAGTGAGCAAGGGACCCACGTCTGGGCATACCCATCCCACTTAGGGCAAAAAGTGTTACAGCAAACAAATGATGGACAGAATGCTGACAATGCAAACATTCTCCCCCAGTCAAAAGATCTGGGTTAAATCCATCGTTCTTTTGCCCACTACCCCACCCCAGTTTGGACCCAGCCATATGCAAATCAGTCTTGACCCTGTGCCCCATGGGAACAGTCCAGACCGAACTGCCAGGCCAGGTCTTCCCTAGACCGGAAACAAGCATCCTGGGACCAGTTTCAGGGTATGTCACCCTTCTTCAGCCAGGATAGCTTGAATTCAGTGGCACAGTGAGCAAGGGACCCACGTCTGGGCATACCCATCCCACTTAGGGCGAAAAGTGTTACAGCAAACAAATGATGGACGGAATGCTGACAATGCAAACATTCTCCCCCATTCAAAAGATCTGGGTTAAATCCATCGTTCTTTTGCCCACTACGCCACCCCAATTTGGACCCAGCCATATTCAAATCAGTCTTGACCCTGTGCCCCATGGGAACAGTCCAGACCGAACTGCCAGGCCAGGTCCTCCCTGGACCGGAAACAAGCATCCTGGGACCGGTGTCAGGGTATGTCACCCTTCTTCAGCCAGGCTAGCTTGAATCCAGTGTCACAGTGAGCAAGGGACCCACGTCTGGGCATACCCATCCCACTTAGGGCAAAAAGTGTTACAGCAAACAAATGATGGACAGAATGCTGACAATGCAAACATTCTCCCCCAGTCAAAAGATCTGGGTTAAATCCATCGTTCTTTTGCCCACTACCCCACCCCAGTTTGGACCCAGCCATATGCAAATCAGTCTTGACCCTGTGCCCCATGGGAACAGTCCAGACCGAACTGCCAGGCCAGGTCCTCCCTGGACCGGAAACAAGCATCCTGGGACCAGTTTCAGGGTATGTCACCCTTCTTCAGCCAGGATAGCTTGAATTCAGTGGCACAGTGAGCAAGGGACCCACGTCTGGGCATACCCATCCCACTTAGGGCGAAAAGTGTTACAGCAAACAAGTGATGGACGGAATGCTGACAATGCAAACATTCTCCCCCAGTCAAAAGATCTGGGTTAAATCCATCGTTCTAATCAATGTAACAGCACAATAATTGAATTGTTCATCTTCTTTACCATTTTAGTAATGCCGATTTCTCTATTATGTTAACTTCTATTAATCATTGCAGTGCATGTATTTTACACAAAAATCATAATGCTTCAGTAAATGATTGAAAAGCCAATCTGAGTATTTCTTGTGTCTCCCTTTGGGCATGCATGGGTTACTAACTAAAGGGACTGATCTATTTCCACGATATCCTTGGGGAGTCAGAGGTATCATGTTGTGAGGTTGCAGATGGAACCATCTCTGGACTTACTTTTTCCTGGAACTTGTCATTAAACAAATGCGCCTGAGTGTGACCTGGGGTACGTTAAGTTTTTGAACCACAGCCAATGAACAAATGTCAGCCTAAGGATGTTCTTTCAGTACTTGGAAACCCAGAAGCAGAACTTCTACCACTCAGGACCTTCCACATTGAGATCTTCTTTTAAGTAACTAAGTAAGTAATTCTTTATTGTATAATCACCTAAAATCATTTACAAATACAATACATATTACATCATAAATAAGTACATTTGATTGGTTAAAAGGTCTAAAAAGTTATAAGAACATCTAAAAAGAAAAAAGAAATGCAGCAGAAAAAAGGAGCGAGACTGAAAGGCATGGGAGCGTAGACATGCAAACGTGCAATGTGATGTCATGGAGGCATAAGTGTGATTATTTTGTGCCCAGGCGGACGGATGGAATGGAACATTTATGAGCCGTGAGTGAACAATGAAAGGACATGAAAAGAAGACGCAGCGACGTCCCGAATAGGACTGAGAGGCGTGAGTGCGTGAGCATGCGGAAGAGTGTCATAGAAGCATGCATATTTTTTTTATATGCATAGGCATGTGAGATAAGTTGAGGGACAGTGCACCTCCCAAAGTAATCTATACAGTGTTAAATAATGAATAATAGTGCGAATGGGCGAAGTACAGAGTCGTAATGCCAAGGTTGCTCCCACAGTTGGTAATCTGTGGCTCGTGTATTTATTTTGCTGTCGTCATCAGTTCTTGCGTTGATCGCAGAGTCATTCCAGCTACCGCATAGAACTTCCCAATTCGTGCGAGCTCCATCAGCACTGTAGTGGTGTAGATGAACATCAGAGCCTCCTTGCATTATCTTACGCCATTTTGAATGAACATAGTTCTTAAATATAGGCGCTTCAGGCTTAACAGAACTGGACAGCAGCAGATAACGTGCTCAGCAGATTCTATATGATATTGGCACAGTCGACATCCACTGCTTCTTGATGGTGTATTTTTCCAGTGAGCCCTGTAATCCTGTATTGGTAATGTTATGAGCCTAGTCCTCAGTACATTCTGTAGGGCTTGCCTTCCCAATCCTGATTTCAGGTATGGTTGACATGAGATAGCTTCGTGTGAGTAGACAGGCCCTCTGCGCCACATATAGATCTGATCCGTTCGAGATCCTGTTGTCTTGAGGTGATCTTTCCCTGCTTTTTTAGCAGGTTTTTTAGGCCGGCCATTGTTAATTGTGTGTTCGTTAGGAGATCAGCTGGCAGACCCAATGTCTTGTTGGCCATCAAGAGGTACCTTGCCCAGCGACTAGTGTTATCGGTGAAGACTATTTGTAGTGCTTTCCTGATTGTACCTGGACCTGCCTTAATCACATGATGGTAAAATGTAACTATGTCTTTTTTACATTCTATATCCATTGCTGGAATATTGAACTCTAGGCGAATCAGTGTGCGCCTTGTAGAGTATGGAAGCTTAAATACCTTTCTAAAAGCCAGGGTGTGCAGGCGCTCCAATTTGTCGGTCAACAGGCCAGGGAAAGCAAGATGGCCATAGCTCAGTGTTGGAATTAGCTTGGCTTGCATTACTCGTCGAATGCCCTCCGTTGAGTGACTCAGTAGCTTATGATTTAATTTACATAAGGCATGTATAACCTTAGCCGCTTTTGCCTCAAGTGCTTTGGCCTGCAGTGTTGTTCTGCCAGTGTCTGAGAATTGTACTCCCAAATAAGTATACTTATTGGCATTAGCAATTCTTAATGGGCCAAGATGCCAACCCAGTAGTGATTTTTTTGGTTTGTGGCCAAAGACCAGCACCTTAGTTTTAGTTGCATTGGCTTGGAGTTTGTTTTCCATATTGTAAAGATGTAATGTCTCCAATGCCCTTTTCATGCCTATTCTAGTTTGATCCAATAGAACAAGGTCATCTGCATACTGCATGATCGGAAGTCTAAGATGGCCCAGTTTGGGCGGAAAGATGTTGGTTTATAGAAGCGCTTCTCCCAGATCCGCAATATATAAGTTAAACAGTGTGGGTGCGATCACACAACCCTGTTTTAGCCCCTTGTTTGTGTAGATCTTGGCTGTTGCACATGTCTGTGTGAGCTTGGTGCGGACTCAAGTGCCGGTATGGAGTGACATGATGGCCGCCAGGAGTTTCCTCGGAATGCCCCACTTTGCGAGTTTTGCCTACAGTATGTTGCGGTCAATGCCATAGAAGGCGGCACTGTAGTCGACAAAACAAGTATATAGTGGAGGGGTGGCGACCTCTGTGGCCTTTGTTGCCAGATATGATGGCATTGTCCAGTGTCGATGAGTACGGCCGAAATCCTGTCTGGTATTGCGGTATGATTGGATTTTTTGTTATCCATACCTCTAGCTCTTTCATTTTACAAATGCCTTCCCATCGACGTCCAATAATGCGATCAGTCTATAGTTCTCCGGCTGTGAAGCATCCCCTTTTTTATAGATGGGTTGCAAGATGGAACCTTTCCACGAGTCCGGTACTGCTGAGGTATTGTAGCAGTGGTTAAATAGGCTGTGCATATAGGGGACCCAAAAATCTCGATCTTCATTGAAGATGCTGCCTGTTAGCCCATTAGGCCCAGGAGCCCCATCCTTCCTGATTCCCTTGAGGGTGGTTAGAATTTCTTTTTCTGTTGGGGCAAGGCCCTCTGCCTCATTCTCCTCGGGGTAATTGCCTTCTACCTCCATGGTTTTTGCCATGGGTTTGTCTTGGTCGACATATAGCCTTGTTGCGTGGGCTGCCCATTTGTTGGCAGGTACAGTGTTATGGATGTGGCTTCCACCATTTAGACCATTAACATAGCTCCAAAACTCCCTGTTCTTATTGGGTGATAGCAGAGCATAGATGTGTTTCCATTTTTCTTCTGTGTTGGTTTGTTTCAACTGCCAGACAGTTTTTTTATGCAGTTTTCTAGATATTTTCAGAAGTGTTTCCGTCCGTGGGCACTTTTCTCTCCTATACAGTAAGTCTGCCAGTCGGCACCACTTTTTGCTCTCTCTAAATGCTTTGATGTCGATGAGGTTGACTGGCCCATTTCCGGTGCGTTTTCCTTTATATGTGGGTTGCCTTCCTGCAATCAGAGCATTAGATAGCGAGGATATGATTTCTGGCCAACTTTTCTCTGGGCCAGTTGTGCATATAACCTGTTTCTACTTGTTGTATCTGGCCTGGCTTATGGGTCCCCATTTAATTTGTTTTATCGGTGCTTTTTCGTTATTTGGATTGAGCATTTTACCAGCAGTTAGGTGTTCCTCATGCATCATGGTGCTTATATTGACGGTGATGGATATTGGATGGTGATCGCTTGCAGTAGTGTGTGACACCTTATATTCTTCACACCTCTTCAGTAGGTTCTTGCTCAAAAAGATGTAATCTAGCGTGGAGATGTTTTTAAATGTAGGTTGTTGTTTCCTATTTGGCTGCCCTACTTGGTTCACGGACTCCAGGTTAAATTCGTTGATACAGGCTTCCATGATATTTCGTCCACTATCTCCTTAGCTTTGTTCCGGGTAGCACAGATCTCTCATGTTAAAGTCCCCGGTAATAATACATTCGTGCCCTGGGTTCTCATAGAGATATTCTCTAATCAGTCCAGTAATCATCCTGGTGTTTGCGATTTTTGCCTTTTTGTTTGGATTAACATAGAGGTTAATTACTGCGATTATGGTCGGAATACCCTCTAATCCAATTCCTTTTATAGTGGTGATCTGAACGTCAGGTGAATGCGTAGGCCATTCCTCGATTCATACTTGCAGGTTTAGTTTTACAAAAATTGAAACCCCACCGATCGGTCTTCCAAAGATGTTTTTCATGTTGGCCAATGTGTGGATCGCCTGGAAGCCTTTAATGGAATTTGGTGATACCGTCCATGTTTCCTGAAAACATAAAATATCTCCTGTTTTGAGAAAATCCATGGCTTCTTTGTTGGCTAAGGTCGATTTGAGCCCTGCCACGTTCCAACTTATTAGTCTGATCTTGGTTCTTATTATCGCCTCTTGTGTGCCTCCGAGATTGTTGGTTTGAGCCTTCCCTAGTATGCCGTTTTGTTGGAGTCCGGGCAAGATTGAAAGATTCCTTCTGCGAGGGATTTGCCCTCCCGTTGGTATGCAGTGCCGTTGAGATCCAGGCCCAGTCCTCTGATGTAACGTCCTGAGATGCTCTTACCTCCATGCAATGTCTGGTAGCATCGCCCTTCTGAAGCTTAATTTTAATGTTATTGTCACAGATTGACTCGGGATCGATTTTATGCCCCTTAGTATACTTTTCTGTGGTGCTGGAGCCGCTTGTTTGTATGGCCTCTGTAATAGTACTTGGGGATACTTTTCCATTGGGCATTTATCTACACGGATGCCCCAATCCTTGAGTAGATCTTTTTCCGCCATGATGTTTTGAGTGACTAGCTTGTTGGTCCACTTTGTTAGGGTTGACTCCCTATGGCTTATCCAAGTGTAATTTTTAAAGTGCACCGATGCAAGATGGGCTGATGTTAAATAGGCCAATGAGGGTATACACGACAGGAGATATAGGATATTTGAGCGATTTAAAATGTCGGCTGGGCCTCTTGTCTCAAATTCAGGGGTGAGGATCACTGTCAGCTCCGAGTCTGCCAGTTGTTTCTTTCCCAAATTATTTCCCTCAAACTTGTGCCGCTGCCCATCGTGCGAAGTTGTTTGATCTGGGATCCCTGTTTGGCCATTATTCCAGCAAGACACAGCTTGTGTTTTCCCATCTGATTTATTATTAAGAGGTTGCTCACGAGTCTGGACCCTTTGGTCGAACGGTGACGTCTTCCATGCTAATGTGAGTTGTGAAGTTGCTATGTTATGGCCTTTGCATTGCGTTTCCGTTATGGGTGGATGTACCTTCAACGAGCAAGGTTCCTGCTCCAGTGCTGGAATCGACATCTCCAACTTCTCACACGGTTGCATTTCCGTAGACCTGTGTCCTGTTATTCAAATTGTCGTATTTTTGCTGGACTCGGGCAATGCCCTTGCCTCCCAACTTTCTGTTCTTTTAGTGGCATTTCTGAAATTGTCGTTCGCCACCTCGGCATAGGATTGTGCTTGAGTATTGACAACAGTATGGGTGTTGGTGTGCATTGAATTCACCTTGTGCGGACCTTCTTTGTGCTTCACGTTCGGATGTTTTGGGATGGAAGTTTCCTGGCTGTTATTCGCCGGTGAAGCTTCGACTATAATGCTGTTTCTCATTTGGAAGATGGGATAGTTCAATGAGCCCTTGTCGGTGCTGTCTGTGGCGGTGTCGGGCTGGTTGCAGACTTGTTTTGACAAAGTTGTCCTTTCATACTTTTTTTGTATGAATGTCGACCCGCTTTTCCTTTTATTTGTTTTCAGGGATTTCCGTAATTTTTTCTTTTGCCGTCTGGAGAGCTGCCCTTCAGTTGGTCTTTGGTCAGTTTTCCTGCTTTGATGTCCATCATCTGTGCTGGTTGCGGGACTCCCACTTTTGCCTGGGAGCATATTATTCATTGTGGCTCCTATGCCAAGTGTTACTTCTGGTTCCTTAGATGTTATTACTGCTCCAGAGTGTGGTTCCTCTTTTTCAGAGTTTTTCCTGTTTTGTATGTTATTTAGCCGTGCTTCACTACATTCATTAATTAAGGTTGTAACCAAGTCAGGCAGTGTAGTTAGTTTTTCCACTATTGCTTCACTAAAGCTTTTAACTGGACTTGTGGTGCCCCTTGGCCATTTTCTCTGGTAGTCCACTGATCAATTTTAGAATTAATCATGTCCACCTTTTTGTTAATTGTCAAGACACGTTGTGCAAGCATGTGTATTAAATCCCCCTGTATCTCTAATTTGTGGGATTGCCAGGTGAGTGCCTTTACTGCTGCCAGCAATGATGAATTTATTGTGTTTAGAATATGTTCCGGGCCATTCCTATGCATTGAATCTTGGTCATCACACTGGATTCCGGGATATTGGCCTGTGATAACTCCTGTGGGTACCTCTGCCATTGATTGTGGTTTACTGGCTGATATTGCTTTTGTTTTTAATAGCTTTGTAAATGATGAATCTGGAATGCAAGGGTCACCAAATTGTTTTGGTGTTTGCGCCCTTCCAAGATTGTTAACGTACGTGGAGCAATTCTGATTAGTCCCCCGGCCACAGAGGTTAATAGAGTCGTCCAGTATATCCTGTTATTGTTCCCCGTTGCTGCCGCACCCTTGTATCCTTGTTGATGGATCCTGCACTCCTCATATTCCTAGAGGAGATCTTAGCGGTAGTCCAATTCCTACGAGCCACAAATATCTCGTGCGAATATTTCCAATTGATGTGGAATGTGGAAGTCTGCAGCCTTACCCTACGCGCCCACTCTCTGGCCCGCTCTCTTGACTTCTGCTGCCTCGTTTGGCTATGTCGGATTGCTGTTTGGACTTGCGTGGGCTGACCTGCCTGGGGCGTTGATCTCATTGGTAAGGTTGAAATCCGGTTGGCTGGTGAGTAGATCCTCATATCCAGTTGTAAGAAAATATGAATGTTGGTAGTGATGGTTTTATTGGCTTAGATATGGAAGGCTTGATGTTATAGGCTTTACCCTGTAAGCTATTAAAATGTTCGAGATATAGTGTCTATGCCTGTGTGACTTTATAATCGCAGTGCGATGCCGTGCCTTTTCCTGCATGTGTCTTGTCCAGTAATGATCCCTTTGTTTATTTGTTTGTTTATTTATTATTTATTATGTTGATTGTGATTATCTTGGAGACAAGCTTGGGTGACCTCTTTTAAGCTGGAAACGGTAAATGTGGTGACTGGGATGTGGTCAAGTAACCTGCCGAGAAGGGGGGGGGGGCAGAAGCAAAGAGAGTCACAGAAATCTCAAACTGCAGCTTCTGTGCTATGGGTAGACCGCCCCCTTCGAGATAGTAACACCCCCTATTGCCCCCCCCGCCCCCGCAGCGCCACCCTACCTTATCTCTAGGAGGAGCTCCGAGCTCAGTCCACTCCTCCCATGGCTGAGTCTGGATTCCGTTTCTACGTCAATCTACGTTCTTCTGGGGTCCTTCGTGATCCTTCTGGGTCCTGCTGTGCTGCACTGTGCGTTCTAGTTCCCTCTTGATTCCTCTTGGTCCTTCTCGGTCTTTCTTGGTCCTTGCTGTGTGTGCAAGGGGCTATTTCTCCTGCCACACGAAGCCCAAGGAGAGATCTTCTTATACCTTCCAAATGCTCCTTCAGCCAGATTACTTTCCACAGGGTGAGCCCTCTTTGAGCTTCACCCAAATGAGCAAATTAGATTGTCATCCTGTGGACCAGAGAGTAAAATTATAAGGAAAATGGAACCCATCCAAGTAGTCATCTGTCCTGTGCATGACGAACCATGAGTCTTTGTCCTGAGTACTATCTTATCTGTAAAAGGGGATAAGCAACATCATTGGGTACCCCTGCAGCGCTCACTGTGAACTGAACCACATCTAAGCATGCAAGAAAGTTTGGAGCGCCGAATTGGTTAGGCTGCTGAGTCAGGTGTTCTGCTTTCATGCATCCTGTCTTTTCTGTCAAAAGAATTGGCCATGCTAGGGGTTTTTGAAGCAGTGTATATAATGTTAAAAACCGCAAGACCCAGAATGCAATGTGCTACACACTAAAAGTTAAAAATTGACAAAGTGAGCAATGGGAGACGTGGTAGTTTCATAGCTTTTGGATATCAAGTGATTGGTTCAGGATCTCACAATATGTTCA
Source organism: Calotriton arnoldi (assembly GCA_963921515.1). Classification (NCBI taxonomy): domain Eukaryota; kingdom Metazoa; phylum Chordata; class Amphibia; order Caudata; family Salamandridae; genus Calotriton; species Calotriton arnoldi. The sequence goes on from CAWUFW010005295.1 coordinate 199,606, forward strand.
AGTGTGTAAGGTATAATAGAACTCCTGGGTATTCGACTTTTAGGTTCAGTGATGCTACCACTTGAATAGAGCCTCTTCTCTCCATGTTCTTTTTAGACATTTTGGGTGGACGTGAATGCCCTGGGTCTTACTGCTGCAAAAGGACTAGAAATACATAGAATTGCCAGCACCTCTCCACTTTACTAATCCTAGTTTGTTTTGAAAAATAATTTCTTCTGGAGACTGGTCCCAGACCTCCTGTTGTCCCTTGCTGCACAGTCAGTCTTTAAGTCGGTATCCCTTGGAAGGCCTGCATTCCAAGAACACTACAACATCTCTTGATCTCAGGGCAAAGGTACTCTCCATTCACAGGACATGTTACCTTGGGGTGAGTGGGTGGGGCAGGAGATACTTGACCCAGCAGAAACAGGTTTAATCAGCCAGGGAGAGTTGTTAGCCAGTAGTGGTTTAACTGCTGCTCCGGCTACCGGCTCGATTAGATAATATAACTTATTTCACCTAAATAAAAGTTAAAGATTTTTTGACGCATCACATGTCAGAGAATGTAATATTCCCCAAAGCATTTTGAGGTTTTCAGATATTAATGTTCCTTGTGTGCTGTGTTGTGCTTTGGTTTCTGGATCTCTCTTTCATAATCTTGGGCATACACAGTCTTCTGCTGACTTTGTGTCCAGTGTGATGTGCTAGACAACCGCTTTGATGACTGCAACACCACGCTCAATGCCTTGACCTTCTCAAAATGTCTGTTTCTGGGGTTGCAATGTCAGTTCACTGGGGCTACTTACTAATACTGCAGAGTTCCTTTTCTTATAAAGCTTTGAAAAAGGCAAATGTGTGGACTCTTGGCAGACTAAACTCTGACTTTAAGTATGGGTTGATTTAATAGTTTGTTTCCCTGCTATTTTCACTATGATCCTCCTCATGGCAGGGTAGTCTCCATACTGGAGTAGTCATAACAGAGGCACAAAGAGGTGTGACCTTTAATCACCTAGCTATCAACAGCCACACTTAGCCGTGATCAGGAAAAGAGACAAAAGGTTGGCCAAAATCAAAGGACCATTCTCACTCAGCCACCTACCAAGGGGCCGATTCCGATCTCGGCCGGTAGGGCTCCGAATCGGATTCAGCTTAACCGGATCCGATTCGGAGCCCTATTTCACGACCGATTCGTACGCGCGTCCGGGCGAGCGAGTACGATGCGAAATTGCCGACCGACTCATCCGGGCGTCCCGACCGCTCCGACCGACTCGTTCCCGGGTCGAACCGCACCGACCGATTCGCTCGGACACGACTCGCACCGCGCAATGGAGACGTTCCCCGGCCGGGTAAGTACGATGCGCGCCGCGAGCAGTCCGACCGAGCAGCGCACTCCGGCTCGAAAGAGCAGTCGGAGCCGTACTTTGGGGGTCCGTGTCGGACCCCCCTGTACGCGTAGCCGCGCGAGTCGCACACAGGGGGGACACATGGGTCCCCCCTATCTGTGTGTGTACGGCGCGAGTCGCTTTGCCGTGTACACGCTGTAGGGGGCGCCCTTGTTCGCCTCGCACCCATTGAGTCAATGGGAGCCCGCGTACGCGTTGTACGACAGGCTCCCATTGACTTCAATGGGAGTCCGACCGACTCGAGTCCGATGGCATACGTGCGCATCGTACTCGTTCGGTCGGGCTGCACGGGTCCGATTCGGTCGGAAATCTCTCCGGGTCCGGCTCGGTCGGAGAGATTTCCGGCCCGAATCAGAATCGGCCCCTAAGTGTCTGCACTACAGAGAGACTCAGTAGTCCCTCTCAGCAAAAGCACATCATCAAATTTCTAAAGAACCCCTATCTCCTTTGTCCTCACTTCAGTGTCTAGGTCTCATCTCTCATGCTTCAGGAATGTCAGCAGACACTTTCACTGTCTGGGACAACAACCTACCCCCATCTTGTGCACAAGAGCAGTCAAGGGGGTTCCAAAATGGAATCCAAAGGCCTCCATTATTCTATTTCACCTATATATATAATGCATGTACTACCCTGGCAACAAACACACAGAACATACCTTTGGGATATTGCCACTAGGTTCCATTTGCATCTACAATTGCTCTGCTGTGGGGTAAGAATAACCTAGAATGACAGACCAAGATATAAATATGAGTGCATCCTGGGAGGGGGCTCTCAGCCATTACCAAATAACTCATTATTATTGAGGGAGTGAAGCAACCTTTAATACAGAATAGTGAGGGTGTCGTACCGCTTTTACTTACTCAAGTAAAACTATGCATTTGTTGGACAAAATAAATGCTGGACTGGTGTGAGACTGATTCTGAGCACCCCTCTGGATATGTTGGCCTATTCACCACCTGAAACCCTAACCTTACAAGGTAAGAAATGTGTGTGCAACCTCAGAACATGACAACCCTGATCCCCCAAGGAAATCATGGTAACAGATCTAGAACCCTTTTGCTCAGTCAATTATGCATACCTAAAGAGATACACAAGAAATACACAACATGCGGTTTCAATATTTATTGAAGCATTGTGGTTCTTCAGGAAAATACATGGGCTGCAATGATTAATAGAAGGAAACAGAATAATGTTATTAGCATTACGAGAGTGGTGAAAAAGATTAACAATTCAATCATTTTCCAGAAAACTGTAAGCTTGCATACAAGTACAATTATATAGTGTATTCCTCATCAATATCACACTGATAATCTAGGGGAGAGGCCCTGTGTGTAAGACCGTACTACTCCCTGTCTAACTGTAAACTCACTATAAGTACGTCTCAAAACGGAAAGAGAGTGGAAAGGATGTCCCTGAGTATGGTGAAATTATGGCATCGGACTGAAGTGCCCTCAGTTCAAATAGAGGAGACCTATTTAAGGACAAGAAACCTCACTTACCCGGAGGTGACATGCTTCATCATAGGGATCCCTCCTCACACAAGGGCCGGAAGGTCACTGGTGTGGGCTACAACTCTCCAAGTTTTGATGAGGAGCTGAGGTGTTTTCAAGGAAGGGATCGAAGATAAGGGTGGGGAGGGATAGAATGCAGAAAAGACAAAAGGGTTAAAACTGAGTGCACGAGGCCAAATATCCTTTATTTTGCTGTCTCCATAGCGGAGGGCAAGGGGGGATAGGGGCCCTGCTAGGGGCCCCCAAAGAAACTTTCCGATAGCTTTTCCATGTCAGAAAGGCCGACATGAAAAGGCTGTCAGAAAGTGTCATCATAATCCCAATGTCAGAACTGAGCCTGGCTCCGCCATCATTAGGGGATTGTGGTGGCATCTGAGCCGAAAGCGCAGTGGACCACAGTGGCAGATGTCGGTCCCACCGACATTGTAATTAGGCGCTATGAGAGTATATTCTGGTGGAAGGAGTAGTCATACCATTGTCTACTACTGCCAGAGCCCTCTCTAAATTTACCCTGTCAATTTCACACAATCTCACAGTAGCTTCCTGCTGTGAAATTGTCTACACTTTGTTGTATATTGCATACAGAGAGTGCTTTTGACGTGGTCTTCGAGGACCTAGTAAAAAGTCCTGTAATCTCATGTCACCAGAAAGAAGGTACAAGTGTTGTTTCACCTGAGACAATGTTGAGGTTTTTAGCCAATTAAGGCACAACTTCCCAACACTGTAAGTTGTTAGCACCCCAAGTGTTGTGTCTGCCTGTATCTTGGGTCGGGCTACTGATATTAAACTCGTAGGTCTCACCCAGAAAGCGAGCCAAAAATGTCTGTAGTATCTAATAACCACACTTAACATCCCCTTTGATCGGTGTCTGAAGAATAGTATTATCCATTATGAATCATAATGTTTAAAGGTTTCCTCCATTCAATTTGTGAATCATTGCCAGTTCGTAAACTGTGCAAATGTGGGAATGTTTGGTGCATTTAAATCTTTTATATTAGCCAAGCCAATACAGGATCTTTGCTGTACTGTTTTGTTCAGGAAAATATTTTGCTGTGGTATGAGGCATGTTCTAATGCTTCATTTCCCTGAACCTGCCAATCTTTACTTCCCCAATTTGATTTTAGGTCAACATTGTCTTTCCAAAAGACAAACCCTTGTACAGACAACTGACAGACAAATGGGAAACAAAGGATGAAGGGTTTATCAGCTTAGTGTTAGTGAGCATAGTTTTCTGATCCAATGATGGTGTTAATTTGTAAAAGAAGACTCTGGGTCAGCTGTATCATAACCTGAAAAATATGCAAACTTCTGTGCCAATGCTTTTGAGGTACCCTTTGATGGTGTAGGGCAGTGTTCCCATTGTGTAAAATCAAATACAGCTCGTAGAGTACTTGCTTTATACAGGAAATGGTGACCATAATGTTTAAAATAGAACATTTCATCATAATTAGCTGTTCCCTCATACATAAGTTGAATGCTGCAGATCATCTAGCACTTCATGTACTGTATCAATGTCCCAATCATTAGAGATGGAGCTTGGGGTGATGGAATCATGCAGAGAAATGTTAAATACATGTGGCACTTGAATCAGTTCAGTGGGACCAAATATATCATAGGATACCTTATTGTAAATAATTCCAACAGGAACCGGAACATCAGAAATATTCACCAGGGAAAGGTCTCTTTGCACTTTGTGTGATGAAGAATGGGGCTTCAAAACTAAGTTCATCAGTTCAACAGCATAGCGTTCTGGGGGATAGTATTGATTCAGAATCAAGAAGACTGTAACAAAACCAATGCAAAGGAAAAAGAAAAGTAATTAAATTGTAATGTAAATATATATCCAAGAAGGGATAAAGTATGTCTTTTTCAGCCAAAAGTAGAATTCATGCAGTCTACCTCGGGGTGGTAGTAGTGGTGGGTAAGATGAATCTGAAGAGAAGTCATCATAGTCAATGAAATAGTCAGAGGCTGTTCGATCTATTTTTGGCAGCTCTGGATGCTTTGGAGAACTAGGAGTAAACTCAAATGGTGGTACATTGAGGTAAACACCATCTTTGTCTGCTTTTCAAATAGAAATCTGTGTTTCTGTGCATGATGTTTGCAAAGAGTTTGTTGATGTAACAGAAAGAAGTGATACCTCAGTGCTAGCTGCCCCGTGAAGGGCAGAAGAGGCTTCATCATTGATCAAAGCTTCCATCAGGACTTACGGTAAGGTAGTGAGAGTAGGCAAGTAACTATCTAGGTGCTCTCTCGGCCTACAGTGTAGAACCGGCCACATAATGTGGTTGACGAGATCTATTGACAGAAATCTCTTGTTTTTGCAACCAGCAAGGGGCAGTAGGAGTACAGTTCTCATACCTTCAATGGCCCTGACAGGTACAGGTGCTTAAGTTGGCCCAAATTCTTTCTTGCTCACTAGTTTCTCCCAGACCAGTTCACCAATTTTGGGGATCCAAACAGGAGTTGCTGGTGCTTCCTTCACTTCACCAGTGGCATAATATTTCTGCTGAACGTTGCTCTAAGCTTCTGGAATATCGGTCAGATCCTGCAAAACATCCAAGCCTTCAGTGGCAGCTGAAATGGCGTTTCAGCTACCACTGTATTGGGGCTGTCAAGGCCTAGTACCCACATCTTAACGCTAAACAGGGGGAGTCCGACCAACCAGCTATATTCTAGGCAGATTGTTTAGGGCTCTCTGAACCCCATATTGGTGAGGAACTCAACTGCGACTTAATACCCTCGCTGTGAGAGACTGCTTTAAGTTCCGGTTCTTCCTCTCCAATACCGCATTTCCCTCGGGTTGATAGGAGGAGTACCAAATGGCCACACCCAATTTTCCCATGGTTTCTCTGTAAGCTTTTGAAGTGAATACCAGACCCTGGTCCGAAGGAAATGTGGCTACTGCGTATGTACAGATAAAGACTTGCAGATCTTTTATAACAGTTTCTGCATCAGCTAATCGCTGTGGCCAAACCCATAGGAACTAAGAGCAAGAATCCACTGATACCAAGTTGTATTTGTAAGCCCCATCTGATTGTAAAGGGCCGCAGTGGTCCAGATAAACACAATCAAGTGGCTTGTCTGGGATCAAGAGAGGTATCTGTGGCGGATGCACCATGGTGGACCCCTTCATCTGCTGACAGATGTCACATTTAAGGGCAAAGTCTTTGGTCTGTTTGTAGAGGCCTGGCAACCAATAGTGTTACTTCAATAGTGAAATTGTAGCTCCCACCCCTGCTTGTGTAGATGTTAGGCCCTCATGTGCTGCTAGGATCTGAATTTGGTTTCACTTAATTCCCCATTATGGAAATCTGAGCACACAGAATGCTTTGCACACCTCTGGTAGGAGTACTTTGCAGGAAAGCCTTTTGACAGGTGGGTGCTGTTGTGCACAGTGTTCACAGCCACCGTGATGTCTCAATATATCCTCCTACTTGAATGAGTAATTGCAGTGACTGCTGCAGTTTGCACAGTTCTTTTTATGGCTCTGTCAACCATGGAATTCCCTACAATGTGTATTCCTATGCGCTGATGACTCAGTGTGTGTATTTCATGAGTCTGTGGCAAACACTCCTTAAGTTTTGTCACCTGTCCCCAAAGCATTTTGTGCTTTATAGTGTACCACTTAGAATGTCTGAATTAATTTTTTCACCAGTAGTTTAAGTACTAGTTGTAAGACTGGACACAATAATACGAATCACACACAATCAGTGTGGGGAATCCAGATCTGTGTTCTCCAGTACAAGAATTAGAGCCCTGAGTTCTGCAAGATGCGCTGTGCAATCACCAGGTGACTGAATGTAGGTTTTGTGAGGGCGGGAGTCACAATCCTCAATTCGACCCTGAACAGTGGCGCACGCTGCACAGTAGTGGTGTTTGGTCTCTACGGCAGGCTGTGCAGAACCAGCAGTGTGGATCATGTAATCATACTGATTAAGAGGCACAACTTCATTAGGAAGGGATATTCATTTTCGTATTGGAAGTATGTTTGTGTTTGTAGTGTAGATTCAAATCTGTAGTCTACATCTATTGCTTTGAGAGAGTTGGCACATTGTATCCATAGTGGATGTAGAGCCTTAGCATTAGTAATGATGACCTTTGTGATAGCCTCAAGGGCTGGAACCGGAGTTATGACAATGATGCATTTCCCCTGAGCCAAAGATCTTTCTCTCACTACAGCAGTCTATACCGTCATCAAAATCTTTTCTGTCAGTGCAAAACGCATCTCAACATTGATGTATAAATGTGATTTATATGCAAGTGGTACAGTGTCTCCCTTGTTGACTGTAACATAGGTATAATCTGATGTACCCATAATGATATGAATCACCAGGTTTGTTGTGTTTACACATGTGTGTAAGTAATTTGAAGCTGGCATGTCAGCTTGTGCAGAATGTAAGAGTTGTTTGTGTACAGTTGTCCAATGTGTGCTTGAAAAGTCTAGACATATTAAGTCGTAGAACGGTTTTCCCTGCTCTGCGTAATCTGGAACATAAGTTCTGTCAAAATTCAGGAAACCCAAAATTGATTGGAGTTTCTTTAAGGTATTTGGTGGTTGTAAAAGCATACACTTCTTGAAGAAATCTTTTGCTACTCTTTTACCTTCAATTGACAGCTCATATCCTACAATTAGGACATTGAGGTGGGCTATTTTTGATTTTTTTAAGTTGAATCTGTAGCCCATGTGAGCATCCTTCTCTCTCCGAGCGTTTTTAGGATGAATCCTGAAAGGAACAAAATGAACATGATACCTGTCAGGCATTTTAATGTTGTCACAGTTGCGCAGATTATAGTGCTTTTTGGTGGCCTCCTGTTGAGGAGATCCAGCCTGTGAGTTAGTCTTTTCTTTATGTTTCTTATTATCCCAATTCTTCTTAGAAGACTTGAGTGCTTGCTTTGAGTTGTCCTTTTCAGAGTTACTCCTAATTTGTGGTTTACTAGGTCTGGCTCCCAAATTATCTCGGTCTATTGTTGCATAGGTTTTCTCAATCATTTTTAGATAACTCAAGCTCATGTTCTTTCAGAGTCAAGTTAGAGAGTCACTGGCATACCACCAACGCTGCTGCTTCCACTTTATTGTTAGTTAGCATAAGGGCAGATACTGTGGCAAAATTGCCCATCAGTTTCATCCCCAAATTCAGGGTCCGTACTCATTCTGGATCTGTTCAAGCACCTCTGGAAAAACAGCTAATGAGGGTGCACCATGTGTTCTGGTATATACTGCAGGAAAGATTATTCCCTAAGTGGCATAGTCTTCCACCGGGTGAGCCTTCCCCATTGGCAAGCAAATTGCAAGAATTATGTGTTTTTCCTGGGGTCCCATATGGGGAAACACTGCTTCAAGCTGACTTGTTTTTTGTGCAATCCACAATGGAAGTTCCACCTGCCTGATGGGAACTCTCCCCATGACTGCATTTATTGTTTGTGGGCTAATACTCGGTATAACCAATTGTGGTTGTGTAGCTTGTGCAGCCCTGGCAGGATTTACTGTCATTGTTTGCATAACGAACAGTGTCAGACTTCTATATATCCTGACTTATCTGCTATATAATCTACGTACTCGTGGTGCAGTCATATTAGCTATGTTTGAATGTGGTGTGTAGCCGGCTAAGACTGGCCATGTTGCTCACTCATTACTAAAGGGACCTAGTCTAACTTCTTCTGTAATGTGTGGTAGGGCGCCTTCAAACCAATTTTGATGTTCTTGGTAAGTTAATAGTATTTCTAAAGCTTTGTAAGCTGTATAGTTATTTGGAACATCAGTTGCAGTGTAAGTGTGAAACAATCATGTTTTATTGTTTCCTCCTGGGAATGTAACCCATGAATAGAATACCTCTGTCCTAAATGCTTCGTGAGCCTCAACCACGGAGGTAACATCCCCACCTGCTAGTGTGAGATCATCTTGGAGCAGCTTCTGAGTAATTGCATGTCTGCAGTTGTCAAGTATGTTTAGTGCCGCTCATTTGGCCATCAGAATATGTCAGAATTCAGAGAGGTAGATCCTTTGAAATGTTCATCTTGAACAATCTTCAGCCAATACATAGGGGTTATGTACTCCATTGAGGAGGATTGTTTCCCTAACACCATGGATATCTCTGGTTAAGAGGTGAGTAGAGGTCCTTGGGTATACAAAAGAAAACTACTCAGCGATCCGTTAAGTAAGAGCCCAACCTAGAGCAAGTGTGTTTGTTTGACAACATAATTGTTGGACTGGTGGGAGACTGATTCTGAGTACCCCTTAGGATATGATGGCCTATAGTCCTGCTAGCTCACAGTGCACCACATGCACTCCTAACCTTACAGGGTAACAAATGTGTGTGCAACCTCAGAACACGATAACCCTGATCCCCCAAGTAAATTGTGGTAACAGATATAGAACCCTTTATCTCAGCCACTTATGCATACCCAAAGAGATACACAACATGCAGTTCAATATTTATTAAAGCACTGTGATTTTTAATTGGAATACGTGTGCTGCAATGATTAATAGAAGGAAACAGAATAATGTTATTAGTATTAACAGAATACTGAAAAAGATGAACAATTCAATCATTTTGCAGATTACAGTAAACTATAAGCTTGCATACAAGTACTGTAATTTAGTGTACTGCTACCTAGCACATTCTTCCCTATTGTGTCTAAGGTGAGTGGATCTGCCAGATCCCTATCCGGGTGGTCTAACTTCCCATTACTTGTGGGTAAGTGTCAGCAAGTTGCCTGTCTTAGTGTAGAGATCGATAGCATCCCTTGCATGAGGTGACAGGAATCAGCTGAGCTGGAATTCCAGCATGGACCGACCTCTTAGTACTAGCGAAATGCTCCTCTGAATAAACAAAGGCTTGATGTCATATATATAATAACATCCTCCATGGTGCCGAAGCTGCAGTTAGTCCACTATTGTTTATTCTATTGTGATAGCTTAGTCACCGAGAGACCAAAACAAATAACAACATCTTGCGTGCTGAACTTAGCCCTTGTACAGAGTGTTCAAGGTGGTCTGATATAGGGCCTATGAAATGGTATTTTAAGCAAACTGAGTTCAAGGTATATTATTCTGAGTATGCAGACAAATGAATGTGTGTTAAATGTCATTGTGTTTAAGGGGGGAGAAGGCAATTTAAGAACGTGAACATGCAAAGATTGCATTTCTTAACCAGGCCTAATACCTCCATGTTACAATGGAAGATTATTGGACTTTTTTCTAAATAAGGCATCTGTGCAGTAGCGGCTCCTGGTGGGAGTGCTACCGGGCGGTGACGTGGGGCGGGGTAGTAAACACCGGAATATGGATGAATGCAGGTAAGTAGACAATTAAATCAATAAAACGAATTTCGTTGCACGCGCTGCACCGCCAAATGTGATGCAGCGAGCGCAACGAAATTTGTTTTATTAATTTAATTGTCTACTTACCTGCATTCATCCGTATTCCGGTATCTACTACCCACCACCCTGCCCCTCCCCCGCCCCACGTCACCGCCCGGTAGCACTCCCACCAGGAGCCGCTACTGCATCTGTGCCACCTCCCTTTGAGTAGTGTAAAGAACAGTATCAAGCTTGGAATATTCCAGACTATGTTTAAAAGGATCATCCTAGCCTTGGCTCACACCAGGCTCTGGCTCTTCATGTTTAAATTAACCCTGGGCAGTGAACTCTGCTCCGTTCACGGAGTTTTGTGAGTTTTCTACACTCTGCGCTCCGGGGAGCTCGCGAAGTGCAGAAAAGTCTGCTCCGAATAGCAGAACAGAGTTCTTTCTATGCTCGCAACCGCCAACGTCAAGTTGGCGAGCATGAGCTGCCACTCAGGTAACATTTCTACCCGAGCGGCAGTAAGATCAGCGCGAGCAGCAGTTCGTGCCGCAAACAAACGCTTGCAGAACTCTGCAGAGTTTTTTTGTCACTGTGTGGAGTTCCGCATAGCATAACTCCGCGAACTTCACCCAGGCTTAGTTTAAATGACCATTACACTTGGGCTTGCATGTTTAAGCTGCCTGCCCCGACATGGAGCAACATATATAGCATTGTTTCTTTCTACAGCTTGCAGTCTCAGATTGCTGGCTTTCTCAGAAAGACTTCTTCCACTATAGTCATTATAACCTGCATGATAAAATGACCTTGACTTACTTGCATTTGAGTCCCCTCCTTTCTGTCTTTAGAGTGACCTTCTCCTTAACCTCTATCTTCTGCATGCCAGTTATTTCTGAGTATCGCCTACTCTCAGTCTCAGGCTTGTCTGCCTTGCTCTTTGTTATTGTATTTCTGCAAATGGCTCATGCCTCATTTCATAGATCAGAAACCACATAGCCTCCACTAGTGGTCACACCTAACCTATAGTCATTTTAATGTTTATTTTAATGTACGACAACAAAACTGATCCCAATAACCAAAAATACCACTTGATTGACTACTAACCTTCAGTTACGGAGTAGATTTCAACTTGCAGTAAGTGATTCAATGCTTTCTTAATATGGAAAACAGTAGTGTTAAGATGTAAAACGATACACTCATTTATGGAAATGGAATTGTGTCCTTATTAACGAAATCTCCCATCGTGAACTCAAAATCAACCCCGACTCGCAAATACATAGTCAGGCAAGCTCTGAGACCCAGGCCTGGAGTTACTGATTTATAGGTCACAGATGGGATGGCGCGTAGCTGGCAGGTAACTACCTGAACAGGAAACCCTAGATCACACTCACAGATAAGATAGCAGTTGAACTAGAACTGTGAGAGCTGACAGTGGAAGAGTTGCGTTGTGAGAGTTGCGTCGCGAGAGCGGCGAGTGCAGCGAGTGCTGTGAGCAGCGGGCGGCAAGATAGAAGCTGCAAGTTCACAGAGCCTTCTAGGGAGGTCCACGATCACAGCCACGGCCACAGCCACAGCCGCGGCTGTCAACCACGGCTGCCAACCGCTAACGGAAGACTACAACTTTGGCCCCCCTCGACAGTCTTGATATAATGCCGCGGTGCAGGTGTGGCATGGAGGTGATGCAGGGGAGCTTTTGCAGAAGGGCCAGCAGGGTGGGACAAAGCAACAAACTCCCAGCTGAAAGCGGCTTGCGGGACAGCCCCCTCCCCGCTAGGCCCCGCCATCCACCATTCTGCAGCCATTCTGCAGCTCTCAACCTCTCTCCCCCGATCTCCCCTCGGCCTTGCTCCACCTTCCCTCTGCCTTCCAGTTTCCCAGCCCTCCCAGTTTGTCCCCTGGGGAGGCAGGAGAACAGCAGGAGAAACAGCTTACAGTGGCCTCAGGGGGACCGCTGAGCCTTCAGAGGTGGCAGTGCACTAACGAGGAGGCTGCTGCAGGGTGGGTGAGCTGCTTATGACTGACCACTGAGTCTTACATGGGGCCAATTGGCCCCGTTTGGGCCCCCCAACCAACTGTCTGCTTTTTTCGGACCGAGCAACAGGACCAGCAACAGGACCAGCCTTAAAGGACCAGCCTAAAACCAAGAGCTAGCCTGGTAAATAAGCAAGCACTCAATCAACGGCATAAAACAAAGGGCACAAATATAGGGGCCAATCCCTAACTGCAAAGTCTAACAAAAATTGCAGCAAAACATAGAATAAAACATAGAAAATAGGGAATCAACCCAATTCAAACGCAATCCAAGTATCCAAGTATAAACCCAGGAAAAGGGTTATCAAACACTACACTACACGCTCTTCCCTTATCCCTCAGTCTTCGTTCAATCCTCGCAGCCATAAGACCGACAGGATTGTCAGACCAGGGAAAGGAATCTCATGATACACAGAGGAGAGAAAAAAAAATGAGATCAGGCAGAGTCAGGCGGTCTCCAAAGCAGCTCCAAAGGCCGAATCTTACGAAGCAGGACATAAAAAGACAAAATACTAAACAATCAGCAACAGCTGCAGACTGTGCCAAATCTCTAAATAGCCCTTTAATCTCGCCAATCTTAACAATGTTTAGGAATTCAGAGAACATCGGGACCAAGAAAACAAGCTCCAGCTTCTCCTTCCTCAAAGATCCTGGGGCCGCAATATATTCAATGCCTAGAGAGGTACCAGGCCTTCTGACGCCACTAGCCCCTCAGAGGTTGGATTACAATGCTACTACAAAATAGAAGCAAAACGTGCTGGCAAACAACGTAAGGAACCTGAACAGCTCAAAATGCCAGGCAACTTGTCAAAACTTGGGCCTGGTAGACACGGATCTGGGAACCCCAAAGGAAGAAATAAGGCAAACGAGTAAGGCTAATGGAATACCACCTATAGATAAGGAACCTTATACAGAGGGAACAGTAGAGGGCCCAATAAATGACACTGACGTCACGCGCCTGAGCACCTGCCTCAAATCAGAAAAAAAATCGGAAAAGAAGGGAGCAACGGAGGAGTAAATATAAAAGCAAAAGATCAGCCAACTAACATGAGCACAGGCCCAAAAATTCTGCTCTATCCCACCCCCAAGCCTATAATACTACACAAAATATTACAAGGGCCTACAACGGTAGCCCAAGTTCATCAGACAAACCTAGATGAAGCAGAAGGCTCAGAAAACTCATGGCTGAGATCTATAAGCCTCACATCTAACAAGGAGTTATCACAAGGCACAGATTTAAAAGTGGGAAACAGTGGGGATGCTTACATCCTCCCAATCATCCCCCCAGTGCAAAGTGATAGAGAAGCAACAGGACAAAACAGTAAGCAAAATATAATCAAAGTTGCTCTCTCTTCACAGGACACTAGTCAAGTAAACCCCCGAAACCAGCTAACAAACCTGGGCCTAAAATCTACGCCAACAGAAGATGAAACACTTAGTGATGCAAGAAGCTACTTGGACCTCTTTAAAACACTACTACATACACTTCAATCATCCACAAAGCTCTCAATTTGCAATCAGACAAACTGGAAATTCAAATTGAATTAATGAACATCACAGCACTACACATCGCAGGGATAAACACGAAACTGGACAACCTTAATAACTTAATAACAAGGGCACAATCTAAATATTCATTACAGCAAAAGCCCTGCACTTGCAGCCCGATAATTGACAATCTGAGCCTCCTACCAACTCTACTGGAACAAATAATAGCTCTTAAAAAGCTAAGCATAACTCCCACCAAACACATTGTCGCGGAAAATGAAACACAAATAGCTATTTCTCCACAGTTCGTACCGAAAGAAGACCACAAGGTAACAAAAACGACATCTGAGCCACAAAGACCCCCGGAAGTGAAGACATGCAAGGAGACTCAGCAACAGTAAAATCGGTAGACCACAACCCAACAAAGCAAACGAGAAGACAAAAAAGCGCGAAAGGAAAGCAAGAAAAAAAACAACACCCCAAGTCAACGAGCAAGCAATTAAAATATACCCAATATTTAACTCAACCAGGGAGACCAAAGCAAAAACAGACCTTACAAGAACACCCACAGGTATGGCCGACACATCGTGTGGAAACCAAAAAAGGATTGGGGCACGGATAGGGATACCACGGAAGAACCGGACCAACACAAATATAGGAGTACGATCCTCCACAGAGCCGCAGGCCCCGAACATAGTGAAAAAGCAAGTACAACTACTTGGGAAGGCTTTGAACTCTGCACAAGAAAAGGAATAACAAAAAGGCCCCAAGCAGCGAGCACACCAAAGAGACACTGGAAAAAGGAAAAAAGCTACAAGACAGAAACAGCCTACAATCAGCCAACCTAATAACCCAAGGTACTACGACCTGTGGAACAAACGTGAAGTCAACTGTTCTGCAAGGAGGTATACCGCTCAAGAAACAAGTCCCTAACTTCCTATCCGGTAAAGACTTAATGACTGAGGTCTCCACACAGCAAGGTTGGTCAAAAAAAGTCCAAGGTACGGCAGAAATGAACGAGCCAGGAATCAGAGCTCATGTAGAAACATCTACCCACGATAAGAATCAAATGACGATACCATCGCCTGCATTTAAAACCCTACCTCCTAAAATCGGATCAAGGGATGCCTTGCAACAAGAAAACTTCAGATTCTACATACAAAATCACGACAATATTAATTCAACAGAATGCAACCAATCGAACTGGCTGTTAGACTTGGCATCTTTTGGCGTGTTTCCCCTGACTTTTTGCTTTCTGACCTTCTGGTTTTGACTCTGTTTTTGCTGGTGTAATGATTCTGCGCACTTTCCTCGCTGCTGTCCAGTGGGAAAGTGCAAGTGCTCCTGTATAAAACGTGTTATATATGTAAGTCCGTTTTTATATAGCGCAGCTACTCACCCTTACGGGTCTCAAGGCGCTGGGGGCCGTCGTCGAAATTAAGTGAGCTATTGCCCAGAGTCACATGGTGCTGAGCTGAGCTGCCGCCGGAGCCGGGGATCGAACCGTGATCCCTGTGCTCCGAAGTCAGCTGCCCTGGCCGATGCACCAGATTGGTGTTTCCATGATTGGCCTATTTGATTTATGTGTCAGTCCCTTGTAAAGTGCACTGAGAGTGCCAGGGCCTGTAGATCAAATGCTGTTGGTGGGCTGCAGCACTGGATTGTGCCACCCACGCAAACAGCCCGTAAAGTGTAACTCTGGCCTGCCATTGCAGAGCCTGTGTGCAGCCTGGGGCTGCCATGTCGACTTGGCGAGTGCACACACTTGCAAGTCCCTAAACCTTCCCTTTTCTACATGTTAGTCACCCCTAAGGTAGGCCCAAGGTACCCCTGTGGGCAGGGTGCATTGTATGTGAAAGGTAGGACATGCCCTGGTGTGTGTGGCATGTCCTGATAGTGAATTACAGCCTATTTCGTTTTTCACTATTGCAAGGCTACCTGTTCCCCATAGGCCAGAATGGGCAGTTTTGATTATTACAGCTTATAATCCTAACTGACCCAGGGAACATGGTAGAAATTCGAGTTTAGTATGCCTGGACTCAGAATGATAAAATGCATCTTTTAGTAAAGTTGGTTTTAACATTCTGTGTTTGAAAATACCACTTTTAGAAAGTGGGTATTTTCTTGTCTAACCATCCAAGCCTGCCTCTGCTAGGTTGTGTATTCCTTGTCTGGAGTGTGAGTGACAGGGGCTGGGGGATGCCAGGAGACAGGGTGAGTCAGCACAGGGCTGAATAGCAAGATCTACATGTAGATGGGTGGGAGGAGATGCACCTGGGACCTGAATAGGGCTGGGCCTTCCCTCCACAATGCTGGCTCCACCTCCTGTGGTGCGTCTGATGTCCCTGGCCTGCACTGTGAAAGGAAAGAAGGAGACTTGTCAACAAAGTGCTCCAGGACTGACCAGAACTGGTTTGGACTAGGCAAAGGCCTCTCTGCCTTCAGAGAACAAAGAGAAATTGAGGATAAAAAGGGGGACCCAAACCCCAGAAAATTAGATCTCGCTGGAATCAAGGAACCTGCCAAGACGAAGAGCTGGAAGAGCTGCCAGGAGGAGTACTGCCCCTTTGCTGTGTTGTTGCTTTGTTGGGTTGGCCTGCAGCTGCTGCTTCTGCCTTGGGCAGTGAAAGGACTGGACTGAACGTTCTACTACTTGTGCTGAGAATCTCCAAGGGCCTGAAACCGAGCTGGCCTCCTGTTAAGAAGTCTCAGGGACTGCAAAGACTTCACAACCCTCTGGGTACCGCTTCTGGAACCGCTGTTTCAGTTGCCACAGAGGAAGGGAACCGCAACCGACTCCGTCAACCGACTCCATCGCTGGCCCGGTGTCCTGTTTGCACCGCAGACCGCACCGTCCGCATCTCGCACCGCAACCCTGGTCTCACCGACGACGACGTCCGACGCCATCGCCACCGAGCCGCTGCTTGCACCGTGACCTGTGGGCACCGCAGTTCGCATTGCATCGCTTCACTGTGCCAGCCGGACCAGACCGACGCTGTCGCTGCAACTGGCTCAACAATCGTGACCGCATCGCAGTTGGGGCACCGCTCGCACGCTTTGCGACGCACCGCTCCGACTCGCTCCGCTGTCCGACGCCAGCTCCCGCACTCCGGCTTGGTCGCCTGCATCGCAAACTGCCAGCACTGCATCGAGCACTGTCTCACCCTGTCCCGCACGCCTTGGACTCACCGACTCCGTCTGCACGATTGTCACCGAGCCGCTGCCTGCACCGCATCGAGAGGACACCGCGCCCTGCACCGCTTCCATCTTGCACCGCAACCGCGATGTACGCCGACCGGCTCGCACACTCCGTGCCCGCCACAACGAGAAAAGGTACTGTGACCGAGTCTGTTCACGACTCTGCTGGCCCGTATCGACGTGGTCGGCTGGAACTGTTAGACTCTGTGGTTTTCAGCATCGCGGTAGACTCGGACGGAGCTACCGACTCGTACGAACTTTGTTTTTGAACTATTCCTGCAAAGAAGAAGTTATCTTGCAACATAATCACTTTTAAAGTACTGTACTGTGGATTTTTATCGTATTTGGTCTTGTTTTAAAGTATATAAAAATATTGGATATTTTTCTAAACTGGTGTGGTGTCAGTTTGTAGTGCTTACACTGTATTACTGTTGGTTATGTGCAAATGCTTTACACACTGCCTCTAGAATAAGCCTAACTGCTCGTGCCAAGCTACCAAGGGGGTGAGCAGGGGTTATTTTAGGAGTGTAACTCCCTTACCCTGACTAGGAAGAAGGGTCCCTACTTGGACAAAGGTGCAAGCCCTTGCCAACTAGAGATCCCATTTCTAACACTGGCCATGGGAAAAACCCTGAGAATCCGCGCCCAGAAACCTAGAATAGGATAAAACAACAAAACATAAAGAGACCACTCAGAGTAACTCGCCTCTACCAGATAACTCAATACCTAATAAAAATATGGGCAGCACGCACCAACAGGGATACTTCAGACTGCAGAAGCCTAATTGCAGTAGAAGATGCACAAGCAGAGGCTTTTAATGTAATAACCCAGCAATATGGTCTATCGACGCAGCAATTAGTTTTAACGCCAGAATACGAGTCGCAGGGACGGCATGACATTCTAAATAGGGGCAACATACTAAAACTGCTAACTGACATCCCTGCATTAAAACACATAAAGTCAACCCACCTACTGGCTGTGGAATTCTGCCAGAAGGGAAAAGAATTAATCAATGAACAAGCGGTCACCACAAGGCAATCAGTGGAAGTCGCTCTGCTCATTATGAGCCACAATCAACAATTTGAATCTTGGGGCATAAAACTATCCAGGCCCGCCATACCACGTTACCTCGATCCATTTATCAAAAATCCCACTCGCAAGGCAAACCTTGGACTAGGACAAACAAAAGGAAAATCACAGGTATATTCAGTCTTGCAGGAAGCAAAAGGAAGAAGCCCATCAACCGCACAGCGGAACGAGACCCTTAAAATTAAAAAGGTGGAAACAGAATTTGATAAAGATCAATGGAGCTGGCTTCCGGGAATTTTGAATAAAGCGAAGGGTAACTGACCATTGGTCAGACAGGCTGCCAATCCCTACAACAAAATCTTCCACCTTCTCTTGTGGAATATAGCTGGTGTGAAAAAATGGCTGGAAGGAGGCAACCCTCCTCAAGTCTGGGCAACATGCAATATAATTGCCCTCCAGGAGACATGGGCACTGGAAGACTTGCCAGTTGCAGGGTTCACACATTTCAACATACCAGCAGAGAAACATAGGCAACACGGCGGTCCGAAAGGCGGCCTGGCAGTCTACGTGTCCACAGCCCTTAACATCAAATCAGAACAGATAGCTCCTTCCGGTTCAAATGTGCAATTAACCAAACTCACGCTAAAAACTAACAAGAAATCTAGAACAGCACTATTGATTAACACTTACGCACCCAAAGGCTAAAAAGAAAAAAGTTCACAACACCTTATTAATAGCCACAATCACGAACATAAGAAACACCAACCCTTCCTGGTACATAATGTTAACAGGAGACTTCAACTCCAATTTAATTTACACTCCGGACGAAGAGGAGAAGTTAGTTGCTGACAACAAATGCTTGAACATGCAACCTCAATACCAACTAATAACTGCATTTCATGACCATACAGGGCGACACTTGGTGAAATCATTAGAATACCTAGGCCTGAGAGTCATAAACGGCAGGACAGCGGAAGACAATCCGCCCAAAGATACCTTTCATGGAGGGACGTCACGATCCAGACTCGACTACACGGTATTCTCATTACCACTGATGCCTCTTCTCCTTCAATTTGTAATTGAATTCACCACTAAGAGTGACCATTCATATCAACACATTTATTTTAATTTAAGTTTAACCAAACACCAGACTAACCAGGCAATAGAGGGAAGCATCCATTCAATTGATCTCAAACGGCTCAAATGGACGAACGAAACCATCGAGGAGTTCCAAGACAAATTACAAGGCCTTGCAACAGCAAGTGAAAATGAGGGCCCAACTAAGACACAAGCCTGGGTAAACTTCACAGCGAAATTGACAACACTAATGACCGGAAAATTAAATCAGGTACCCAGACATAAAAACAAGAGGGCACCAACAAGTGAGGTCTGCTCACTGAAACGTGATCTAAAAAAAGCCGTCAGGAAACTTAAAAGAACGGGCCAGGATCATACTGGATGGGATATTGTACGCAGACTGAGGAAACTGTACAAAAAGATGTTATGGGAGTATAAAAGAAAAAGCGACGACGAATTCTGGACAAAATTACTACATAACGCCAAAAAAACAAACTCAAGCACATTTTGGGAAACAATTAACAACTTGAATAGGCCCGCTAACTCTCTAACCTCAAACGTACAAGAACACGAGTGGGCAATGTTTCTTACAAAAAGATTCACAGATACTATAATTCCGGGAAACCCTGCTGGAAAGAAACAAGAACACGTAAATCACCAAGACCTAGAGGTGGTAAAAGAAAATGTTAACAATTCCATACAAGGAAAAGACAGCACCTGCCTTCAAAACGTAACTACTGTATTGCCAGCGGAAGAAACGACAAAGAATTATGACAAAGACGGCACCCGTCTCCTAAAGGCAAAATCAGATAAGCCAGCCTATGAAGTAGAAGACGCAATAAGAATAATACAGAAAGGTAGAGGAAACGGAGCGCCAGGACCCAACTGCATTCCTCAAGCAATCTTTAAAAACGACCCATCCTTCTGGAGCAATAGTATAATGATTCTATTCAAAGAAAACGAGCGATTAAATCAAATTCCACCCAACTGGCAAGGCTCAATAATCACCCCAATTTACAAAGGAGGGGACAGAACAAGTCCAGCAAATTACAGGTTAATAGCATTACTGGACGTTGAAGCAAAGTATTTCGCCTCTCTGATCCCGGAAGACCTAACAAACTGGCCAAACAAGCTCAATTTGATCCCCGTCAATCAGACAGGTTTCAGAAAAGGGATTGGGATGATCACCAATATTCTAACTCTTTCACTTATAGCCGACAAATACAAGCAGAGGAAATAACAAATGCACCTCTGCTTTATAGATCTAAAGGCTGCATTTGATAGTGTGGACCACCACCTCTTATGGGATAAGTTGAAAGCCTGGAACATCCCTGAGAGAATACTAAGATGAATAATTCTTCTTTACTCCCAAACATGGATGAGAGCAAAGCTGGGAGATGGCTCAAGACTACCCAGAAAGGTGACCACAAACAAAGGCTTAAAATAAGGATGTGTGCTGGCTCCGCACCTTTTTAATTTGTTTCTGTCAGACCTGGCTAGTCGGCTTGATAAGATCAACTCCCACCCACCGCAACTGGGAACGTGATCACTATTGCATCTCTCATACGCAGACGACGTAGTTCTAATGAGCCTAACTAAGACCGGCTTCCGCAGATCACTCTCGGGCATGACGGAATATATAACTACAAATAAACTAGAAATCAATACATCAAAAAGCAAAACAATGCTAATTAGTAACTACCCAACACCCATACAGAAGATATGGCTGGGGGGCAACTTGTTAGAGGAAGTAACAAATTATAAATACTTGGGGTTCTACATGGATAACAGACTAAACCGCCAAGAGAAGAAAACCTATATGTTACAAAGAACTAGTGGATTAACGTTCGCCTTCAGGACCCCGGCAAGAAAACTTAAGGGACCATCGTACAAGCCTTTGCTTGCGGTGATATCAGCTAAAATGCTTCCAACAATAACATATGGCAGTATTGCACTACACAGCAAAGATTCCGAACTATTGAGCAAAATACTAGTCTCAACATACAAAAAGGTCTTCCAGATACATCAGTCCGCTTCTCCAGCACAAGTGAGACTCGAATTTTGCTTTATAAATGAAACAATAGGGAGGATGTATGCAACTATTAAGCTTTGGTATCATCTGAAACAGAACGTAGCTAACTCCACACTGAACAAGGTTCTCTGGTCGGAATTAGACAACAATAAAAAATCGCCATACCACCAATATCTTCAAAAAACACTAATACTACTTGCACGGGCGAGCTTTGGAATAAAAATCTGACTTATTCAACCTTTAAGCAAGTCATAAATAAATCCGCAAAATTTCACTCCTTGATAATTGAAATAACACCTTCAGTGAGAGAACGCACGCCTGGATGGTGATCAAAAATGATAAGATCCTTGCACCAGCACCTTATCTAAGTATTACATATTCAATCTATCGCAAAAGACAACTGATGGCTCTTCATTTTGGACAATTCCCATAGATCACAGACCAGGCAACTTGGGTCCACAAAGGGCAAACACTATGCCGACTTTGCGGTAGTAACCAAAAGAATCTCATCCACCTAATTTGCACATGCCCCAAACTTTGCAAAGCTCAAGCCACTTTATTAAGAAATGCGTTTAACACCAGAAGAATAAGGAAATGCAGAGCAGCCATAATAGCAGTGCTGGCCCCGTCTGATCCTCAAATGAACTGTCGACTGATAACATTTCTTGACTGTCACGCTCTTGCCCTGAAAAAAGAAACTCTAGTTACAAAGGAGACCGAGAACTTTATGATATATTAAGAATTTTATCTTCGACATTTAAGTGGAGAACGCTTGTAGCCTTACAACTAGGCCAGGAAAGCAACTCTTAACTGAGTTGCGAAACGGTGATGTTTATGTACCAGCTACTTACTGTATGTTTCATATCCCACTATTACAATAACTGAGAATGTAAAGCTTTTAAGTTTTTAAAATGAGGATACTTTACTGATGATTTTTATCCATGTGATATATTGTTAAGGTTTTAACGAACTAAACAATAAACATTTATTACTATTACTATTACTACTCACAGATAGGCACAGTTACAATGGTCAAGAGAGAATGACCCAAATAAAGCACACATGGCCAGACGGGGTATGCACGCTCCTAAAACACCATAAAAGTCAGGTGCCGCATGAATTAGGAACATATAGCCAATCAGAGCACATCACATGCAGTGATCACGAGCTCCACATGCTGGACATCTGGACATGTTACCCACTGCCCACCTTGTGTCCTTACAAGGCTGAGACCCACCTGTAGTAACTATTTGACATTAATATTTGACTCTAAGGCAGCAACCAACATTCTTCACCATATATGGTTCACCAGAGAACTTTACAACCTGATTAAAACTGTATTTAAGAAGGATGCCAACTGAATGTATTTGAGACAGTCTTCAGACCCTTTGCCTGTAACTGTTCTCCCGGCCGCAATCATGGATTAAACAAAGTGTTCCTACTTTGCCAAATGCCACTTGTCCTTTTCAAGGTTTTTCCTACTCAAGTAGTAGCTTCCTCAGCGGTAGTAAGTACCATATAAATGCAATTACAATTGAAATTACAATTTTACAAATGCAATATTCCTTCTGGCCCTAAAAAACCTTGGCGAATTGTTATGGATATGAATTAGTGCCACTGTAAAATACTATATGCTTCCTATTTCTGTTTTTATGGTTTTAGCTCAAGGCAGAATATGAATGGAGTTGCGAATGACAATATTTTGCATAGGGCAAGCCCAGGCATTTGCCCTATATGTATTTGCTGGAAATAGAACTCTATGCACTTACCCACTGCTATCCAGTTGTAAAGTGTCTGTGCTACTTTTAACATGATGAAATTGGTATACCAATAACTGCCATTTTTAACTTACCTATATATCCCTGTAATATTGTACCAAATGTACCAAGGGCCTATAAGTTGAATTCTGCTAGTGGACTGCAGTACCTTTTGTGCCATCCACTACAGTGACAGTGTAAACCATGGCTTCAGGCCTACCATTGCAGCCTGACTCTGGCAATTTAAATTCCTGCAATTTGATATGCCAAAATAACATCTCTTGACAGGTCAAAATCTTTCTTTTAAATATGTGAGAAAGCAGGACCTGTTTGCAATGTCCACCCACTTTTTGCCCCCCATTTTTTATTCTAGATGCTGGTTTTCTGACTCTGACTGTGCACTGGGCTCTGCTAGCCAGACTCATGACCTGTGCTCTGTGCAAAAGTACATGGTAATTAGATATAATTATGATTGGTACTGACAATCTACCTGTACGTCCCTAGCATATGGTAGGGCGTATAGGTTTAGAGGCCCAGTAGACTTAATGCACTTAGGTGCGCACTACTGTGTTACCTGCTGTAAGTTTGTATAGGTAATATTGCTTTTCAGGCTGCCTTTACATTAGATGAATATGCAAATTCAACTTTCGAATTAAAGGCACTTCCAAAGTCACAAACTACCTTATTTTTACATATAAGTCACCCCTAATATCTCCCCTAGGTGCACCAGGGGTAGGGTGCCTTGTAATTATGAGCAGAGACATTCTAAAATATGTTTTATAAGCCCCGGTGAGGGAAAGACTGCCAAATTTGTTTTTGCCCATTGTAGAAAAGTAGCTCAATAGGCTAACATGGGAATACTTTAAGGATAAATATTGACAGGAGCAAGCTAGAAATATCAAATGATAGTTATGATAAATCCAATGATGTGCCACTATTAGACTTATAGTAACTATTACAGAAAATAAGTGATAGAACTTTCTTTTCTGTCAGCCAAAATCCAGTCTTCCAGCTGCCCTCTCCTGATTAGCCAGCCTCTGCCAGGCTGAGCCAAGCTGTCCTAATGAGGTGTGAAGTGGCCAGCTAGACAGACAAAGGATTTCCTGTGGGTGAAGATCTGAAGCTGCAGAAACAAAAGGCAGGTTGGGGGAGGAGTGGCCGAACTGGTCTTCAAAGGCAGACTGGCTCTTAAGAACAGTACAGGCTCACCCCCACATCCTACACCGCCAGCCACACAGGAGCCCCTGTAATTAGATTAGTGAAGGGGCTGCAAGGGAGTGCCAGAGAATCTTAGCCACACTAGTGGGTTGGCGTAGCCAGATCTAACCCTCCAGGAGAGAGTTTCTCCATTTTGAATTTCGGAAGAATAGTGCTTTCTGGAACAACAATATGCCACTCTTTGGAGAAAGTGGCTATACCATAGGTGGCACCCTGCATCCCATTGGTCAGGGGTGCCCCACTGCTTGACACCCAGGAAAACTGAATAAATATGGGGGAGTTGCCAAGCAACTCATATTTGCTGCCTGGAACAACAAGGAGAAGTACGTCTGCCCTGCTGGAACCCTGATCTGCACCCAAAGACTGCACTCTGAAGGACTGCACCTGCAGCACAATCTGGTACTATAGCCCTAAAGACTTTGCCTGGCTTCACAAGGATTAAGGAGTGGATTTGCTGAAAGCTACAGGTAAACCGAGCCCACCTGCATCCTCTCCACCAAGAAGTCCCCATCCTGGAGTGTGTCCAGTGGACATTAAAGGATTTGACCAGATGCATTGTGAGAATTGTAGTCCCAACATCCCAAGGGCCATCTCACAGCTTCTAGATCCTTGGATTGGTGTTTTGGACACTCTGAACCCACAAGAGGAACTTCAGGAAGAAGTGCCAGAAGTTTGGAGCAACTTTTGTAAAAAGCTCTATAAGATGACCTGTTGCATTGTGGGAGTTGTAATCCCAGACCTCAAGAGGCCAACCAGAGCATCTGAACCCTTGGCTGGTGCTGTGGACCACTTTCCTGCATCAAGAAAAACTTCTGGAATTAAGTGTAAAGAACTCTTGACATTGTCCCTGTCCAGCGCAACTTTCTTTAACTCTTTGAGCGCTAGTTCCTTCTAAGGGCTAGTTTTACTTTTAATCTTTTAAAATTCATATCTCCAGTTCCCTACATTGGAGTTTTGTTGTTTTGGTGTCATTTTAATCATAAAAATATTTCCTATTTCATAAATTGGTGTTGGATTTTTATTGTGTGTTGTGTTTTTACTTATTTAATGTATTTCTGTTTTTAAATCCTTTAAACACCTGCTGGCAGCCAGCTACCAAGTGTTAAGCAAGGGCATAATTTATTGAGACCTTGACTGAACCTTTATTGTGAATGTGGGCTAATTACTAGTGGTAGATCCCTACTTATCACTACTAATAAACCACTTTCCAGCAAAATGTTAATAGGTCACCCCTATTTAGGACATATTGCCCATAGCACAAAGTGCATAATATTTAAAACTAGGACATTTAGAAATCAAGTGTTAAACATTTCCTACAGTGAATGGGCCCCAAAATCAATTTTTACTGTAGTAAGACTGGCCATTCCATAGGAAAACACTGAGAAAAAATTAAATGCAATAATGCTATCTCCGGCTAGGAAATTCTAGAAATTTCATTATTGATCTCTTTGTAATATTTAATAAAATCCCAATACACTGGTGAAGTTGGATTGTAATACATATTAGGAAAAATTTACTTTCAGAAAGATACCTTTTCTCTGCATAAAGCCTCTTGAAGTTAATTTGCATTAGCCTCTAGATGCAGTCCTCTGAGTGCTTACACCTGAATGAGGTGGAAAAACTGCTTTCAGAGCAGAACAAAAAAGATCTGGGAAGGGGTTTCTGGTCCTGTCACAGGATGTCTATTTGGGCAGTGTCCAAGAACTTAGGTAACATCACAGGGGCAGCCTCAGTCACAGGCAGATATCTGATTACTGCAGAGACCCCTTCTTTGTTCCCCCAAAACGACAGACTCCAAGCCCAGTAGTGGGGGATCTGCCCACAGAACTAGATTGAAGTGACCACAGAGGAGGTGGGGCACTTTGGGATTGTTTGCAGTAAGGTGCACAGGAAATGCTGCAAAGTAGGTAGAGCAACCACTGGGAACGTGTACTCCATTAATTAGGGAAGTGCATAGTGGAGAGGTGTGGTGCAGTGGCCAGGGCAGCTGACTTCGGAGCACAGCGCTCACGGTTCGATCCGCGGCTCCGGCGGCAGCTCAGCTCAGCACTATGTGACTCTGGGCAATAGCTCACTTAATTTCCACGACATCCCCCAGTGCCTTGAGACCCGTAATGGTGAGTAGTTCGTGCTTTACAAATACGGATTTAGATTTTTTTTTTTTTTTTACATAGAATCCTGAGAAACCTAGGATTTAGAAACTTTCCTTTGGAGGCTCCAAAGACCTCTGGAGGATCAGGACAACCCTGCCAAGCCAGTCTGGCCAAGGTGCATTGCCACTTGGCTGGTTCAGGTTTCCTTTACTCTGAGCTTTCTCAGTGCAGCAAATTTGATTCAGTGGACCTCGCAGAGAAGGTATCCTGCCATGTGAAGCCCTCTTCGGCTACAGCCTTGCCCTCCACTGTCAGTAACTGAGCTCCAAAAAAGTGACTAATAGCAAACATAGCAATTTTCAACATGTGATGGGACTAAAAGTATCTAGCCTTTGAGCGGCCTTCCTTGGGAGCGAAATCCAAATTTCTCCTGCTCACAGCTTTTCCTGCCAAAAAGTCAACAGCTTCATCTGACAGCTATCTGACCTGAGCAGCCCTCCTCGGCCACAGCTTGATGCCTTGCACTGCAGAAGATTTTGGATTTCCATTTCAGAGAACAAGTCTCAAGGTAAAACTTTTGACTGGTTTCTGTATCCGGCCATTTGACCACATTTGGAGCTTAAAGCTGTTTGGCGCTATTTGCATTTAAAAATTTTACAAATCATATCTCCGGTTCCCCTTATTGGATCTTCGTAATTTTGGTGAAATTTTGTTTATTAAAATTTACTCTGTGTTTCTAAACTGGTTTGGGATTTATTTTGACTTTATGACAGTTTTGGTATATATAAATTCTTCACACATTGCCTCAAAGATAGGCCTGTATGCTCTGTGCCACATCTACCAGAGGATTGTGCTTGTGTTTTTTAAATGACTTTAGCAGTTTACCCTGACAAGGATTGTTACTTTGCATAAGGTGAGTAGTCACTCGCTCAAAAAATAGCCCAATTTCGTACAAGGGGCATAGAACATTCATAACAACCTTCCAGTAAAAAGGCAGCAGGTATATGCATGATGAAGACAACCTGAGCATACGAAAGTAAAACGAGTGTAGGGTCTGGAGAAACTTCCAGATTGGAACGACTAGCATCAAATTATTTCTCTCTTTAATTGAAGGGGAGCTATGACAGATAATATGAAATTATGCATTATTGGTTTTTCCATACAAACAAAGTATTGATATCCATGTCTGTAAAGGTTTCCGTGAGTGGTAAAATGTGATTCACGTAAATATTTAAATAATTCTGGCTGTGTGCTGATGAATGGCACAAACACATTAAAGTATTTATTGTTCTTTCAAAGACACAATCAACTAGAGCCACCTGCAAGAAGACAAACAAGAAACTCAATCGATTTATCATTTGGGAATTTTGTAGTCAAATTTGTTTTTATTTTATTTTTGTTCTTACAAAACATTTTAGCCCGAGAAACTTTTCTGAACGCGCCGAGTATTCTCTGCCAGGACTTCTAAGCATTCCTTCATTTTGGAAATGGACAGAACTACTACTACAAATCACTGGGTTTAAGATTCATGAACCGAGGTACTACATCACAAAATTCACTAGTGACATTTAGAAGAAAATGTTTCATTCTGTGTTCAGTTGGCACGGCTGCAGTTCAAGCTTCTGCTGCACGATACATGGGTATTCACAAAAGAGTGACAGGGTTTAACAAGGAGGGCAGTGACAATTTTGGATGACATATGAGTTGCTTCTATCGCTGATTTCAGTTACTGATTTGCTGATTTCAAAACATTAACAGGAAGGGAAACGTATCAAAATTAGGTCGAACATAGGAAAACTGTTGTATTATGGGCTTGTTGTTAGTTCTTCCATGGAATCATGTTGATGTCACACTGCTTGGGGTGATGACATCACGGGATCCTGTTGATGTCACACTGCTTCGGGTGATGACTTCACGGGATTCCATCCAGGGCCGGCGCTAGGCATGGGCAGAGTGGGCAGCTGCCCAGGGCCCTGCACCTTTAAAGACTCCAGAGTTTCGAGGCCCAGGGGGCCCCCTAAGAGTTTACATTTCTTCTTTTTTTTTCTATCAATCTCCCCTGCTGGCCCGTCTCTGTGGACCTAATGGCTGTATCTGCATGTTGATGACAGCAATTAGAGTGCCATTCCGGGTGAAGGGTGCCCTGCCCCTTGTGAGAAGTTGGCCTGGTATATGCTGTTCACTAATTAAAGTGGACACCTTGCACCAGGGCAAATCGACTCTTATGGTAGATAGGTTAAAGACAACCTTATTGAAAGCTATCCTAGTGGTAGCTATGGAGAGCAGCCTTCAGGCTAAGTCTTGAAGGAATGTAAAGCAGCTTGTTTTACCAGTCTATAATCTCTTGAGTGACCAAATGAAAGAGCACCACACCAGGTATATATTCAAAATATATGTATTTATTGCTAAACACACCCCTCTAGTCTCTTTATGAGGCTAGAGTTCGAAGTACATAAGTTATAAGATATTAATTCACAGTAATAGCACAAATACACGTTTGGGCCCTAGGGGCGTACCAAACCATATACCAATAAAGTGGTATGCGAACCACGACTGAACTAGACACTAGGCCTAGAGCCTCTAGAAGTGCTTGGACCACAAGGAACCACCCAAGGTAGTGACACAGGGGACCCACGGGAGACGCGTGCAGTGTAAATACACAACCGCGATACGCCGTTAACTTCTATGGAGAAAGTCGGGATCGGGAAAATAGAGGAAAGGGACACTTAAAAGAGGACTAGGACAAAACCCTTTGAGATCTAGGACTTTGAAGAGTCTCTACCCACGGGAGCACCGGAGTACTCGTGTTACCTCACCCAGGGAAGCCGGGTGCATAGGTGCCTTTCGGGGTCGGGTTTCGTCGTCGATTCGAATGGCGATCTGCTGCAAAGTGCTGCTGGCGGCCAAGAGAAAAGTGTCCGGGTGGATCCAAGAGTGGATCGGAGTTCTGGTGAACCTGAAAGCAGAGAGGACAGAGTCTCGGTCACTAGCCAGTGACCAGGAAGGCGATGGACAGATGCCCACCGATGTCGAGTGCTTCAGGTGCGTTGACGGTCGTCTTGACTCTTCAGCCACGAGGTCCGGGAGGCGTTGTCGGCGACCAGGAGCAGGATTCGGGCTGGTGCTCGATGTCTGTCGAGTGCTGAGGTGTCGGCGACCGGATTGGACCCAACAAGCCTTGGCAACGGCAAGTCTCGAGTAAGATGTAGATTGTTGATGGTGCAGAACAGCAAGGTCTGTGGAACTCACCCAGCAAGGGTAAGTGAGGGCAGGCCTGGAGCAACCAGGGTGCCAAGTAAGGAAAAGATTGGCCTTCGTTAAGGGCTATTAGCCAACGGGCTAGCGACCGCGAAGGAGCCTCGTGACGCCGCACGTGGAGCTGGCTTACAGGACACTCGTGGAGTGGAGGCCAGTGATCTTTGGTGCAGGTGGTGCTGGAGGCTAGGGCTACTCGGAGCCCAAAGCACGACTTCTTGGGAGACCCAGAAGATGATGCACTTGCAAATGTGCTCGGTGTCCAGGGGTCACGGTCTCAAGTCACCCACGATAGCCACGGGCCTCAGCTTTGCTGGGGACTCAGGGTAGCCTCGGCGAAGTCTGAGAATCCACCTCTGGTGATGCGATGACTTCGGCGTCCGACGGGAGCTTCAGAAATGCGAACCGGACAGATGCTTCTTTGGTGCCTGCCAAGCAGGGGAGTCACTCCTTGACCCCAAGGGAGATTCTTCAGTCCTCTAATCTTGTCGTAGAGCGTCGAAGGTCCAGGATTCAGTTTCAGAGTTTCGTCCAGGTGTAATCTAAAGTCCCAAGGACTGGGTTCCTACCTTTATTCTAAAAATAGGGGCTGGACTACTCTGTGGCCCCACCTATGGGTGGGTCAGGGCAGAGGGGTGGATACACCCCTTTCCCTTTGTCCAGTTCGCGTCAAAGCAGGGGCTGCAAGCCCCTGATCCGGTTTGAACTGGGGTATGCACAGGGACACCAAATGTGCCCCCAGTGCAGGACTTCAAAGCACCCGAAAGTGCTCCCGCCCAGCCCCAATACACATTGTCCTGTCTGGGGAGGTGGTCACACCTCCCTGGGACAGGAAACCTATTGTCCAGGCCTCCCCTGCCGGAGTTTCGTCCAGCAGCAGGAGGCCAGACTCGTGTCTGTGGCAGCAGCATCCATTTTGTGATGCCAGGGCTCTGGAAAGAAGTTACCGGACTAGTCAGAGTTAACATGTCTTTCCCTCTAGAAGGGTGGAATGCTACCCCCGCCGCCAGGATTGGCGGGGGGTAGTATTCCAAGATGTTTGACACCAAACACGACATGTTTAGGTGCAGCCATTCCAAAGTTAGCATTTTACCGCAAGGATATAATGCGCTTAAGAGTATATGGTCAGGCTGCACTACAAACAGCATCAGAGAGGGTCTCCGAACGCTGCAGAGGGGCCCTGCTCATGCAGGGGCACCCTCTCACATAGGAACCATGCACTCTGCCTTTAGGATTGATAGGGCCTGCCTTAGGAGTGACTTATAGGTTTATATGTGTGTATGTAGTTCGTGATATAGGTAACCTATATCACAGTAAGGGGTGCATGCACCACCTTACCCAGGGTGCAGTAGCAGACCTGTGGTGTCAGTTTGGATGGCCTTCCAGGGGTGGCATAATACATGCTGCAGCCCCTGGCAGGCCTCTGAGGTACCTATGCCCTTGGTACATAGTATACCATATACTAGGGACTTATAAGGGCACTCCAGATCCCAATCAGAGATGTACCTAAGGCACATGGAAACCATTTTAGAGAGGAAGCAGCTAGGCTGGGGTTCTGATTAGCAGGGCCCCAGCCAGACTAATGTCGAAACACAGTGAAGCATCAGCAAAAAGTGGGGGTACCCATGTGAAGCAGATCCTACTCTCCTACACCCCTGTATCAATGAAAAGCAGAATATCCTGCTTGGCGCATCACAATGAAAACTGCTCACCTAGGACAAGTGGAAAGGGAGCAGAGAGGCAAATAAAATGTGAGACAAACGGAATAAAGTTTGGGGGGGAGCAGATAGGTGTGAGTACAGCAGTGAGACCTGAGGTGCACACAGAGGAGCAGAATCGACATGTAAAAGTGGATGGAGGAGGGTTTAAAGTGTGCTGGGTCACTCAAGGCTTAGACCCGGTAGTAAATTAATATGGACATTGAAAAGGGGCCCTATATTCATGTCCTCATCAAACACATTGTTCCAGTGTCTGCACAATGAATGAGAATTCTAAAAAGCAGGTGATGAGACGGGCCCGCTCTCCATTTTTACCCTCATCCTCAGAGTGAAAAAAAAAATATTACCTCTGCAGCAGTGCCACACTTCGCTACCTTTAACCCCTTCGCCGCGGCGCGAATTTCGCTGCGGTGCGAAGGGGGGGTGGGGTTGGGCGTGGCGCTCAGGTACTCAGGACGGCTCCCGGCCATCATAAATCACGGTGGGCGTGTGCTCATGACGGCCGGGAGCCGTCCGAACTTCGCCCACTAATTAATTCTCCCGCACAGGCGGGGAATTAACACCGCGTGGGAGGAGCGGCAACGTTCGGACGGCTCCCGGCCGTCATGAGCACACGTCTACTGTGACTCATGACGGCCGGGAGCCGTCATGAGCACCGAAGGAGTTAATGTAACTTCAATGAGACTCGTTATAGTTCTTTCACAGTCTCATCATGTCAGAACTGGAGCATTTTCAATATTATATACAAGGAAGCAGTAGATGTTGCTTATTCATCTTATGCAACTAATTACCACTGACAAAGCCAATAGTTCTGGCTTGTTGTAGCTGTAATGTTACTGGTTGTATTATTTATCTGGAGGCAATGAATGAAGCAGCAAAAGACCAGCCGGGCGGCACGCTATGCTATGCACAGATTTATATAGCTTACATGTTTTAAGCCACGCCCTTAATTACATCAGCCATGCCCCTTTGAAAGACCCCCCAGTTTTTTCATCCCACTTAAAGCCCTGCTGTCAGGTCAGTATGTAGATCGGTGTTTTGGCTAGTTGTTGACCTGCTTTATGGTCAGGAGAGCCGGTTTTTACAGTTGATGTTTATGATATTAAAGCAAACATTTCCTGTAGCAAACTCAAATCAGTGCAGTCTTCCATACCTTACAAAAAACGTATACAGCATGTCTTTACAAGTTGAAAACTGCAATAGTTTGTAAACATGGGACACTTTTCTAGCTAACTAACTCACTAATGGGGGCCCCTTTATTTTGGTCCAGGGTCCTATTTTCTGTCCCAGTCTGATGCTGCATGTTAGGCAGGGCCACTGGAATGATGCGATTGTGCGGTTGCAGCGATTTCTGCATAATTATGCATTTGCCACATTTGCCACATAATCCATCATCTGCTGCATAATCTACAGATTTTAACAATAAAATTGCTTTCTATCTCATACGGTTCAAAAGTTACTAAAAATGCAGCGACACGTCTTGCCGCATGTGGGAAGGCCCTTTGAAAAGCTGGAATAGTCAACACTCTGTTCCCACTGCTAAATGTGGGTGTTAAATTGGTACTAATGGGGTGCAGCCAATGCCCAAACAGTGCTACCAAGTTTAACAAGCATTTGCAATGCAATAGGTCTCGGGTTTGCGAGAGTTTGAGCTATTGGCATTGTAAATGACAATGCTTTTTATTTATGTGTTTTGAAAACGTGCAAGCGGTGTTTATAGTCCTTGCTTACGAGAAGCAACGCTGGCAGTAACTGCGCCTCTTTTACTGCCAGCCTTGCTTCTATAAGTAGAAAGTGCGTATTTACACACCGTTTGCAAGTTTTCAAAACTCAAATAAAAGGCGTTGTCATTTACAATGCCAATAGCTCAAACTCTCGCAAATGCGAGACCTATTGCATTACAAATGCTTGTTATGATTTTTCGAGGCCTGAAGACTTATGTTTTCCAGTGTGGGACACTGGGAGTAACTTGCCAGTGACTACTTTTGGGTCCAAAAGGGTCCCTCAAAATAAGTATTGGCCTTTAGCCAATCATCATACTGATATCATCCATCATATGAGCCTTTCAATTAATTGGAAACGATTAGAGATGAGTACATACTTTACTAATGGACGTGTGTTGCTGGATGTCTATGACCTTACAGGTTTTTGTGTCATTTGTGAGAAGCATATACTCCCCACTAAGAGTAGCATGATATTTATAGTCCACCTTGTAGTGCATGATTACAAGTGTTCCACATACAAATAATGGTGAGACACACATCATCATTAGCGCATTTTCAGCATAATGGCCCCGACAACAATGTCCTGTTTTTTGCAGATACTCATCAATAAGACAGGTGATATCAAGAATTTCGTTATCAGAATAAGCATGAGTAAATGCATGGCATGATTGTGAGGTACATCTCCACAGTCATATGAATTAAGGAAATTCATGTTAGTAATTAGTGTGGTACTTGGATGGTCCTGACAAAAGCTGGAAGACCTTTTATGCCAATAAAATTAAAAAAAGCTGAAACATGTTGACCTAGGGGCGGGTAAGCCATTACGCAGATGCTTGAGCAAACCCTGAGACATTGTTAGTGCTGCTGAGATGCCTTGGTCCACCTCAGCGAATTACTTTGCTTTGCAAGTAATTGATGTGGTGGCTCAATTTCAGACTTTTGAAGCTCGAGAAGTGCAGCAGGCTTGGAATTAGGGTCATTTGATGTTATTAATTGTTGGCACGATATGGTAAAACATTTTTGTACCAGTAATTAATCTTCAGGCTGAATGAAGGACCGCTTTCAGAGGCGTTAAAAAATGAATGGTTTTTGACTACTACCATCAGTGCTGGAAACTAGGGGGATTGCGCTGGATCCCGGTTGCGGCAGCTCTTTCTGGGCCGGATCTGGGATCCGCCCGACCCAGGGAAATATGCTTAATTTGTCCTGGCATCTTTTTCTGACACCAGGACACAATTCAGCAACGCCCGAACATCATCTCCATTCGGTTTGGTGCAGCAACCTGCAAGCAGGGAGGCGGCTTTCTTATTTTCTCACCAGCCTTCCTTTTGTTCAAGTACCGTCCTGAGTGGGAGACATCTGGAGCCTACCACCTCGATGCAGTGGAAGGAAACAAAGGCACATAGCTTATCACTTCACTTGTACTTCAGAGAAACTGAGACTTGGAGGAAGGTTTTCGACTTTGGTCCACACCCCTATGTAAGAGATGTTTGTGCATTGTAAGAACGCAAGATTTATCTGCGTGTATGAGTAATTAAACTAACAATGATTGAAATGGAGCTAACTAATTAATTTTTTATTTACTTCTTTTATAGCACTACTCATCCCAGTGTAGGGTGTCAGAGAACTTTGCATCACATAGAGAAATAAAATAAATCATACGTGTGTGAATCAATGAACATGAAACGTTATGTAAGACAATGCATGATGTTCGAATCACATATCCATACTTACCGACATTATAGGTTAAGAGTGAACGGTAGGGAGAAACACCAAGTCAAGATATAAAAAGTAATAATACAGTGTTTGGGATTGTCTCTACTGACAAGACGTTATTAATTCTCATAGGAACCTTTCTTTTCAAGTTTAGAATAAAAACATGTTGAGAATTAAAAACAATAAAGATCTAAACCCATAATTTACAGTTTGCATGCAGTACCTTGGTGCCGGTAAATAGATCACTGTGCTATATTAGAAGGAATGCAATTTATGAACTGGGAGTAACAAAACGATCTCAGTGTCAAAAGCAATAGCACACTTACAGATCTGTGACCTGCATGCTACACGATGTGCTTTGCAGGAGGCATATTAACCCTTCTATGCAACTATATGAGTCAAAACTGTGATTGGGCGAAACGCAGAACTCCATTAACGACCAGAGTTATCTTACCACTATTATAATCTCCTCAACATTGCTGAGGACAGAAAGATCTGTGCAGCAGGTGTCTTAATATATAAAATATTTTAAAACGCATCCTCTTGTGAAGTAAGCTGGAACAGATTTACTTTCACTTTACTTATTTCACTTTTCACATTTGCCCTTGGTGTCAATTTCTTTGTAGCAGATTTTTTTTTCAAATAAATGTATTAATTGACGGTCAGACTCCGCTTTTCAAGCTCCGCCCCTCATGACTCAACTCCCCTTTCCTCTGCCACACCTTGACCCCCCACCCCCAATTTATGGGTTCGCGGAGCAAATTGGTTATAACTGCAGTACTGGCTAGTATAGCTGATTTATCAGAGAGCCAGATACCATGTGTCCTCGAACTTACGTAATGACCAACACATGCTGTTAAAAAACAGGCCATGCTGCAGAGATTATCAGCGTTCCTTCCAATAAACATCAGCTATGTCGAGGCTCAGCAATGCTTTCGTTCACACAGAAATTCAAATCATCCATCTACTGCACTTACCACTTGCTCTCCCAGTAGGCGTCCCCACTCTGGGGGTCATACACAGTCCGTTCAAAGATTGGCGCGCTTTCTTGTACAGTAAACCCGAGAGGCAGGGCTACTGATCACCTGCCACAAACAAAACTTCCCACTTGCGGACGTCACCTCAGGCGCAACAAATTAGAAATGGAGAATTGTGTCACGTGGTTTACCGGAAGTCTCCCTTCCAAAGGACAGGGGCACACTCGTTGCCATGCTAGTGTCCTGTAGGAGGCGGGACTTTAGGTCATAAGGGGGACACACACAGTCATGGAAGAAGGGGGAGGTTGATATCAATCAATCAATCAATCAAGGGTTTGTTAAAGCGCGACTACTCCCCCGTAAGGGTCTCAAGGCGCTAGGGGTGGGGGGGGTGCAGGTTCCATCCATCAAGGAGGGGGTCTGTCGAAGAGCCAGGCTTTGAGGTTTCTTGCGAAGATGGGGAGCGATGTTGTCTGTCTGAGGTGGAGCGGAAGGGCGTTCCATGCTTTGGCCGCGAGGAAGGAGAAGGAGCGGCCTCCCGATCTGGTCTTTCTGGTGCAGGGGACCACGGCGTAGGAGAGCTGGGCTGATCGTAGGGTCCTTTGGGGTGCGTGGAATTTGAGTCGGTTGTTCAGGTATGCCGGTCCGGTGCCGTGGAGGGCCTTGTGTGCGTGGGTGAGCATCTTGAAGGTGATTCTCGCCTCGACAGGGAGCCAGTGGAGTGTGCGCAGGTCCTGGGAGATGTGGCAGTGTTTTGGCAGGTTGAGGACCAGTCTTGCTGCGGCGTTCTGGATGTTCTGTAGCTTGCGGGTGAGGTTTTTGTTTATTCCGGCGTAGAGTGCGTTGCAGTAGTTGAGTCTGCTGGTGACCAGGGCGTGAGTGACGGTCTTTCGGTGTTCGAGGGGGATCCATTTGAAGGTCTTACGAAGGAGGCGGAGGGTGTGGAAGCAGGAAGACGAGACAGAGTTGATCTGGCGGTCCATTTTGAGCTCGGAGTCCAGGATGATTCCCAGGTTGCGTGCGTGGTCCGTGGGGGTTGGCGGGTTTCCGAGGGTGGGGGGCCACCAGGTGTCGCTCCAGGCATCGGGGTTTGGGCCCATGATGAGTACTTCTGTTTTGTTGGTGTTTAGTTGTAGGCAGCTGTTTTTCATCCATTTGGCGACGGCTTCCATGCCTTCTCGAAAGTTGCATCTGGCGGTGTTGGGCTCGTTGGATAGTAAGAGGATGAGCTGGGTGTCGTCTGCGTATGACACGATGTTGAGTCCGTAGGTTCTGACGATGGGGGCGAGTGGAGCCATGTAGACGTTGAAGAGCGTCGGGCTGAGGGAGGAGCCCTGGGGGACTCTGCAGGTGGTAGGTGTGGGGTCCGAGAGGAAAGGGGGGAGTCTGACCCGCTGCGTCCTGCCAGAGAGGAAGGAGCGGATCCAGTCGAGGGCCTTGTCCTGGATTCCTGCGTCGTAGAGTCTGCGTATTAGGGTGCGGTGGGAGACTGTGTCGAACGCCGCTGATAGGTCGAGGATGATGAGGGCTACTGTTTCTCCTTTGTCCAGTAGGGTGCGGATGTCGTCTGTTGCGGCGAGGAGGGCGGTTTCCGTACTGTGGTTTTTTCTGAAGCCGGATTGGGAGGAGTCGAGGATGTTGTGTTCTTCAATGAATGTGGCGAGCTGGCTGTTGATGGCTTTCTCGATGACTTTCGCTGGGAATGGGAGCAGGGAGATGGGTCTGTAGTTTTTGAGGTCGGTGGGGTCCGCTGAGGGTTTCTTTAGGAGGGGGTTGACCTCGGCGTGTTTCCAGTCGTCGGGGAACAGGCGGTCGCCAGGGAGCGGTTGATGGTGTGGCGGAGCATGGGTGCGATGGTGTCGGCGGCTCTGTTGAAAATGTGGTGGGGGCAGGGGTCCGTGGGGGCCCCTGAGTGGATTGACTTCATTGTCTTCAGTGTGTCTTCGGTGGTGAGGGCTGTCCAGTCGTCAATCGCTGGTTTCCAGGTGTCGGGGGTGGTTGGTGAGGGTTCAGTGTGTTGGTTGTCTTCGTCGAAGTTGTCGTAGATGCTCTTGATTTTGTGGTGGAAAAAGGTGCTGAGTTTGTCGCAGAGGTCTTGTGAGGGAGGGATGTCGGTAGACTCGCTAGTGGGTTGGGCGAACTCCTTGATGATGCTGAAGAGTTCCTTGCTGTTGTGCGCGTGGGTGGAGATTCTGTCTTCAATCGCTTTTTTCCTCGTTTCTCTGATGAGTTGATGGTGGGCGTTGGTGGCGGCTCTGAAGTTGTCGTGGGCTTCTGTGGATTTGATGTTCCTCCAGGCCTTTTCGAGGCGGCGGCATGTGCTTCTGGACTCTCGAAGTTCGGTGGTAAACCATCTGGCTTTCTTGGCGCGGGTATTGTTGTTTTTCTTGAGGGGGCTATGGTGTTGGTGCTGTCCGAGATCCATCTATGCAGGGTTCGGGCTGCGGTGTTGGGGTCGTCGTTTTCCGCGATGGTTGGGGTGGAGTTGTTGAGTGAGGAGGTGAGCTGGTCGTCGGTGATTTTGGTCCAGTTTCTTCGTGGAAGCAGGTACTGGTGTCTGTGGATGGTGGGTGTTCTGAAGGTGAAGTGGACGCAACGATGGTCGGTCCATGGGAGTTTGGTGGTGTGGCTGAAGGTGATGGAGTTTCATGTAGTGAAGAGGGGGTCGAGGGTGTGTCCTGCTGAGTGCGTGGGCTCGGTCACGATCTGGCGCAGTCCAATGTTGTGGAGGTTGTCCAGGAGGGATGTGGTGTTGGGGTCCAGTTGGTTGTCGAGGTGGAAGTTGAGGTCTCCCAGCAGGGTGTAGTTGGTGGATGCGATGGCCTGCGGGGAGATAATGTCCGTGATGGAGTTGGCGAAGGGTCCGCGGGGTCCAGGGGTTGGTAGATGAGGGTTCCTCAGAGGGTGGCGGTGGGGCTGGCCAGTATCTTGAAGTGAAGGTGTTCCATCAGTTCTGTGGGCTCGTCAGGGAGTGTGCTCAGGCGGAGGCTGGATTTGTGGACGATGGCGATTCCTCCTCCTGGGCGGGTGGGGCGGTCCTTCCTGGAGATCTTGTATAGTATACATATAGTATAGATATAGTATCTGTACAAACGCTGCTCTGCCACAAAGGGGCTTCTCAGTTGCTTGAGGGATTAAAGAGAATTGGTATATGTCTACACTTCCGTATACCAGCTGTCGATGTTTCCGTTTTTACATGCTGTTGAACTTTTAGCAAAGTGGCTATGCCGCTTGTACACACTGCCCTTTTCGAACGGCCGGCATGAGCTGGTTGGTGGGGGGGAGAAACAGACATGAGGGCGGGGGAGAAAGATGAAGCAGTAAAGGCCGGGGTTTTTAAAGATGGCTATACGGAATGCTGCTAGCGAGCTAGAACGAGCAGGATGGGGTAGGGGAGCAAGGGAAATGAAACACGCACACATAGGAAACACAGAGGAGCCGAACGCGGGAATTGAAAATTGAAACTAGCCTTGTTTCATATCAACTGTTATTTCTTACATTCATTTTTGAAGGAAGTAATTATAGTTTCAAGATGGCTGCCTTATTTCTTAATGAAAGCAATTCAATTTCCATTTTAGTTTTCTTCTGCTTCTATGACCGCACATTACTATTATTATTGTTAAAAAACAATCGTGATTCGGGTTATATGACGTACCTATATATGCAGACTCGGAAAGCAGAATTCCGTTATCAAAGAGGTTTCTACTAAGGTTTGATCTGCTTGATTTCATCCCTCCAGTTGCTATTGAGCCTGAATCTTAAACATACATTACAACATTTTGGAAGAGGAAAGTGGACGAATAAACCAGTGGTGCGCGCGCACCACAGAGGAGCGGGGGGGAAAGGGAGCGTGGCAGCGAGGCGAACTCGCGCTGCTGCACTTGCTAGCCACCGATGGGAATGGGCGGAGCAAAGGCGGGACATGCGCCCACCTTTGCCCAATTGCGTGCATTACTTTTTTTAAAAAAAATACGCTAAAGCCAATGGTAGCCGCCGAAAGCAAAACCACACGCACGAGCGTGTGGTCAGCTTTCAAAGGCCCATACAAGAGGTCTCGGGCTGCGTGAGCAGGGCTGCGCACTGCAACGCTAGGCCCGAGACCTAAAAATGGCAAAAACATGAAGTAATACTATTTCAAAATGTGCCACATTATGCCGCATAATTTACCTTTTCTTGCTGCATAATTTACTCACCCTGCCACATAATTTAGCCCTCTCCTGCCGCATAATTCTAACAGTCCTGATGTTAGGGTAATCCATGGCAGTGATTTTGTTCCTGTGTATATTTCCCATTCTTTACTTAATCATGCATTCCCCAAGAGTGGTAGCTATTTCCAGCATGTGTGTTTCTGTATATCATTTCACAGCATATTACTCTTGGATGATGCACCCTTTGTCGCCTCCAGGTGTTTACACAGGCTACAGTTGAGCACTTTGGAGTTGAGGCTGCAGGCAGTAAAAATTTCACACTGTGCCTGTCTGTGGGTCAAAAAGGTGTTCAGATTATATGATCATTGAAAATATGGCTTCTCTGCTGAGCACAAAGAGCAATGGTCCTGCATTCCAGTTGTGATTCTATGCAAATATGTGTGAAGGAGCAACGTATTGGTCAAA
This sequence comes from Calotriton arnoldi, assembly GCA_963921515.1. Classification (NCBI taxonomy): domain Eukaryota; kingdom Metazoa; phylum Chordata; class Amphibia; order Caudata; family Salamandridae; genus Calotriton; species Calotriton arnoldi. The sequence continues at coordinate 239,733 of CAWUFW010005295.1, forward strand.
ACAACAAGGTGAAAGTAAAATAATTTATCGTTGTTACTCATTTAGCTTAAACAGCTAACAACCATTGACAAAACCAATACTCCTGGCTGTTTTTAGGTGTATGTCAGTTGTTGTGTTATATTTCTGGATTCAATCACAGAAAGCACAGAGAGGAACCAAAGTACCAGTCCGATGGAACACTATGGGAATCACAGAAATTTAAATTATGTGTTTAAGCTACGCCCTTATTTACATAGTCCACACCCCTTTTAGAGACCCGCCCATTTTTTTCAGCCCACTTAAAGCCCTGGGCTCATGGAAAGATAGACTGGGAGAAGAGGAGAGATAGATGTAATGTGCAGAATCAATGCAAACAAGGTGGTAGAGAGATGAGGTGAAGGGCATTGCATGCAAAAGACAACAATGTAAGAGGAACAGAATTCACGCAAAAAGGTAAGAGGCAGGGAGACTGGTGAACTTTGAAATGTAGAGGTCCCTAATAAAACATACAATAATTTGTGTTGTGCCAGGCAACCTTTACCCTTCCCAGTGTTTTGGGGGATTCACCATCCCCAAGATTACTTTGAAAAGTGGCAGAAGATAGTATCTGTGGCTCAGTTTCCATAAAAGGTGGTCATGAGGCCACATGTGTGATCTATTCTAACTAGTATGAATTGCACTCCTGTCTTTTCCCTTCTCCCATCTGTAATCCCGACTTTCCCATGTGCTCCATTTTACCCTTTCAATCAATACACTTTCCTGTCTGCAATATTCTCCCCCAGTAATCACCTCTCCTCATTGTGTACTCTTCTCTAGTGTGCAACATGATCCAGCGCCAATCAGGGATCGATAATCAATAAAACACAATCATTGGCCCATACACATACACCCAACACATATATCCCTGATAGAACTGTTTCAAGTTTAAACGTTAAATCAGTTGTTCATAAACTACAGGCTCATCCTAACACATTAGATACATAATTGAACCTGTGATCAAACTCTCTTTCCTCTGGTCGATGGACCATTAGTTGAAGAGTTGATGGTAATAATTAGAGACTAACTATCGATCTATTCTACTAAATAAAGCACAAACTCAGAATAAGGTTAATAGTATTTATCGCAAATAATGTGAAGGTAAATGCTCATCATGTACAGTTTTACAAGGCAAACAAAGAATAAATCACAGAGAGAGAACATTTGTCAAAGCGAAATGATATCAAACTCGAATCACAATGAATAGAAATGCAATGAAGTAGTGGATAAATGAAGAGACATAAGTTTCAGAGACAAATATACTTTTGCAAATATTTATGCAAAATACAGGTTTTAGCCATACTAACCTAAATATTTAGTGGAAAATCTACCCCTGTCCACGAGAATAGATGAGGGTTCCCCGGGAAAGATTCAGGGAACAAAAAGTAGGACAGGAACAGGAAACAGGTAGGCCTCTATCTGCATACAGCAAACCGACAGACAGCGACGTTCTCCCCTCTCTAGCTTCTTCAAAGGCACGAGCTCTCGAGCTGTTCAGCTAGCATATCACCCCCCAGACACCCCAGTTATATTCTAAAAACCTACATGTCCATCCCACCATTGTAGCAACATTTTCAGAATTTTAGTCTCTCATTGGTCAATTTAGGGGGCGTTCTATCACACCACCATAGTCACGTCCATGGTTTCACAGCATTCATTGTTTTATATATATATATATATATATATTTTTTTTTAACAAGTACGTAATCCACGTTTCATAAATACAACTTCCTTCGATTTGTAACATGTTTCAAAACTCTACATTTTTATTGTCCGCCTCTGCAGCTTCCGTGGAAGAAGTTTGTACAATTTGCGCATGATCTCACCGCCAACCTTCCGTTACTTGGCAGACATACAATGGATCTCGAAGGTCGTCAACATCGCCTTCTTCATTTCTCTCTCAGAGCTTGATTTTCAGCTTTTATTTGACTTTCTTCTTATTAACCCTTAACTCGTCATGCAACGATGTAAGCCTATGTGAGCTTCTCTATGATGAATAAAACACAGACATTTATTAATTTCATGAAATATAATTCTCACTGTTTACCACCCACCATTGCACTATCCCACGTTATTCGTCTAATAAAGCATTAACGCACAGAAAGCTGCATTATTGTTATTTTAATTTTTAAGCAGAACGTGATTGCGGCCTAGTTTTTCATGCATTAGTCCACGCATTAGTGCACGCATGCGCACAAGCATTTCTCCGTGTTTTCGTGTTTTTGCATGTTAGTTTCACTGCACACTGTTAGTAAATGTTACCGAGGAATTAATCTGAGCAGGTGTTACTTTCTCAAACCCCTGCTCCATCAATTCCCCCCTTTGATGGCATTTTTGAGCCATCACAAAAATCTCCATCATATTAATCACCACCTTTATTTTTATCTAAAGGATTGTACGCTTTTCTCGTTTTGCCATTTTCTCATCTAAGTCTTACATCATTTCATAATAATTTCCTTTCATATCTTCTAGTTCTATTTCTTCTCTTCTTCTTTTCCTAGCTCTACGTTTTTTGTCTACTTCTGTCATTTCCTTCTTTCCACATCTACCCTTACGACATTTATTTGCCATTATTATAAACAGAATCACTACAGCTATTGAAATAATTGGTATTAGTATTTTACCTAATAAACTACTCCCAAATGTGGAAAACCATCTACCCATAGAGGAAAAACTCTTACCAAGTTTCTCCCAAACACCGTCAACCTCCTGTTTAGTCAAATCTTCATGTAATTTTGTAATATTCTTTATATATCCCTTCAGACTTTTACTTTTATCAGGTATATAAGTACAGCAGTGTTGTATTTTCAACATGCCACAGACTCCACCCTCTTTTGCCAATAAAATATCGAGGGCAAGTCGATTTTGCAAAACCATTGATCTAATTGCAACCATTTCAGTATCATTCATTAGGAGCCCACCAGCAGTGTCTGTTGATAAACGATCAACCACTTTGGACAATTTCTGAATTTTATGCAAATTTAGAATGACTCCAACTGAGAGTATCAGTGCACCAAAAATATCACCAATTATTTCTGAAAAACTTGCTCTCCTTTTACGTGTTAGTCCATGCATTATTTCATTGATTCTATTATTTCTATCTACATGGTATACCTTAGGAAATACGATCCCAAAGTAACAACTACCATACCATTGTGCTGGCAACCTATAGTAAGCATTCTTACCACACACATAATATACTCCTGGAAATACAGGATCAGTTCCACCTTTCAATCCCCAACCGCCAGTTATCAGAAAAGTGTGATCACATTCACTAGTACCAATGAAATAATTATTACAGTCAGTTTTTTGTCTAAGTAAGCAAAGTTTCCCTTTATGATACCAATCCAGAGACATTCCAGCGTAAGTCTCGCCTTTCTTATAATTCCCCTCTATAAAAACCCATGGTGGTACATGTGACTTCTGTTCAGCAGCTTTCCTTTGAAAATCCTGTCTTCTATCTTCAACCATGTTAATGAATTCTTTCTCTTCAGCCCGCAAACTACAAGTCAGATTATTTCTATGAGCATATACTGTATCTATTGTCTGTGTAATATGAAAAAATTCTCCCATGTATCCCGCATTTCTATTACTATACACCTTATTCATATCTTTTTAATAGGAATTTCTGAAAACACGAAATCCATATTTGAATAGTAGTACTGCAACTTCCACCTCACGTAAAAAAGACTTGTTAGAACACTACATGATACGCCATATGTTAAAGGAAGGTGATGGTAAGTCACCCCCTCTGAGACAGACGAAGGTAATTGCATGCACACTTAACAATCTCTCACATCCATTGCGTCCACATACTCATCTAACAATTTGGTAAAGACATGTAACGAGAAATCACTAATTGATTTATCATGATGATAAATGCTATCATCAACCTGATCATTGTTAGTTTTAGGAGTTTCTTTAATAACAGGGTCCATTCTTTCACTAATCACATTATTAGTATTATTCTTGATGTTAGTTACCATTAGAATAGGTACAAAGACAGTTAATATTAACCATATTAACATTAATAGCAAGACACTACATAAGCAAGCTTTGATACATCTACGTTGAAAACGAGGTTCTTAATTTCCAGTCACCATATCTTCTGCCATTTTGTATAGTATAAAAAATAAAAATCTAAGAAAAACCTAACAACTTTCTAAAAATTGACAAACTTGTCCAAAAACCACCGGAAAATAGCATATCCAACACTTCAAGAAGAAAGCTTCTTCTTTACCCCACTCTTTTTTTTTTTTTTTTTTTTATATATAAGAGTCTTCTTCAGGTCATCTGGAACTTCCCAAATATTTTCACTGAATTTTGTTGCACCTTAATGTTTCACTGTTTTCTTTTAAGGTGGTCTCAATTTGCTTTCATCAATTTGCTCGCTACCAGTACCAGCTTCTCTTTCTATTTGATCTGTGCTCTCAATTTCCTCCACTACAATATATGTCCATTCAGGAGCTTTGTATTTTCTTTTTGGGACTCTTATTCTCTTTGTTCTTTGTACTGATTCTTCCTCTGATTCTTCTTGTTCAGTTTGACTTGATACTTCATTTATTTGTTCTGGTCTTCTCTTTTCAATAGTGTATGTCAGTCTTTTTACTCCACTTGGCCAATTGTCACCCTTTTTTGCTCTCTTAGCTTGAACCACTTCTTCACCCTTTCTTTCTGGTTCACAGGCTCTTTTATTTAGTCCCTTTCTCTGTTGAACTTGCTCTTGGTCTTCTGTAACTTCCTTTTCTACTTGCTCAACAGCAGTCTTACGAGACCCAGTAGCTGGTGCCCACTCTACTTGGCTTGTGCTTGGTTGTTCATCATCATTTTGCTTGTCAGACTCTGTCACTCTAGATTCTTTAGCTTCACAACCTTCAGCTTCTGGTTTCTTATTTGTATTCACCAGTTGCTGCTCACCTTCTTTTTCAAGTGGACTTGGGACTCTTCTGGTATGACTTGCGTGGATCCAGTTTGGCAAGCCATCACACTTCACTGCTGTTGTTGTCACCAAAATAATCTGGTAAGGTCCATGCCACCTGGGTTCTAATCACAACTTCCTCAAGAACCCACTCTCCTGGACTCAGATCATGTGCTTGATCCGGCTGTGTTGTGGTTGCAATTTCTCCAACCTGATGAGACACAGAACGCACCAGATCAGCCAATCCTTTGCAATAATCAAGCACTAGATCATCAGAAATATTCATCAGTTTGTTTGCTGGTACAATTGCTTGTCTCATTGCTCTTCCCATCAGCACTTCATGAGGACTCAATCCAGTCTTTTTATCTGGGATACTTCTAAAACTCATCAATACCAGGGCTAAAGCATCAGGCCACTTCAGTGTTGTGGATACTTTTCCCAGTCTCGATTTTATAGTGACATTAATTTGCTCAACCACTCCAGATGCTTCTGGTCGATAGGCACAATGCAGCTTCTGCTCAATCTGTAGTGCTGCACAGATCAACCTAATTATCTCATTATTAAAATGAGATCCCCTATCTGTCTCTAAAGTGACTGGAAAACCAAACCTTGGAATCAGTTCTCTTAGAAGCAACTTCGCAACAGTCAAACTATCATTCCTTCTTGTTGGATAAGCTTCTACCCAACGAGAAAACAAGCAAACAACAACTAACACATATTTTAGTCCGTTACATGGAGGAAGCTCGATGAAATCAAGCTGGAGCCTCGTAAATGGTCCTGCTGCTTTTCCAATTCATCCCCAACTTATAACTGTCTATCTGCCTGGATTTTTTTGCTGACAAATAGCACACCTTTGGCATAAACTCTCTGCAATGACTCTGAACTTAGGGTTATACCATGACTGCTTGAAGAGCCTAATCATTGCATCTCTTCCAACATGTGCAATTCCATGGTATACCCTTGCCATTTGGGATAGTAAAGAATCTGGCATAACTAGTCTTTCATCTATATACACCCAAACTTCATCTTCTGCTCTCTTCTTGCAGCCTGATTTTTTCCAAATTTCCTTTTCCTCATCACTTACCTCTTCTTGTAACTGTCTAATCTCATCCCACGTTTCCCAGGAGGAAAACATCAGGTGGCAATTAGTATTTTTCTTCTCCACCACTCTGTTTATTGCAATTGAATTTTCTGCACAGAAACACGCTACTTGATCAGCGTATCTGTTGCCGCTTGTCACATAATCATTTACTGACTTATGTGCAGAACATTTGACTACTGCAATTTTCTTTGGCAATTGCAAAGCATCCAATAAATCTTTCACATTTTTGCTATTTTTTATAGGAGAACCTAAAGAAGTCAGAAATCCCCTTTGCATCCATAACTGCCCGAAATCGTGAACCACCCCAAAACCATTTTGACTGTCCGTAAATATGGTTACTTTCACATTTTTGCCAATTTTGCATGCTCTAATCAGAGCTATGAGCTCAGCAATTTGTGCATAATTTACCCCTTTTAGACAGGATGCTTCCAGAACCACAGCCACTGTACATACTGCATAAGCAGAACTCAATTCACCTTTTTCATTTCTCAGACAAGATCCATCAACAAACATCACACTATCTGATTCCTCTAAGGGGTATCCTTAATGTCTGGCCTAGGTTTCGTGCACAAATCTGTCACATCCAAACAATCGTGATCTGCTTCGTCTCTTACTTCCTCACAAAATGGACTAGGCAACAATGTTGCCAGATTTATTGTCGTACATATCACCACAGTCACATTTTCAGCACCTAATATTACTCTTTCATACCTAGTCAGCCGACTATAGGTCATGTGCTGTGTACGTGTTCTTGTCAAAAGAATCTCAACTGAGTGTGGCACATGTACTTTAACTGGATGTCCCATCACAATCGCTTCACTTTGTTCCAAACTCACACAAGTAGCAGCTACTGATTTCAAACAACCTGGTAACGCTGCAGCCACTGAACCCAAAGTAGTAGAAAAATATGCCACTGGACGTCGTGCCATTCCATGTCTCTGAGTTAAAACTGAAAGTGCACACCCATCTCTCTCACAACAGTACAACACAAAATCCTTTGTATAATCTAGCATTCCCAATGCAGGTGATCGACAAAAACTGTCTCGTAACTCAATAAAAGCATTCATGCTTTCGTCATCCAATTCAATCGGATCAGTCACATCTTTGTGTGTCAACCTTTGTAGAAGCTTTGCAATCAGTGAAAAGCCACTGATCCACTGTTTTCAGTATCCAACCATTCCCAAGAACATTCGCACTTCCTTCTGAGTTTTAGGAGGACTCATTTGTTGAATCACACTGATCCTTTCTGGCGTCACTTTTATCACTCCTTTTTCTATTTTGTTTCCCAAATATTGGACCTCCTGTTTACAAAACTGTAATTTTGCTGGTGACACTTTATGTCCACCTTCTGCCAGATGATTCAGTAAGGCAATTGTATCTGTCACACATGCCTCTCATGTTTTTAATGCCACCAGTAGGTCATCAATGTACTGAACCAAAACCAATTTTTCTGGCATAATCAAAGCCTCCAAACATTTTTTCAAAATCTGATTAAAAATCGATGGACTTTCTGTGTACCCTTGGGGAACTCGGCACCATGCCAAAACACGGTCTCCAAACCGGAACGCAAATAAATATTGGCTAGCCGGATGTAAAGGAATCGAGAAAAATGCCTGTCACACATTAATTACTGTATACCATTCTGCATCACAAGGAATCTGATATAGAATCACTGCTGGATTCGGTACTATTGGACAACAGGGTACCACAATCTTATTTATCTTTCATAAATCTTGTACTATCCTATATTTTCCGCTTGGCTTTTTAATTCCCATACTAGGTGAATTACAAGGACTGCTTAGTATTTCTTTTAAAATACCTTGCTCAATCATTTGATCAATCACAGGAATAACTCCTGCTGTTATCTCAGGACTCATTTTGTATTGTGGTGTGTTTGGAAATGTTGCTCCCGGTTTCATTGCAACCTGAATAGGATCCACACCTTTCATCAGACCAATCTCTTTTCCTGAGAAATCCCATACATCAGATCTTACTGTATCTCTCAACTCTGCAGGCAAATCTTCTTCAGTAAGAAGTGAAAACAGTTCATCCACTTCTGTCCCTTGTTTTGCTAACATCATTTTAAACGCAACATCCTCATCTGGTGTTTGGAAAGCAATACCATCTAGTGTACAATAAATTGTGCAATTCATTTTGCACAGTAAATCTCTTCCCAACAGATTCACCGGACTCGTATCACATACCACGAACCGATGCATGTCTCTGAATCTTCCAATATGAACTTCTATTGGCTTTGTTATTGGGGTTTTGATATGCTTATTGGAAACTCCTACGACTTGGATAGTTTCTCCCAAGAGGGGTAGGTTTGGAATTTCTGCTGCTCTCACAGTAGAACGGATAGCACCAGTGTCCACTAGGAATGTAATATCATTACCTTCCACTTTTCCATCAACAAATGGACCTGACTGATCTACCTCTAGAGTTGCGCCAAGCACGCACTCTTCCTCCCCCCTCAGGCACCGTCATTGAGATGAGTCTGAATCACTCTCATTGCACTGCAACAAGTATTGCGGAATCATTTGCACATTTTTGATTCTTACCAATTTGTTCACCTGCGTGAAATCCAGTGTTCGCACTGTATCTCTGCACTTGAGCATTCACATTATTTGGCATAGGAGCTTGTGGTACCTGTAACTAAGGAGTAACTATCTGCTGCTGCTGTTGCTGTTGTTGATTCACAACCACCTCATTCTGCATCTGTGAATTTAAATTTTGATTCAACCCATTATTTTTCTGAGCAGATCTACACTCGTTCTTCCAATGCCCAAATGTTCCGCACGCATGACAAAGATATTTCCTTTTCATTTCATCTTTATTCATCTTACCTCTACCACTACCACCACTCATTATTTGACCATTCTGATTCTGACCTCTCATCTGAAAATCTGTTTGGGAACCACTGTTTACTTCTTGCTGTTCTGCTACCTTCACTTGTGCCCACATCATTTTCTCTTTCAGCTTCTTATGTCTCGATTCAATATTGTCACTACAATACTTTGCATACCTCAGTATCTCATCAACCGTTTTACTCTGCCAATAAATCAAATGTTGCTGAATCATGTTACTAATTTCTGGTTTTAGTCCAAATACAAAACGATACACAAAATGTCCCATATCTTTATCTCCAATATTCTTAAACCCACTGTACTGTTTGAACACCTGTAACAACCTTTCATAATAAGCATGTATCGACTCCTTTGGTTCTTGAGTTGTTCTGTCAATTTTAACCCAATCTGTTTCTTTCGGAGAAATCTTTCCTTTCAGGTATGTAATTACCTGATGATATTTCCTCATCATCTCATCTGAAGGTGCACCTGTATTCTTCTTTAGGCCAATCAACAGTAATCTTACACTCTGTCCATAAATCTGCTGGAACAACAATCTCAAATATACCATCCAGATCTTTCAACAAGACTTTTGAAACCTTCACAAACCTCTCTTCTTGTTTGTACCATTCAACTTGTTTCTCCCTCAACCTAGGGAAGTCATGAGTAAAAGACAATATATCCTGTCTTGTCCAAGTAACGTGAACATATCCACCACCCGGAACTTCTCTCATTGGACACACCCTTTCAGCCTGTTCTGATTCTCTCAGTGGAAATAAAGACGCATTTTTATTGGCATTCATTTCTTCTTTCTTTTTGCCCATCTACCTTTCCACTGTTCTACATCTCCCCATTTCTTCAGGATATTCATTAATTCTTTTATTTGCAATCTTTTGCCAGACTTATTCAAACTCTCTAAATCCTTTTCAGTAAAATCCAGTCTATATGTTTTCTGTAACACGTTTGGCTTCTCTATGTCTACTCCATATTCACAAGCAGCCTCTGTCAACTTTTCATGAAGATTTCTCGCTTTCCAAGTAATATTTTTGCACAGAAATAACAACTCTTCATCTCGATAGTTACTCAATCTGTCTGGACTTATTGAACCAATAATCATTTCTTCCAAATCCACTCTAAGTTTACTCACATCTATACTCTGTGTTTGAGGTTTTCGATCTTCCATTCCCCTTATCCAGTCATCTAATTCATCTGGTGAGGGTCCCATTGAACTCCCTGATATTGGAGTGACATTCTGCACTAATCTCCTCGGATCCATTTGCGCACTTCTCTTAGGGGTTTCAGTTAACATCTCACAAACTGGCAAATCAATTAATGAAGTAATTGTCTCTGTCTGTTCTACCTGATCAACTATCGTTACCACTTTATTCCTGTCTCTATTTATTGGGACTGTCAATGCATGTACTTTTGATATATTCTGTATTTCTCCATACAAAGGAACTGTAGGCCCAATTGTTACTGGCACTGTTAATGCTTCCGCATTCAAATTCAACTGATTAATTTTCTGAGTCAACTCCTCTCTTGCCCTATTCAACATATCCATTTCACTCTCTTGTACTGCTCTAGTAACTACTGGGACTTGTGGAACCTGCGGAATTAGTGGGGTTCCCATTAATGGTGCATTTGGGACTATCTCACTTGTGTTCTCTTGATAAGGCGGAGGTTTTTTAGTCAAAATGGCATCTAACAACTCATCATCAGAATCACTTGGGTCAAAATCTATCCTTGATGTCTCTACATTTTTCTTCTCTTTACATTTGCCTCCCGTTGCTTAGTCAGCAACTAAAACTGGATACAGACCCTCTATCACAACCGCTATCCTCCATCTTTTCATTCTTTCTCCCTGACTTTCAAAAGGATATCTAGTCATAATATTTCTATATCTTCTTCCACCTCTATACTTCTCTCGCTCATATGCCTCATATTCCCATTCCTCAAGCGCTTCATACTGAGTAGGTCTAGGTTCTAGAGAATTCATTCGTTCTCTCAGAATCTGTAGAATCCTTACATTAAATGTACCATGCTTCGGAAAAGCTAAAACACCATCATCTTCCGTGTATGTCACCCAATTCTCTAACCAAGTACACGTATGGTAACTACATTCCAACATCATAAAAGAAGCAGCTGTTCCCGGAGGTGGAATAAGAATTCCCTCTCTTGTAACTATTGGTTTGTCCTTTTTAAAGAAACTCTTTATCTTTTTAACCAACTTCATCTTTCCCAAAACTTCTTGCTAAAATACAATTCAATAATCAAACAATAAACCCTTCGTACTTCCGCTTATTCTATTTGCTAACAACCATCCAATACCAGCACGACTCACACTAACCAACCAATCAGAACACTCCTACGTAATCAGTACCTTGACCAATACCAGCGCGGTTCACAGTAATCAACCAATCACAGCACTTTGAACGCCAGCGGCCTGACCAATGCCAGCGTGGCTTTTTGTGACGTCAGTATTACTCCTTCTACTGACCCTCCCTTTACAAAATAATATGGCACTGTTTTTCTATACCTTTCTCAACAAAACTTGTTAGAAAACAAACATAAAACAATGCTACCTTGTCTGTTCCACTAAATAAAGAGATAGTCTTCACTTCAAAAAGAAATATTCTTTCACTTCAAGTAAAATAGCGACTAGCGCTATTCTACACTCAAACAAGCTACAGGAGGACTTGGTACTCTTCTAGGGATACTAGCCAAAGTTTCGGAAGAGGACTTTCACATGGAAAGAGGTCTTGGTACTCCTTTGGGGATGTGAGGCCAGAGTTTCGGAAGTGGACCCTTCGCTATTTCAAACGAAATCTACTCTCAACCAAAATAGTCCCTAATATAACACTAACAGCCTCTCGCCGTTAAGTATTATGACAACAGACAAAGTACTTCTGCAGTGTGATACCTTATCCACACTATTCTTCTGCCTCTTCAGGCTAATACATTATCATCCCGGGATCTTAGGTAACTCCTTACCCGTACTTCAAGACAACATTGAACAAAACACTAACTTTTCATGTTAAGAAACAAATAATCAATAATCAATAATCATTACCAAACTAATCAATAATCAATCATCCTCTGCTACCAAAAACTGATCCAGCGCCTATCAGGGATCGATAATCAATAAAACACAATCATTGGCCCATACACATACACCCAACACATATATCCCTGAGAGCACTGTTTCAAATTTAAACGTTAAATCAGTTGTTCATATACTACAGGCTCATCCTAACACACTAGATACATAATTGAACCTGTCATCAAACTCTCTTTCCTCTGGTCGATGGACCATTAGTTGAAGAGTTGATGGTAATAATTAGAGACTAACTATCGATCTATTCTACTAAATAAAGCACAAACTCAGAATAAGGTTAATAGTATTTATCGCAAATAATGTGAAGGTAAATGCTCATCATGTACAGTTTTACAGGGCAAACAAAGAATAAATCACACAGAGAGAACATTTGTCAAAGGAAAATTATATCAAACTTGAATCACAATGAATAGAAATGCAATGAAGGAGTGGATAGATGAAGAGACATAAGTTTCAGAGACAAATATACTTTTGCAAATATTTATGCAAAATACAGGTTTTAGCCATACTAACCTAAATATTTAGTGGAAAATCTACCCCCTGGCCACGAGAATAGATGAGGGTTCCCCAGGAAAGATTCAGGGAACAAAGAGTAGGACAGGAACAGGAAACAGGTAGGCCTCTATCTGCATACAGCAAACCGACGTACAGCGACAATCTCCCCTCTCTAGCTTCTTCAAAGGCACAAGCTCTCGAGCTGTTCAGCTAGCATAACACCCCCCAGACACCCCAGTTATACTCTAAAAACCTACATGTCCATCCCACCATTGTAGCAACATTTTCAGAATCTTAGTCTCTCATTGGTCAATTTAGGGGGTGTTCTATCACACCACCATAGTCACGTCCATGGTTTCACAGCATTCATTGTTTTATATATATATATATATTTTTTTTTTAACAAGTATGTAATCCACGTTTCATGAATACAGCTTCCTTCAATTTGTAACATGTTTCAAAATTCTACATTTTTATTGTCCGACTCTGCAGCTTCCGCGGAAGAAGTTTGTACAATTTGCTCATGATCTCACGGCCATCCTTCCGTTACTTGGCACACATAGAATGGATCTCGAAGGTCGTCAACATCGCCTTCTTCATTTCTCTCTCAGAGCTTGATTTTCAGCTTTTATTTGACTTTCTTCTTATTAACCCTTAACTCGTCATGCAACGATGTAAGCCCATGCAAGCTTCACTACGATGAATAAAACACAGACATTTATTAATTTCATGAAATATAATTCTCACTGTTTACCACCCACCATTCCACTATCCCACATTATTCGTCTAATAAAGCATTAACGCACAGAAAGCAGCATTATTATTATTTTAATTTTTAAGCAGAACGTGATTGCTGCCGAGTTTTTCATGCATTAGTCCACGCATTAGTGCACGCATGCGCACAAGCATTTCCCCGTGTTTTCGTGTTTTTGCATGTTAGTTTCACCACACACTGTTAGTAAATGTTACCGAGGAATTAATCCGAGCAGGTTTTACTTTCTCAAACCCCTACTCCATCACAACATTCTGCTCTCTAAGCTCCTTTCTCTTTGGTGCACCATTATAACTCCATGTGCACCCTACCTGATTTGTCTCCTATTTTCCTAGAGGACAAAACAGGAGCAAGAGCCATTTGCATGTGGGTCCTAATGTAAACATTACTGCTAAATAGTGTGAAAATTTGTTTGCAACTATTTCTGCCATACCTGGGTCAAAATTACTCTGACCAAAGAGGATGCTAAAAGTTATCTCCGTCTGGACTCAAAGTATATTTTCTATTTTAGACAGTGGAACCTTCCAGGAATTCGACATTTCAACTTACTTCAGAAAGTGGGTTTGTGTAGGGGATGAATCCTATTTAAATTGCACGTTAGTAGGTCACAAGTTTTAGTTGGCTATCAACAAAACACATTTACAGAGTTTAGTACTGGTAAATGTGTGATATTAAGCGCAATATAAAAAGTTATTGTTCCATTTACTTTTCCTTGCAATTGATGTATTACTACCCCTTGAAATGTGTTCCTACTCAAGGGTAGACATTGCCATTCTAAAATAGTTCAATCAAATTAATATATATCAGATTTACACCAAGGGCTCTCACTGTTTTGCGCAAATTATAAGTTTATGTTGAAACTCTGAAATAGGAAATACTGCAGCACAGGAGGTACATGGGAGAAAAGTGCCAACACACCACACTGACCCATTGTCCTAGCTTTTAAAATAAACTCAATGTACAATCATGGATACTACTTAGAGAATACATCTTTATTTTCATGTGCAATAAGACTGTTATTTGACACTCAGAAAGCTAACATGCTGTGACAGTCTTCTCAGGAATGTGACACCGTATGATCATAGGTGATTCCCGGCTCAAAGACTTTTCAAACAGTGTGTGACCACATGCAGAGCTTGCCAGGGCTTTAGAGTGGAAACAATAACCTGGCCAGTGGTGAGCAAAACAGACAGGAGAAACCACGAACAGTGGGCAGTCCAACTTACCAACTGGTACGGAGACAGGTTTCTACGTACCAGCTCTTCTCTTCTGGTTCACTCAGTCCTAGAGTCTGTATCTCTGCCCATGAGCTTGCTGACAGCCCTATCAGAAGACAGGATAGGATCAGAGGCTGACCCTTCTACAGCCCCATTCTATCATGGCTTCTGATAGGGCTTTGAACGACACAGTTACAAATGAATCACCACCCAAGCATACTCCTATATTTCACAGGGTTGCGTTTCAGGGAGCATGCACTGTTTCTCTTTGGCTTGTGAATGTGTGAAGGGTGCAGAAGGAGCGTACACCTGAAGAAAGTAAACATGCAAACTGGCTGTTAGTTTGTGTGTTTATACTTTTTGCCTTTCAAACCTGTTCAAAGTAGCTTCTTTTTGTGCCCGTCGATACTTTGCAGCGATGCTCTAGCGCCCTCAGACGCCAGCTGCAACTAGTAAAAGGATTGGGGAGAGTGGGACGGTGGAAGGGTAGAGGTGGATGTAAAGGAGGAGAACAAGCAAAACAAGATAAGAGACTGGGGAGAAAAGTGGTGAAGATCAACACATGGAGAGGAGAGGTAATTGTTATAGGGTCAGATTCAGCAAGAGGAGGGTAGAGGTAGGAGAGAGATGAAACATGATGAGTAGAACATGGAGGGAAGAGGTGGATCTAAAGAGTGCAGAACCAACGAAAAAAATTTGAGGCTGGAGGGAAAGGTAAATGGTGTGAGATAGTGCATGAAAGGGTGCAGCAGATATAAAAGAAGCAGATTCATGAGGAGAACTTAAGTGGCGGGTAGAGGGAAGGGTGAGAGGTGGATGTAAGAGGGCAGAATCACCAATAGCAGGTAAGATTATGTGTAGGGACGCAGGGGAGAAGTAGCTGTTACAGGGGCAGAACCAGTGAGAAAAGAATAGAGGTTGGGGAGAGATGAGACATTAAGTGTGCAACAGGGAGGAGAGAGGGGGGGAAAGAGGAGCAGAATCAGTGAGAAAAATCAGAGTCTGGGAAGGATGAAGTGAAGTGTAGAGCACGGAAGAGGGAGATGGATGTAAGAGATTCAGAAACAGCAAGACCAGGTAAGAGGCTGGAGGTGAAAGAGGAAAGGTGGATTTAAAGGGGAGAGGTGGATTTAAAGAGGACAAATTAGCAAAAAAAAAGGTACAAGGCTGGAGTGAGAGATGAGATGTGAAGGGTAGCACATGGTTGTGAGCTGGTCAGAGAGGCAGAACCAGCAGAGAACGTAAGTGAAGGGAAGAGAGGCAGGGACTAGTGAGAGGTGCATATAAGAGGGGCAGAATGAATGGGTACTCTAATAGTCAGGCAGAGAGATGAAGTAAATTGTAAAGCATTAAGGAGAGAGAATACTTTATTGTTTAAAGTTTACATAAAACTATAATCAATAATTACGTTACACAAAAGACATCACTATATATTATTAAAAAGCACCATTAAAAATCAACACATTTAAAAAAATAAAATAAACACTAAGTTAAGTCTTTTTCTCCCAAAGCTTAACCATCTGCCTCACAAACTTCACAAGGTTACCCACCAATTTTACAGAACCACCTTTAAAGCACAATAATACACCCTCTGGTATTGTTCTTATGCCCTCAGCATTAAACATTGGCTTTAAATATTTTTTTTGTATGTCTTGCAGGGCTGGGCATAGGCACATTCTATGTTGATGGAACTCTTCGGCTACTTTGCATTTCCTACATGCCCTGTCCGTGCAGCCTTTTAGTTTCCATGAACCATCAAAAGCCTTAAAAGGGAGATAAAAAAAAACAGAATCTCAGAAACATTGCCTTTTTCTGAGGCCACAAATTAAAATCAAGGTAAGGTTGCCTTAAGCTAGAAAAGGAGACTACAATATATCTGCTATGCTTATATCTGGAGGCTTCATCAATGTCCCTACTCGAGGTTAGGCTTTTCTATCCCTTTTTTACCACTAATTTGTGTGCTGATCTAGGAATGGATGCCAGTGTCGCTATTGAGGGGAGCTTATATTCTTCCAGTAGCTCGTCTGTGGATATAAGAGACTGAACCAGTAGGAAACAGGCCAATCCTGGGGGCATAGGAGAGATGGATGTAAAAGGGACATAATACAGAAGGTAAGGTTAGAGTCTGAGGGAAAGATGAGAAAAAGAGTAGAGCATTGAAGGGGAGGTGGATTAAAGAGGGCCAGAGTCAATAAGGAAAGATAAGATGCTCCGGGAGGATGGGGCGGGAGAGATAGATTTTAATGAAGTAGAGCAAGGAAAGAAGTTATGATGCTGGGGGAGAGATGAACGTTGAAGGGGAGCGAATGGACAAAATGTGTGTATAAAACCGAGACAGAGCCAGCAAGGGAACATGAGCGGAGTGGAGAGAGAAGTAATGGTGAGAGGAGGATAGAAGAAAGCAGAACCACCCAAAAATGGTAAGAAGTTGGGCAGAGAGATACAGGAGGGGAGAGGTGGAAGTTAGATAGACAGCACCAGCAGGAGAACGTTGAAGCAATAAAGTAAGTAGAGTCTGAAGGGAAGGTAAAAATGCTCTAAAAATCTTCAGCTGGCTCAAAACTTACCATCTTTGGACATACGTTGTTGCACCTTTCTCAAAAATCCTAGAGAAAAGAAGTCAACTCCAAACATTTTTTCATAAAAAGTAATTTACTAATTGACATTGTTCCGGTTGGCTTCTGACAACTCTAGGATATTGAAGTAGCATTTGGTGCTGAGTCAGATGATTTGGGGCTGACTCCTGATCATGGAGTTAGAGCAACCTTAATATTACTAAACCTTAGTGCCATATTTGGCACTGGTTCCTAGCCATTGCTTATAAATCAACTAGTACAACCTGGAATTTTAGGTATACTCCTGGTAAGGCTTACCTCTATCCTATCTGGGAAATCTGAAACGATCCACTTGCCACCTATTTCTGTTACGTACTAAACCTCTGGCTTGTGGATTTTATTGGGTCTCCGCTGTTTAATCTTTATCATCCCCAGTTAGCCTTACTCACACAGTCCTTTGGTTTCTTGCTGATATCTTGCACATATTGATACCCAAACATGATTTCCCTCAGTGGCAATCAGGTCTCTGCCGAAGAATATGTTTGTACGTGCATGCTAGCAGTTGATTTCTGAATGAAGACAAATTCATTAAAACCTTATAGTGACAAATCAAGGGTTCTCATTTTTAAAGGATCTCATACCATATGGTGTTCTCTTTGGTGGCTGGTGGAAGTGGGTCAATCGCCCACATTGGCTGAGTCAGCAAAAAAATATTGGATGCATTTTCCAGCTTCTTCTCTTTTTTCAGAACATATTAACCATGTTTCATCCTCTTGCCTTTACATACATACATCCATAAGCAACGGTAAATCATTCCTTTTCTGCCCTCTCACTACTGTGAGGCTGTTGTACAGTCAATTATCTTCTCACTAGATTAAGCAAATGCCCTTTTTCTTGGGCTTCCTGCCTTTTTGCATTCAGTACCCTTCAAATCATTCAGAACCGTGCTAGATTCCTCATCTGAGATGGCTGCATCGCTATGCCATTTCTTCTCACCTTTATTCTGTATGCCGGGTTTTTGGTCCGAAACCCTCTATCTGCAAGGCACTATCCATTTGTCATTGTGCACTGCATTAAAAAGGATCTATCTTTCTACAGCACTCCTTGCGTTCAGTCCAGAACCCCATACTCTGTGCCAACCAAACTCCTGTGCCCTCCTAAAATTTAGATGGCCCTGATTGGAGGCAGATCCTTCTCCTTTCTAGTTGTGCAGGACTGGAACTATCTCCCTCTAGAGCTATGGTGTAACTCCAGTCTTTTGGAAAAACACTCAAAACTGTCTTTTCTCCACATTAGTAAAGTCTGCACCTCTCTTTTGGACATCTCGTAGTGCCAGAATCAGAATGACTGGTTAGCGTATTATTTTCATTCATCCCATTCAATAGAAAAATAACCAAGTTTAATTCATTTAAACTACAGTTAAACTTCATTCACCTACTTAATAGCAATTTAATATCTATGTACGTATTTCATTAGGATTATTAATGCTATTTTAACCATGTTACTGATATCCAAACTAGGTAAGTAGGTACTTGCAAAGCAGCTTCATCAATGCCATATAAATAATGGCCAATTGATATTACTTTCTATGATGTCACTTCCTGCGAGGTTAAATCTTATGCAAATTATAGGGGCCTTGCATATTCCTATTCTGCCCGGGGTCCCACATATCCTAGGACCGGCCCTGTCCATGTCAGTTGATACCGGAGCAGTTAATGGTGTCTGACTCGAGTGACAGGTTGTTTATGCAAATATACATGAATGAGGACTTTAACTTTCCAGTGTACAGTGTGATTATTATCACAAAACCACTATATCTGAAAAGCCCTTACTGTTTTCTTATAACCGTTATCACTGTGTAAAACCACCACTCATACTCCCAGACGTCAAGAATGACTGGGGAACAAACGGGAAAGTAAAGAGACAAAATGAAGTCATTCACAGTCTAGCGGCCAGCTCTCATCAAACTCGCCCACCCTTTCTTCCTGAAGAACTGTCCCTCCTCCCAGTATTCCAGACCGAACTCACACCCATAACGGCACAACACCCCACATGGCACATGCGTTGGAACATAGTTGTCATCAACCCACATCAATATGTAGCCCTCCAATAAATCCTTAGCCGAGTCCAACTATGTGAAGAGATGTTTTTCCACTTGATGCCCGACTTTCTGGCATGCCATGTGTCAGGTAGCCCACTGATGGTGTGAGCCCGCCCTCATACTTTTCCTTCTTAATTTCTAGCCGATTTCTCTTCTGTGCAAGGGTAGTTGCACATATATCTTGGAAACACAGAAGTCTACACTCCCCCGCCATTTTCCATTTTTTGGTATATATCCACCAGCAGCAGCTGCTCCGTTGCTCCTCGGGACTGCATCACCACCATCTCTGTACCCACACTGGTGGAATCGTTTGTCTTGCTCCATCCGGCTAGCAGGGAACAGAGGAGGCATTGTTGAGTGCAGAGGCCCACCACTTGATTTTGTGCTGTCGTTTGTGGCGAGCTGGTTGAAGTGAGGTTTTGCGATTTAAGACTAGAGTTATGACTTCAATTCCTAAAGAACGGTTGTTGTCTGTAAACAGCTGGGATCTCAGCATAGCTGACATTCTGCCTAAAGTGACCACAGGGCTGAGGTGACTGCCTAATCCAGGACAGCGGATGCCACGCCTTTAATTAACATTTATTGAGATCACCTGCAAGGGCTAGGAACACATCCCACTTTTTTGAACATTGAGAAGGAAAACAATTGATTGCCAAGTGGTTTCGATGCAATAATTTAGACCCAGAATATTCTGACATGGTCTCACGCAATTGCAAAATGTCTAGTTTGTAACAGGTGCTATAGCATAAAGGGGCGTTTCCCCTTACACCCTATATCTCTAGAGAACAAAGCCACACCACCTCAGAAAGTACCCGACTGCCTTCTAACTAGTTTCCTGTGCGTCGGGAAACGCAGAGTACCACTATTTCTTTTTTTTTTGCGCATCACCAGCATAACATAGTGTTCAGAGTGGGAAACGAATTCCTCGATGTGTATCATATAATGAAAAATGTTTTGTGATCAAGCCAGAGTCTTGAATTAGCAATTGCAGTGTTCACTTTATATGACATACACCCATATCTGGTTCAGTGGCGCCCCCTCGACTGCCCCATATCTGGCGCAGTGGTGTGCTCTCGATCATCAAATGAGGCCCTTGAAATGGAATCCACGCCCTACCTTTGAGAAGAAGCCGAACCTTTGTGAAGAAGGGCACTCCCACCTACACAGATGGCTCCAAAACCAGTTTTCAAAATAAGTGAAAGTACAGAATGCTTATCATAGTTGTATTCTTTTTAATTAACGCCTATAGTAGGAAAAAAAAATCCAAATCTTAATTTGATATGCAATAATTTCAGAACTAGACCAATGTATTTTTTTGTCAAAGAGCGAAACAGAAAGTACTGCAGGTTTTCTTAAAGCTGAGCTACATGTATTTAATAATTGAACAAAATACACATATTTACCATCGCTGTTACTTCTCAGCATATATATGTGTTACTATGTTCTCAATGTATGCATAACAATCCTATACCATTGTAACATTCTTTAAAAAATGCATTTCGCTTCACAAAAATATATCATTAGTGGTGTCCTGGGACAAATACACTAAATAATTATGAACTAGCATATCCTAGTATTGCAATTCGGCTACGATTTTCAATAAGAAAAGATTATTTCACATCAATTTCCTGTTTGGGAAACTGAAATATATTTTAAACAGAAAACACAATTCTTCCTAAAATAAGTGGACCGGTCTTTTGGACAGTGATGTAAAGTAACTCGAGTTTATTAAGCTCGCACAACTGAAGAAGACCACGTTTTGTGAAATGGCACAGCTAAAGATTGGATTTAAAGCAAGCCTATTTTACCATATGTCTGCAAAGATCAATTCATTTTCCAGATGGAATAAAAAAATCTTTATTATTCCTTAATTGAACAATTGTCATTAATATGCACAAAATTGTAAAACTGGATGTATTAATTGTACTTCCAAACGGAGCGAACATTATTTATAGGAGACAAAGTTAATCAGTTGATCACAATTAGCAGGTAATGAATTTCTGAGATGTCTATAATTAATAAAGTCCCTAAATGAATTTCAATGCATTTACTTAGTTCCAGGTACAGTTTGGAGAGCTAAAATTAGAAGTGATTATTATAGCAGGTTTTCCTTTCATATTCCAGCAAGTGAATAAAAATTAAAATAGCTTTTAACTAACAGATATCAAAAAGATACTCCTTTAACAATATGCCGTTTCTGATATTTTTGGTCGGCAGGTGGTGATGACAGCATTTAGGTTCTACGTGAAATAGTAATAATTGCATGCATTTGCACAAAACAAATGGAGCAATGTAGAGGAAATGTGAGTTCCTAGGTTTATTAATGGAACATGAATTTTCTGGGATCAACTGTGCCTAAACATCACCCTAATTTACAGTGCATCATCAAATGTATTTTTATACCTCGCTTATGAACAGCTTTTGGCTTCTTGTTGTCACAAGGCATATCATGTACAACATCAGTGCTGACAGAGTGCTTGAGTCAGCCCCTGCTTTCCATTGGTTGGCTTACTTCTCAAACTCATTTGCTTTTTCTTAATCACTGACTTTCCTTCCTCTTTTTGCGTTTGTCCTTCCACTGAAGGATTAATTATTTTCCCTCCTTTTGATTCATCCACTCTTTGCTTTCAGAGAATTACGTTTCTCTTTTGCTTTCAAAACTCCTTTGGTAGTGCATGTTTTCTATCTATCTCACTCTCTTCACTGTGTGCTGCTTTCCCCTTCAATCCTTCCCTACACAGTCTCTGTGTTGATTTACCACAAAATAAATATATTTTTGGTTCACATCTTGGATGTTGCAAAAATAGCATCTGCACTGTAAACCAAGAATAGTACACTAGGCCCTAAGTGATAGATAGTGCTAGTGACCAACCTATGTAAGTCTGAACATGTGAAAGCCCTACTTTCAGATAGTAACACGTTGCAAAAGTCAATAGTGGACATCCACCTGTGTTTCTAATGCTTATATACATATAGCCCTTGTCAGTACTGGCAGTGATCAAAACAGGAAAAGACTACAGTGTAATATGATTGATTAAAGTGTTACACCAATCAATTATTTGTTTATTCTCATGACATGTAGAATCCCACTAATACCTGCAATACATCTCTAAGCACTAAGGTGGTCACATAGGGTTTGCAGAAGCTTGGCTTCTGCCATAAATTAGCTGATATATACTCCATCTACACTAGGGCCCCTTCATGCATCATTTAGAGATTGTGAATGATTTTGGTTCCCAACAATTGAGCTTCAGCTGGTATTGCCATTGGAAACCAATAATTAACTGCACATTCACGATCGATCCACTAGCTACTCCATGTTGGCTGTTCTGTCCTA
The DNA here is from genome assembly GCA_963921515.1 of Calotriton arnoldi. Lineage (NCBI taxonomy): Eukaryota > Metazoa > Chordata > Amphibia > Caudata > Salamandridae > Calotriton > Calotriton arnoldi. Next base: position 262,206 of record CAWUFW010005295.1, read on the forward strand.
TTTTTATGTTTATGTATTGATTATCAGAAAAATTGGGTCTGAAATATCTTCAGAGTAGTAAATATCACTGTCTGCTCCCTCCAACTGGAACATTCACCAGGAACAATTCGTACTAGAGACTGACACGGACCTACCGAGACATTAAAAGTAATGATTCTTAATTCTCTCAACTGGGGTTCTAATTAATCATGACAAAACAGACTAGAGAGCTCATGAACAGCTTTGCCTAGAAAACAAACAACACTGATCCAGGTGTATCTCAAAATACCAGAAGACATCCCCTGAAAGTGAAAAAAGACTGCTAATAACTGGAAAACATGACCATAATGTGACTGAATTCCATTCGCATCCAGATTCGAAAATGTGATAAATCAATTTAACATGATCTGCCCCTTGCTTATATCTCATCGTGTTAGAATGACTGAAATGCTCCCTAGAGTTCAAATGAGCAATTAAGAGACTTTGAGGGATATTACCAAGGAATTGCGATAAATATCGCAAAGCGCGCTTAGCGCTGTTTTTTTTATCGCCGGCTATCGCTGGATTCATTGCGGAGATAACGCGTTATTATCAACGCTTATCTCCAAGGCGATAAAAAATCCAGCGATAGCGGCGAAACCCAGCAATAGCGCAAGAAAACGAGCGATAAATTCAACGCGCTAATGAAAAGCTTGCTAATAGGCAGGTGAGGACTTAACCTTACAATCCACCTCCCATTGACTAGAATGGTTAAGTCAGGTTTTTAGCAGGTGTTAGATTCTAGCGATAATCGCGGTTAGCGCGAGTTTTTTTATCGCTTCGCGGGCATTGCTAATAGGGGGAAGTTGTGTTTGCAACTGTTTTCAGTCGCTTTTAGTTGGGAACGCCTACTTTGCATGTCATGAGCGATATATATCGCTGACATGCAAAGCGGCACCAAAACGGTCGCTTTCGCCATAAAGCTGTCGCTAACAGCTGTTAGCGACAGCTTGCTATTAGGGCGATAGAAATATCTCCGCTTTAGCGGCAAAAAGTGCCGCTAAATCGGCGATAAGGCCCTTGCTAATATGCCCCTTAGGGCCATATGTATCAAAAAAGAGTTTTGCGATTCTCAAATTGCGATTTTTAGCGAATCGCAATTAGAGAATCGCAAAATGCAATGTATGTAGGATTTGCAAAAAATTTTGCGAATCCTACATATTCCTTATTTGCGAATCGCAAATTGAGATTTGCAAATAAGGAATACCTTCCCATTCATACCTATGGGCTAGGAGGCCCATAGGAATGAATGAGAAGACATTCTCAATTTGCGATTACCAATTAGAGAATCGCAAATTGAGAATGCAATTTCACGGTTGCAAGGGTGCCAAAAGGACACCCTGTTCCACCCCTGAAATATTCATGTGTGCACATTTTGCGCACATATATGCCTTAAGGGCATGTATGTGCGACATATGGCACTTTTAAAAAATCAAAAAAGTGCTTATTTAAAGAAAATCGCAAATTACCACCAACTTGAAGTTGGAGGTAATTTGCAATTCCTTAAGGCCAAATAGCTAATTTCTGGTGCTTCCAGAATTGCATTTAAGGAATCGCAATTTGCAATTCCTTAATTGCATTTGCAAAATAGAGAATCACAAATTTTGCAATTCTCTATTTTGCGATGGTCTTTTGGGATGATACATCCCAAAAGGCTTTTTCCAATTCGCAAACGGGCCGGTTCTGAGAATCTGCCCGTTTGCAAACGGGAAAAAGGCTTGATACATATGGCCCTTAGACACCATCTTATCCATTCAAAAGATTTTTGAAAGGTAATTTTCTCGTTCCACCTTCCTACCTTCAACTAGTAGTGGGGAATTCTAATGGACCACATGTTAAAAACACGTCTTCAATGAAGAAATATATGATGATTGGGAATCAATTATCTCCATTTTGGTAGCTAAATAATGAATGGAAGGTAACAGGTGGGGTTAGGAATATGGGTAAAGTTGATTTACTTGCCAGTTGTAAGGTCATCTACTGATTCATTCACTCTGGACACGCAAGAGGTAGATCATCTAGTTTGCCTAATTTATGTTATGTTTGCTGCAATATTGCTGAGTTGGCTAGCTAACTACTACTCACTGACTGGTTATACATAAATAAAATAGGATTTCAGAAAATATGATATTATGAGTCTTATTTTATACAGGGCTACTTACATTCTTGTCCCTAAATCTAGATAAAGAATTTGTGGGGCTTCAGAAGATTAGATAATTAGGATGAAGAATAAATTGTGTTTGCATCCTGTACTCAGGTGAATGCAAGAATTGACTGTAGGAAAGTAGGATCTGCTTCTTATGGTTACCCCCACCTTTTGCTAAATGTGATACTGTTTTTGACTAGTCTGACTGGGATCCTGCTAATTAGGACCCCGTCTATCTGATTTCTCCCTAAACTGTTATGTTATGTACTTAGGTACACTCCAGATTGGATACTGGGGTACCCTTGTCAGTCCCTAGTATATGGTACCCATGTACCCAGGGCATAGGTACCCCAGAGGCCTCCCATGGCCTGAAGCATGTATTATGCCACCAATGAGAGACCATGCAAAATGGAACTACAGGCCTGCCATTGCAGGCTGTGTAAGTTGGTGCATGCATCACTTACTTAAGATATAGGTTTACTATATCTAAGGGCCACTACACTTAAAATCCATAAGTCACCCCTATAGCAGGCCTTAACAATTCTGAAGGCAGGGTGCTTGGTTCTAAGTGAGAGGGTGCCACTGCATGAGCAGAACACCCCTGCAGCCTACGGAGTCCATTCTCCTGGGTTGTTAGTGCAGCAGCCATTTACGACATATCGAGTGGCATTATGCGACCGCGTGATGACCAACCCTAAAATGGTTGAAAGCAACCCTATCGTGTTTGGTGTCAAACATTGTGGAATCATACCCCCACACCAGTAACCGGTGTGGGAAGTATGATTCCACCCCTCAGAAGCGAGCTTCGTTGGGTCCCTGGTGTTCCCGGTACCAGACTTCTAGTCTCAGGCAGCACAAAATAGTTGCTGCCGACCAGAGACATGTTTCTGCCCTCCTGCTGCTGAACCAAGCTCGAGCAGAGGAAGGTGGAACAATAGGCATCCTGTGACAGGGAATTGTGACCACCTCCCAGACAGGATTTAGTGTATTAGGGCTGCGTGATTGCGCTTGCCAGTGACCGAAAGTCTGCATGAGGGGCACATTTGGTGACCCCATGCATAGTCCAGTTTAAACCAGTCCTGGGAGCTGTTGGCTCCTGCTTTGGCACAAAACTGGACAAAGGACAGGGGAGTAACCTCCCCATTGTCCAGACCCTCCCCTGGGAGGGTCCCCTGAATCTGTCCAACCCTCTCCTGTGGGTACATAAGGGCTTACCTGGCTGTAGGACCCTAGATTTGACGTGGACAATATTCTGAACAAGAAACCACTGAACTTCGACCATCTGGACACTCTGGACTTTGTTGGACTTCATTTGGGCACGACTTCGTCTCCCCCTCTGTTCAAAGCATCGTCTGTGCCCATGCACCATACAGGCTCTGTGTAGGACCTGTGGAGCATCAAGGACAACCAAAGGTATCTCCCTTGGAGTGAATGAGTCACTCCCCTGCAACCGCAGGCACCACATCATGACTGACCAGTCTGCTGCTTCTGAGCTCCTACGGACTCCAAAGGATCCAGCAACACAGGAGGTGGGTTTCTACACCCCTCGAGGTCCAAGGAGAACTCTGGCCTCCTCATACCGAGTGCACTGTGGGCTGCTGCTTTGTGAAATCTCTCCAGGTCCTATTGCGACTCCTGTGCCTCCGACCTGTGAGTCCACTTGAGGGTCAACTTTGCTTTTCTTGGACTCCCCTGGTTGCTCCAGGCTTGCCCTGACTCCCCCGTGTTTGGTGAGTCTCCTGGACCTTGCTGGTCTGAACCGTAACCTTCCTTGACCTTCTGCGTGGGTTGCCATTGCTAAGGCTTGTTGGTGCTCCTGCCAGACACCGACACCTCAGCACTCGTCATCCTTTGTGGGACAGCTCGCATCCAGCTCCTGGTTGTCCTCGACATCTCCTGTTCCCCGTGGCTGCAGAGTCAAGAATTTCCTCAAAGCACCTGAAGCACCCAACATCGGTGGGCATTCGTCTACCGAGCCCCTGGTCACTCCTGAGTGACCCAGACTTTGTCCCCTCTGCTTTCAAGTACTCTTTGACAAGAATCCACCTTTGGATTCCAACTGACACTTTTCTTCCTTCCAGCAGCGGCTCTTCTTCGAAGTCCTCCATTGAGATCGACAGCGGTTTCCGACGCCAATTCAGACCTATGCACCTGGCTTCCCTGGGATAGTTAACTCTGGTACTATGGCATCCACGGGTGGGGTGGCTCTCCAACCTCCTAACTTCCATGGGGTTTCTTCGAAGTCCACTGGGAAGGGTCCTTAAACTTTTAAACTTCAACCACGACTTCCCCATAGGATTATACGGAGCACGCGGTTGTGTTCCCACACTGCACCCGTCCTCCGTGGGGTCCCTACTTACTCACCTTGGGTGGTTCCTTGGGGTCCCAGTGATTCTATGTCCTCTAGACTTAGGGGCCGATTCCGATCGGAGGCGCACCCAATACCATTCGGTCGGGAAAAAAGCCATGCGAAAGCCTGTTTCCCGACCGATCCGTACAGCACACCGAACGAGTAAGTACGATGCGCACAACAGCACAGAATCCGGCCGAGCCGTACTCACCCAAACCAGGTCCTGTTCCCCGACCGAGGCGAATCCGGAAACGCCGAATCGAGTCGCACGGAAGGGAAAATGCAGCTCCGTCCGGCCGAACGAGTACGATGAGCTTTCCGTACGCGCCGAACCCGTCGCTACGCACGGCACGTCAAAGCATCCGGGAGAGGCGCACATAAGCTCCGATTCGCGCCACAACCCGATCCACGGCTACGAGACGAACACGCCAGCGACGAGGACGAGGCGAAGCGACGAGGACGACGCGAAGCGACGAGGACGACGCAAAGCAACGAGAAGGACGAACGACACGAACCAACCATGAATCCCTTCGTCCCGATCATACCAATATTCTACATTTACTACCGGAACAGGCACGGACGCGTACGGCGCAGAAGGTAAGTCAGACACCAACCACAAAACACATACAACACGTACACGACACATCACACAAACACAGAGGGATGCAGAATATACTTACACCAGCAACAGCAGCACCATAGGGGCGGGATGCCCATCACCAATGCCACATATGCACACAGGGGCCTGGATGCGCACCACCACCCCTACCCAGGGGGGCAGGATGCCTACCACCACCCTGAGCCAGGGGGCTGGATGCCCACCACTACTACCACCCTCACCCAGGGGGGCTGGATGCCTACCACCACCCTTAGCCAGGGGGGGCTGGATGCCTACCACTACTACCACCCACACCCAGGGGGGGCTGGATGCCTACCACTACTACCACCCTCAGCCAGGGGGGCTGGATGCCTACCACCACCCTTAGCCAGGGAGGGCTGGATGCCTACCACTACTACCACCCTCAGCCAGGGGGAGCTGGATGCCTACCACCACCCTTAGCCAGAGGGGGCTGGATGCCTACCACTACTACCACCCTCACCCAGGGGGGCTGGATGCCTACCACTACTACCACCCTCAGCCACGGGGGCTGGATGCCTACCACCACCCTTAGCCAGGGGGGCTGGATGCCTACCACTACTACCACCCTCAGCCAGGGGGGCTGGATGCCTACCACTACTACCACCCACACCCAGGGGGGCTGGATGCCTACCACTACTACCACCCTTAGCCAGGGGGGCTGGATGCCTACCACTACTACCACCCTCAGCCAGGGGGGGCTGGATGCCTACCACTACTACCACCCACACCCAGGTGGGGCTGGATGCCTACCACTACTACCACCCACATCCAGGGGGGGCTGGATGCCTACCACCACCCTTAGCCAGGGGGCGCTGGATGCCTACCACTACTACCACCCTCACCCAGGGGGCTGGATGCCTACCACTACTACCACCCTCAGCCAGGGGGGCTGGATGCCTACCACCACCCTTAGCCAGGGGGGCTGGATGCCTACCACTACTACCACCCTCAGCCAGGGGGGCTGGATGCCTACCACTACTACCACCCACACCCAGGGGGGCTGGATGCCTACCACTACTACCACCCTTAGCCAGGGGGGCTGGATGCCTACCACTACTACCACCCTCAGCCAGGGGGGCTGGATGCCTACCACTACTACCACCCACACCCAGGGGGCTGGATGCCTACCACTACTACCACCCTCAGCCAGGGGGGCTGGATGCCTACCACCACCCTTAGCCAGGGGGCTGGATGCCTACCACTACTACCACCCTCACCCAGGGGGGCTGGATGCCTACCACTACTACCACCCTCAGCCAGGGGGGCTGGATGCCTACCACCACCCTTAGCCAGGGGGCTGGATGCCTACCACTACTACCACCCTCAGCCAGGGGGGCTGGATGCCTACCACCACCCTTAGCCAGGGGGGCTGGATGCCTACCACTACTACCACCCTCAGCCAGGGGGGCTGGATGCCTACCACTACTACCACCCACACCCAGGGGGCTGGATGCCTACCACTACTACCACCCTCAGCCAGGGGGGCTGGATGCCTACCACCACCCTTAGCCAGGGGGCTGGATGCCTACCACTACTACCACCCTCAGCCAGGGGGGCTGGATGCCTACCACCACCCTTAGCCAGGGGGCTGGATGCCTACCACTAGTACCACCCACACCCAGGGGGCTGGATGCCTACCACTACTACCACCCTCAGCCAGGGGGCTGGATGCCTACCACCACCCTTAGCCAGGGGGCTGGATGCCTACCACTACTACCACCCTCACCCAGGGGGCTGGATGCCTACCACTACTACCACCCTCAGCCAGGGGGGCTGGATGCCTACCACCACCCTTAGCCAGGGGGCTGGATGCCTACCACTACTACCACCCTCAGCCAGGGGGGCTGGATGCCTACCACAACTACCACCCTCAGCCAGGGGGGCTGGATGCCTACCACTACTACCACCCTCAGCCAGGGGGGCTGGATGCCTACCACTACTACCACCCACACCCAGGGGGGCTGGATGCCTACCACTACTACCACCCTCAGCCAGGGGGCTGGATGCCTACCACTACTACCACCCTCACCCAGGGGGTGCTGGATGCCTACCACTACTACCACCCACACCCAGGGGGGCTGGATGCCTACCACTACTACCACCCTCAGCCAGGGGGCTGGATGCCAACCACTACTACCACCCCCACTCATAGGATGGACAATGCATGATACAACCAGCACACCACAACCTAGGGAATGCAAGAAGAAGACATCCCCCAACACCATGACAAGCGTGTGTAGACTGTGTCAAATGCCTACAACACCGAACATGACTTTGAACATACAATGTGACCCCCTAGCACATGTGCCACACATATATGTGTGTGGCACCCACAATGCAAGCAGGCCATGACCATTGTGGCAATGGGGTCCAAACCCCCATCATCACAGTGACCAAAATGTAAGTGTGGGGTCCATAGCTGAAGCACATTTTGAACATTGTGGCAATGGGGTCTAAACCCCCATCACCACAGTGACCAAAATGTAAGTGTGGGGTCCATAGCTGAAGCACATTTTGAACATTGTGGCAATGGGGTCCAAACCCCCATCATCACAGTGACCAAAATGTAAGTGTGGGGTCCATAGCTGAAGCACATTTTGAACATTGTGGCAATGGGGTCTAAACCCCCATCACCACAGTGACCAAAAGGTAAGTGTGGGGTCCATAGCTGAAGCACATTTTGAACATTGTGGCAATGGGGTCCAAACCCCCATCATCACAGTGACCAAAATGTAAGTGTGGGGTCCATAGCTGAAGCACATTTTGAACATTGTGGCAATGGGGTCTAAACCCCCATCACCACAGTGACCAAAATGTAAGTGTGGGGTCCATAGCTGAAGCACATTTTGAACATTGTGGCAATGGGGTCTAAACCCCCATCACCACAGTGACCAAAAGGTAAGTGTTGACAAAGAAAGAGGTGCAACTGCCAAACTGCATGGATGATTCCTGGTCACAGAACAAAAAACACATCAGTGGCAAAGTAGTGTATGTGTCCCATTGCAACATAAATTGGGGGAGCCAAATACTGCAGTGCAAATAAGACATACCTTTGGCCATGTGCAGACAAACAACACCCATGGGGGCTGACACCGTCAACAATCATCAATGACACAATGACAGAAGTGACCATCAGAATGCAGACCCACATATTTGCACCAATGGGCACACAAATGCAGATACCCTGTGGAGACTGCAGATGTGAGGTGAACAGATACCATACCATGGCAGCAATGGGACACACAAACCATGATCATTGTGCTGACCGATGACCTAGGAGTCCCAGGGACAGCAGGGGAAACCCACAAAACTACATACAGCCAATGGCACACCCAAGATATGCCAATGCAGTGGTGCAGATGCACAAACACAAACAGGCAGACCCACACTGCACATCATACACAACAGGTGAGGGGGGTGCCAGTGTCCCCAGGCAACCACACAACACATGAGGAGACCTGAATACCAATCATACAGATGTGCATACAGCGCCACACAAAGGTAACTCATGGATCCAAATCCCCTATGTGGGCAAGCAGGCATTGTCAGATGAGAGGGAGCACAAATCACACATGTCACACAGGCACGTAGGGACAGCAACTGACACAGCAAGACACAGACACACCACAGCACCACCCCCAGGGCCCCCACAATATGGTGACCCTGGGCTGCATTACAATCCCACTGTGATGACAAAGCTAAATGTGGTTCACACTGTGAACCACAGTCATGTGTCCTGAGCAACTAACTACCATCACACCTACACAAGCACAAATCAATCAGCATGGCCAGTAAGCCAAGGCCAACATGGAGGCAGGGGCCTAGCCGGGCAACAACTCTCATCTGCACACACTCAACACCACACACCTCGACCTCCAACAATGTGCAGCAGTGAAGCACACATGCACTGGTGAAATTGCACATGCACCCATGACTATTCCAGGGTGATGGGTGGGAACCAAGGTGCAGAAACACATCACACATGGCCACTCAACAAGACTCCTGAATGTCTGACACACTGCACACTACGCTGTACATGGACATGACGGCAATACCACACCAACCAATGGGATCCCATCCACAGTCACACACCAATTAAGAAGCCTAGGTCACCCACAAAGAACACACATAGACAACAACCAACATTGCAGCCCGGACCCTGAGGAGTGCCAGCAGTCACACACACAAGTGTCACAATCACTGAAAGATAACACAAACTGGAAATCACATGACAGGGGCAAACAACAAGTGGCAAGGGGAAACCTGACTGTGACCCATCTGCGTCTGCACACAAACTCAGCCCTGACAGCAAACACACCTATGGGTGACACCCTGATGACCAGTAATGTGCCATGCACCCACATCACAGAGAACCCAGGGAGAAGACTTTGGGGGAACATAGGTCAACTCAGCTAGCATCACAAACAGGTACAACACTAGGGATCACAGCATGCACAGCTAAACGGAAGTGAACACACAGACATGCACATACAACACACACCTTGGGCGCAGGCAATGTCACAGGAGTACACACTGCCATGAGGGGACTCCACTCCTGTGTGAGGAAAGCTGTGCCATATGTTGCCTCAGTAGGGCCCCATCATGTCAGCTGAGCACTTGGTCACACAATCAACAATTAGCACCAAATGAAGGCTCCCGTCACATCAGCCTGGTCATGGGAGTGCCAACGAAATCATCAGCACAGATCCAACACACTTGTATAGCAATGTTGCACTGACAACACAGATGAGTCCTTCCCCATTGATGCCCAAACCTGCATGTCCACTGGAGATGGCCACACGGTCAGGGAAGTAGACGAATTGAACAATGGCAGGCACAACAGATGTGCAGGGGTGGAAGCCACAGATGAGAAATAGCCAATCTAAGTAGGAAATCCCATTGCCAAATACTGAACACATGACACCCTCAGATGCTGCTATGGATGACATGGATACACCACAGGATAGGACACATTCCCCCTGGACCACATGGGTTCCTGCACAGTAACACTTCATTATCATGAGACCAAATATCACCATCACTGCAGCAAGGGCACGGTTAGCATCATCAACATCATGTACATCAGAAGCAAAAGCACTAGAGAACAGAAAGTTGCTTTATTCAGCATATGTGGCATTAAAAGTAGAAGTCTGGTAGAAAATTAACAAAGGCCAATGGCCAGTCCATCAACAAAGTCACAAGTGGGTGACAGTGGCAGATGCCACCCTACACATGCCTGCACAAAACCAGGGACAATCCACTAGGAGGGGCAACCGGGGGGTAGGCCAGGCACCGCAGGGACAGGATCAGGGCTCACCAGGAGGAAGCAGGGAAGGGGTGGTGGGTGCTGGAGAGCCACTGACAACTGCAGTGGAGGTGTCTGACATGGTGTGTGCCGGCACAACTGGGGGCATGACTCAGATGTTGTGGGTGCCGGCACGACTGCAGTGGACCCTGCAGATGGAGTGGACAGGTCCGCCACTGCAGTGCCCAAGTCAGACAGGGTGGTAGTGGACTCCACTGCAGTGCCTACCACCAGGGGAGGAGAATGGGGAACAGGCAAGGTGGGCTGGACAGAGGGGGAGGACACCCTCACCACATCAGTGGCACAGACAAGCGCAGCAGGGGGTGTGGTGCTGGGAGAGCAAGTGCCAGGGGGAGAAGGCCGGATCCTCTTGGGGATGGTATATCTGTGGGTGGGGGAACCTGGGGCAGGGTGTGGTGGGGGCACCTGTGGAGTGGGGGCCTGAGGGATGGAGGAAGGAGACCTGGTGCTTGAGCTGCAGGGCGGCGGCGGGGTCTTGCTCTTACCACTCCGGGGGGACTTGCGGGTGGGGGCCTCAGTCTGTCTGCGCCTGGGGGAGGGTGTCCGGGGGCGAGGGGCACTCTGCTCCGTGTGGGGGGCTTCCTCTTCCCCCTGGATGCTGGAGCAGCTGGATCGGAGGGGAAGAGGCCGAGGTCACTGAGGAAGAGGCGCTGGGTCTTTGGGGTTGCAGGTGAGGCAAGGGAGGGTGTTTTGGAGGGAGAGGCAACTGAGGACTGCGCAGTGCCCGTGGATGCGTGTGTGTGTACCAGGGCCCCATCCCCTGTGAGTCTGGTTTCAGTCCCCTGACTGTGCGTGCGTGTGCGTTTTGTTTGTGGCGTGTGTGTCTAGTGTGCTGGACGTGTGTGTGCTGGTGTGTGCCTGTGCCGGTGTGTGTGTGCTTGGGACGGGTAAGGTGCTGGGGAGTGTGGATGGAGCAGAGGCAGGAGGGGTGAGGGACTGTCTGAGGAGGGACACTGCTGCCGTCAGGGAGGAGTCCATGGACCTATTGCCCCTCTGTAGGTCAGACATGCCCGATGAGATGCCCTCCATGAACGACACCAGCTGAGTCAACAGAGCGGTGTGCGCATGGAGGACACTCAGCATGGCTGTCTGCCCTACATGGAGCTGGCGAAGGAGGTACACAGACTCCTCACTCAGGGCAGCAGGGGACACAGGGGCAGGGGGTGCGGTGCCTGGCCCAAAGGAGACACGCTCCCGAACATGGGAGCCTCCACGGACCTGGGGAATGGGAGCCGATGGGAGGGCGGTGGTGGTGCTGGTGGTGGCGGGGACAGCAACACTAGCTGGGGTGTGGTGGCTGCTGACACCCGCCTCCAGAAGGGAGTCATCCTCCGAGTTGCTCTGGTCCTCAGCTGAGGTGGATGGTGCTGAGGACTCCTCGGTGTGGCTCCCCTCGCCCTCCGTGCCACTGGGTCCCTCCGACCACTCCTCGGCTGCTGACCCAGTCTGGCTCTCTGGCTCCTCCTGGTCCGTGGAGCTGTCCCCTTCCGTGGCCGTGGATGTATCTGCAAACAATGGGGAAACAGACAGACATCAGTCACCTGCACCAAACGCACACACCACTGTGAGCACAGCACATTACAGAGCAAGCCCTGGCATCATTAGTTGTACATTGCTAAAAGTGCCCTGACTGAACAGGAGAAGCCAATTGTCAGTCTGATGCCAAGCATGGCACTCACATCCCACATGGCCTTGCACCCATCTGTCTGGTGTCTGTTGGATTGCAACACCCCAGTGTGGACACATGCACCAAGTACACAGTAGTTGGACAGTGCAGAGGACACGGTGTGGCATGTGGACATGCACACATCACAGCTCTTGCCACTGAGTCAGTACAGGTTTCCGGATGAAAGGGATGCCCAGAGTCAAATAGGAAATGCATGTGATGCATACCAGCGACAGACACCATGATGCACCCATGTCCTGATAGCCATCGCCACAATGGTGTGCATGTAGCACATGTCACTCCCCTGCAGGATCACCAATAAGTAGACACATGCCATGGCAGAGGCATGACTGCTAAGTCATACATCACTGTCTCAGTGATGTATGACTTGGCAGCCAGACAACAACACTATGCACTGTGTCACAATAGTAGGTCATGGGGAATGCAAGTCCTGGAGCTGCACAAGTGCACATGTACATCCCCCACACAACACATCATCTTAACCCTCATCTGTCCAGGTCATACCTATTGGACATATGGGAGACCTGTGACACTACCCTCTGAACCTGAGCCCCTCACAATCTGCTGTGAATGGGGAACAGCTGCCTGAACTTCACATTCGCATACCCCAGTCTGCACGGGCAGCTGATCAAACACCTATGTGACACACAAGTATCGTCTCCTATGGTCACATCTCCAGGGGCATGCTGAGCCCCTACCAAGAAACACCCCAGCAGTCCTGGCAACTAATCCACAGCACACTGACACAGAGGCAGACACCTGAGGGGTCAAATCACTGCGCACAATGTGTCAGCTGATACACGGGAGTGGGAGTACAGAGTGCATTGCATGGCCTGGAGTAGGCATGACTGTCCTGCTCCACATGAATGAGGGATGAGCCCTGGACAGTGGATAGCTGGCTATGTATGTGTGACACACGTAATCTGCACACTCCTGGGGCCCAAACATTGTTCCCACCCGCTGCATGGGCGTGTGCCACATACCCCAGGCACATGTGGTGGCTCAGCACAGCAAGTGGACCGCATATCAAAGCAACACGCAGATTACATGTCCGAACACAGGCGTAGTGTGAACAATGGACCCACCCATGATGCCCACAACAGAGTTAGGGAAACAGATGCTGTCCCCCACCTTTAGTGAAGCAAACTGCAAGGACACAGTCCCAAGTGACACAATTCCCTGAATGTAAGGGCCACACCTGGGTATCAGATGAGCAGTGGGCAGTGCACAATAGAGGGACATGGCTCCTGGACAACATGACTGCTGCACTGTGGCAGTTGAACCAGGCCAGAGGAGGGCACACAGCATGTAATACAGAGTTCACAGTGCAGTCTTTGACTCACCCCCTCCTTGCTGCTGTCTGGCCTTCAGCTGCCCATCCAGGTCTGGAAACACCACCGCCAGGATCTGGAGCATGTGGGGGTCAGGGTCCGTGTTCCGCCCCTCCTGCGAGGAGGCGACAGCTTCAGCTGGACCCGTGCAATCCTCCGGGTCCAGCCCCGAAGGTCCTGCCACCTCTTCTGGCAGTTGCGGATCCGGCGCTTGTAGAACCCCACGGACCGGACAGCCCGGACGATGTCCTTCCAGATCTCCTGCTTCCGATGGGCATTAACCTGTCAGGATGACAAAGTGAAAAGGCCATTACTACACATGCAACATATCCGTGCATGACACAGTTGTATATACATGTCTCAATCACAGGGGCACATGATGTACACAGGCAGTGCAAAGCTGCCCATGGACAGTTTGCCAGACGTCACTACATGGTATCATTGCATGGGAAGTAAAACCTTGTTCAAATGCACTGTCACTGCACCATACCTGTCCAGTGCATGTCACTACACACTATGGGGGTGACAACTACTCAGTGAGCCTGCTAGCCAGTGGCGTGCAGACTTTCAGCCTTGCTAGTCAGACAATATGCACATTCAGAAAGGCAGTGCACAGAACACTCACCTGCTCCCCTGGTGTCCCATACAGCTTGCTGTACTGTGGAAGTAGGCTGTCCAGCAGGGCCTGGTTCTCCTCAAGGCTGAAGGCTGGGGCTCTCTCCACAGTACGTGCCATTGCAGGGTCCAGAGGGGCAGAGACAGCAGCAGTGCAGTGGCAGATGTCGTCCTGGAGCATGTAGTGCAGGCAAGTGAGCTCTCAGGGGAACAGCCAGCAATATATATGTGCTGGAGAGGCAGATACTGTCCCTTGTGTCCAAAGTGATAGGTCCAAGTCGTTTGCATCTTCTGAATCTGGCCAATCCATGGAATAGCAGCACCAAAACACGCCCACAGCATCCTTCAAATCTTCAACTTCATGACATACATGATTTTGCAACATTGTTGTGGGTGACCAACTGAATTTCCAGCAACCGACTCGTTCGAAATTCGAAAACGCGTCCGTTGCCAGGCAAGCCCATTGTCAATGGGTGCGCACCGATCGGTCCATTGCGGTACAACGCGTACAGGGGTACAACGCGTACCCGCACACATTGAATGCAATGGGCCGGCCGGGGGCACCGATCGGTCCATTGCGGTACAACGCGTACAGGGGTACAACGCGTACCCGCACACATTGAATGCAATGGGCCGGCCGGGGGCACCGATCGGTCCATTGCGGTACAACGCGCGTACAGGGGTACAACGCGTACCCGCACACATTGCATGCAATGGGCCGGCCGGGGGCACCGATCGGTCCATTGCAGTACAACGCGTACAGGGGTACAACGCGTACAGGGGTACAACGCATACTCGCACACATTGAATGCAATGGGCCGGCCGGGGGCACCGATCGGTCCATTGCAGTACAACGCGTACAGGGGTACAACGCGTACCCGCACACATTGAATGCAATGGGCCGGCCGGGGGCACCGATCGGTCCATTGCGGTACAACGCGTACAGGGGTACAACGCGTACCCGCACACATTGCATGCAATGGGCCGGCCGGGGGCACCGATCGGTCCATTGCGGTACAACGCGTACAGGGGTACAACGCATACCCGCACACATTGCATGCAATGGGCCGGCCGGGGGCACCGATCGGTCCATTGAAGTACAACGCGTACAGGGGTACAACGCGTACAGGGGTACAACGCGTACCCGCACACATTGCATGCAATGGGCCGGCCGGGGGCACCGATCGGTCCATTGCGGTACAACGCATCACTGTACATGTGACTGGCATATGTCAGCATGCCTGTCTCAGATGGACATATGCCAGCCACAGATAGCTCCCAGGGAGTGAGGGGCACACCTACATCACGACAGCCTGCCCAAACTTTATCATAAGGCATGTAAGGCTGCATTTCCTATTGTGTGTATGTTGGTGTACATGTTGTCCTGTGGGTGTCACCTGTGGGCAGCCACCCCCAGGCTGTGCACGTGTTCATGGGGACAGGATCCTGGGTGTTACGTGTACATGACCACTGTGATGTGCAACTGTTCATATCTGTGCATGTGCCATGGTCACATTTCACGGTGGTGTATGTGTATGTCATGTCACATACCCCGTGAGTCCCATGTGGGACGGTATGTTTGAGCCAGGGTGTCCCAGTGGCACAATTGTGATGGTCCTCCACAGTCTTTGTGCATGTAGTGTTTACAATGTCTCTGATTTCATGTGCACAATGGGAGACAGTCTCCACATCCACGGTGTGTGTGCATGGACTTTGATGTTGTGCGTGTGTGTGTCACAGACGTCCATGTCTGTCCTGCCGTGGCAAGTGGGACCACTACCTGTGGGGGTCATGGTTGTTTTGCTGTGGTGTATACATGATACTCCATGTAATGCCAGTGTCCATGTGGCAATACAGGGTCCCTGGGAATGTACCTGTCGTTGAGCTGTGGTGCCTGAGGCACATCTGTCCTCACATGTCACTGTGGGGGGTGATTGTGACACGGCAGCAGGAGATGGGAACTGTGACACGGCCTCATGATATCCAATGGGCCAACCTGGGACTAATTGATGCCACCTGTTGGACCGTGTTGACAGATGTTGGCCATGTATGTACCATACATGTCCTTACGGAACTGCACACTTCATGTAGTTGTGCCTCATAATGATGTATGTTGGGATATTGAGTGTGTTCAATGCCGCATATGTGGGGTGACTGTCAATCTTGCTTACTTCTCCTCTGCACTGCAGGGCTCCTGCTGTCCATCGACCATTCCCAGACCTGGCAACGATGGTGGAACGGGACAGCATCCGACGGTACCGCTTCACCAGGCAGCTGATTGAGGATTTGGCAGTGCAGTTGTCCCCACATTTGCAGCCTGGCCGGCCGTATCCTACAGCGCTGACCCCCAAGGTGAAGGTGATGGCAGCCCTACACTTCTTTGCCACCGGTACCTTCCAACATACTGTTGCGACTGCTGGTGGGATGTCACAGACCATGTTGAGCCGTGTGCTCCGCGATGTTTTGGCGGCAATGTTGCTATTCCTGAACCGGTACATCTATTTCCCTAGACTGCGACGACTCACTGACGTGAAGAGTGACTTTTATGCCCTGGGGAGGATGCCGCATGTCATTGGCTCCATTGATGGGACACATGTGGCTTTGGTACCACCACAGGCCCAGGAGCAGGCCTACAGGAACCGCAAGCACTACCACTCGGTCAATGCACTGGTGGTGTGTCTTGCAGACATGACCATCACACACGTGTGTGCCCGTTTCCCTGGTTCAGCACACGATGCCTTTGTGATGAGGAGTAGTCGCATCCCCAGGATGATGGCACAGATGCAGAACCAGCGTGCCTGGCTTGTCGGTGTGTACTGACTTTGTGCCATTGTGTGTGATCTGATCTGTAGTATTCCGCCCACTTTTCCAAGTCAGCTAATGTGCACTTGTCTGTCCGTAGGTGACTCAGGATACCCCAACATGCCGTGGTTGCTGACACCCCTCAGGAACCCTGTGACACCAGCCCAGATGCGCTACAATGAGGCACATGGTCGGACGAGGAGAGTTATTGAGCGGACATTTGGTCTCCTGAAGAGCCGCTTCCGCTGCCTGGACAAGACCGGAGGGTCCCTCCCATATGCCCCTGCGAAAGTGTGCAAGATTATCATCGTCTGCTGCATGCTCCACAACCTGGCAGTGCGGAAGGAGTTGCCTCTCATCCAGGATGACAATGACCAACATCCGCCACCTGTGGAGGATCCTGGCCTGGACCACGATGCCAGTGACGATGATGATGATGATGATGAGGGTGATGTCCGCACACAGCTCATCACCAACTTCTTTAGCTGAATGTGAGTATCCTGAGGTGTCATGTCAATGATGTGAGTTGGCATGATATGTGTAGGTGGTGCTCTGGTGCTGTTGGAGTGTGTCCATGGGCTACTTGACTGGATGTGTGTTGCGATGTGTGCTTACAGGTGGGCTGTACTCCCCAACAGTGTTGACATGCTAACTTGGTTCTGGGTGGGTATCTTGTAACATGTATTGTGCATGAGTTTTGCTGTTCTGTCCTGTACTCCATTGCTTTTGACTGTGTGTCATTTCTGTCCTTCACAGGGTACTTCCAGATTCGTTTGGTCAACTGTGTCCACCGACGACGTGATTGCACTTCCAGGCTGGTAGCTGTTGTGTCCCTACAGGTGATGTGCGCCACACCCATGGACTCCCTTCCGTCTACAGTTGTTGACTGTGTGCCCGCTGCCAGGTGGGATTACCTTGCATCTGTAGTGGTTACGACATGTTGCAACTGTGTAATAAACCTGTGCTTCACTTTGTGATGTGCGTTGTCTGTGGTCACACATTTGACTGCCATTTGCTTACTGCACCTGTGGGCTACTTGACTACAACTGGGAATGGGTGTGGTGTCTGTGCATTGCACCGTCTTCCCTGGCAACATCAGTGTAGGCAATGAGTCAGATGGCCTAGGTGTGTATGTGTTGTGTAGCCCTGGTGGTGTGTCTCCCTCATATGTGTCACGTTGCCTTTACTCACATGCCTGTGTTGTACTTGCTGTTGCAGTTCGCATACACAGTGTAATTTTGCAGTTCATCATCCCCATAACAGCACCCACGTTGGAATCACAACAGAGGCAAGTATGGTGTATTAGTGTGTTTATTGTGATACATTTGTGTGAATAGTGCATAGGATGGGTAGTGCTGTACATAAATCTTGCAATCAGAAGTTCCTAGGTGAATTGAAAGTCCTGGTAGACAGAATCCCCAGTATCGGGGCCACAGTTGTCTGACACATTGGTCCAACTTGTACTCCCCATGCAATGTGTGGGAGTAGTGTTGCCGTCAACAGGGTGAACAGTCTGTGCACAAAGGTGAACATCCAGAACAGGTTCAGGCTTCCTGGGAGTTGCGCTTGGCCATCGGCCTCTCACTTGTCCCTCTTCGGACGACCCCTCTTCTTGGGGGGGGGGGCCCCTCAAGTACAGGCTGCTGCGGTGCTGGGGACTCTCCGCCAGAGTCATCCTCCCTCCCTGTGGCAGTTGCAGTTTGTTCAGCACCAGATGTTGTTGGTACACAGGGAGGTGTGGACTGGTTGCTGTTCATCTGGCGGAGGCATTGTAAAATGTCCCTGAGCACCGCCGTCATCTCATGCAGTGCATCCCACTTGGACTCCACGGGACATGTGAGTCCACGCGGGACATGTGTGACTCCACGTGGGACATGTGAGAGTCCAAGCGGGCATGATGGGCAGCCTGCTGCTGTTTCATGTCTCTGAGGAGCCCCACTACCTGGCTGAGGTCTCCGGTGCTGGACTGGTACGCATCAGCTATGCGTACCAGTTGTGGGTCATCATGCACACCAGCAACCTCTGCAAGCAGCGACCTCTGTCTCCCACCCCTCCCACCACCCCTGCTGACATGTGCAGTGCGTGCAGTGGCACGCACAGATGACCCTGGTCCACCTTGGGGGTTGGTGGTGGTGGTGGTGTCCATGGCCCCAGGTTGGTCCAGGGTCCCTGTGCTGGTGTTGCTCCTTGTTCTGTCCATGTCGGCAGGGATGGTGTTTGTGGTGACAGTCGTTGGAGGGGTGGGTGCAGGGGGTGCAGCTGGTGGTCCTGCTGGTGCTGCAGCTGGTGGTCCTGCTGGTGCTGCATGTAGACTTGCACCGGATGTGCCAGGTTGGTCTTCTTCGTCCGAGGAGGGCAGAGGCTGTTCAACGCCAGTGAGCTCCGCATCCTCTTGAGCCTGGGACTGGGACTCCTCAGCGTCTGCTGCTGTGTCCCCATCATCACCTGTTTTTGGGAGACACACACAATGTATGTTATGTTTCTGCAGGCATCAATGGTTGACACACATGACAGTTGTGACTGTGCCTCTGGGTGCGGGCCTGTACATTACATTGTCCTAAGTCGTCACAGTCAGGGGTTGATATTGGTGTGGCACATTGTCCTGCATTATTTGGGCATTTCTATGTATTTGTTGGGATGTGAACATGGTCTGCATTGATTGTATTTGGTTGACAGCCGGCCCTCCTTCCCACCCAGCCAGTCAGTTATCCCACCATGGACTGTGCTTGCATTGCAGGGAGTGGAAGTTGTCTCTCAGGATGTCAGTCAGTGGTGTCCTGCTGTTTGTTGGTGCACAGTTGCCAGCAGGGCCTTGTGCTCCCCACAGCAGTAGCCAGTGTCAGCCATCTTGTGAGTCCTTCTCCACTTCCTGTGATGTGAGCATGGTTCAGGGTGGTGTTGATGGGACAGTTGTGGGGGTGACCAATATCAGTGACTACGACTCCCATCATGCTATTGCCTCCACCCCCTTCCCAGCATGCCCATGCTTCCTTCCTTTGACTCTGCTTCCCTGTGGGGTGGGCTGGCTGTGCTGACAGGATGGCTGGGAGTGTTGTCCTGGCAGTTGTTTGGCTAACAGTCCCAAGAGTGTCCCTGTGCTTCACACAACATAACCCAGGGTGGTGGTTCTTTGTGGGATCTTGAGTTAGGATGTGAGGCATTGCATTCTACCAGGTGGGTTCTGTGGAGTTTGTGTTGAGGGGGGTGTGAGGGGAGGTGCTTGTGACTATGGTCAGTGCTGCAAGTCCTCCTTCCCACCCAGCCAGCCAGATATCCCACCATGGAACGTGCTTGCATTGCAGGGAGTGGAAGTTGTCTCTCAGGATGTCAGTCAGTGGTGTCCTGCTGTTTGTTGGTGCACAGTTGCCAGCAGGGCCTTGTGCTCCCCACAGCAGTAGCCAGTGTCAGCCATCTTGTGAGTCCTTCTCCACTTCCTGTGATGTGAGCATGGTTCAGGGTGGTGTTGATGGGACAGTTGTGGGGGTGACCAATATCAGTGACTACGACTCCCATCATGCTATTGCCTCCACCCCCTTCCCAGCATGCCCATGCTTCCTTCCTTTTGACTCTGCTTCCCTGTGGGGTGGGCTGGCTGTGCTGACAGGATGGCTGGGAGTGTTGTCCTGGCAGTTGTTTGGCTAACAGTCCCAAGAGTGTCCCTGTGCTTCACACAACATAACCCAGGGTGGTGGTTCTTTGTGGGATCTTGAGTTAGGATGTGAGGCATTGCATTCTACCAGGTGGGTTCTGTGGAGTTTGTGTTGAGGGGGTGTGAGGGGAGGTGCTTGTGACTATGGTCAGTGCTGCAAGTCCTCCTTCCCACCCAGCCAGCCAGATATCCCACCATGGAACGTGCTTGCATTGCAGGGAGTGAAAGTTGTCTCTCAGGATGTCAGTCAGTGGTGTCCTGCTGTTTGTTGGTGCACAGTTGCCAGCAGGGCCTTGTGCTCCCCACAGCAGTAGCCAGTGTCAGCCATCTTGTGAGTCCTTCTCCACTTCCTGTGATGTGAGCATGGTTCAGGGTTGTGTTGATGGGACAGTTGTGGGGGTGACCAATATCAGTGACTACGACTCCCATCATGCTATTGCCTCCACCCCCCTTCCCAGCATGCCCATGATTCCTTCCTTTTGACTCTGCTTCCCTGTGGGGTGGGCTGGCTGTGCTGACAGGATGGCTGGGAGTGTTGTCCTGGCAGTTGTTTGGCTAACAGTCCCAAGAGTGTCCCTGTGCTTCACACAACATAACCCAGGGTGGTGGTTCTTTGTGGGATCTTGAGTTAGGATGTGAGGCATTGCATTCTACCAGGTGGGTTCTGTGGAGTTTGTGTTGAGGGGGGGTGTGAGGGGAGGTGCTTGTGACTATGGTCAGTGCTGCAAGTCCTCCTTCCCACCCAGCCAGCCAGATATCCCACCATGGAACGTGCTTGCATTGCAGGGAGTGGAAGTTGTCTCTCAGGATGTCAGTCAGTGGTGTCCTGCTGTTTGTTGGTGCACAGTTGCCAGCAGGGCCTTGTGCTCCCCACAGCAGTAGCCAGTGTCAGCCATCTTGTGAGTCCTTCTCCACTTCCTGTGATGTGAGCATGGTTCATGGTTCTGTTGATGGGACATATGTGTGACTGCGACTCCCATGATGCTATTGGCTACACTGACTTGGCCAGCATACACAGAATTCCTTCCTTTGAGTGGTCTTCACTGTGTGTTGGTGTTGTTGTGGTGGCTACATGTCTGGATGTGTTTGTTAGTTCTATTTGTGCCACTGCCTAGCTGTAGTTGTAGTTGTGTTTGTACATGTGATGGCACAGTTGGATGTGACTTTTTTTGATGGCATGTGTTGTGTTTATCTGACTGACATACTCATTTTGGGATGATTCTGTTCTGGTTGCTGTGTAATTGCTATGAGTGCATGGTTTGACTCTCCCCTTGACAGTGATGTGTGTGTGTTTTGTGGCATTATATTGTGTACATTTGTTGTGAACTCACCAGGCTCTGGGATGTCCTCTAGTCCATATACGCTCACTGGCGGTAGGATGGCCCGCACCTTCTCCTCCCAGGGCCTGAGGTATATTGGCTTGGCAGGAGGGCCACTGCCGGTGTATTGGCTGTTGATGTAGTCTTTCTTGAGCAGGTCCCATACCCTCCTGCGCACGTCATACCACCTGTTCTGGATGTCGCTCTTTGTGCGCCGACATGGTGATTGTGCATTCACCCTGTTGATGATCCTCTCCCACATCTTGGTTTTCTGGGAGATGGGGGTCTGTTGGACCAGTGTGCCAAACAGCTGTGGCTCTACCCTGAGGATCTCGTCTACCATGACTTCCAATTCACAATCTAGGAACTTGGGAT
This sequence comes from Calotriton arnoldi, assembly GCA_963921515.1. Lineage (NCBI taxonomy): Eukaryota > Metazoa > Chordata > Amphibia > Caudata > Salamandridae > Calotriton > Calotriton arnoldi. Next base: position 284,464 of record CAWUFW010005295.1, read on the forward strand.
TCTTCTTGGGGGCATGGTGATGGGTGGTGATGGTGAGTGATGTGTGTGTTGGTGTGCAGGTGAGGGTGTGTGAGTGTGTGTTTTGCTGGGTGTATGTGAGGTAGGTATTTGTTGGTGTGCTGATGGTGTGTGGCTTGTGTGAGGGATGAGTTGTGGGTGTGTGGTTGCTTTCTCTTGGGTGCTGGCAGTGGAATGGCATTTGCAAAGCATCATGGTTGTGATTTGTGTCCTTTATATGGGTGGAGTTGTGGGTGTGTCTTTGTTCTCTGTCCCCACTCCCCCCCAGTATTTATTGGCTTAGTAATTGCTTGTTTGGCCTTTTTTTGTGTGAATTTTCCTTTGTACTGTCTGTGCATGTTGGAAACGTTCTTGTGACCGAGTCGGACCCTGCATTTGTCTTGTACGGTATTCTCCGTTTCGTTCACGCTGTGTTTGTGCAGTTTTCTATGCTGCGTACGCGTCGGTTGCGGTGTTTTGTGTTACTTCGGCTCAGTTTTGTATGCGTGTCGGTCGTACGGCTTGGCCTCCGTCCGACTCGGTCGTGGTTTTCGCGCCTTGCATCGTACTTTGCGGTTTGGAGTTCGCGTGTACGTTTCGGTCGGATTTGTTCCGGGTGCGTGTCGGTCGGTTGGATTCGCGTGTTTTTCCGACCGGATTGCTGTTTTCCGTGCGGCTCGGTCATTCGACTTGGGTTCGGTACGTGTCGGTCGGATTTTGCACGCATTGCATCGTACTTCGGGCGCCACAGGTACGTGTCGGTCGGTATAATTTCCGGATCCGAGTCGGTCGGTGCTTTTTCCGGCCCGAATCGGAATCGACCCCACTGTCTTGACTCCAGCCGTAGTTCTTATACCACTATTTTATTATATGGTTTGGTCTCCCCCTGTGTATTAGTACTATTTACTATTGTTTCTTTGTTACAGTATTGTGTGCTTTGTGAGTATCTTCGTGCAGAAGATACTGTGTCGTACTAGAGAGTGTTATATCAATTAATACATATTTTATAACTACTGTGTGGTTTTCCTTTCATTTAACCAATACTACAAGGTTGCATTCTGGTAAAACAAGCTGCTTAACATTCCTTCAAGACTAAGCCTGAAGGCTGCTCTCCACAGCTACCATTTGGATAGCTTTCTAAGGTTATCTTTGACCTCTTAAATCACCATAAGGGTTGTTTGGACTGGTGCAAGGTGCCCACTTTAATTAGTGGACAGCATATACCATGCCAACTTCTCACATTGACCTACTGGTTATGGAATTTATAGAATATTGGGGGTGGAGTTTAGAATTTGTAATCTGTAAAACCATGGTAGATCATCTTTGCAATCAAAAGTAATGTCCGTAGCTCTTAATGATGAACCATCCCTTTACAAAAGTTGTACGTTGGTTCTGTGGGATTTTATCAGCCGGTGAGACTATGATGTTTTTGTTCCTCAGAGTATTTTGGATATTTACAGCTCTTTAGGTATATTGCATCCCTCTATTCTGATTATTATTGTACACAGGAGTCATGGACAGCAATTGTTTGAACTAATAATTATGTATGTTCTTAGGTCTACTATTTGAAGGTTTTCATCTGACTTTCCAGAAAGGTTTACATTCTCTAGGAATTCTTTCCCTATGGGCGCTTACAGAAATAGGCTTAGCTTTGGTTGAGGTTGCTAAATTTGAAAATTGGAAGGAGAATAACAGGCAAGTATGACCCTCTAGAATTAACCATCCAATTTGTTGTTACAATTAAGAACCGACCCAGGAAAAATGTTTCCCAGTCTATGAACAGCATAATTTTAGTAACAAGTAGTAAACTTGATAAAGTAGGGTTAGTGAGGCATCTATGAAAAATATCGTAAAACATGTCAATCAATCAATCAATCAATCAAGGTGCTCGTAAAGGTAACTCCTCATCCATAAGGGTCTAAAGGCACTGGGGGCGGGGGGACTGCTAGACGGACTTGGTGGAGGATCATTCAAAGAGCCTGGTCTTGAGCTCCTTCCTGAATTGGGTCAGTGACGCTTGTTGTCTGAGGTGCAGGGGCAGGGTGTTCCAAGTCTTGGCAGCGATTTAGGAGAATGAGTTCTGGTCTTTTGGATCCTGGGGATTGAGGCAAGGGTGAGTTGGGAGGATCGGGGCTGTCTGTTGGGTACGTGGAGGAGAGGCGGTGGTTCAGGTACACTGGTCTTCGTCGTGTAGGGCCTTGCAGGCATGAGTGAGGAGCTTGAAGGTGACTCTCTTGTTGACTGGGAGCCAGTGGAGTTGTCGGAGGTGTTGCATGATGTGGCTGCAGCAGGAGATTTCGAAGAACAGTCTGGCAGCGGTGTTTTGAACATTCTGTAGTTTCTTGAGCTGTTTCTGAGTGGCACCGGTGTAGAGTGAGTTGCCGTTGTCTAGTCTGCTGGTGATGAGTGCGTGGGTGGCTGTCCTTGAGGATTCTGTGGGGATACATCTGCATGTCTTTCGGATCAGGCAGAGCGTGTGGAAGCAGGCTGAGGAAACTGCATTGATTTGGCAGTCCATTGTGAGTGAAGAGTCCAGTATGATTTCAAGGTTGCGTGCGTGGTCCGTCAGGGTGAGGCCACCAGGAGTCATCCCAGGCTGACGTGGTGGGTCCCAGGATGAGAATTTCGGTCTTGTCCGAGTTGAGCTTGAGGCAGCTGTCTTTCATCCATGTAGGAACGGCCTTCATTCCATTGTGGAAGTTGGTTCTGGCGGTCGAGGGTTCATTGGTGAGGGAGAGGATCAGCTGGGTGTCGTCAGCGTAGGAGATGATGTTGAGTCCATGGCTTCTGACGATGGCTGAGAGGGGGGCCATGTAGGTGTTGAAGAGGATGGGGCTCAGGGAGGAACCCTGGGGGGCTCTGCAGCTGATCTCTGTGGGTTCTGAGAGGAACGGTGGTAGTCTGACTCACTGGGTCCAGCCGGTGAGGAAGGATTGGATCCAGTCCAGAGCCTTGTCACGGATCCCAGCATCGTGGAGTCTGGTGATTAGGGTGCGATGGGAGACGGTGTTGAAGGTGGCCGATAGGTCTGGTAGGATGAGGGCTGCGGACTCGCCCTGGTCAAGGAGGGAGCGGATGTCGTCTGTGGCAGCAAGGAGGGCAGTCTCTGTGCTTTGGTTGCTTCTAAAGCCAGATTGAGAGGAGTCCAGGATGTGGTTCATTTCAATGAACACGGAGTGTTGGCCATTGATGGCCTTCTCTATGATCTTGGCAGGAAAGGGGAGGAGGAAGATCGGTCTGAAGTTCTTTAGGTGCAATGGGTCTGAGGATGGCTTCTTCAGCAGGGGGTTGATCTTGGCATGTTTCCAGTTGTCGCGGAATGGGACAGTGTCAATGGAGTAGTTGATGGTGCGGCGGAACTGGGGGGCTATGGCAGCGGCTGCTCTGTGGAATATGGTGCAGGCATGGGTCAGTCGGTGCCCCTGAGTGGATGCTCTTTATGGTCTTGAGCATGCCCTCTGTTGTGAGCGGGGTCCAGCAAAGCATGGTCTGTTGAGGTGTGGCTTGATTGTGTGCGATGGTGGTAGGCATGGCGGCCATGTCTACGGTGTTGAATTTGTCATTAATCCTCCTGATCTTGTGGTAGAAGAAAGTTTGTTGCAGAGGTTTCGAGGGGGGGGAGTCTGTGGTCTCAATGTTGGGCCTGGCAAAATCCTTGATGCTAGTGAAGAGTTCTTTGCTGCTGTGTGCGTTGGCGTTGATTCTGTTTTAGAGGGCCGTTTTCCTGCTGGCTTTCAGGAGGTAAGGGCCTTTAACTTCTTTTTAAACGCTAAAAAGTGCAGCCTTGTATAATGTATCTTTGACTTCCTATAGTATGTTATTTATTGACATGCTCCACAACATGGGAATGCAACTGTCTGTATGATGCTGAATGCTGCTAGGCTAAGTGTAGTCTAATACAAGTAGCAACGTTAATTTCTAAAGCTTACCTTCAGCTGTAATAAAATGTATAACGTTGACCCAAGAGGGGAAATCTGAGTTTGTGCCAAAACTATGGAAAATCCTCAGAAATAAAATTGTCAAGAGACTTTAGCGTTTTTTCAAGGTCTTATGAGATGTTAAACTCTAAATTAGTTTACTATCGTGATAATAGAACTATAATAGTGGTTAAAGAGTATAATCCACCTTTTCAGGTACGCTTAAATAGTCCTACATAGTAATAAAAAAGAGATGAAGCTCTGTGTCAGAAAATGGTTGTAAATTATTTTGTGTCTTTGACCCAGATTTGTAGATGCTCCTTATTACAACATTTGTGTAATGGGGTCTTAGAGTCACATGGTGTTCCCTTTCTGGAAAATGACCACAATTTTCCTGATATACAAAAAACGAGATCAGATGTCCTCTTTAGATTATCAACAAATGTTGCTGCTGGAAGTGTGGGTAAAGTACTTGGTAACACCCTGGTAGAATTATTATTAAGCAGAACGGAGGATAACAGGATTCTAGTACCATGCCAGGCTAGGTTTTTAGCTCATCAGGTGGCAATGGAAAAGGCTCTTTGTTTACCAATGCTAGTAATGAAAAATGTATAACTGAGGAGTGTAAGGTTATTTGTTGCCTTCCTAGATCTTAGATTGCCCTCCTGAGTAAGTCACTTATAGAAGCTAATATTAGCGGAGGACTGATTGATGTTATTTTCAGATTAATTTAATACTGTGTCAATCTGCTCTTTAATTCCAATTAAAGTTGATACGGGACTTCAGCAAGGATGTTTACCTAAGGCAAAACAATGGTGACTGACCATGTAATGATTGTTGGAAATGGCTATCTTTGCATGGTGTACCCCCAGATATTTGTCTTGACTGTTCTTGCTGGCTGTAGATCGTTCAGTACTCTACCCTTGATAACCTGAGGTAAAGAGCCTGTGTTCCCTCTTTCAACAAGATGAAATTGGTATACCTCTTATTGGCAACTTTACCTCACCTATAAGTCCCTGGTATATAGTACCTAAAGTGCACCCAGGGCTTGTAAGTTAAATGTCACCAATGGGCTGCGGCACACATTGTGCCACCCTATGCAGTGACTGAACAAACATGCTGTGGGTATCACAGCAGTGCAGGTTCTAACATGCAAATTCAACCTGTCAAAATAACCTCTGTTGACAGGCCTACATCCCCTGTTTAAGTATTAATAGGTAACCCATAAGTAGGCCTTCCTGCCCATTAAGGCAGTGTGCACAGTATTTAAGTGTAGGTCATAAAAAGATTTAATTTTGAACATGTGCTTACAATGAAACGGCCCAAAAAGGCATTTTCACTGTAGCAGGGTTATCTGTTCCATAGTAAAATATTAGGATATATTTAAATTTAATGTTGCTATAACAGCTACAGAGTTCATTCTTGCAGTTTTTTAAACTATGTATTACAACCGCAGTTCATCGGTAAAGTTTAATTTATAATACATATTTTATAAAGGTACATTTAAAAAGTTACCTGTTAGTTGTGTGAAGTCTCTAGAAGCCAATTTGTATGATCTTCCAACTATCACCCAGGAGATGAATATCCCCCTTGATAATGTGTGTACTTGCTCAAAGGGCTGAGACAAAGGCCTTGGGTGTGGGGAGCTGTTCTGTGTTTCTGGCAGGCTGACCATCTGGGCTGTCCCCAGGAAGTTAATCAACTTCAAAGGGAACTACCATGTCACATGAAGATGTAGCTAACACCTGGATGTGCCCCCTGCCTTTGTTCCCAGTGTGCTAGTCAGGGATCAGGTCACGTGGAAGAGGAGCTGACCCCAGAACCGGTTTTGAGAAACCATACACTACAGGGATACAATATGCTTTAAGTGGTCTTTTCCTACATTTCCAGCTGACCAATTCCAACTGGACCTGCCCTGGACCCTGTTGCTGGCCTCTGCTGGAGTGTGTCTTGACACCCAACTCATGTCCCAAAAATCCTGGACCCGTGGATGGTGTCAAAGTGTATTCATCCTTAAGTTTCCTAAAACCTGGACTTAGAAATATTTTGCCATTTTTTCGCTTCGAAAACTGGTGGGGAATGGGGACTGCTGAAGGTGCGTTACTGCTGTTCCTAAGATTCAGGTTGCTCTTGCTATGTTCTACTCCGCAGCAATAAATCCGAATTAGTGGGACTTCATGTAGAAGATATCTGGCCTCAAGGAGCCTTCTTTGGCTACCGCTTGAAGCCTTGGCTTCTTGGAAGAATCCAAGCTCCAAAAAAGTGACTAAGGGCCTGATTACGAGTTGGGAAGTCCCAAAACTGCTGTGGCATGGCGTTGGATCGACCACCGTGCCACTGTCGGTCCAACCACAGTATTACAAGACATGGGGTTACATAGATGAAAGACCACCGCTGTCATGCCATCACTGCCAGGCAAATCCGATCGCAGCAAAATAGGCCAATAAGACTGCCAGAGGCTCAGACCGCCAGTGTAACCACCAGCCCAATTCTAAATTGCCTTAAAGACTGCGTGACTGTGACAGTCCAACCACCACATCTGAGCAGGCAGCAAGGGAGGGATAAAATGCCAAAACTCACCTCTACTCACCACTGCACGTCCTGTGTCGCCATGGAGCCAATTGCATACGTCCTTCTGCCACTGTACCTGCTTGAGCACGTCCAAAACCCACACCATCATGGACGAAACCAATTGTTAGTCATACTGCAACCTGTTTCCATAAACTCCTCAGCAAAACGATGTTCAACCATGGACCAGGCAAGGGTGTTGGGGTCCCTTAGTCAAACGTATTTTCTGGGTTCCTGTTTGGGATTGTTTTACATGTATATCCCAAATACATCTGTATGATGCCCTCCTTGGCAAAATAACTGATACTGCTCAGGCACACTGTACACAAATGGACATATGTTTACAACTCATAATCCGTGATAGTGATGTGTGCATTAAATTGTGTCACATAACAGCACCTCCTCATCAATATCACACCTAATAATCGCTATGACACATTCACATTGCACACAACCCAGGTCCTGTTTTGATGTCAAAGATACATCTGTTTGGATGTGTCATTAAAGTGAAACACACCTTCTGTGCTACAACTCTGTATTGGACTCTCACCCATCACCCACATGAAAAGGCAATGTCAGTAAATGGGATTACAAAGAAGCAGTGTGAGAAGCATTCTAAGGGCACAATGGAAACGCTCTCTGCAGAATATACATGCCTTTATCAGGGGGAACCCTGAAAGGTTGGGGCCCTGGGGCACAGTACATTTTGCATTTTCCTGAAAAGCTCAATGTGAACAGGACGTGTGAATTGAAGTATATGAGAGACAACCAATAGAATAACCAAATGCCATGCACGTGTAGGTAATGAGTAAGTGCAAGTCATGAAAGCAAACACAGCACAAGGCCAGGGTGAAGTTCGCAGAGTTCCACGAAGTGCCGAAAAAACTCCACAGTGCTCCATGGAGTTCTGCAAGCGGCAGAGTGAGGTAAGCTTTGCTGCTCACTCTGATTTCCAGCACTGGGAGTTTGTCCAGTGCTGTAAAATCAGCATAAATGGCACCACATGAAGCGCAAGAGGGTGCAGCTTCTTACTGTCGCTCAAGTAGATGTTCTACTCGAGCTACAGCTTCCTCAATGAGAGCGGCAGGTTTCTCAACGTGAGCGGTAGCAGCCTGCATGATTGCCCACATTGAGAAATCACGCCAGAAGGTGGTCTAGCGTACAAATTTCCTTGGTCACTAACTTAACATTGGCGAGCCGCGAGAGAGGAAAACTCCACTCCACTACGTGGAGTTCTTTGGAACTCCGTGCTTTACGCAGAGAGGCAAAAACTCGACAAACTCCATGAGCAGAGCTGAATTTTGAGCCCAGGCCTACACAGCACTGATAGCATTTGTCACACATCTAGATAAAGTGGGTGTAATTACACACAGGAAAATGGACACATGTCCGTACAAAACTCCACAAAGGTATAACAATTGAACACCTTCCATGGGTGGATAAACAAATATCTAACTTGAACACATCAAACACATATCCACCCTACATCATAGGAGAAGTGCAACCTAAATGATGTTGATAATGGTCAGGCCAAGCTGAAATACTTACCATATAACCTATCACCCAATTAAATGTCTGTCCCATTTGGATTTCTTCCCACATAGACATCCATCCAACATTTCCCTCGTCCTGTGTAACTCCAGCACTGAGTCCAAGATCATATCATACTAACCACTTCAAATGGATCAGCAATTAGGGATGTAACAAACAGAACTGTAGTCACACATCACTAACTATACAATAATGTCAAATAGTTCGAAAAGTAATGGCAGGACCAATGTCTTCAAAACTGTGAAAAGATTTTAATGACAGTATGTAAAACAGGATGTAAAACAAAGACCAATGGCAAGTCCATTGTGGATCCATGTGCCACAGCACAATGCTGTGCCACCCAATTTGCCATTACTGACACTGTCAGGGAACCTCCTCTCAAAGAGGAATCCACTGGGCATAGCAGGCACCTCAAGGATTGTACTTGGGGAAGGCTATGGTTTAGGGAGGGGTGGGTTTAGTTTTGGAAGGGGTTGTCTTGTTTTCTTTTAGTATTGGGCTGGGTTCAGTGGGGTGGGGATCCGGTTTCTCGGGAGTGGAGTGGGATGTGGAAGGGATGGGTTAGGCCTTGGGAGAGGTTTTTGGGTCTTTGGGAGGGGTGTGCTTGTTTGTGTTTTATGGGGCTAAAGACAAGGGAAAACAACACATCTTCACAGTAAAATGGGTAGGATGTTTGGGATGGAGTTGGATTTGGGAGGTAACAGGAGTGGAAGTGTGAGCTGTGTGTGCTGTCTGAACTGTGTGTTATGTCTGTGTCTGCAGTGTGGGTGACTGTGAGCATTTGCGTTTTTTGCCTGTGTATGCTGTGGATATGCTGGGTGTTGTAGAGGGGTCTGTGCCTATTGGTGTGGTGTCTGGGGGTATGCATGTGGGTGTGGAGGGGTCTGTGCCTGTTGCTGTGGTGCCTTGGGTATGTTGGTGGTGAGGTGGCTGAGTGTTTGCTGTGTGCTTTCATGTTTGTTTTTTTGTATGTTGTTTGTTCATTTGTAGTGCTTGTGTCTAATGAATTGTGTTCTTGCTTAGGGGTACATGTGCTTGGGATGGGAATGGGAATAGGGAATTTGGATGGGAAAGGGTCACGAGGTGGGGTGGAAGGTTGGGGTGGGTGGAAGGCTGCTGTAAGGGAGGAGACCAGAGCCTGGAAAGACCTCTGTATTGCAGTGTGAATGCCTTCCAGGTGGGTCTGTTGCCTTGCTCCTGGATGGCATTGAGGACTGCATTCTTACCCACAGAGATGGTCTGCAGGAGGCTAATAGGCTCCTAACTCAGGGCAGCAGGTCTAACAGGGGCAGGGACTGAGAAGCGTAGAGCGAAGGAGACCCCTCCCTTCTTAGGGGAACAGAAACAGCCAACTTGTAGTGGAACAACAGGTAGGGTGGCGATGGAACTGGGGTGGTGGACAAGGATGAAGATGCAACTGATCCTATTGGGTTTGCCACCACTCAGGACTGTTCATCGGAGGATGACTCAGTAGATGATGAGCTTAGCTGATGTCCTCTAGGGCACTTCCCACACCCTCCTGGTCACTGGGTACCTCCGTGTCTGAGGTATCATGTCCGGAACCACTGTGACCAGCTGTGTTACCAACAATGCTGGCCTCTTCTTCGCTTGCCCTGGTTGTATCTGAAATGACATGTAACATGGGTTTATTGCAACTGCGTTTCCACCCCTGACTATCACAAATCAACAGAAAACATTGATGAAGTGCACATATCACACCAGCTTGATGGTTCACTCTTTAGGCTTCAAATTTAGCACGAGCACATGCATGCATGCTACGTAACCCGCAAACAGTTGGTTCTAGTCATGTCATAACCCCAGACAGGCCCAAATGCATTGATGAAGTGGTCTACACTCCATCCTTATCTCCATACTTGGATAGTTGATCACCTTGCATACTTTAGCACTTGTAGTATGCCATTATAAAATGATGTAACCAAATAGAATGTATTACATTTTGAGATTTATGCAATGCTCACACAAGGCCCAGAGTTCAACAAATCTACCTATTCCTCATAACACATCATGATATCATGAAGGTCAAGTTAAACACTAACCTACCATTAATTAGGCATCATGTCACATGCAAGTCCTGACTGTACACTGCTGAGACTTTGAACTTCAAATTACATCAGATGTCGACTACCTGAAAAGTCTAATGAAAGCTGTATAGAAGTAGTTTAGCTATGTATCACATGTGGCATATAAAGTTGCCTTAAAACATTGAGGTCCAAATATTTGGGATATAGATACTCAGAATTCACACAGCAAAGCACTTCATATAGCCATAAGAACATCCCCAATCCTGCTTGACACAGGTAATAATGCCATTTATAGATTGTGTACCTACAAGCCAATACACCTTTGAAGGTTTTTGGGTGTCCCTGAATAATATCTATGACATGAACATATGGGATCACTAGAGTCCCAATGAGATGGCATATCACAGCACTATTTGGTATTGCAAACTCAGACTGCCTTATAAGGATGAGCGTAGACACTCACATTTGATCTCTACAGTTCTACATCTCACTCCCTTATGCATGTCACCAGACAGTAAATGAGTGCTTTGAAACACTATTGCAGTTTTACCATCAACGGGCAAATGTACATTGGACAACATGTAGGCACTAATGCTGATGGCACCAGTGATGTTTGCACACTATTTTCACTGTGTTACTATTACTTACCATTGGGAAGTGTTGTACAATAACTGCATGAACTGTGCACTCGATGTCATGTCACATGTAATAGGGCCACCATCACATGAAAGACAGTAGTGAGGGAACATCACTCCTCACACAAGGAAGACAAGTTGCCTTTGTGGTACAATTGTCACCCAGAACAACTAACAAAATGAGATGATTACCCACTTCACTCCGCCAGGTGTCTGCTCAAAAAAGAAATTTGGATGTGGACAGGACTCTGCTGTGTTCTTTCTCAGAAAGACAATAGGCACAGCACAGCAGCCGGCACCTACTACCAGACCTACACAAACAATGACTCATCTAGTGTGTGGACATGGGCTACCACCAATATTGTTTGGGAAATGCCTGCCTGTAACACACAGAGGTGGCAAATTAACATGTATTATTCTGGCAAGGACTCACCCCCATGTAGCTGTTGCTGGGCTCTCAACTTCCCATTAAGCTCCGGGTAGGCTACCGCCAGTCTGCGGGCCATTAGGGGGGTCAGGGCCCGGTGTGCGCCCCTTCCACATTGGGAGGACTTCCCCAACTGTACTTCCACAATCTTCCGGGTCCAGCAACCCGTGTCCTCCCACTTCTTCCTGCAGTGGACGCTATCAATGGCTGAAGACCCCCAGGATCTGCACCTTCCCAGCAATGTCTCTCCAAATGACTTTCTTCTGATGGGCGTTGACCTGTATGGATGCAATAGATGTAGAAACAGATTGTAACTGGACGTTTTAGGCTATCTGTATGGTTAATACACATTTTGTTGACACCTAGCACAAACATTCATCAAGAGTCAACATAATACATGTGTAACTGTCACATGCTAAGCACTACTAAAGCTTAAATACACACGTTTGTGGTAAGCTGCTGACTCACCTCAACCACGGTTATTTTTTACGCTGACTGAGCAGCCACTAACATCATGTAGCCCAGGGCCATCCTACATTGCATGTGATTTGAGGTACCATGACACACAGCACACCATTTTAACCATCTGAAGAGTAAACTACTTGTGTTTGACTGTACAGACACCTGTACTGCCAGGCCCTTTAACTTGATGCAGATGGTCCAAAGAGCCAAGTACCATAGTATATACAACATCCTAAGACTAAGGTCACAATGAAAGGGATGGCATGTATGTCACTGAGAGCTTCCTCTCTGGGGGATGTGTGGACATGTGGACTACATTTTGGGATATCATACTATGTCAGAATAAGTTTGAGTGGTATGTACTGCCATCACAGGGCACACCTTTTGCCACATATATGAAATAGGATGACATTCAGCATACCACTGTATGTGTTATGTGATTAGATTTAATGTCACAAAGCTGATGAATCACATTTCAAAATCTATTCAGAAGTAACTAACTATCTACACTGTCCATGTGTCAGATGTGCAATATGCCTGTATAGTGGAAGCATGACTTTTGGAAAAGTGACAACAGACCTGTGTGAGTGAGGGAATTGTCATAAGTGAAAGACACACATTGACAATGTGGGTCAATGGAAAGAAGTATCAGGTCAGGGGGTTAGTTCAGTCACCATTCCAAATATAGTCCATGTTACAGCTATCAGGGCTACCAGTGGTAAAGAAGCCCCATATTGGGAACATACATGAATCTGCAGGTCTAAAGAGAGATTACTCTGTGCATTAGTTGTCTGGCCACATTAGCTCTGCCCTCGCCTGGGCCTTGGCCCAGACTGCCCACAACTCATTGTCAGGCTTTGATCTCTGCAGGCTGAGCATACTGATCCCACATGAACCCAACATTTCCAGTAATTCAATACATAAAAGTGAATCTTCTGCCCATCTAATATGTGATCATAAGGTTGTGTGGCACTCTGAAGGGGTCTGTGCGGTATAGCTACCTCCCAAACAACAGTTTTGCTATGCATGATGTGGGCTGAGTGATCTGTGGGACTGTACACATAGCTAACATCATCTTCGAATGCTCCTAACAGTGTACAGACACAGCTCATGTTATAAAGACTCTACGTATCTTTGCACATATAACATGCAGCTGAAATTGCCGAGCTAATCTTGAATCAACATACTGACGTGGCTATTCAAAACAAAAGCACAAGTGCACCATGCAGCAAAGATTAATCAATAAAAAAAGTCTGTATCCAGACACAAAGTTCTTCAGTTTTTCTTTCTTTTATTCCATTTTCATGTCACGTAGATAAAACACAGAGTTCAGCTCAAATGACTCAACAAGCATCAGCCGACGCGTTTCGTCCTAATACAGGACTTCTTCAGGGCACAAAATGATGGTAGGATCCAACATTCCCATAGCGTAAGGTCATAGAATTCCCTGCTAACAAAGTGTTTCCGTCCGATTTATTTCTTCAAAATGTCAAACGAAGGTCTAGAGGTGAAAGGATGACACCACTTGATGAAAGGTGTACTTGTACAGGAAAAGACACGCTAAACCTATAGCACTTCAGCGCAACGAAGATGTCATATAGCAAAGCAATGCTTAAGAAATGGATCAATTAGGCAAGGAAAACAACAGCGAGTGAGGCTGTAACGGTCAAGAGAACGCTGGATAACCTAGCAACAAACAGGAAAACCTGCCCGGTTTTCCTGTTTGTTGCTAGGTTATCCAGCGTTCTCTTTGACCGTTACAGCCTCACTTCGGCTGTTGTTTTCCTTGCCTAATTGATCCATTTCTTAAGCATTGCTTTGCTATATGACATCTTCGTTGCGCTGAAGTGCTATAGGTTTAGCGGTGTCTTTTCCTGTACAAGTACACCTTTCATCAAGTGGTGTCATCCTTTTCACCTCTAGACCTTCGTTTGATATTTTGAAGAAATAAATCGGACGGGAAACACTTTGTTAGCAGGGAATTCTATGACCTTTTACGCTATGGGAATGTTGGATCCTACCATCATTTTGTGCCCTGAAGAAGTCCTGTATTAGGACGAAACGCGTCGGCTGTATTGCTTGTTGAGTCATTTGAGCTGGACTCTGTGTTTTTATCTACGTGACATGAAAATGGAATAAAAGAAAGAAAAAACTGAAGAACTTTGTGTCTGGATACAGACTTTTTTTATTGATTAATCTTTGCTGCATAGTGCACTTGTGCTTTTGTTTTGAATTGTTAGGCTCCTTCGGGAACAAGCACTGTGACGGTGGGTGCTATTCAGTGTGCACATGGATCCCAATTTGTATTGAAGGGATATGATTAAGGGAGTGACATTAGGTTAGGTGCTGGTAACTTGAAGGTACCACTGTTAGTTCTATTTTTTGCATACTGACGTGGCTATTCTAACTAAAACATGGCTATCTGAATCATCCTCCCCAAGCCTAGACCTGCTGGTGCCACCTAACTATAACATTGTTAGACTAGATAGGCTATACAAATCGGGAGGAGGAGTGGCCTGTATCCACCGATCTAATATCACCATCTCTAAAGTTCTCTCAGACCCTATAGATTCATGTGAATACCTGGGACTCACAGCACGATTCACAGACAACCAAGTGTACAAACTACAAGCATTCTACCACCCCCCAGGTAAAAACCTATCTTTCATAGACCATCTACTGGAAATTATTACAACTAACTCAGAACCTCACTCCAATGATATTTTCCTAGGAGACTTCAATCTTCACTGGAACGACATCCAAGATAATCAGATCAACATCTTAAAGAACTTCTAGCAGACCAATCACTAGTAGAAGCATGTGTCCTATCAACACACTCCAAAGGAGCTACATTAGACTGGATCATCTCCAAAGAAAATACGATCCAAGCAATTTCAATCGTTCCGTGCGACTGGTCTGATCACCACGGCTTTACTTTCCAAATACCAGCCAAAAAAAAGAAAACAATCTCGCAACCAATCAAACCCTAACAGTGGATGAGAGACACGAGAAACCTGAATTTGGAGACTCTAACAATGCAGGGCTAGAATAAACTTCAACCCCCTTCTGATCTATCGGATATCAGCGAGCCTACAGACCACTACAATCGTACGATATCTAAAAATAATTGACGATGCTGCCCCCTAAAACTTAAAAGAATACAGATCAAAGATAAAAACCCATGGTTCAACGGATCACTTAACGAAGAAAGATATAAACTCAGATTAACAGAGCGAAAATGGAGACAAACTCCGTCCCCCCCCACTTAAAACAACTAAGAATGACCAGGAAAACCTACAATAAAAGCGTACTTAAATCAAAAAAAGAATTTTTTAGAAATGAACTTGAAAACGCAAAGAACAGACCGAGGAAACTCTTCGATCTACTAAAAGATCAATCGAACAAATTAGCCAAAACCTCCATATTAACATCTAAATCAGATCTGAACTGTGAAGATTTTTCAACATTCTTTACCGATAAAGCCAGCTCATTGGAGAGAGAGCTCAAGAATAACCCCGAAAAAGCATCAACCCTAAGAAATGATCAAGGGACGAACAATACCCTACCGACACAAATAATGCCAAAAATAATGCCCAGTGGTCTACCTATAAACTATATGATCAGCATGACATCACCAAAATAGTACTATCTCTGAAACCAAATAATCCTTACAATGACCCTCTACCATCAAAATGCTGGCCCTACTGCAACCACATGGTCATTCCCTACTGGACTAAGATAATTAATGAATCGCTTGCCCAAGGTTCAATCCCGGAATGCCTAAAAACAGGTCAGGTCATCCCTCTCCTAAAGAAAACTACGGAGAACCCATCCGACCCAAACAACTTTCATCCAGTAACAACCATTCCCCTACTAGCCAAAGTACTAGAAAAATGTGCGCACAATCAACTAAGTCAACACATTACTGAATTTGAACTACTAAATGACTGTCAATCAGGGTTCAGACCAAACCACAGTACGGAAACAGCAATCCTACACATAGTAGATGATGCTCTACTAGCCCTAGACCAGAATGAAACCTGCCTCCTGATCCTCCTGGATCTATCATCAGCATTTGACACAGTAAACCATCCCAAACTATTAGAACGCCTGGAAAATAGGATGGGCTTGTCGGGAACGGTATTGAAGTGGCTCTACTCCTTCCTAGAGAACAGATCGCAGAGATTCCTGGTAGATAACAAGCTAACCCCACCATCTCCAATTCAAATTGGGGTTCCACAAGGATCAACTCTATCCCCTTCACTATTTAACCTATACGTCGAACCATTAACTGAGGTATTACACAAGGCGAACATTTCCTTTCACATGTACGCTGATGACACCCAGCTGTATATGAAGATAGCATCTCCGGAGGAGATCAAAACTAGGAACCAAGCACTCAAGAAAACTGTGGAATGGCTAGCTGACAATCATCTTAAGCTCAACTCACAGAAAACTGAATTCCTTTTGATCTCCCCTCCTAAAAGCTCAACCAAGATTAAAGAATGGAGCAAGTTGATCACAGCTCTAAACGGTACCCCGACGATAGTTGACTCAACCAAATCCCTTGGTATTACACTGGACAAAGATCTAAACATGTGAGCACACATCAACACAATGGCAAAAAAACGCTTGTTTTCATCTGAATTACCTCAGAAAACTGAAGCCACTCATCGAGCCCGGGGATCTGGAAATGGCTGTACAGGCACTGATCATATCAAGAATTGAATATGGATGCGCAACTCTATCAGGACTCCCTAAGATCTCAACAGCTCCCCTGTCTCAATGCAGCAACCAGACTTATAACTGGAACAAAAAAATACGACCACATCACTCCACATCTGAAAGCGCTCAACTGGCTACCATACGAGGCAAGAATAGAACTAAAAATTGCATGCATGACACAGAAGGCAATTCATCACAAAACTCCACTCTGCTTAGCCCATAAAATTACGCTCTCCGGAGGAACTAGACCATCGAGAGTAGCGGAAGATTTTCTACTGAAACCAGCATTATTCCGTAAGAAAAAAACTTACGATAGAGCGTTCACAGGAGCTGCACCAAGGTTTTGGAATTCGCTCCCACCGTATATCAGAAGAATCACATATACGCCACGATTCAAAAAAGAGACTAAGGGGTCGATTCCGATCTCGGTCGGTAGGGCTCCAAATCGGATTCGGCTTTACCGGATCCGAGTGGGAGGCTTTGTTTCCGACCGATTCGTACAGTCGCCCGAGCGAGCAAGTACGATGCGAGTGAACGTGAAATCACTGACCTACTCGTTTCCAGGTCCGAACCACTCCGTCCGACTCGTTCGCACTTGATTCATGGCGCACAATGGAGATGTTTTACGACCGAGCCAGTACGATGCACGATCCGGACAGCCGGATCGAGTCGGAGCCTCCGACACGAAAAAGCTGCCGGACGCGGACTTCGGGGGTCCGTGCCGGACCCCCCTTCACCCGTAGCCGTACGAGTCAGACACAGGGGGGACCCATGGGTCCCCCCTATACATGCATGTACGGTGCGGATGGCACCAACGCGTACCCACTACAGGGGGCCCCCTTGTGCGCAACGTACCCATTGTGTCAATGGGAGCCCATGTACACGTCGCACGACCGGCTCCCATTGACTTCAATCGGAGTCCGACCGAACCGAGTCCGGCAGCATACGGCCGCATCGTACTCGTTCGGTCGGACTGCAGGGGTCCGGCTCGGTCAGAAAACAATCCAGATCCGGATCGGTCGGAGAGCTTTCCTACCCAGATCGGAATCGGCCCCTAAGTCCTTTCTGATGGGTAAATTTCCCCCATAACGAACAATGTGTTCTTAACATAACAATACTATAACCAGCTTGGATATAGAAGAACTCAAGAATGATACTATTTTAAATTCAAGTACGACACGACAATCTTGATTGTAATCTATTGATCTCTATTATTCCGCACTATATATGCCAACGTTAGTGAATACATAGATATGTTTGTGATGTGAAAGAATTGGATATCTGCTGATATAGAAAGTGTTTTGAAATGTAAAGCGCTCTGACACCCACTCTCTGGGTCTGGTTCACGCTTTATAAAACATTAAATAAATAAATAAAATAAATAAATAACATGATGTGATGTAGTAAATCCATTCTAGGTACAATGAAATGTAGACATGCATATATTTATGCATTTAACACAAGTAGAATATAGGTATTATCCCACATTACAATGCTGATGTTCACTCCACAAAGTACTGTGTCTCATAATCCATTACATGATTGTCCTATGTAGGGACCATTCCATTTCACCAAACAAAACAATATGGTTACACTCTGGGACTCAGAGGCACATTGTATCCTATAGGAATTGAAAGGGTACCTGTTCCTCTGGTGAGCCATAGAGCTGGCCATACAGGGGAAGGACCTCTTCTACCAGGTTCTCCAGCTCCTCTGGAGAGAAGGGACGGAGCCTCTGACCTGCTTGACCTGGCATGATTGCTCCCAGTGTGGGCAAACAGCAGCTAAAGTGGAGGAGGTGTTGATAGCAGCAGTGTCAGGAGGCAAGTGAGTTATTTTTCAAACCACGGTGTACATGTAGTATAGATGCACTCATCAATTAGACTGCGGTGGTGGCAACCGCCCACCGCGTGAAGGTCATCTCAAATATCCTATAGGCGAGGTCAGGCATCCACCATTTTAGTGGTAAGCAATACAGTTATTGTGACTGTTATGTGCGTCACCACCACTACAAATGAGGCCTAACGTTTAAATTTGAAAAATGTCATGTCCAGTACAAAACATCATCTGTGTAGTGCATAACTGTGAATATACGCAAAATGTGTGCGGTGCACTGTACACCGCGGTTGTCTGTATTTGACATGAAATGTCATGAAAACCTTTATATAGTGCAAATTTTACTTTTCTGAATTGATGTTGTGCACAGTTCTGTTGCAGACATGTAAAGGCCACATTGGGAATTATTGATGGATGTTTAGTAGTAGACACTGATGATGTGCAAAATGTTGTAACATGGCAGACAAGTGAGCATGGGCAAAAGGACTATTTCATCTTTGTTAGAGCCAGTCACAGGGCCTCATGGTAGTAATTTCTATCTCGACTTCACAACACTTGACAAATGGTTAGTGTAACATTCCTGTTGGCAGCAGGCATTTGAAATGGACCGTATCTTATGATTTTTACACATATCATGGATCCTGGGATGATATGTTTCTAATAATACACCAATTACAGACAGCATTCCAACATGTGGCATGTAATGGACATTGATACATATGATTTTATATGCAACATTACACATTAACACTGACAAACCAACATCTTTGCGGATTGCATGTTAGGAAAGTAGACAGGCAATACAATAGCAAAAGCAGAGTTGAGAGCCAACAGGACATTGAGGTATTGTGACAGCTATTGAAGTGTAACTTACCAGACTCCACTCCCCAGGGTATTCCTGTCATGCCCTCAGTATGCAGGATGGCCAAGACCTTCTCCTACCAGGGAAACAGTTGTGATGGGCCGCTTGGAGGGCCACCACCAGTCCTCTGGGTCTCCATGTGGTTCTTGGAGAGCAGGGTATGCCCCTTCACCCTCAGGTTATTCCACCTCCTCCTAATTTCATGCTGTCTGCGCAGGAGGTACCAATAGGATTCTCTCTGTTGACTATCCTGTTTCACAATTCCATTTCCCTACTGAGAGGAGTTATTTGGACTTGTTCTCCAAAAATTTGTGGCTATACTCGGATGATTTCATCCACCATGACTGACAACTCAGCCTCTATGAAACGTGGATTTTTGGGGCGATTCATGACTGTAAAAAAAAGTGAGTGACAAATGGAGAAAAAAAGACAAGTGATATTAGTGAATAGGCTAAAACAAGAAAAGCGTGTGGCGAGTGTTAAATGGTATATGGAAAAATAAGGCCTCTGTTCTCTCGGTCTTGCTGTGCTGCAGTGGAGAGGCAAAGGGTCATGGTCTCGAATGTGGTGTGTTTTATAGTGTGATTTGCAGGCGTGTCCACTTGGCCAAAGTAAATCAGCTGTGTAGTTTTTTAATGTATCCAATTGGCACTGTTGTGGTGCTTTTCTGCGCGCGTACCCCAGAGGTCTACCGCCGTTGGAGAACCGCCACTAGGGGACCGCCAGTACAACTGTGTTGTTGTAATAGGCTCTGTGGGAAGCTGAGGCCCTAGCGGCGTTGGAGTGTGAATTGTCAACATTGCAGACCGCCACGGCCAAGGCAGGAACCACACCCTCAATGACTTGTAAAATAGCAGGCGGAAGACCTCCGGTGCAGAGGACTTCTAGGGACCGCAGCCATGGTGGTCGGGCGGTTGGACCACCAAACTCACAATCAGTCTAAAGGTAGAAATCTTTACTGGGCGAAAGCATGAAAAGTATCCAGCTAACTAGGTGCCTTTTCTTGGCGCAAAATTCAAATTTGTCCCACTCAAAGCTTTCCTGTAAAAATTCAATGGCTTCACAAAGATCTCATCCAGTGCCTATCCAATGACGTAAAGCCCTCTTCGGCCACAGCCTGCTGTCTTACCCCACTGAGGATTTTTTACTTACATTCAGGAGAGTATAGGCCTGGTTATATTGTTGGCGATCGGGCTGCCGAATTTAGATAGGACCGCCGGGCTGTCGGGCAGAACTCGGTGGTACCATGCACCTTCAGCACATCAGTGCACCGTGTGCCATGCAATATGTCATGAATGGTACACGGTGCACACACAACAGTGCAAATGTAGGCAGCACTACAGGTGCCCCATGGCACATTTTACTCCAAGCTCCGATGCCTGGGATTCCCGCCATGTAAAGGTTGTCAGAAAGGGATATCGTAATCCCTACGGCAGTGCCTGCGTCAGCACCACTGCCATTCAGAGATGCACTTCCAACTGCCATACCGTCAGTATCCTGGATCCTGGTGGTGTCAGCAGTGTTGCGTCTGGCTGGTGTTGGTCCAACCACCAGTATTGTTATACGGCGGTCGGACCAAAGGGCTGATGGTGGGCAGACTGCCATCAATGGGATCGGATGATCTGACTGGCAACATTGTAATCCGCCCCTAAGTCCAATGGTAAAGCTTTTCACCAGAACAAACCTGGGCCATATATCCAACCTGTGCTCCATCGCGGTCAGCCTTAAAACTTACTTTTGTCCCGGTCAAGCGCAACCAGATTACCACACTAGGTGCTTGATGCTTTTGAGTGTCATTTTAAACATTAAGCTTTAAAATTCATAACTCTGGTTCTATTGATTGTATTTTTGTCATTTTACTTATTCAAACTGACTCTATTTTTCAAACTTAATTTGGGGTTTTTCTTGTGTTGTTTTTTGACTTTATTATAGTTTGAGTACTACATATAAACTTTATTAATTCTCTTTAAGTTAAGCGTGTCCTCTCTATGCCATAGTTATCATGCGGCTGAGCCCAGGCTAATATATTCATGTTAAGGTTTCACCCTGACAAGGATTAAGCTTATTATGTGAAGTGGGTAGTAAACCCCCTTAACTAATGCCTAATTTTTTCCAATAAGGGTATCTTATGTCTACCAATGACACTGTCCTCTAGGCAAGGACAGATTATGCATTGCATCAACTTCTGCTTAGTATTGAAACACAAGGCAGGTAGAAATATTGTAACCTGATGCCCCAATGTTCAAGATCCTAATTGCCTTCAATACATATACCCCTAACAACGTATTCAAGTTGAATGATAGTATAATTCAGGTTGTTGGGTGAGTTCAACTATTAGGCCTAGAGTTCACAGGCATTGGGCATGGGATCTGGAAATTTCAAAGGATGCCCACATTTTGATGATTAAGACCAATGTCTTCTCTTTTTGGTGGAAACAGTTATAGCCCATTGTCAGCCCCTTTTGAGACCTATTGGATTAAGGCAGAAGCTGAGACTCTATTAGGAGCCAACGGTTGGGGCTGTGCTAATTTATGCACTTTGGCGTTCTTGCAAAATGATTTCTGAATAATAATAAGTAATCTTCCTAAATCCACCCCTCTCCAATTGTAGCAGTTGCAAATGAGTGTGGTGAATATTTATTTATAGAGCATCAGTTAAGCGAGTTTCATATTGCACGAGATTTTGGCCTAATGCAGATATTTTAATTTATTGTAATAATTTGACAGTGAACGTGACAATGCCTATGAATATCACACAATCAAAAGGCACTCTTAGATACTAGTTTTTATTTTAAATGCATTCTATGGGCCCTAATCATAAACTGCATTTTGTGGTAACTTTATTAGTACTACAGTAGTACTACTGAAAGGTATAAGGAGGTATTACAGGGGCATTAGGGAAGGGATCAGGCAGGGATGTGCACCCACACACAAAAGAGTTAATTCATTGCTATTCATAAACTGCACATTTAAAGTTACTACAGAAGAAAAAAGGACGCAAAACAGTAGCAAAATACTCCAGCGCAGAGCTGACATATGTCCAGCACCACAACTGGTCACCCACTGATACTCTAACACCGTCTCTTAGAAATTAATGGAGGTAGGGACTTAAACTAAAGCCCCATATAAAATAATGTTAAATTATATTAGATTGCTTAAAATTGATAAAAAAATCTTAAATATAATCTAAAGCTAAAAGTTATATGCAAGTAAAACACTTATTATTTAGTCATAAAATATTGTAACAACTTTTAAGAATTTAAAAATAAATGTAACATTACATTTTAATAAATTATAATTAAATTAATTTATTATTTTTTATTTTTGGGTTTTGTAGAGTGCGGCGTCTGCCCGTGGGCGACTTGGCGCTGCCATCTGCTTGAAGGTAAGAGAGCTGCCTAAAGTCTGACTTACAAGGGAAGAGTAAACAGCTATGTTTTAAGGAGTTACTCTAAGAGCCAACGGGAGAGGAGCTTACTAGGAGAGCTCCTCTTGCTTGGATCAATCTCCCTGATATCCCTGTTAGCCCCATCGGAATCTCTACCGGACACATTGTAACGAACAATTGACAACACAAGTAACAGGAGCAGCTACATCGCTTACCTCGATAACAGCGGAGAAAAGTTCGAGGGCTGGAATCAATGAGCCTCACCATTTAGCAGCGCAACCGACATACTGAAATCGACGGATCACACTAAAGACTCGATCGCCCCTGCGCGATTGGAAAACACGTCGACTGCACTACCCCTGCGGCGGGCATCGGTTCGGGGACACAGGCGACACGCATCACGGGCTCCGGGCTGATTCCCCACAGCGTTCCCCCTTCCATCAAATCTGTGACCAGGGGGAAGGAGATACAAGAGAAGACCTCCAGCAGGACCCAGAGACCTAGATAGCTGGACATCCCTGAGGATGAGATCGCCCCCAGCTGGCGGGATGGCCATGTCAGTGGACCGACGGCGGTGAACTGGATTTGCAGTTCGTGGAGGGCGTGCATCGCTACCTCCCCGACATAGCCTCGCCAGCCCCTGGCAGCTGCCCCCATCACGCAAGGCAGCGAACAGGAGCGAGAGAGCCGAACTGCTAAAGTAACCACGCATGCATATCGCCCGGGAGGTGGGATGGTGCTGAGCCGTTTCAGTGGGCAGAGGTGCTCGGGACCGGCGTGTCCTTAAGATTTGGGCAGAGACACAGGTTTTGGCGCCTCCCCCACCCCGCTAGTGAACGATCATGAGCAGAGGCTAACCCACGATCGGAAGTGCTAACGTGGGCATCACATCACTCAAGGACACAGCGGGACCGGTGACTCAGGTTAGTCATTGCGTGCGACATAAGCGCAGACAGGACTGCAGGTTCTGCACATAACTTGTGCATCATTTATAAGCGGGGCTTTGGATCAATGGGCCCAGGTGTGACCCCCATCCATCAGTACTGATCTCACTATGCGCACGCTTGCCACATTGAAACATCTCCCACCAGGGCACAATACGAGGAGCACAGAGAGGTACTCTTGATTGTGGGGGCACATGGGTTTTCCACAGACTGACGGGCAAAAGCTGGAAACCCATTTTAGAAGCAAAATTCTCGGTGAAGAACTTCAGTGCCTCTACAAACCACTCAAAATGGCCGCAATAGCTCCAAACAGCGTTAAACGACTAGCTAATCAGGGTTGGAATATGTAAGAAAGAAACATAGGACTTCCCCATAGGATTCCCTACTTGGAAAATAAAGAAAGGACCAATCTCCACTATGTTGGTAGACATAAAAAAAGGACCACACCCTAGGAGGACACTTAATGGAAAGTGAAAAAGGACCACATCGCAAGAATAGGTCTTGACAGTAAACAGGGCGGCCATCTTGGACTGGCACATTCTGAATGGATGGACTCCCAAAGAACACAGACAACATCCTCATCTCCTAACCCAACAATTACAAAGGTGAGAGTTCCGCACGTCAAACCTAGCGCCACCTCCTCCCTAAGGTGCAAACCAGCGCATGTACCCCACCCTGATCCTCCCCCTCTTACAAGCTTAATCTAGCAATATGGAGCGCACTGACAGTCACACCTATTCCATTAAATACCCCCCTAACCTCACAAAAAAAGCAGCTAAAGGATTTAAACATAACATTCTAAAAGCGCACCCTGAAACCCCAATCTCAGATCCCTACTTCTCAAGTAACCAAGGACATATTACTAATGACATCATCTTCTATACTAAAAGAAGACCTCAATGGAGAAAAGCCTTTCTCGCTCTATTCACAGTCACCACCACGAGGAAAACAGCGCACGGACTCACGCTATCTATCATCCCCTCCCCATTCTACAAAGCGGCAGCTACAATCACTATCTTTCATAATGGGATCATCCTTATGCAATCATCGGACCGTAACCTAAACCTTCTAGATAATATCTTTCCTCGCATCAAGGAACAAGTTACAAGAACACACCCCACCCCCCCAGCCAATCACAATCACGTTTCAATTACCAACTCCCGATCTGATTCCCCATTGAAGCAGGATTCCAAGTTGTCCCCCCTACACATACACCCACCACAGACCTAACCGACGCCCGGGCTAACAACACATACCACCCTAAACCCCACTCGCACCCTAACACTACAACCACTCTCACGGCCCCACTCATTCCCCATACCCCTACCACCCCTCACCCCGCCATACCTCCCCCTCCGTCTCCCGGCACCAATACTCCCACCGTCCCACTCACTCCCCTCAATCAATCCATCACACTTCATCAAGGCGCCACTCCTCTCCCCCATCCGTATTCCTCCCCCAACAACAATAATAATCACACGGGTCCAACCACACATATAAACCATACCTCCCAGCATCCTAACGTCACAACCGTCCTCTCTATCACCACCTCTTCTACCACAGCCCCTTACTCAACCCACATCCAGACCCCACCACACCCGGCCTTTGCACTCCCCCTCTCCATTGATAACCCCACAATAAGACCTCAACACAAAGATAACCACACAGAAAGATCTCATCACAAAGATCCAGAATACGACTCCCCCTCAAAATCCATACTAGACATAACCACACCTCCCTCACTGACAGCTGATCCATTAAATAAGGCAACGCTCACTCCAGACCCCAGACTAGACGAGATATTACTATATCTTCAACAAGTCAAAGCTGACATACAAACGCTACACGATCTGATTCTTCAGCAACCCAAGCCCACGCGCCCCAAATCCGACTTCAGAACATACCCACACATCAGAAATTCGAATCACACCCACCCACGACACGCAAACTCCCAAAATTACGAGCCCCAAAGTTGGAGTACAAGGCCTTACCCCAACGCCCCATCCCGCCCAATCAGAATGAAAAACCCCCTATCATCTAACGAACTATTCTCCCTACTCGGCTCTTACGAGCTATCACACCTCTCACCTAACACTGGGCACCCAGATAATTTACGTATGGATTCCCTAATCCAATCTATCCCTATCAACACCCACAGGGCGACAAGACACCTTTCCAGAGGCATAGTTGAAAACAACCTCACGCGAATCCCTCTCACACTCGAACCCACTACAGCACCCAACAAAACGAGGCTAAAATGCATGCTCCTAAATTGCAGGTCAGCACGTAGACATGCAACCGATATAGCGGACCTTTTACCCGCCAACGAACCAGACATCTTAATCCTGACTGAAACATGGCTGAAGGATTCATCTACACCCATCTTGGACATACTAGTACCCCCTAACTATGACATTACCAGATTACACAGAATTGATAGGCCGGGTGGGGGGATCGCTTGTATACATCAGAGCAATCTAACAGTTAGTAACTCCAATGCACCTGCATTATCCTCCTGTGAATACCTTGGTTTAAACATCTCTAGTAATAACAAACAAATATGTTCACCACACACATTCTACCACCCTCCAGGAGAGAACCTCACATTCATAGAACACCTCATGGATATTCTAGCTACAAATGACTAGGGGTGGGCAATGAACTCAGCTCCGCTAACGGAGTTTGCGGAGAATTGTTAACTATGCATTCCATTAAAAACACGGAATTCAAGCAAAAACTCAGTCCCTCCCATAGTGGAATCAGCTACTAAACTGCACCCACAAATGCTTTGATAAAGCAATTTTACATGCTAAAAAGCATATAACCAATTCTCAAAAGTGAACTATGAATATCAGCCAATGAGAGAGGTGATGATTTTGGGATCCCCCCTAACCTAGGGGGAGGACCAAGCAGATGCCTTGAACACAAAGAGCACATCATGCTGAACGATTCAGTGGTGCTCCCATCCTGTTAGGACTACACCAAGCACAGTTATGGGCAAAAACAATCCCAACCAAAGGCCCTGCAAAGCATTATGGGATGAGATTAGCAGATGGCAGTGAATATTATAGTATCCAGTATCAAAATAATTCTACAAAGAGCTGCAGTTCAACTCGTCGTTACTAGGTGTCCCTCACGAGTCAAATGCAAAAGCATTGAAATTATTACATCAAGCTGCAGTTCCACTAGTCGTTACTAGATGTCCCTCATGTCCCTACAAAGTCCCGGCAGTGACCTACATCCACCACAACCACCTCAGTAGAAGTAGGTACTGCAAAGAATCAAACGTCACTCCCACCTACCAGTTCATCCGACATTGCAAGTGGAATCAGCAACGTCAGAAAGTTGACCTCCCCAGTTTGGGACTTCTTTTCGGTTAGCAAGAAGGTGGTGAACATTGCTATATGCTCCCTTTCTTGGGCAAGGGTTAGTCGGGGTAAACTTGGTACAAACTATGATTGTGGAGGCCAAGCAGCCCATCTGAGAAAACACCAGTTTATCAAATGGGAGGCGCACCTTAGCGTCTAAAAAACTTTAAGTGTTGTTGGTGGAGGGGGTGAAAGGCTGAGCAGGGAATCAGATCCGATAACTGTGGAAGGTGAAGAAGAGAAAGATTATCTCTGGTACAAAAAGCAGCCCTGTCTCCAGCAGTGTAGTGGTATCGCCCACATCATCATCAGCAACATCGCAATGACACAAGAGTCAGGTCGAGACACCAAAGGGTGCAAGGCAAGAGAGTACAGTGACTGCTGCACCGAAATGCGCATTGAGCCTCAATGTCTGCTCTCAAGATGTCACCTGCATCAGTGGCCCCATAAAAGAAAAAAATCGAGGATACCATTCTCCGAATGTTTCGGCCAGAGGGGCAGTACAAACGCAACCACTCAATGGCACGTTGGTACAGCGCGAAGCTGGCTAAAATGTTAGCATTGGACCTCCTCCCTTTCTCTTTTGTCGGAGGGGTGGGTTTTCTTGAATTTGTGGCAGCCATCTGCCTGAAATGGAAGGTTCCCAGACGGTCCTAGTTTGCCACAGTTGCTGTTCCAGTGCTACATCATGATGTGCTGGAATTGGTTGGACAAGTATTATAGAAGAGTGCTGTTCACACTATCCACCTGATGACAGGCATGTGGACCAGTTGCCAAGTCACTGATTTACATGTGCATCACTGCACACCGGATCGCTTTTGTGGTGGTTAGAGAAAAGATAGCTGCAGGTGTTAACACTGCTGAGATTTTCAATGGCGCTCAGAAGCATGCAACAGTAGCCATGTTCGCCATAGAGAAATCTCATACTGCTGCAAACATTTTTGAAGACTTTGACACTAAGGTCATTGAATGGCTGCAACCAAGAGGGCTTAACATTGGTTTTGTTGCCACGGACAATGGCAGTAATATAGTTAAGGCCATGGCCAATGGTGGGTATTTCAGGGTCCTGTATTTGGCGCACTGCATTAACATCATTTTTCAAGACTTTCTCAAAAAAGCAGACTGAGTCATCAACTTATTGTCGACCTGCAGAAGAATCTGCACACATTTCAGCCATTCTTTTAAAGCCCTGAAGCAGTTGAGGATCATTCAACGTGATAATAGAATTCCAGTTAAAGCACTCATACAGAAGGTGCCAACACCTTGGAATTCGACTTATTACATGCTTGAACATCTGCTTGAGCATATTCACCAATCAGTGAATATGTCATGCAAAGAGGGGATGCAACTGTGAAAGGCTTGATCATTGAGATGGACCAATGGGGCCTAGTTTAATGCCCGACAGAGATGCTGCTTCCTTTCGAGGTGTTCACACGTGAAGTCAGCAAGGAGGACAGTACCATGAGCCAAGCTATCCCATTGTTGCACATGCTACAGGAACAGCTAAAGGAGGTATCTTCAATGTACGCAGGTGTGATGGAAAAAATAGGAGCATATGAGTTGTTGGAGAGCTTGATCCTTCGCTTATCTGCAAATACAAAAGTGCAAAGAGACATTGTGTCATCCAACCATTGCATTTGTGCCACAATTCTTGATCCACGGTACAAACCATTCCCGACCACTTTCATTCCTTTTTCAGACGGGGATTTTGCCAACTTCAAAACGTGGATAGCTGTGCAACCCAGTCAGCTAGAAAAAGAACGGACGGGAATTAGAGGCTCACTCCTCCAGGGTACAAGTACTGCAGGGCAGCCTTCAAGTTCAGAGCCTGAGGGCAGTGCGGTTGGCTCACAGCAGCCAAAACCACCAACAACAATAACAACATCAACAACAAGAACAGGAGCATCAGCCCTCAAATTGGCAAAGGAATGGTTTCTACTGGCAGTGCTTAAGTCCAGTGCTGAGGCAAAGGCAAAACAGGCCGAGCAAGGCGGAGCACTCATGACCATTGAGCGGATGATTCAGGCCTATCTGGATGACCCAACAGAGGTCTACTTTAATCAAAACCCATTGCTCTATTGGTATGGGAAGAGGCACCAATGGCCAGTGCTCAGCAGGCTGGCGATAAACTATCTGGCTTGCCCCGTGCCCAGTGTCTCCACTGAGTGTGTTTTCAGTGCAGCTGGTGCCGTTCTGATAGTGAAAAGGACCAGTCTCTTGCCCCAAAACGTGGAGAGATTAACCATGATCAAAATGAATCAGCACTTTATACCACCAGATTACACCATACTTGAAGTACCACAGGAGGAAGATGATGGAGACTCAGGTCATGGAAGTAGCTTGTTAGATGACCTACTTCTGGGTGAACCACAAGAGTTTGAGGATGAGCTCTACTTCCCTGACTACTAGACTTTTCTAGTTTCTTTCTTTCTTTGACACCAAAAAAAAAAAAAGATATAGCAAAGGAACATTATTTACTTTATTATATTTGTGTGTGTCTGGTTGACTAATCCATCCCCACCGAATTACTCTTAGACACATTTTATCACCGGATTTGAGTTGCAACTGTGTGCAGTGAAGAAGTCCTGACTCGGCCAAACGCCATTTCCCTCAAGCCTGATGGAGAATACAAACAAATTTGTTCCTGCCTCTGCCTCCAACTTTGGAGTCTGACTATTGTTCCTTTCCTAGCCTAGAGGGACTGCCCCACATGTCACATTATTATATAATTCGATTTATAGCAAAGAAATGGAGGGTCTGCATTCTGAAATGTGCCACCAATCGATCACAGTGAGCACACCGGAAGAACAGGTAAATGATGACATGCACTGCATGCTAAGTGATTGCTGTTTGTTGTGATGTAAACTTGTTGTGAATGATATGTCATCATCATGTGTTAACTTGAGACTTGAGAAGAAGAGATGATTCATGTGGTGGCAGGCAGTGTGAGAATGGGTGTTTGTTTGTTTTACACTTAATGTGTTAGTGATGATGATTGCAATTCACAAGGTTGGTGGCCTACCCATGGCTGATCAATAATTTTCCCTTTAAGGTTATTTTTTTTCCTTCCCCTTTGAGAGATCGGATAGCAAGATTCCTTCACCGGGTCCACTCCACTCTGTCTACATTACTTTGTTTTATTGTTTTATGCTTACTTTATACTCCTCAAAGACTCAGACCAGACCAGTCACATTGATAATGCAAAGCTTGCAAACACAAATCTAGTCTACTCTAGTCTACACACAAAAGGTGACTCAGTCAAGTCAATCTTTCCCTTCTTGTTGTTCAACAACAAGATTGTACTACTACAGACCGATCCATTGCACTCAGGACGAGTCGGGACTCACTTAGAACACCTCGGTATGGAGTTGGACACCACACTTGGAGTCAGACTCAGGAGGGTCAGAGATGATGGAATGACTCAGGGTGAGGGCGTGAGCGTGACTCCTGCGAGAACTGCCACCGGAAGAAGATGGAAGTTCTCAAATTCACTGAAACCAACCGATTTGGATGATGGTGACTTTGAAGTGTCCTAAAGGTAAACAACAACACAAGACCTACACATGTCTTTGTAGTGGTGGTGGTAAGCGTGGTGTGACTGACTGATAGCGGTGCATTGATTTTTTACTTAATTGGAAAAATGCTACGTTGCTGTGTGTGTGTGCTCAGTGCTGTCTGGCTCAAATTTGAAACAAAGTGGAGGCTGGGTGGGGGGCCTGTTGCTGGAGGTAACTGCCGGAAACAGACATTTAGTCATGCTGCCTCTGAAAGTCTTCTTCTTACACTCCTTATGCAGTTTAACTTTTCCCCTTAGTTCTTCAATATCATTTTAGTTTTTTCCATCTACAGACCCTTTACCCTGCGCCATACTATAAAAACAACTCACACTTACCTTACTGAACTGCATCCGCCAGGCACCCATGATCAATGGACAGTCCAAGAGGAATGCAACTCCCAATTTGGCAATACAGTATCATTTTTTCTCTTCAATCATTACAACTGTGTATGTTGCTTATGTTTGTTTACTTGCCTCCTACAGATATTTTAATTTCATTTGCTATCTTTCAAAGCCCAGTACAACCGAACATAATGTAACTTGGGTCTCTCTGGGGGCAGACGGACAATTTGATTTACCTGTACTAGAATAGTACTCATCATCATGCATGCATTTCCTTTTCTTGCCATAACAGATTTATGATGGTCGTCCGCCAAGATGAATGTGTTGTCCTTGTGTAGTAGTGTTTGACTTTGTCAAACCTTTCCCTCAAATCCCCCTTCCCATCCATTCATCGATCCCCTAAACCTTTTCACCCGGGCTGTGTGATTTATTGAGTGACTAAATTAAATTTACACCATTAATTGATCACACACTTGGTGGGTGGATGTGGTGAAAGTAACACCAACTCAAGGCAGGGCGAGGATCTTCTTCTTCTCTAAGTATAGCCCACACTGGCAATATTACATATATGAGATTGTCCACCCATGCACAGTATCCAATATTCCAATTTTTTTTCAGAGTACATAATCCATCATAATTGCCAACATCACCATCCTTCCAGCACTAAAGGTTACACTTGTCCACTCCACTTCATAGCAAGAGTCAACTAAAGTTTGTAACATGTACTAGCCCACCATTCTGATTATTTATTTTACTTTAGCATTGCTTATCATGTTTTCTTATTTGGCAGTCTTCTTCTTGTGTACTACTAGTCGTACTCTAGTCTCCTTCAGGTGAATGTCTCATTTTTTTGCAAAGCTTGCATATAAAACGGCATTAACTAAGTTTGTAATATGTCAATTTAATTAGATCCCTGCTATGAATATTCCTCATCCTACATTTTGAGTTTGGCTAGGAGGGAGTGGAACCTCGCTGCAGAATCTGGTGCTTTCACTAGTATTCGACTAGTCCGCTAGCATGCTGCTACTATCTACTACTACCACCACCATGGCACCTTGGGAAACCATCACCATGCAGACATTGCTTCCCTTAATTACAGGTAAGAGAAGAACTGTGGGAGTTTAATTAATGATGCAATAATCTATATACTATGGAAATGAATTCACACGCCCTCACTCCTTCTGAGTCCATAGGGGTTAACATAGTTGCAGACTGCATAGACTAGGAGGTGAGACTGAGAGTAGTAGGACAAGCAAGGGTACCGCATCCATCTGTTGGTGTGTTACACTATCAGCAGATTTCAAAAACTGACTGCAGCCCTGTGGCAAAGAAAACAGTGCGAAGTAAAAGAGTAAACCCCCAAAAAAAGATTCACATCATATGTAAAACTGTAAATTTATTCTCCTGACAAATATAAACTAGAAGGAAACCCACAACACCTGACCCACCCCTCTCCCTAACTCCAACCAGTGTCCAAAGTAAAGCAAGTCCAAAATTAAAATTATCCATATAAATCAAATGCCCATAAAAAATATATACACCCAAGTTTTCCCCAACTCCCACATTTCTACCCTCTCCCCAACAAGTCCCACCCACCAAACAAAAGATTAAAAAAGGAGCAAGAGAGGTCTAGCAGTGGGCTATGACTCGGATCTTCCTCTCCAGCTGGTCAAAACGCTCCTCCATCCTGGCCTCCAGGTGCGCCATCCTCAGGAGTATGTGGTGCTAAAAGGTTCTAAGTATACAGGGTGGAGCAGCAGTGGTTGAATGGCGGCAGGCAGCTGTCGGGCCACAGTGCCGTACCACCGGAGGCACTGGGGGGCCTGGCTGGGGCATTGGAGGCTGCTGCTGCCTCCTTCTTCTCCTCCTCCAAGGCCACCAGCCACAAATATTCTGCCCTGATGGCCTCCAACTTCCGTTGCTGGGTCTTGGCTGCTATCTCCTGCCTGGTGAGTTGGGAAGGAGTAGCTTTATAAAGGAAGAAAAAAGACAATTGTAACCAATACTCTTAGCAAAACAGTAACACATAAAGTTATATAGTGGCACAGTAGCACTAGCAGTACATAGCAACATTTGTGGTATCTTCGATTCCTCGGCCCCTAAGATTTGGATGTGACTAGAGTTTCAGGTATTAGGCACTATGGAGTAGACAAGTATTCTTCTTCTCTCTCTTGTTTAGCTAAATTAATCTTGTAGGCATGCCAGCTCAGCTTGCACCCTAGACAGACATACTTGTCTCACAGAATTGTGTTACTTTTCTACTGTCTGCAGGGCGGCAGCTGTACTACACAATTATCTCTTTTTCTATCATGACTATGCTTTGTTAAATGGCAAATGCTCAATCTCACTTTCACCCTGACTACAACAAGGCAGATCATATGAATAGTTAATAATATGAATGATGATATATGTTACAACGTGACATGAGGTACTACTATTGTAACCATGCAGCCGATAGGCCACCCATGGCTGACACTGTTGAAATGCCATGGGTA
The DNA here is from genome assembly GCA_963921515.1 of Calotriton arnoldi. Taxonomy (NCBI): domain Eukaryota; kingdom Metazoa; phylum Chordata; class Amphibia; order Caudata; family Salamandridae; genus Calotriton; species Calotriton arnoldi. The sequence goes on from CAWUFW010005295.1 coordinate 317,578, forward strand.
GGGAGTGGGCCTCAGAGGGATGCAATTGTTGATGGGTGGGTACATAATATATATTTTGAGCTTTAAAACTACTGTGAGTCAAGGGAGTAGTCTCAAATACAACCTCTAACCTTTGAATCAAAACCTTGATAAAAAAAACATTTCTTGTTTATTCTTCTTCCCAGGGATTTTTCCATTTATCATTGCATTGTTTTTCTAGTATTATTTTTATTCTTCACCCTTGGCTTTGCTACTCAGGCACGGTTTAAGTTTCTTTTACATTCTCTTCATCCAGTCTTCCCCTATGATTGAATGCCATCCATCCATCCAAACATGGCTATCATTCTCAACAAACCGTTCACCAACATACATTTGTCATTTAACCACCCATGCGTCCTTGCTTGCCTTTGACCCATCAAACCCCCCGGACCATTCCTTTCACCCAGACACTTTCACCCACCCAGGCAGACATCCTTTCTTTCACCTTTTACCCATCCTTCAACTACCCATACATCCTCTCAGCCATCTAAATATGCATCCCTTCACCCATGCATCCTTCTCTGCCAGTCATATTACATTTCACCAGTCCTTCCTCCTTCCATCATTCTTTCCCTTTTCCATCAACCCATCAAGGTCTGACTTTTCTTCATAAAACTTTCTCTGCTGAGTTAGAGATAGAAGAGGACATTAGTTACTCAACTCCCGCTGTATATGCTAATGCTAAATAAAGGGTGTCTTCACCTGTTCACAACTTACAGGTACATGCATCAACCATTTTTGCGAGCGCAAACGGTGCGATTCGCAAAAATCGGCCGTTTGCACCCGCAAAAAGGGCATTTGCATTGCATGAAGGGTCAAGGCACTCGCAATTTGAGAATTCGCAATTAATTGCGAGTTCTCAAATTGCGATTGCATTTAAGGAATCACATTTTGCGATTCCTTAAATGCAATGCAAGAACGACTTTGAAGTAGCGATTTCGCTACTAGGGGCGCAAATTACCATGAAGTTGAACTTCATGGTAATTTGCAAAATCTTTGAAAAATGCACTAAAGTGCATTTTTCAAAGTTGTAGGTTACACACACACATGTCCTTTGGACATGTGTGTGCGCAACATTTGTGCACAGATCAATTTCAGGGTGCAACCGGGTGTCCTTTGACACCCTTGCACCCTTGAAATTGCATGCGCAATTTGCGAGTACCAATTGGTACTCGCAAATTGCGCATGCAATTTCCCATTCATTCCTATGGACCGGTAGGCCCATAGGAATAAATGGGAAGCCATTCCTTATTTGCGAGTCGCAAATAAGGAATGTGTAGGAATCGCTATTTTTATAGCGAATCCTACATGCATAGGCTTTTGCGAGTCCTTAATTGCGATTCCTTAATAATCGCAATTAAGGACTCGCAAAATCCTACCTTGATGCATGTGCCTGTTAGTCTCAACAGCAGTGTACAGTGTACACCCTTGCAGCAAGTGTATAAATTGTCAATAAGCAAGCAATATGAATTACCACCACCTGCTGCTGGCTCACACCCTGCAGCTGCCACATCTGCTCCCTGCTGGCTGGTGTCGTCGTCCCTGCTGGCCCCGGCACTGGTGGTCAATACGGCTAGAAATTATTTTGAGTCATCATGCTTCAAACATCAAATGGCAAGTGGTTAAATTGGATAAAGCTTACACAATGGGCACAATTACAGAAAATGACATGATATATCTTATCCAAGACTATTCAAGAACTCCGTATCTATACATGTTTCCAAAGATTAACAAAAATCTGCAGAAACCACAATTTCGGCAAAAAGTGTCTACTAGAAATTCCATCCAAGGTATTTGGATCGTAATCTACAACCCCTTGTGCAAAACATGTCAACATATTTGAGAGATACTACGGACTTTCTAAACAAAATAAAATCCATTGAGTTTGACGAGGACACCATTCCAATCTTATGTACCATTGACGTATGTTCCTTATACACTTCTATCCCTCACAACCAAGGAAAACATGCTGTAGAGTCTTTTTTGGTGAATCATGAGATGGACGATGATTTGAGAATATTCCTGTTAGAGCTACTACTTTTTTCACTGTTCCACAGTTATTTCACTTGGAATGATGAGTGTTATTTACAACTGTCGGTCACATCGATGGGAAATTGTGCAGCTCCTTGCTACGCGAACTTATTCATGTATCACTTTGAAATTGACAACATTCTTCAAAATCCAGAGTGGTTCCAAAATTTGGTATCATACTTGAGATACATAGACGATATCTTCCTCATATGGAAGGGGAAAGTATCTCAACTGATCACAGCCATTGATCAATTGAACACCATTGACGAACGCATCAACTTCACGAACACCATAAGCAACAACAGCATCACATTTTTAGATGTATCCATTACAGTGCAGGGTAAAAAACTGGAAACAGACTATTTACCAAAACAACCGACAGAAATAATTTACTTCATTACAATAGTTGCCATCAAAACGCTCTCAAACAGCATTTACCATATTTGTAGTTATTAAGAATTAAGAGGATTTTATCCAAAGATGAAAACTATGAAACCAACACCAAAAAAATAGTTGAAAAATTTAAAGAGAGAAAATATCCCGACAACGTCATTGAAAGAGCCAAAACAAAAGACAGAGACCAGTTGTTAACAAAGCAAAAAGCAGAAAAAACTCTTGAAATACCTGTTTTTGTATCGAAATATTCCACTCGGAGTCGCCAAACTAATAAGATTGTACTAAAGCACCTGTCCATGATTCAAAATGAAATTGATTTCCAGGGAAATTTTGCGAATCCTCCACTTCTTTCTTATCAGAGAACAAGAAATGTCAGCGAATGTTTAAATAAGCCTTACAAATCCATCACCAAGGTATACAAAGGAACTACCCATGTTTGAATTGCGGTCGCTGCAATAATATAATCAAAGATGATACCATGACACATCCCACGAAAGGCACGTCTATAAAACTTTACACCACAGCAACCTGTGACTCTAGAAATGTTGTATACTTGCTTAAATGCCCATGCGGCCTTGTATATGTGGGAAAAACGGAACATAAGATCAAAACCCGACTAACCGAGCATAAGAGTAACATATGCAACCACCATGAGAAATCACCTGTCGCTGTACACTTCGCTAAAAGTAAACACAATGTTAGCCAATTGAGGTTTTTAGTTATGGAAACCGTGCCAATCAAGGAAGGAAGAGACAATAAAAAATGGCTGTTACAGCGTGAATTATTTTGGATAAGCAAACTAGATGCGTGCAATATGAAAGGACTCAATGAACAGTTGGACTTTAGTTGTTATCTGTAAATTATCTCTGTGCTCTGCTTAAGTGACCTGTTACACCTGGTTTGTTTTCAACATTATCATTGCAGAAACCTTCAAAATAATATTATTCATATTCATCACTGCAGAAATATGCAACTTTTTCAGATATATTTGTATTACAGAGACCCTGTATTTTTATACATCACGTTCATTTTCCTGTATTGTCTTATGTTTTTTTGTATCTCATAGAATGCATTTCTCTTAGAAAACTTTTGATATATGTTATGAGATTTTGTTATACACTCCAATACAGCAGCCACCAGGCTATGACATACACATATGCTAGCCTTCTTCACTTTCTTTGTTTTGCCTTTTTCTATTTTTACACGGGGACAATGTGTTTCACATTACTTCACAGGATCTTTCGTGCATGGACACACGGACTACAACTACACAGGACGGTACATTTTCCCTCGGAATAATAGCTTGTTGGGCTCATCTACGGAGCGTTAGAATTTCTATACACCGCGTGGCAAAACTCTCTTTCTGATATTTTTATATGCGCGCAGCACGGAGTGCTTTGTTTTAACTTTATTGATACCGTGGTAAACGCGCAGGTACTCAGGCTTGTACGCATGTGGGGTTTCACCATGGGATTTCATGACTTCTTTGCATCGGCAAACTATGTTGTTTTATGCCAGTATACATAGTCAGAAACAACTTTAAAGGTAGTCCCTTTAAATAATTGCTATTTCATTGGCACGGTGGTGAGCGCACAGACGAGATAACACATTAACCTCTTCAGAGCACAATTTCACTGGAGACATCATTTTAGGACCGTTTTAGTTCACTTGGTTCCCTTTGCGGTTTCTGAATCACATGTTTATTTTTCGTTTCACAAGAGCAGGTTCTGTTTACTTCTTCTATGTTTCTAAACTTGCCTGCACATTTTCTTCACTAAATACATCGTACACGGCATGGTCCAGGTATGCATGACGGATGATTATAAGCCTACGTTCTCATTTTTGTTGCTTTCCTTTTTTCGCAACCTACTAACATTGACAATGTTGTGGTTTCCGCATTTTTCTTGCATCATTGATTATTGCTATTTTGATTAACTTTCAGAACGTTACCCCTGATGAAGGGCGCTGTCCCGAAATGCAATGGGATCTATACAAAGGAGGTAGTTAAATTCAACGAATTGTGAATGTTGTTTACACGTGTGATTTTGCAACATGAAGAACATGTTTAAAAATAAATGAACAGAATGATTTGACCACTTGCCATTTGATGTTTGAAGCATGACGACTCAAAATAATTGTTAGAGGGCATTTACCCAACGGAGTGCTTAGTGGGGATGTTGATCATTTCAAGACAACGCCAACTCTCTCATTTGTACTATTCTCGCCTAGGATCGGAGAGCGATACCAACTCGCACCCTACCACGAATTAAATTGGTATATCAAAGTGACTTCATAGACCGACAAACAGAGTACCACAAACCTTTTATTTTTTCAAAGAAAAAACATTACACATTTTTTAGATGCCATATACGCCTCCCCCTATTTATTTTTTTCTGTAGCAAGATTTAAAATACATACACAACACACATCACAACAATTTGGGTACAGACAGTATGTCCTATCAAAAATAATAAAATATCTGGTTGGGCATTTTGTTGGTGGCAATTTTTGAAATGCCTCTCAAGAAGACAACCTGTAAAGGACTGGACTCAGTGGCTGGAGCTATTAGTGAATCTGAGTTTTTGAAAATAAATAAGAGTGGCCAACTGGGTGGACAATCAGACAAAAGGTCTTCTTGGTTGGAAAATGCAATGGTGCTGTCCCCCTCCACCTCCTCTTACTTCCTTCCAGCCATGGTGCACAGTAATCAATTCACCATCAACTGCTGCTAATAATAATACTAGGCCTAGATGAGAAGAAAGCGATACAAAAGGGGGATGATGGACGGAACGTTTGAGCCAATCAAACACTCACCCCCAGTCAACTGATCTGGGTTTAATCCATCATCATTCTTTAGCTCACTCCACCACCCCAGTTCAGACATGGCCATATGCAAATCAGTCTGACCCTGTGCCTCATGGAAACAGTCCAGCCCGAACTGCCAAGCCATGTCTTCCCTGGACCGGAAACAAGCATCCTAGGACCGGTTTCTGGCATTCCAGCCGTCATCAGCCAGGCTTGCTTGAATCCAGTGGCAAAGTGAGCAAGGGACCCAGGTCTGGGCATACCCCTGCCAACTTAGGGCGAACAAAGCGATACAAAGGGGATGATGGACGGAACGCTTGAGCCAATCAAACACTCACCCCCAGTCAACTGATCTGGGTTTAATCCATCATCATTCTTTAGCTCACTCCACCACCCCAGTTCAGACATGGCCATATGCAAATCAGTCTGACCCTGTGCCTCATGGGAACAGTCCAGCCCGAACTGCCAAGCCATGTCTTCCCTGGACCGGAAACAAGCATCCTAGGACCGGTTTCTGGCATTCCAGCCGTCATCAGCCAGGCTTGCTTGAATCCAGTGGCAAAGTGAGCAAGGGACCCACGTCTGGGCATACCCCCGCCAACTTAGGGCGAACAAAGCGATACAAAAGGGGATGATGGACGGAACGTTTGAGCCAATCAAACACTCACCCTGGAGTGAGCTAAAGAATGATGATGGATTAAACCCAGATCAGTTGACTGGGGGTGAGTGTTTGATTGGCTCAAACGTTCCGTCCATCATCCCCTTTGTATCGCTTTGGTCGCCCTAAGTTGGCGGGGGTATACCCAGACGTGGGTCCCTTGCTCACTTTGCCACTGGATTCAAGCAAGCCTGGCTGATGACGGCTGAAATGCCAGAAACCGGTCCTAGGATGCTTGTTTCCGGTCCAGGGAAGACATGGCTTGGCAGTTCGGGCTGGACTGTTCCCATGAGGCACAGGGTCAGACTGATTTGCATATGGCCATGTCTGAACTGGGGTGGTGGAGTGAGCTAAAGAATGATGATGGATTAAACCCAGATCAGTTGACTGGGGGTGAGTGTTGTTGATTGGCTCAAACGTTCCGTCCATCATCCCCTTTTGTATCGCTTTGGTCGCCCTAAGTTGGCGGGGGTATACCCAGACGTGGGTCCCTTGCTCACTTTGCCACTGGATTCAAGCAAGCCTGGCTGATGACGGCTGAAATGCCAGAAACCGGTCCTAGGATGCTTGTTTCCGGTCCAGGGAAGACATGGCTTGGCAGTTCGGGCTGGACTGTTCCCATGAGGCACAGGGTCAGACTGATTTGCATATGGCCATGTCTGAACTGGGTGGTGGAGTGAGCTAAAGAATGATGATGGATTAAACCCAGATCAGTTGACTGGGGGTGAGTGTTTGATTGGCTCAAACGTTCCGTCCATCATCCCCTTTTGTATCGCCTAGATGAGAAGAAGACACAACTTTGGGGTGTCCAAAGTGACCATGGCCACTTTCTTGTTTTACCGATTGAGCATTAGAAAGTAAAAGAAAGCCTTCTCATCTCAACAAACAAGCGTAGAATCCCTTACTTGGGCATGCAATCTGCACAGCAGAGTACTGGTACTAGTACTAGTAGTAGTAAGGACCAATGGGTTCCCTGAGTCTTACAGTACCACCACTAGGCAGTCCACAAAATATACAGGTGAGAGGGAAAGCTGACTGAAAAACCAGAAGAAAGCAAGCTTTAGACAGACTAGTACAGACAGAGGCAGTTTGAGGTAAAAATACAGACACTAGAAATGTTAAATACCTAAGTTAGTAAAGAGGATAATGCAGGGATAACAAGAATTTAGAAACAGATGGATTGAAGAGGATTTGGGAAAAAATAAAATTAGGAAACGGAAATAATAGTTCAAAATAAGGAGCGGTAAAAGTTAGAGAAATATATATTAATATTAACAACAGGAGGACTTACTGCGGCCAGCAGAGCCATCAGATGAGGGTCATTCTTGGGAGGGACCTCCATTTCCCGCACCCACCTCAGACGACCTTCTCTTGCCCCTGGATGCTGATGATCATTTAAGACATAATTAAAGAGACAAGAAAATTATTAGTGTTAAATAAATATTAAAGAATCACTCCAAAAAGATTTTTTGACAGGAAACAGCAATTACAATAACATTGACCTTTCCTAAATCAGGTCGACTAGTAGTAGACTAGTATCACAGTCTATCTTTATTATTCCACAGTTCCAATCTGATTCCTGAATCCTAAACCTACCTAGGCTGCCTATTCCAAAGTCTTCGGAATGCACTGCAAAAGAATGATATTTGCTTCTAGGTTCCGATCTCATTCACAATTGTCTCAACCTCCTTTTGATGGGCCAATTTACTAAGTCTGCATTTAGTCTTTTAATGCATAGATGGACACATGCATATTGAATACAACAAATTGGTTGGTTGTTAGTCACTCACTATACAAACTATAAAAAAGGTTCTACTAAGGATGGAAGTGAGAAGACGCTGGCCGCTAAATTACTAATACTAAGGGCCTCATTACGATGTCGGTCGGAAAGGCTCCGAACCGCATTCGGTTTGTCCGAATCCGTGTCGGAACCTGTGTTTCCGACGTCTCAGAAACATTTTCGACTGACTGATTACGATGGTAGGTAACCGTTGGGTCCTTCCGACTCAGTTCCGACTGTCATTCGGAGGAACTGAGTCAGTCGGAGCCGACTTGTATGGCTCTATGGACCGCGTTTACGACTGACAGATTACAATGTTTGATTCGGACAGCCTTTCCGACTCGGTTTGTCCACACTGATCGGCTGTTGGAATCCAACTTTGGGGGTCTGTAGCAGGCTCCCCTACATGGAGGAGGCCTATGGTTGCGGCCTGTGGGGGTACCCATGGGACCCCTCTAACAACCATGTACAGTGTGGCAGGCACCATGGGGTGCCCGCCACAGGGTGCACGGTTTTCCGCAACCACCCCTTTCTTCAATAGGAGCCTTTGTTGTCGGTCGGAACACAAGCTCCCATTGAAGTCAATGGGAATCTGACCGAACAGTGTTCAGAACCATCGTAATTGGTCGGTCGGACTCCCCAAACCCGAGTCGGTCGGAAACCATTCCAACACCTAGTTGGTCAGAATGCTTTCTGACCGACATCGTAATGAGGCCCTAAGTAACTAACTAACTACCACCATCTTAGTGACAGGACAAAGGAAAGGAGTCTCTCCCCTGTCTGCATTACCTAACTTAAGTTCTCTTACATAATCAGCCCATGCAAGCGTAAATTTGCAAACAAGTACGATTAGATAGCGCCGAGCACCTGTCTAGAATAACAATCACATAATGTAAGATTTGGAAACGTAACTTAACTGCATGTGAGCAGCAGCATGCTTTCTATTTGGGAGAAAAAGATTAGCAATAACATAGAACAGACAATAATAATAAAAATTAGCTACTCACCAAGCCCCGTGACCTCAATTCCTAGCAGGTCCAGCAGGTCCTGCTCTCGTTCCAGGATGTCGGACCACCGGTGCATCAGCTGGTTGTGGGTGCACCGGACGCCAGAGCAGCGATACACTGCCCAGCAGACCCTTGCCCACAGCTGCTGCCGCTTCTGGAGTCCATACCCGGACCCAGGCTTGCCACTTGACGCCTGCTGCCAGGGTGGAAGGGAGGTGGTGCTGCACTAAAAAAAACAAGCACTGCCACCTCCACCTCAGAAAACAAGGCCCGGGGCTGCACCCCTTCAGGGCACAGCCTTCTGCACGGAAGGCAACCTTCTTTGCACAGGCCATACTCTCTGACATGATTCTGGGAGGTAGGGGGGCTGAAAAGAAAATGTAGAAAGTAAAAAATTAAGGGAGAAGAAGAAAGGAAGCAAAAAAAAATTAGAAAGCAAGTAATATAGAAAAACAGTACAAAACACAAAATATACACTTAACAAAACCGAGGGAAAGATAATAAATATAAAAGATCAGAAAAAAAGTTTGTTGAAAGAAGGTTTGAAGAGATTAAGCAGAATTGAAAAGTAGGCCCCAGCACCATAACAGAGAAGAAAACAAGATGGCCACGCCCATGCATGACCGCGTGGTCCAGTTTGCATGATATTTCCCCCCGAACACACAATTTGCATTGCCGTACAGTGGGAAACATCACACAACGTAGCGTGGCAGAGTTTTTTGTCACTTCCCGGAGTTCCACATAGCGCTGCTACGCGAACTTTGCCAGGGCTTAGTACAGGCAGAATTCAATGATAGATTCTTTGCCAGAGGATACAACCAAGCAAACACAAGGAGATGATGGACAGAGCGCTGAAACTTTTCAGACACTCACCCCCAGTCACAGAACTGGGTTGAATCCATCATCGTTCTTTAGCTCACTTCGCCACCCCAGTTCAAACACAGCTATATGCAAATCAGTCTTCACCCTGTGCCTCATAGGAACAGTCCAGCCCGAACTGCCAAGCAATGTCTTCCCTGGACCGGAAACAAGCATCCTGGGACCGGTTTCGGGCTAACAGCCCTCATCAGCCAGGCTAGCTTGAATCCAGTGGCAAAGTGAGCAAGGGACCCACGTCTGGGCATACCCTTCCAACCTAGGGTGAACAAAGCAAACATAAGGAGATGACGGACGGAGCGCTGAAACTTTGCAGACACTCACCCCCAGTCACAGATCTGGGTTGAATTCATCATTGTTTTTTAGCTCACTTCGCCACCCCAATTCAGACACAGCTATATGCAAATCAGTCTCGACCCTGTGCCTCATGGGAACAGTCCAGCCCGAACTGCCAAGCCATGTCTTCCCTGGACCGGAAACAAGCATTGTGGGACCAGTTTCGGGCTAACAGCCCTCATCAGCCAGGCTAGCTTGAATCCAGTGGCAAAGTGAGCAAGGGACCCACGTCTGGGCATGACCTACCAACTTAGGGTGAACAAAGCAAACACAAGGAGATGATGGACGGAGCGCTGAAACTTTGCAGACACTCACCCCCAGTCACAGATCTGGGTTGAATCCATCATCGTTTTTTAGCTCACTTCGCCACCCCAGTTCAGACACAGCTATATGCAAATCAGTCTTGACCCTGTGCCTCATGGGAACAGTCCAGTTCGAACTGCCAAGCCATGTCTTCCCTGGACCGGAAACAAGCAACCTGGGACCGGTTTCGGGCTAACAGCCCTCATCAGCCAGGCTAGCTTGAATCCAGTGGCAAAGTGAGCAAAGGGCCCACGTCTGGGCATACCCTGTCAACTTAGGGCGAACAAAGCAAACACAAGGAGATGATGGACGGAGCGCTGACACTTTTCAGACACTCACCCCCAGTCATAGATCTGGGTTGAATCCATCATCATTCTTTAGCTCACTTCACCACCCCAGTTCAGACACAGCTATATGCAAATCAATCTTGACCCTGTGCCTCATGGGAACAGTCCAGCCCGAACTGCCAAGCCATGCCTTCCCTGGACTGGAAACAAGCATCCTGGGACCGGATTCGGGATAACAGCCCCCATCAGCCAGGCTAGCTTGAATCCAGTGACAAAGTGAGCAAGGGACCCACGTCTGGGCATACCCTGCCAACTTAGGGCGAACAAAGCAAACACAAGGAGATGATGGATGGAGCGCTGAAACTTTTCAGACACTCACCCCCAGTCACTGATCTGGGTTGAATCCATCATCGTTCTTTAGCTCACTTCGCCACCCCAGTTCAGACACAGCTATATGCAAATCAGTCTTGACCCTGTGCCTCATGGGAACAGTCCAGCCCGAACTGCCAAGCCATGTCTTCCCTGGACCGGAAACAAGCATCCTGGGATCGGTTTCGGGCTAACAGCCCTCATCAGCCAGGCTAGATTGAATCCAGTGGCAAAGTGAGCAAGGGACCCACGTCTGGGAATACCCTGCCAACTTAGGGCGAACAAAGCAAACACAAGGAGATGATGGACGGAGCATTGAAACTTTTCAGACACTCACCCCCAGTCACTGATCTGGGTTGAATCCATCATCGTTCTTTAGCTCACTTCGCCACCCCAGTTCAGACACAGCTATATGCAAATCAGTCTTGACCCTGTGCCTCATGGGAACAGTCCAGCCCGAACTGCCAAGCCATGTCTTCCCTGGACCAGAAACAAGCATCCTGGGACCAGTTTCGGGCTAACAGCCCTCATCAGCCAGGCTAGCTTGAATCCACGTCCCAGGATGCTTGTTTCCGGTCCAGCATATGGCTGGGTCCAAACTGGGGTGGTTTGGTGAGCAAAAGAATGATGGATTTAACCCAGATCCTTGTGACTGGGGGTGAATGTTTGCATTGTCCAGCATTCCGTCCATCAATTGTTTCTTTTGCATATGTCGCCCTAAGTGGGAAGGGTATGCCCAGACGTCTGAACAGTGCTCACTACACCACTGGATTCAAGCTAGCCTGTCTGATGAAGAATGATGCCCTGAAACCGGTCCCAGGATGCTTGTTTCCGGTCCAGGGAGGACCTGGCTTGGCAGTTCGGGCTGACCTGTTCCCACAAGGAACAGGGTCAAGACTGATTTGCGTGTGGCTGGATCCAAACTGCGGTGGTGTGGTGAGCAAAAGAATGATAGGCAATTTTGATGTTGCCTCAATACGTTTTTGGCCCTTGCCTGTCGCGGGTACTTGGGCCTCCCACACGAGTGAGGCACCATTTTTATCGGGAGACCTTGGGGAACACTGGGTGGTAGGAAATGCGTGTCTGCCCGGCGATGTCACAACTTCCCCACCCAAAAATGTGTGGGAAAAGTGATTTTTTCAGCTAAATTTGAGGTTTGCAGGGGATTCTGGGTAAGAAAACGTTGTGGGATCCACGCAAGCCATACCTCCCTGGAACCACCCGGGTGTCTAGTTTTCAGAAATGTGTGGGTTTGATAGGTTTCCCTAGCTGCCCGCCGAGCACGGGGCCAAAAACCGAGGTGACCCCCCTTGCAAAACCAGGTTGTTTTGTGATAGGCAATTTTAATGTCACCTCAATACGTTTTGGGCCCTAGCCTGTCGCAGGTACTTGGGCTTCCCACACGAGTGAGGCACCATTTTTATCGGGAGACCTTGGGGAACACTGGGTGGTAGGAAATGCGTGTCTGCCCGGCGATGCCACAACTTTCCCACACAAAAATGTGTGGAAAAAGTGATGTTTTCAGCTAAATTTGAGGTTTGCAGGGGATTCTGGGTAAGAAAACGTTGGGGGATCCACGCAAGCCATACCTCCCTGGAACCACCCGGGTGTCTAGTTTTCAGAAATGTGTAGGTTTGATAGGTTTCCTTAGCTGGCCGCCGAGCACGGGGCCAAAAACCGAGGTGACCCCCCTTGCAAAACCAGGTTGTTTTGTGATAGGCAATTTTAATGTCACCTCAATACGTTTTGGGCCCTAGCCTGTCGCGGGTACTTGGGCCTCCCACACGAGTGAGGCACCATTTTTATCGGGAGACCTTGGGGAACACTGGGTGGTAGGAAATGCGTGTCTGCCCGGCGATGCCACAACTTTCCCACACAAAAATGTGTGGAAAAAGTGATTTTTTCTGCAAAATTTGAGGTTTGCAGGGGATTCTGGGTAAGAAAACGTTGGGTGATCCATGTAAGCCATACCTCCCTGGAACCACCCTGGTGTCTAGTTTTCAGAAATGTGTGGGTTTGATAGGTTTCCCTAGCTGGCCGCCGAGCACGGGGCCAAAAACCGAGGTGACCCCCCTTGCAAAACCAGTTTTTTTTTGTGATAGGCAATTTTAATATCACCTCAATACGTTTTGGGCCCTAGCCTGTCGCGGGTACTTGGGCCTCCCACACGAGTGAGGCACCATTTTTATCGGGAGACCTTGGGGAACACTGGGTGGTAGGAAATGCGTGTCTGCCCGGCGATGCCACAACCTTCCCACACAAAAATGTGTGGAAAAAGTGATTTTTTCAGCTAAATTTGAGGTTTGCAGGGGATTCTGGGTAAGAAAACGTTGGGGGATCCACGCAAGCCATACCTCCCTGGAACCACCCGGGTGTCTAGTTTCCAGAAATGTGTGGGTTTGATAGGTTTCCCAAGCTGGCCGCCGAGCACGGGGCCAAAAACCGAGGTGACCCCCCTTGCAAAACCAGGTTGTTTTGTGATAGGCAATTTTAATGTCACCTCAATACATTTTGGGCCCTAGCCTGTCGCAGGTACTTGGGCCTCCCACACAGTGAGGCACCATTTTTATCGGGAGACCTTGGGGAACACTGGGTGGTAGGAAATGCGTGTCTGCCCGGCGATGCCACAACTTTCCCACACAAAAATGTGTGGAAAAAGTGATTTTTTCAGCTAAATTTGAGGTTTGCAGTGGATTCTGAGTAAGAAAACGTTGGGGGATCCACGCAAGCCATACCTCCCTGGAACCGCCCGGGTGTCTAGTTTTCAGAAATGTGTGGGTTTGATAGGTTTTCTGTTAGACTTGGCATCTTTTGGCGTGTTTCCCCTGACTTTTTGCTTTCTGACCTCCTGGTTTTGACTCTGTTTTTGCTGGTGTAATGATTCTGCGCACTTTCCTCACTGCTGTCCAGTGGGAAAGTGCAAGTGCTCCTGTATAAAATGTGTTATGGATTGGTGTTTCCATGATTGGCCTATTTGGTTTATGTGTCAGTCCCTTGTAAAGTGCACTGAGAGTGCCAGGGCCTACAGATCAAATGCTGTTGGTGGGCTGCAGCACTGGATTGTGCCACCCACGCAAACAGCCCGTAAAGTATAACTCTGGCCTGCCATTGCAGAGCCTGTGCGCAGCCTGGGGCTGCCATGTCGACTTGGCAAGTGCGCACACTTGCAAGTCCCTAAACCTTCCCTTTTCTACATGTTAGTCACCCCTAAGGTAGGCCCAAGGTACCCCTGTGGGCAGGGTGCGTTGTATGCGAAAGGTAGGACATGCCCTGGTGTGTGTGGCAAGTCCTGATAGTGAATTACAGCCTAGTTCGTTTTTCACTATTGCAAGGCTACCTGTTCCCCATAGGCCAGAATGGGCCGTTTTGATTATTACAGCTTATAATCCTAACTGACCCAGGGAACATGGTAGAAATTCGAGTTTAGTATGCCTGGACTCAGAATGATAAAATGCATCTTTTAGTGAAGTTGGTTTTAACATTCTGTGTTTGAAAATACCACTTTTAGAAAGTGGGTATTTTCTTGTCTAACCATCCAAGCCTGCCTCTGCGAGGTTGTGTATTCCTTGTCTGGAGTGTGAGTGACAGGGGCTGGGGGATGCCAGGAGACAGGGTGAGTCAGCACAGAGCTGAATAGCAAGATCTACATGTAGATGGGTGGGAGGAGTTGCACCTGGGCCCTGAATAGGACAGTGCCTTCCCTCCACAATGCTGGCTCCACCTCCTGTGGTGCGTCTGATGTCCCTAGCCTACTCTCTGAAAGAAAGGACGGAGACTTGTCAACAAAGTGCTCCAGAACTGGTTTGGACTAGGCAAAGGCCTCTCTGCCTTCAGAGAACAAAGGAATTTGGGATATAAATATTGGGGCCCTGACCCCATGAATTTAGATCTCGCTGGAATCAAGGAACCTGTCAAGAAGAAGAGCTGGAGAGCTGCTAGGAGGAGTACTGCCCCTTTGCTGAGTGACTGCTTTGTTGGGTTGGCCTGCAGTTGCTGCTTCTGTCTTGGGCAGTGAAAGGACTGGACTGAACTTTCTACAAACTTGTGCTGAGTATCTCCAAGGGCCTGAAACCGAGCTGGCCTCCTGTTAAGAAGTCTCAGGGACTGCAAAGACTTCACAAGCCTCTGGGTACCGCTTCTGGAACGCTGTTTCAGTTGCCACAGAGGAAGGGAACTGCAACCGACTCCGTCAACCGAATCCATCCCTGACCGGTGACCTGTTTGCACCGCAGACCGCATCGCCCCGCTTCGCATCGCAACCCTGGTCTCACCGTAGGCGACGTCCGACGCCGTCAACACCGAGCCGCTGCTTGCACCGTGACCTGTGGGCACCGCAGTTCGCATCGCATCGCTTCTCTGAACCAGCCGGACCCGACCGACGCGGTCGCTGCAACTGGCTCAACAGTCGTGACCGCATCGCATTTGGGGCACCGCTCGCACGTTTGCGACGCACCGCTCCGACTCGCACCGCTGTCCGACGCCAGCTCCCGCACTCCGGCTTGGTCGCCTGCATCGCAACCTGTCAGCACCGCATCGTACACCGTCTCGCCCTGCACCGCACGCCTTGGACTCACCGACTCCGTCTGCACGACGCTCATCGAGCCGCTGCCTGCACCGCATCGAGGGACACCGCACCTTGCATCGCTCCGTCTTGCACCGCAACCGCGACGAACGCCGACCGGCTCGTACACTCCGTACCAGCCACAACGAGAAAGGTACTGTGACCGAGTCTGTTCACGACTCTGCTGGCCCGTAGCGACGCGGTCGGCTGGAACTGTTAGACTATGTGTATTTCAGCATCGCGGTAGACCCGGACTGGGCTACCGACTCACACAAACTTTGCTTTTTGTGTTATTCCTGCAAAAAAGAAGTTAACTTATCGAGCATTCATTTTTAAAGTATAGTATTGTGGATTTTTGTCGTAATTGGTCTTGTCTTGAGTATATAAAAATATTGGTTATTTTTCTAAACTGGTGTGGTGTCCTTTTGTAGTGCTTACACTGTATTACTGTTGGTTATGTGCAAATGCTTTACACACTGCCTCTGAATTAAGCCTGACTGCTCGTGCCAAGCTACCACGAGGGTGAGCAGGGGTTACTTCACGAGTGCAACACCCTTACCCTGACTAGGAAGAAGGGTCCCTACTTGGACAGAGGTGCAAGCCCTTGCCAACTAGAGACCCCCATTTCTAACATTGGTGGCAGCGGTGAGGATAGGACTTGTGTTTGCACTTGACTTTCAGTGATTGGTGTGCACTACATCCATATCGCAGACCATTACGTACCACATACTGTCTCTTTTTCTTTTGGCCTATTTTTGATCTTGCCAGTTTTCAACTCACTACTTTCATCATGCCTGAATCAACTGCATCATCCGTTGCATCTCTGGAAGTTATCTTTGAGGAGGATAGGTTGGAATCCTACGCCGTAAAGGAGCTACGAGCGATTTGTAAAAACCTGAAAGTCCAAATTAAAGGCCTCACAAGGAAGGAGGAGCTACAGAAGGTGCTGAGGGCCTGGGTAGCAGCCAGACATGCCAGTGGGCAGCCTGGTAATCTCAGTGAGGAGGTGGAGGAGCCTATTTCCAGGGTGGATGTGCTTTTGGGTGAGGGGGAACCCGCCAGGTCAGGCAGCAGCAGTCTGTCCCCATAGGAGCTGGAGGACAGGCGGGAGGCAAGGCAGTTTGAGCTGCAGAAGCTCAGGCTGGAGAGTGAGCGGGAGGAGAAGAGATTGGCCATGGAGGAGAAGAAGATGCTCTTAGAGCATGAGAGAGAACTGAAGGAGCTAGAACTTAGGAGTAAGTCAGGCTCAGATGGTGGCAGCAATTTGTCCAGAAAGGCAGACAGGATTGTGCACATTCCCAAGAATGTAGGCAAGGAGTTCAAGAAGGGGGATGACATACAAAGGTGGTTTCAGGGTTATGAGGCAGCCATACACATGAATGGGGTCCCTGAGGAAAATTGGGGAGCAGGATTGTGGCCACTTTTCCCTGAAGAAGCAAGGGATGCTCTGATAGCTTTGGGTAAGGGGTATCACCTCACCTATGCTGACATGAAGGATGCCCTTCTCACTAAGTATGGTCTTACTCCTGAAAAGTACAGGGATCAGTTCAGGTCCAGTAAGAAGTCTGATGCCAACACTTGGTTGGAATGTGTGGATGTGTTCTGCAGGTCGCTGGATGGTTGGGTGAAGGGCAGTAGTGTAACAGATTTTCAGGGGCTCTACAACTTGATTGCATGGGAGCACTTGTCTAGTCTATGTTTTGCAGATCTGCGCCAGCACCCCTTGATAGTAAGCTAACTGACCCCAGGAAGCTTGCTATGGAAGCCGACCGCTGGGTGAGTACCAGGGTCCACAAGAAAGCGTTTGGGGGAGACTCAGCCAAAGGTGGGCAGGGTCCCCAGCAGAAGAGTGGGGGGGACAAGGGTAAAACACAGGAGTTCTCTAAAGGGCCCCAAACTAGTACCCAGGGTAAAGGTTCCCAGCCCCCCGGTGATAAGAAGAAAGGGGTCTCTACAGGGAAGCCTGTTGAGACCGGCCCCCGCAAGTGTTATGCATGTGACCAGGTAGGTCACTTTAAGGGGGACCCCAAGTGCCCAAAGGGGACACAGCCACCCACCGGTGGACAGTCCAAAGTGTTGGCTAGTGTAGCGCTTGGGGAGGAGGGGTGCCCACAGGAGGGTGGGGATCCCACAGAAATGACCCTTGTCTCACTAGGGGACAGTGAGATGGTCCCATGAAACCAGGTGCCCCCTAACACAAAGAAATATAGCACCTGGGTGACCATCAATGGGAACAGGGTAGAGGCTCTCAGAGATACTGGAGCCAGTGTGACCTCAGTCCGGTGACAACTCTGAGCGCCAGTATATGGTGGCGCAGGTTCCCTTTGGGGGGGGTCTCAGGTCCCTTGAGGGTGGTTGTGAGCCCTACCATGCCTGTAGATTGTCTGCTAGGTAACGACCTGGAGCAGTCCTTATGGAAGGATGTTGAGCTCAGGTCTCACTTGGAGATGCTTGGGTTGCCAGAGTGGGCATGCGTGTCTACTCGGTCAATGGCAGCCAGAAAGGGTGATCAAGAGGACTTGGAGCCTGGAACAGTGGCCCAAGTCCCTGCCAAGAGAAAGGGCAGGGGCGCGGGAAACCGGCCCCCGAAGTTCCCACGGACCGGGAGGAGGCGGACCTCGAGGGGGATGCCCCGGTGCCTACAGGGGAGCAGGTAGCCGAACTGGGAGACATCTCTGAGCTGACCCATTGGCAGCAAGAAGGGGGTCCCACCAGGGAGGAGTTCTGCAGGGAGCAGAACGAGTGCCCTACTCTGGAGGGTCTGCGGCGGCAGGCTGCAGACCAGGCAGCTGGTAATCAGTCCGGGTCACATCTGATCTACTGGGAGAGTGGTCTCCTATACAGTGAGCCTAAGGTTTCTGAGCCTGGGTCAGCTCGTGTGCTGGTGGTACCCCAGCGCTTCAGGATCTTCCTACTGGGTCTGGCTCATGACGTGCCTTTGGCAGGACATTTGGGGCAGGACAAGACCTTTGACAGGCTTGTCACCCACTTCTTTTGGCCCCAAATGCGAAGGCAGTCAGATGCACACTGTAGGTCTTGCCAAACTTGCCAGGCAAGTGGTAAGAGTGGGAGGAAGGTCAAAGCTCCTCTCCAACCTTTTACTGTTGTTGGAACACCCTTTGAAAGGGTAGGGATGGATATTGTGGGGCCACTGGATCCCAAGACAGCCATGGGCAACAGGTACATCCTGGTCTTGGTGGACCATGCCACCCGGTACCCGGAGGCAATCCCTCTCAGGACAACGACGGCGCCAGTGGTGGGCCGGGCGTTAATGGGGATCTTTTCCCGTGTGGGATTCCCCAGAGAGGTGGTTTCTGATAGGGGGACCAATTTCATATCCAAGTATATGACATCCCTGTGGAAGGAGTGTGGTGTAACCTACAAGTTCACCACTCCTTACCACCCACAAGGAAACGGTCTGGTGGAGAGATTCAACCAGACCTTGAAAGTCATGATCAAGGGTCTAACAGAACCCATGAGGCGTAAGTGGGACATCCTCTTGCCATGCCTACTCTTTGCATACAGGGAGGTGCCTCAGAAGTCTCTTGGGTACAGCCCCTTTGAGCTCCTGTGTGGCCACCCTGTCAGAGGACCTCTGAGTTTGGTAAAGGAAGGCTGGGAGGCGGCTCCCAGGAAAACTCCCCAGGATGTATTTAGCTACATGCTGGCCTTTAGAAACCAAACTGCCCCCTTCAGGAAACTCGCTCAGGCGAACCTAGAAGCAAGCCAGGAAGAAATGAAGAGATGGTATGACCAGAATGCCACTCTGGTCGAATTTCAACCTGGGCAAAAAGTGTGGGTCATGGCCCCAGTGGCACCTTGTGCCTTGCAGGACAAGTGGACTGGGCCATATGAGGTGGTGGAGCACAAAAGTGACGTCACCTACCTGGTGGATTTGCAGGCTCCAAGGAACCCTTTGAGGGTCCTTCACGTGAACCACCTCAAGCCCCACTTCGAGAGGTCCGAAGTGAGTATGCTCTTGGCGACAGATGATGGGGTGGAAGAGGAGAGTGAGCCTCTCCCTGACCTCCTGTCTACCAAGGAGCATGATGGGTCAGTAGAAGGTGTGATCCTCTCCCCTACTCTGACTCAGGAGCAGCAGGGGGACTGTCACCAGTTATTGGGACAGTTCGCCCCACTGTTCTCTCTGACCCCCGGTGTTACTCACTGGTGTACCCATGACGTGGACACTGGTGACAGCCCTCCTGTGAAGCACAAGATTTACAGGTTGACTGACCGGGTCAGAGCCAGCATCAAGGAGGAGGTCTCTAAGATGTTGGCGTTAGGGGTGATTGAGCCCTCCAACAGTCCTTGGGCCAGCCCAGTGGTCTTGGTCCCAAAGGCTGCTGCGCCCGGTGCCACTCCAGAACTCCGGTTTTGTGTGGACTACCGTGGGCTCAATGCCGTCACCAGGACTGATGCGCACCCCATCCCCAGAGCTGATGAGCTCATTGATCGGTTGGGAGCTGCCCGGTTCCTCAGCACGTTTAATTTGACGTCTGGGTACTGGCAGATTGCCTTAACCGATGGGGCCAAGGAGAGATCAGCATTCTCAACCCCAGAAGGTCATTACCAATTCCGGGTGATGCCCTTTGGGTTGAAGAATGCCCCTGCCACCTTTCAGAGGTTGGTCAATCAGGTGTTGGCTCGGCTGGAGGATTTCAGTGCCCCCTACCTGGATGACATTGCTGTGTTCAGTTCCAGCTGGGAAGAACATTTACAGCACCTTGAGAAAGTGTTGAGGGCTCTGCAAGGTGCAGGCCTCACGATCAAGGCCAGTAAGTGCCAGATCGGGCAGGGTTCTGTGGTGTACTTGGGACACCAGGTAGGAAGCGGCCAGGTGGCGCCCCTACAACCCAAGATTGACACCATTCTGGCTTGGGAGCCCCCAAGACCCAGACAGAGGTGAGAGCCTTCTTAGGTCTCACCGGCTACTATAGGAGATTTGTTAAGGGCTATGGCACCATTGTTGCCCCCTTAACAGAGCTGACTTCTAAGAAGCAGCCCAGGAAAGTGATCTGGACTGAGTCCTGCCAGAAAGCTTTTGATGCCCTGAAGGCAGCCATGTGCAAGGCGCCCGTGCTCAAGGCACCTGACTTCTCCAAGGAATTCGTCGTGCAGACTGACGCCTCAGAGCATGGTGTGGGAGCGGTGCTCTCACAACTGAACAAAGAGGGCCTGGATCAGCCTGTAGTCTTCCTTAGCAGGAGACTACTCCCCAAGGAACAGAGGTGGAGTGCCATAGAAAGGGAAGCTTTTGCTGTGGTCTGGGCGCTGAAGAAGTTGAGACCATACCTGTTTGGGACTCACTTCCGGGTTCGGACAGACCACAGGCCCCTCAGATGGTTGATGCAAATGAGGGGTGAGAATCCAAAACTGCTGAGGTGGTCCATCTCCCTACAGGGAATGGACTTTACGGTGGAACACCGTCCTGGTACAGAACACGCCAACGCAGATGGTCTGTCCAGGTTCTTCCGCCTTAGTGAAGAGAACTCCAATGGGGTTGGGTAGTTCTCCCTACTTTCAGCTGGAGGGGACATGTGTTAGACTTGGCATCTTTTGGCGTGTTTCCCCTGACTTTTTGCTTTCTGACCTCCCGGTTTTGACTCTGTTTTTGCTGGTGTAATGATTCTTCGCACTTTCCTCACTGCTGTCCAGTGGGAAAGTGCAAGTGCTCCTGTATAAAATGTGTTATGGATTGGTGTTTCCATGATTGGCCTATTTGGTTTATGTGTCAGTCCCTTGTAAAGTGCACTGAGAGTGCCAGGGCCTATAGATCAAATGCTGTTGGTGGGCTGCAGCACTGGATTGTGCCACCCACGCAAACAGCCCGTAAAGTGTAACTCTGGCCTGCCATTGCAGAGCCTGTGCGCAGCCTGGGGCTGCCATGTTGACTTGGCAAGTGCGCACACTTGCAAGTCCCTAAACCTTCCCTTTTCTACATGTTAGTCACCCCTAAGGTAGGCCCAAGGTACCCCTGTGGGCAGGGTGCATTGTATGCGAAAGGTAGGATATGCCCTGGTGTGTGTGGCATGTCCTGATAGTGAATTACAGCCTAGTTCGTTTTTCACTATTGCAAGGCTACCTGTTTCCCATAGGCCAGAACGGGCAGTTTTGATTATTACAGCTTATAATCCTAACTGACCCAGGGAACATGGTAGAAATTCGAGTTTAGTATGCCTGGACTCAGAATGATAAAATGCATCTTTTAGTGAAGTTGGTTTTAACATTCTGTGTTTGAAAATACCACTTTTAGAAAGTGGGTATTTTCTTGTCTAACCTTCCAAGCCTGCCTCTGCGAGGTTGTGTATTCCTTATCTGGAGTGTGAGTGACAGGGGCTGGGGGATGCCAGGAGACAGGGTGAGTCAGCACAGGGCTGAATAGCAAGATCTACATGTAGATGGGTGGGAGGAGGTGCACCTGGGCCCTGAATAGGACAGTGCCTTCCCTCCACAATGCTGGCTCCACCTCCTGTGGTTCGTCTGATGTCCCTGGCCTACTCTCTGAAAGAAAGGACGGAGACTTGTCAACAAAGTGCTCCAGAACTGGTTTGGACTAGGCAAAGGCCTCTCTGCCTTCAGAGAACAAAGGAATTTGGGATATAAATATTGGGGCCCTGACCCCATGAATTTAGATCTCGCTGGAATCAAGGAACCTGTCAAGAAGAAGAGCTGGAGAGCTGCTAGGAGGAGTACTGCCCCTTTGCTGAGTGACTGCTTTGTTGGGTTGGCCTGCAGTTGCTGCTTCTGTCTTGGGCAGTGAAAGGACTGGACTGAACTTTCTACAAACTTGTGCTGAGTATCTACAAGGGCCTGAAACCGAGCTGGCCTCCTGTTAAGAAGTCTCAGGGACTGCAAAGACTTCACAAGCCTCTGGGTACCGCTTCTGGAATGCTGTTTCAGTTGCCACAGAGGAAGGGAACTGCAACCGACTCCGTCAACCGAATCCATCCCTGACCGGTGACCTGTTTGCACCGCAGACCGCATCACCCCGCTTCGCATCGCAACCCTGGTCTCACCGTAGGCGACGTCCGACGCCGTCAACACCGAGCCGCTGCTTGCACCGTGACCTGTGGGCACCGCAGTTCGCATTGCTTCACTGAACCAGCCGGACCCGACCGACGCGGTCACTGCAACTGGCTCAACAGTCGTGACCGCATCGCATTTGGGGCACCGCTCGCACGTTTGCGACGCACCGCTCCGACTCGCACCGCTGTCCGACGCCAGCTCCCGCACTCCGGCTTGGTCGCCTGCATCGCAACCTGTCAGCACCGCATCGTACACCGTCTCGCCCTGCACCGCACGCCTTGGACTCACCGACTCCGTCTGCACGACGCTCATCGAGCTGCTGCCTGCACCGCATCGAGGGACACCGCACCTTGCATCGCTCCGTCTTGCACCGCAACCGCGACGAACGCCGACCGGCTCGTACACTCCGTACCAGCCACAACGAGAAAGGTACTGTGACCGAGTCTGTTCACGACTCTGCTGGCCCGTAGCGACGCGGTCGGCTGGAACTGTTAGACTCTGTGTATTTCAGCATCGCGGTAGACCCAGACTGGGCTACCGACTCGCACGAACTTTGCTTTTTGTGTTATTCCTGCAAAGAAGAATTTACCTTATCGAGCATTCATTTTTAAAGTATAGTATTGTGGATTTTTGTCGTAATTGGTCTTGTCTTGAGTATATAAAAATATTGGTTATTTTTCTAAACTGGTGTGGTGTCCTTTTGTAGTGCTTACACTGTATTACTGTTGGTTATGTGCAAATGCTTTACACACTGCCTCTGAATTAAGCCTGACTGCTCGTGCCAAGCTACCACGAGGGTGAGCAGGGGTTACTTCACGAGTGCAACACCCTTACCCTGACTAGGAAGAAGGGTCCCTACTTGGACAGAGGTGCAAGCCCTTGCCAACTAGAGACCCCCATTTCTAACATTTCCCTAGCTGGCCGCCGAGCACGGGGCCAAAAACCGAGGTGACCCCCCTTGCAAAACCAGGTTGTTTTGTGATAGGCAATTTTAATGTCACCTCAATATGTTTTGGGCCCTAGCCTGTCGCGGGTACTTAGGCCTCCCACACAAGTGAGGTACCATTTTTATCAGAAGACTTTGGGGAACGCAGGGTGGGTGGAATTTTGTGGATCCACGCAGATTCCAGAACTTTCCACCACAGAAATGTGAGGAAAATGTGTTTTTTTTAAACAATATTTTAGGTTTGCAAGGGATTCTGGGTAGCAGAACCTGGTGAGAGCCTGCCAAGTCACCCCATCCTGGATTCCCCTGGGTGTCTAGTTTTCAAAAATGTATAGGTTTCCTAGGTTTCCCTAGGTGCCGGCAGAGCTAGGGTTCAAAATCTACAGCTAGGCACTTTGTTGAAAAAGGGTCCGTTTTCACTGCGAAAATGTGGTGTGTCCACGTTGCGTTTTGGGCCGTTTCCTGTCGCGGGTACTTAGGCCTCCCACACAAGTGAGGTACCATTTTTCTCGGAAGACTTTGGGGAACGCGGGGTGGGTGGAAGTTTGTGGATCCACACAGATTCCAGAACTTTCCACCACAAAAATGTGAGGAAAATGTGTTTTTGTTTTACAATATTTTAGGTTTGCAAGGGATTCTGGGTAGCAGAACCTGGGGAGAGCCAGCCAAGTCACCCCATCCTGGAGTCCCCTGGGTGTCTACTTTTCAAAAATGTATAGGTTTCCTAGGTTTCCCTAGGTGCCGGCAGAGCTATGGTTCAAAATCTACAGCTAGGCACTTTGTTGAAAAAGGGTCCATTTTCACTGTGAAAATGTGGTGTGTCCACGTTGCGTTTTGGGCCATTTCCTGTCACGGGTACTTAGGCCTCCCACACAAGTGAGGTACCATTTTTATCGGAAGACTTTGGGGAATGCGGGGTGGGTGGAAATTTGTGGATCCACACAGATTCCAGAACTTTCCACCACAGAAATGTGAGGAAAATGTGTTTTTTTTGACAATTTTTTAAGTTTGCAAGGGATTCTGGGTAACAGAACCTGGTGAGAGCCAGTCAAGTCACCCCATCCTGGATTCCCCTGGGTGTCTACTTTTCAAAAATGTATAGGTTTGAAAGGTTTCCCTAGGTACCGGCAGAGCTAGGGTTCAAAATCTACAGCTAGCCACTTTGTTGAAAAAGGGTCCGTTTTCACAGCGAAAATGTGGTGTGTCCACGTTGCGTTTTGGGCCGTTTCCTGTCGCGGGTACTTGGGCCTCCCACACAAGTGAGGTACCATTTTTATCGGAAGACTTTGGGGAACGCGGGGTGGGTGGAATTTTGTGGATCCACGCAGATTCCAGAACTTTCCACCACAAAAATGTGAGGAAAATTTGTTTTTTTGGACAATGTTTTAGGTTTGCAAGGGATTCTGGGTAACAGAACCTGGTGAGAGGCAGTCAAGTCACCCCATCCTGGATTCCCCTGGGTGTCTAGTTTTCAAAAATGTATAGGTTTGCTTGGTTTACCTAGGTGCTGGCAGAGCTAGGGTTCAAAAACTACAGCTAGGCACTTTGCCAAATAAGGGTCATTTTTCACAGTGAAATTGAGGTGTGTCCACGTTGCGTTTTGTACCGTTTCCTGACGCGGACACTAGGCCTACCCACACAAGTGAGGTACCATTTTTCGCGGAAGACTTTGGGGAACGCGGGGTGGGTAGAAATTTGTGGATCCACGCAGATTCCAGGACTTTCCACCACAGAAATGTGAGGATAATGTGGTTTTTTTGACAATTTTTTAGGTTTGCAAGGGATTCTGGGTAACAGAACCTGGTGAGAGGCAGTAAAGTCACCCCATCCTGGATTCCACTGGGTGTCTAGTTTTAAAAAATGTATAGGTTTGCTAGGTTTCCCTAGATGCAGGCAGAGCTAGGATTCAAAAACTACAGCTAGGCACTTTGCCAAAAAAGGGTCATTTTTCACTGTGAAATTGGGGTGTGTCCACGTTGCGTTTTGCGCCATTTCCTGTCGCAGGCTCTAGGCCTACCCACACAAGTGAGGTACCATTTTTCTCTGAAGACTTTGGGGAACGCAGGGTGCGTTGAAATTTGTGTATCCACGCAGATTCCAGAACTTTCCACCACAGAAATGTAGGGAAAATGTGGGTTTTTTTTGACAATTTTTTAGGTTTGCAAGGGATTCTGGGTAACAGAACCTGGTGAGAAGCAGTCAAGTCACCCCATCCTGGATTCCCCTGGATGTCTAGTTTTCAAAAATGTATAGGTTTGCTAGGTTTCCCTAGGTGCCGGCAGAGCTAGGGTCAAAAACTACAGCTAGGCACTTTGCCAAAAAGGGTCGTTTTTCAATGTGAAATTGTGGTGTGTCCACGTTGCGTTTTGCACCATTTCCTGTCGCGGGCACTAGGCCTACCCACACAAGTGAGGTACCATTTTTCTCGGAAGACTTTGGGGAACGTGGGGTGGGTAGAAATTTGTGTATCCGCGCAGATTACAGACCTTTCCACCACAGAAAAGTGAGGAAAATGTGGGTTTTTTGACAATTTTTTAGGTTTGCAAGGGATTCTGGGTAACAGAACCTGGTGGGAGCCAGTCAAGTCACCCCATCCTGGATTCCCCTGGGTGTCTAGTTTTCAAAAACCTATAGGTTTGCTAGGTTTCCCTAGATTCCGGCAGAGCTAGGGTTCAAAAACTACAGCTAGGCACTTTGCCAAAAAAGGGTCATTTTTCACTGTGAAATTGGGGTGTGTCCACGTTGCGTTTTGCACCGTTTCCTGTCGCTGTCACTAGGCCTACCCATACAAGTGAGGTACCATTTTACTTGGAAGACTTTGGGGAACGCGGGGTGGGTGGAAATTTGTGGATCCATGCAGATTCCAGAACTTTCCACCACAAAAATGTGAGGAAAATGTGTTTTTTTTTACAATTGTTTAGGTTTGCAAGGGATTCTGGGTAACAGAACCTGGTGAGAGCCAGTCAAGTCACCCCATCCTGGATTCCTCTGGGTATCTAGTTGTCAAAAATGTATAGGTTTGCTAGGTTTCCCTGGGTGCCGGCAGAGCAAAGGTTCAAAAACTACAGCTAGGCACTTTGCAAAAAAAGGGTAATTTTTCAATGTGAAAATGTGGTGTGTTCACGTTGCGTTTTCAGCCGTTTCCTGTCGTGGGCACTATGCCTACCCACACAAGTGAGGTACCATTTTTATCGGGAGACTTAGTGTAATTAATATTTGTAAAGCAACTGTTATTACCTATTGACTTTCGATGCATTTCTGCCTTCCAAATGAAAGACAATGTGTAAAAAAGAAGTCATTTTGAAAAATGACCTATAATTCTCATGCTAGTATGAGTATTCCCAATTTTGGAAATGTGCAAATATCTACTGTTTCTAAACTCCATATTTTGTTCCCATTTCAGAAATACATAGGAGTCTTTCATACCGAATTTTCCATGTATACATTTTCCCAGAATAATTGCTATATACCTGGTACATAATAAAAAAACATTGCCAGACGCTGCTCAGTTTTTGGCTCTGGGTTCGTCGGGTTCTTGGTGAAACTACAAGTCCTAATTATCCCCACAACCAGTAAGGTCCAGTTGATGTAACGGTATATTGCTTTCAAAGAGCTGTCATAATTAGAAGAAGTTACAGGTGAAAACGTTGACACAAAAGACTGTTTTTTTCAACTAATTTTCAATTTTTCCTATATTTAACTGTTAGTTTCTATAAAGAAACCTTGATGGATTTACACAAATGACCCCTTTCTGAATTCAGAATTTTGTCTACTTTTCTAAAATGTATAGATTTCCAGGATCCATTATTGCTTTAATACCCATTTCTACCATTAACTGGAAGGAGGTTGAAAGCACATAAAATAGCAAAAATAGGCTATGTCCCAGAAAAATGCCAAAACTGTGTAAAATATTTGGGTTTTCTGACAAAAGTTTGTCATTCCCTAAAAGCTGGGAAAATGGAGATTTCAGCCCCACAAACCCTTTTTGATACCATTTGCAGGGAAAAACCCAGACGCTTTCATATGCGGGACTTTTTTCCCATTTTTCCACAAAAAACCAAAATTTAGCTGTATTTTGGCTAAAATCTGGGACCCCTCCAGGGGAATCCACAAACCCTGGGTACCTTTAGAATCCCCATGATGTTGGAAGAAAAGGACGCAAATTTGGCGTGGATACCTTATGTGGTCAAAAAGTTACAGAGGCCTAATAGCGAACTACTACAAATAGCCAAAAAAGGGCTCAGCACTGGGGGGGAAAAGGCCCAGCAGTTAAGGGGTTATGATGTTTCTGTGTATTTAATATTATATTAATTTTATTTATTAATATTTGTCATATGTAATATATTTTTTTATCAAAATGTAATTTTTTAAAATTGTTTACATTTTTATGTGTAATTAAATTATTGTTTATATGTATGGTATGGTGGTAGGAGGAGGTGCCTACAGTCAACTTTGCCCAGGAATCGTCTGAGAACGTAGTTTATACTATGGAAGGGCACACTGGAGACAGCTAAGTAGTTTGCAGATAAACTTAACATCAACAGTCTGAATCTCTCTGTTATCATGAGCTTAAACACAACTGAGGTACACTTTCTAGATCTAGTCATATTCATAAAAGACAATCAAATCCATACAAAAACATTCAGAAAGCCTCAAGCAGGTAACTGTATTCTTCACGCAGGCAGCTTTCATCCAACAAAACTGAAGAACAGTATCCCCTATGCGGTGAATCTCTGCATGAGATGGCACTGTAGTGATGTGACTGCACTAGAGAAAGTACAGGCTAAGCCTGGGCATACAACTCCGCTCCACTCACAGAGTTTGCAGAGTTTTGGCAACTCCACGTTCCGCTTAGAACACAGAATTGCCGATATACTCCGCAATGGAGCAGAGTTTTTTTGTGTTGGCGCACCCAAAATGCATATTCGCATGCATGGGAGCAACTTACCGGGTGCCCGTGATCGCCAACGAGATTTCCAAGATGTTCGCGAGTGCCACGAGATCTGCTAGGCGGACGCATGGTCCAGCAAAAGTTTGCGGTGGCCAACATGTCATTCGTGCATGCCCCTGGAGTTCGAGACGAACGCGATCCCAAACACCCAGGATCTACCATGACTGCAATCTGGAGAAGGTTAGCTCCACGAGCTGCATCAAAACCTTCTTGAAATGACTATTTGGAGTAAAACAAATCCTCAAATTGACATTTGGCAATAGTTTTTTTGCGCAAGGAGTTCTTTTTCTTTTTTTAACTTTTTTTCAAGAGGAAGGAAGTGCCCCAGAGTCGCCAATGTCCTGTTCCTGTCCAGCAGGCTCCTCCTAGTGCTTTGTCCATCTCCTGGTCACTTTTCATTAGGATTTGGAGCTGGAAGGATCACTCTTTGTGTCTGCTGCATAATACATCATTGAATTTGAAGACTTTGAATTTGAGATTTCACAAGTAAGTTGGAAAACTGCTGTTGTTTGTTTCATTGTTGCCATGCACCTGGATTTATTTGCACTTTTCATCGATTTTTTTAAATTTATTGTGGTGGGTGTCGTTTAGTTTAATCAGGGGCCTATTTATTTCTCTGCAAAAAATGTTTTTTTCTTGTCTAAAGGAAAAATGCTGCACAGTTCATTACATTTTTTCCATGTTTTGAAATCAATTTGCAATATTGATTTAATAGTACACTATGTAGCCCAGTAGTCTGCAAATAGGCCTTTCAGCCAGTAGGCCCAGAGCTACGCTGGGTGCATGAAACAACTGCTTCTGTGGAGTCTGTTGAATTTAAACATCAATTAGGCCATGGATGGCATTGGATTTAAATACAAAATGTGTTTTTTGTGGTATTTCACTTTCTTTTCATTTGTGTTAATACCTTTGTTGGATGTGTGTGGTTGTAACTTGTAAACCGTTTTAGTCCTGTGGATTTTCGTTTTTGGCTTTGTTGCATTAAAGATGTGTGTTTAGCATGCCTCCTTTGTCTGGCCAGTGTGTGAGTGTGTTTGTATTGCAATATTATGCCAGCAATGCATTTGCCTTGGTTCCCCATGTGGCGGGGATAAGTCTGTGTCCTTAGGCCTGCTTGTGTTCATTGTTTTCCAGGCCTCCTCCTTGTTGTTGTGACCATGTGGCTGGCGGCCATTTTGTGAAGGGAGCCAGTGTGCTTTTGCCATAGGTCTGCATGCCTTCTTTGTTGTGGCCATGTCATTTATTCAGCAAAAATGTAGCACAGTTCACTACATTTTCTCCATGTTCTTTAATAAATTTGCAATATTGATTTGAATTGATTCACTCACTATGTGGCCTAGTCTGCCAATGGGTTTTCCAGCCATTAGGCCCAGAGCTACTCATGGGTGCATGAAACAACTGTTTCTGTGGAGTCTGTTGAATTTTTACACATAATTTAGGCCATGGATGGCATTGGTTTAAAAAATACAAAATGTGTTATTTTTTTGTGGTATTTCACTTTTTTTTCATGTGTGTTAAATTAAATTGCTTTGTTGGATGTGTGTGTAACTTGCAAACCTTTTTAGCTCCTGTGGATTTTCGTCTTTGGCATTGTTGCATTAAGGATGTGTTGTTTAGCATGCCTCCTTTGTCTGGCCAGTGTGGGAGTATGTTTGCATTGCAATAGTAGGCCAGCAATGCATTTGCTTTGGTTCTGCATGTGGCGGGGGCCATTTTGTGAAGTCTGTGTCCTTAGGCCTGCTTGTGTTCATTGTTTTCCAGGCTTCTTGCTTGTTGTTGTGACCATGTAGCTGGCGGCCATTTTGTGAAGGCAGTCAGTGTACTTTTGCAATAGGCCTGCATGTCTTCCCTTTGTTGCCCTTGGCTTATTGCTTCTTGTTGTGGCCTGGCCATGTGGCTGGTGGCCATTTTGTGAAGGCAATCATTGTGCTTTTGCCATAGGCCTGCACGTCTTCTCTTTGTTCTCAAATGCCCTCTTTTTGCTTGTTGTTGTTGTTGATGATGACCATGTGGCACTGGCTGGCAGCCATTTTGTGTGTTCAGCCAGTGTGCCCCTTTGCCATATACTTGCATGGATGGTTGATCAATGAGATAATAGCAGCTTAATAAATTAATAATTAGACGCTTGTGGGTAATTTTTATTTGTTACTTATTTATAATTTATTTATTTTAGCTTTTTTTTTTTATTCTTTTTTATATATTTTAATTTTTCCAATTTGTTTAATTTTTTTTCTCTTTTATATTTACATTTTTTAAAGTAATTTTTCAATGTTTTCAAAGTTATTCTTTTCAATTTTTTCACAATGTATTTTTTCAGTTTCATAAGTAACTTGGCATCCATGAACCATTAACCCCAATATCAGCTCTATGACGTGCACAACAGTATTCATTGTCTAGCAATTGTTCCATTGTCATTTGTCAGCTGCAGCTCCCTGAGTGTCGCATCCCACTTGATGCACAATGCACATATAAAGCAAACTGTTACATTTCTATTTTGTTGTTGTTGTTTTTCTTTCCTATCCTTCCTGAGTGTACCGTATAGTACACCATGAAAGCTTATGTTGTTACAAATGTCTCACAAATGGTTACACTGTATTGTTAATTTTTTTAATGGCTGAGGTAACAAGTGTGGCCATGCACTAAATTACATTATATTTGGTTGTACTAGTAATTGAACTACAACAATACCACATTTCACTGATGTTCTTCTTGCTTCTTTGCTTTTAGGTGCACAAGAGGAGGAGACAACATCACCCATAGTACTGCCAGACAGAAGGCCTGCGCACAACGTGACGTGTGACCACAGACATCTCTTCAAGTTGTTGTGAAGCTAAGTGCAGCTGCTAATTGATAGCTTCAAGATGGCCCCAAAGAAGAATGGTACCAGTACCAAGAAAGTTGCCAGTGAGAAGAAGGCCCTTACAACCACCGGTATGTCGCCCAAGACCTTTTTTGGGAAACCCAAAATTACGCCTGCAGCAGCGGTGTCCTGGGAGCAAGCTGGGAGTAGCACCTCAGCATCAGTGGACCCACCCCACAAACCTAGGCCCAAGCCCATGTCTGTATCAGAGGAAGCCAGTCTAATCATTGCAACAGCGACAAGCAGTGACGTTGAAATTGACATATCGTTATAGCAAAGTAGTACCCAATCAATGCAGGAAACTCAGATAAGTGGACAACAACAGCCGCAACCACCAATAATAGTTCCTCCCGAAGTAGGGGCAGTTCAGGAGATCGAGCTTCCTGCTGAGGAAGAAGAGAAAGCCACTCTTTCAGAAGATTCATTGTCTTCCAGATCCCCAGTCCATCAACTTCTTCTCCAAGCCCCCCTTCTGGTCTAGACACCACTTGGATCCCACCTCAGTCTGAGAATGAGACACACCACAGGACAAGGCTAGGGAAAAGGAAGGTTCCTGAAACCCTAAGAGTTATGGAGGTAGATGTAGAAGAGGAGGATGATGACGAGACAGTCATCATGGACGTTAGCCCTGCCCCAGTGAAAACCGACATTACCCCATCGCAAATTGCTGTGAGGGATGTGGCACCACAGATACCACCAACACAGATACCACCAACACCACCTCCAGCTGCCATATCTACAAAGTCCCGGCAGTGACCTACATCCACCACAACCACCTCAGTAGAAGTAGGTACTGCAAAGAATCAAACGTCACTCCCACCTACCAGTTCATCCGACATTGCAAGTGGAATCAGCAGCGTCAGAAGGTTGAGCCTCCTAGTTTGGGACTTCTTTTCGGTTAGCAAGAAGGTGGTGAACATTGCTATATGCTCCCTTTCTTGGAGCAAGGGTTAGTCGGGGTAAACTTGGTACAAACTATGATTGTGGAGGACAAACAGCCCATCTGAGAAAACACCAGTTTGATCAAGTGGGAGGCGCACCTTAGCGTCTAAAAAACTTCAAGTGTCGTTGGTGGAGGGGGTGAAAGGCTGAGCAGGGAATCAGATCCGATCACTGTGGAAGGTGAAGAAGATGAAGAGATTATCTCTGGTACAGAAAGCAGCCCTGTCTCCAACAGTGTAATGGTATCGCCCACATCATCATCAGCAACATCGCAATGGACACAAGAGTCAGGTCGAGACACCAAGGTGCAAGGCAAGAGAGTACAGTGACTGCTGCACCGAAATGCGCATTGAGCCTGCCAATGTCTGCTCTCAAGAAGTCACCTGCATCAGTGGCACCAGAAAAGAAACAAATCGAGGATACCATTCTCTGCATGTTTAGGCCAGAGGGGCAGTACAAACGCAACCACTCAAAGGCACGTTGGTACAGCGCGAAGCTGGCTAAAATGTTAGCATTGGACCTCCTCCCTTTCTCTTTTGCTGGAGGGGTGGGTTTTCTTGAATTTGTGGCAGCCATCTGCCTGAAATGGAAGGTTCCCAGACGGTCCTAGTTCGCCAGAGTTGCTGTTCCAGTGCTACATCATGATGTGCTGGAATTGGTTGGACAAGCATTATAGAAGAGTGCTGTTCACAATATCCACCTGATGACAGGCATGTGGACCAGTTGCCAAGTCACTGATTCACATGTGCATCACTGCACACCGGATCGCTTTTGTGGTGGTTAGAGAAAAGATAGCTGCAGGTGTTAACACTGCTGAGATTTTCAATGGCGCTCAGAAGCATGCAACAGTAGCCATGTTCGCCATAGAGAAATCCCATACTGCTGCAAACATTTTTGAAGACTTTGACACTAAGGTCTTTGAATGGCTGTGACCAAGAGGGCTTAACATTGGTTTTGTTGCCACGGACAATGGCAGTAATATAGTTAAGGCTATGGCCAATGGTGGGTATTTCAGGGTCCTGTATTTGGCGCACTGCATTAACATCATTGTTCAAGACTTTCTCAAAAAAGCAGACTGAGTCATCAACTTATTGATCGACCTGCAGAAGAATCTGCACACATTTCAGCCATTCTTTTAAAGCCCTGAAGCAGTTGAGGATCATTCAACGTGATAATAGAATTCCAGTTAAAGCACTCATACAGAAGGTGCCAACACCTTGGAACTTGACTTATTACATGCTTGAACATCTGTTTGAGCAGTATTCACCAATCAGTGAATATGTCATGCAAAGAGGGGATGCAACTGTGAAAGGCTTGATCATTGAGATGGACCAATGGGGCCTAGTTTAATGCCTGACAGAGATGCTGCTTCCTTTCGAGGTGTTCACACGTGAAGTCAGCAAGGAGGACAGTACCATGAGCCAAGCTAGCCCATTGTTGCACATGCTACAGGAACAGCTAAAGGAGGTATCTGCAATGTACGCAGGTGTGATGGAAAAAATAGGAGCATATGAGTTGTTGGAGAGCTTGATCCTTCGCTTATCTGCAAATACAAAAGTGCAAAGAGACATTGTGTCATCCAACCATTGCATTTGTGCCACAATTCTTGATCCATGGTACAAACCATTACCGACCACTTTCATTCCTTTTTCAGAAGGAGATTTTGCCAACTTCACAACGTGGATAGCTGTGCAAGCCAGTCAGCTAGAAAAAGAACGGACGGGAATTAGAGGCTCACTCCTCCAGGGTACAAGTACTGCAGGGCAGCCTTCAAGTTCAGAGCCTGAGGGCAGTGCGGTTGGCTCACAGCAGCCAAAACCACCAACAGCAATAACAACATCAACAACAAGAACAGGAGCATCAGCCCCAAAATTGGCAAAGGAATGGTTTCTACTGGCAGTGCTTAAGTCCAGTGCTGAGGCAAAGGCAAAACAGGCCGAGCAAGGCGGAGCACTCATGATCATTGAGCGGATGATTCAGGCCTATCTGGATGACCCAACAGAGGTCTACTTTAATCAAAACCCATTGCTCTATTGGTATGGGAAGAGGCACCAATGGCCAGTGCTCAGCAGGCTGGCGATAAACTATCTGGCTTGCCCCGTGCCCAGTGTCTCCACTGAGTGTGTTTTCAGTGCAGCTGGTGCCGTTCTGATAGTGAAAAGGACCAGTCTCTTGCCCCAAAACGTGGAGAGATTAACCATGATCAAAATGAATCAGCACTTTATACCACCAGATTACACCATACTTGAAGTACCACAGGAGGAAGATGATGGAGACTCAGGTCATGGAAGTAGCTTGTTAGATGACCTACTTCTGGGTGAACCACAAGAGTTTGAGGATGAGCTCTACTTCCCTGACTACTAGACTTTTCTAGTTTCTTTCTTTCTTTGACAACAACAAAAAAAAAGATATAGCAAAGGAACATTATTTACTTTATTATATTTGTGTGTGTCTGGTTGACTAATCCATCCCCACCGAATTACTCTTAGACACATTTTATCACCAGATTTGAGTTGCAACTGTGTGCAGTGAAGAAGTCCTGACTCGGCCTAAACGCCATTTCCCTCAAGCACTGATGGAGAATACAAACAAATTTGTTCCTGCCTCTGCCTCCAACTTTGGAGTCTGACTATTGTTCCTTTCCTAGCCTAGAGGGACTGCCCCACATGTCACATTATTATATAATTCGATTTATAGCAAAGAAATGGAGGGTCTGCATTCTGAAATGTGCCACCAATCGATCACAGTGAGCACACCGGAAGAACAGGTAAATGATGACATGCACTGCATGCTAAGTGATTGCTGTTTGTTGTGATGTAAACTTGTTGTGAATGATATGTCATCATCATGTGTTAACTTGAGACTTGAGAAGAAGAGATGATTCATGTGGTGGCAGGCAGTGTGAGAATGGGTGTTTGTTTGTTTTACACTTAATGTGTTAGTGATGATGATTGCAATTCACAAGGTTGGTGGCCTACCCATGGCTGATCAATAATTTTCCCTTTAAGGTTATTTTTTTTCCTTCCCCTTTGAGAGATCGGATAGCAAGATTCCTTCACCGGGTCCACTCCACTCTGTCTACATTACTTTGTTTTATTGTTTTATGCTTACTTTATACTCCTCAAAGACTCAGACCAGACCAGTCACATTGATAATGCAAAGCTTGCAAACACAAATCTAGTCTACTCTAGTCTACACACAAAAGGTGACTCAGTCAAGTCAATCTTTCCCTTCTTGTTGTTCAACAACAAGATTGTACTACTACAGACCGATCCATTGCACTCAGGACGAGTCGGGACTCACTTAGAACACCTCGGTATGGAGTTGTTCACCACACTTGGAGTCAGACTCAGGAGGGTCAGAGATGTTGGAATGACTCAGGGTGAGGGCGTGAGCGTGACTCCTGCGAGAACTGCCACCGGAAGAAGATGGAAGTTCTCAAATTCACTGAAACCAACCGATTTGGATGATGGTGACTTTGAAGTGTCCTAAAGGTAAACAACAACACAAGACCTACACATGTCTTTGTAGTGGTGGTGGTAAGCATGGTGTGACTGACTGATAGTGGTGCATTGATTTTTTACTTAATTGGAAAAATGCTACGTTGCTGTGTGTGTGTGCTCAGTGCTGTCTGGCTCAAATTTGAAACAAAGTGGAGGTTGGGTTGGGGGCCTGTTGCTGGAGGTAACTGCCGGAAACAGACATTTAGTCATGCTGCCTCTGAAAGTCTTCTTGTTACACTCCTTATGCAGTTTAACTTTTCCCCTTAGTTCTTCAATATCATTTTAGTTTTTTCCATCTACAGGCCCTTTACCCTGTGCCATACTAAAAAAACAACTCACACTTACCTTACTGAACCGCATCCGCCAAGCACCCAAGATCAATGGACAGTCCAAGAGGAATGCAACTCCCAATTTGGCAATACAGTATCATTTTTTCTCTTCAATCATTACAACTGTGTATGTTGCTTATGTTTGTTTACTTGCCTCCTACAGATATTTTAATTTCATTTGCTATCTTTCAAAGCCCAGTACAACCGAACATAATGTAACTTGGGTCTCTCTGGGGGCAGACGGACAATTTGATTTACCTGTACTAGAATAGTACTCATCATCATGCATGCATTTCCTTTTCCTGCCATAACAGATTTATGATGGTTGTCCGCCAAGATGAATGTGTTGTCCTTGTGTAGTAGTGTTTGACTTTGTCAAACCTTTCCCTCAAATCCCCCTTCCCATCCATTCATCGATCCCCTAAACCTTTTCACCCGGGCTGTGTGATTTATTGAGTGACTAAATTAAATTTACACCATTAATTGATCACACACTTGGTGGGTGGATGTGGTGAAAGTAACACCAACTCAAGGCAGGGTGAGGATCTTCTTCTTCTCTAAGTATAGCCCACACTGGCAATATTACATATATGAGATTGTCCACAACAGTAACACATAAAGTTATATAGTGGCACAGTAGCACTAGCAGTACATAACAACATTTGTGGTATCTTCGATTCCTCGGCCCCTAAGATTTGGATGTGACTAGAGTTTCAGGTATTAGGCACTATGGAGTAGACAAGTATTCTTCTTCTCTCTCTTGTTTAGCTAAATTAATCTTGTAGGCATGCCAGCTCAGCTTGCACCCTAGACAGACATACTTGTCTCACAGAATTGTGTTACTTTTCTACTGTCTGCAGGGCGGCAGCTGTACTACACAATTATCTCTTTTTCTATCATGACTATGCTTTGTTAAATAGCAAATGCTCAATCTCACTTTCACCCTGACTACAACAAGGCAGATGATATGAATAGTTAATAATATGAATGATGATATATGTTACAACGTGACGTGAGGTACTACTATTGTAACCATGCAGCCAATAGGCCACCCATGGCTGACACTGATGAAATGCCATGGGTAGGGAGTGGGCCTCAGAGGGATGCAATTGATGATGGGTGGGTACATAATATATATTTTGAGCTTTAAAACTACTGTGAGTCAAGGGAGTAGTCTCAAATACAACCTCTAACCTTTGAATCAAAACCTTGATAAAAAAAACATTTCTTGTTTATTCTTCTTCCCAGGGATTTTTCCATGTATCATTGCATTGTTTTTCTAGTATTATTTTTATTCTTCACCCTTGGCTTTGCTACTCAGGCACGTTTTAAGTTTCTTTTACATTCTCTTCATCCAGTCTTCCCCTATGGTTGAATGACATCCATCCATCCAAACATGGCTATCATTCTCAACAAACCGTTCACCAACATAGATTTGTCCTTTAACCACCCATGCGTCCTTGCTTGCCTTTGACCCATCAAACCCCCCGGACCATTCCTTTCACCCAGACACTTTCACCCACCCAGGCAGACATCCTTTCTTTCACCTTTTACCCATCCTTCAACTACCCATGCATCCTATCAGCCATCTAAATATGCATCCCTTCACCCATGCATCCTTCTCTGCCAGTCATATTACATTTCACCAGGCCTTCCTCCTTCCATCATTCTTTCCCTTTTCCATCAACCCATCAAGGTCTGACTTTTCTTCATAAAACTTTCTCTGCTGAGTTAGAGATAGAAGAGGACATTAGTTACTCAACTCCCATTGTATATGCTAATGCTAAATAAAGGGTGTCTTCACCTGTTCACAACTTACAGGTACATGCATCAACCAATTTTTGCGAGCGCAAACGGAGCGATTCGCAAAAATCGGCCGTTTACGCCCGCAAAAAGGGCATTTGCATTGCATGAAGGGTCAAGGCACTCGCAATTTGAGAATTCGCAATTAATTGCGAGTTCTCAAATTGCGATTGCATTTAAGGAATCGCATTTTGCGATTCCTTAAATGCAATGCAAGAACGACTTTGAAGTATCGATTTCGCTACTAGGGGGCGCAAATTACCATGAAGTTGAACTTCATGGTAATTTACAAAAACTTTGAAAAATGCACTAAAGTGCATTTTTCAAAGTTATAGGTACACACACACATGTCCTTTGGACATGTGTGTCTGTCTATCATTGTGCACAGATCAATTTCAGGGTGCAACCGGGTGTCCTTTTGACACCCTTGCACCCTTGAAATTGCATGCGCAATTTGCGAATACCAATTGGTACTCGCTAATTGCGCATGCAATTTCCCATTCATTCCTATGGACCGGTAGGCCCATAGGAATGAATGGGAAGCCATTCCTTATTTGCGAGTCGCAAATAAGGAATGTGTAGGAATCGCTATTTTTATAGCGATTCCTATATGCATAGGCTTTTGCGAGTCCTTAATTGCGATTCCTTAATAATCGCAATTAAGGACTCGCAAAATCCTACCTTGATGCATGTGCCTGTTAGTCTCAACAGCACAGTGTACAGTGTACACCCTTGCAGCAAGTGTATAAATTGTCAATAAGCAAGCAATATGAATTACCACCACCTGCTGCTGGCTCACCCCCTGCAGCTGCCACATCTGCTGGCTGGTGTCGTCGTCCCTGCTGGCCCCGGCACTGGTGGTCAATACGGCTAGAAATTATTTTGAGTCATCATGCTTCAAACATCAAATGGGAAGTGGTTAAATTGGATAAAGCTTACACAATGGGCACAATTACAGAAAATGACATGATATATCTTATCCAAGACTATTCAAGAACTCCGTATCTATACATGTTTCCAAAGATTAACAAAAATCTGCAGAAACCACAATTTCGGCAAAAAGTGTCTACTAGAAATTCCATCCAAGGTATTTGGATCGTCATCTACAACCCCTTGTGCAAAACATGTCAACATATTTGAGAGATACTACAGACTTTCTAAATAAAATAAAATCCATTGAGTTTGACGAGGACACCATTCCAATCTTATGTACCATTGACGTATGTTCCTTATACACTTCTATCCCTCACAACCAAGGAATACACGCTGTAGAGTCTTTTTTGGTGAATCATGAGATGGACGATGATTTGAGAATAGTCCTGTCAGAGCTACTACCTTTTTCACTGTTCCACAGTTATTTCACTTGGAATGACGAGTGTTATTTACAACTGTCGGTCACATCGATGGGAAATTGTGCAGCTCCTTGCTACGCGAACTTATTCATGTATCACTTTGAAATTGACAACATTCTTCAAAATCCAGAGTGGTTCCAAAATTTGGTATCATACTTGAGATACATAGACGATATCTTCCTCATATGGAAGGAAAGTATCTCAACTGATCACAGCCATTGATCAATTGAACACCATTGACGAACGCATCAACTTCACGAACACCATAAGCAACAACAGCATCACATTTTTAGATGTATCCATTACAGTGCAGGGTAAAAAACTGGAAACAGACTATTTACCAAAACAACCGACAGAAATAATTTACTTCATTACAATAGTTGCCATCAAAACGCTCTCAAACAGCATTTACCATATTTGTAGTTATTAAGAATTAAGAGGATTTTATCCAAAGATGAAAACTGAAACCAACACCAAAAAAATAGTTGAAAAATTTAAAGAGAGAAATATCCCGACAACGTCATTGAAAGAGCCAAAACAAAAGACAGAGACCAGTTGTTAACAAAGCAAAAAGCAGAAAAACTCTGGAAATACCTGTTTTTGTATCGAAATATTCCACTCGAGTCGCCAAACTAATAAGATTGTACTAAAGCACCTGTCCATGATTCAAAATGAAATTGATTTCCAGGGAAATTTTGCGAATCCTCCACTTCTTTCTTATCAGAGAACAAGAAATGTCAGCGAATGTTTAAATAAGCCTTACAAATCCATCACCAAGGTATACAAAGGAACTACCCATGTTTGAATTGCGGTCACTGCAATAATATAATCAAAGATGATACCATGACACATCCCACGAAAGCACGTCTATAAAACTTTACACCACAGCAACCTGTGACTCTAGAAATGTTGTATACTTGCTTAAATGCCCATGCGGCCTTGTATATGTGGGAAAAACGGAACATAAGATCAAAACCCGACTAACCGAGCATAAGAGTAACATATGCAACCACCATGAGAAATCACCTGTCGCTGTACACTTCGCTAAAAGTAAACACAATGTTAGCCAATTGAGGTTTTTAGTTTTGGAAACCGTGCCAATCAAGGAAGGAAGAGACAATAAAAAATGGCTGTTACAGCGTGAATTATTTTGGATAAGCAAACTAGATGCGTGCAATATGAAAGGACTCAATGAACAGTTGGACTTTAGTTGTTATCTGTAAATTATCTCTGTGCTCTGCTTAAGTGACCTGTTACACCTGGTTTGTTTTCAACATTATCATTGCAGAAACCTTCAAAATAATATTATTCATATTCATCACTGCAGAAATATGCAACTTTTTCAGATATATTTGTATTACAGAGACCCTGTATTTTTATACATCACGTTCATTTTCCTGTATTGTCTTATGTTTTTTGTATCTCATAGAATGCATTTTTCTTAGAAAACGTTTGATATATGTTATGAGATTTTGTTATACACTCCAAAACAGCAGCCACCAGGCTATAGCATACACATATGCTAGCCTTCTTCACTTTCTTTGTTTTGCCTTTTTCTATTTTTACATGGGGACAACGTGTTTCACATTACTTCACAGGATCTTTCGTGCATGGACACACGGACTACAACTACACAGGACGGTACATTTTCCCTCGGAATAATAGCATGTTGGGCTCATCTACGGAGCGTTAGAATTTCTATACAGTGCGTGGCGAAACTCTCTTTCTGATATTTTTATATGCGCGCAGCACGGAGTGCTTTGTTTTAACTTTATTGATACCGTGGTAAACGCGCAGGTACTCAGGCTTGTACGCATGTGGGGTTACACCATGGGATTTCATGACTTCTTTGCATCGGCAAACTATGTTGTTTTATGCCAGTATACATAGTCAGAAACAACTTTAAAGGTAGTCCCTTTAAATAATTGCTATTTCATTGGCAGGGTGGTGAGCGCACAGACGAGATAACACATTAACCTCTTCAGAGCACAATTTCACTGGAGACATCATTTTAGGACCGTTTTAGTTCACTTGGTTCCCTTTGCGGTTTCTGAATCACATGTTTATTTTTCGTTTCACAAGAGCAGGTTCTGTTTACTTCTTCTATGTTTCTAAACTTGCCTGCACATTTTCTTCACTAAATACATCGTACACGGCATGGTCCAGGTATGCATGACGGATGATTATAAGCCTACGTTCTCATTTTTTTTGCTTTCCTTTTTTCGCAACCTATTGACATTGACAATGTTGTGGTTTCCGCATTTTTATTGCATCATTGATTATTGCTATTTTGATTAACTTTCAGAACGTTACACCTGATGAAGGGCGCTGTCCCGAAATGCAATGGGATCTATACAAAGGAGATAGTTAAATTCAACGAATTGTGAATGTTGTTTACACGTGTGATTTTGCAACATGAAGAACATGTTTAAAAATAAATGAACAGAATGATTTAACCACTTGCCATTTGATGTTTGAAGCATGACGACTCAAAATAAATGTTAGAGGGCATTTACCCAACGGAGTGCTTAGTGGGGATGTTGATCGTTTCAAGACAACGCCAACTCTCTCATTTGTACTATTCTCGCCCAGGATCGGAGCTATACCCACTCGCACCCTACCACGAATTAAATTGGTATATCAAAGTGACTTCATAGACCGACAAACAGAGGTACCACAAACCTTTTATTTTTTCATAGAAAAAACATTACACATTTTTTAGATGCCATATACGCCTCCCCCTATTTATTTTTTTCTGTAGCAAGATTTAAAATACATACACAACACACATCACTACAATTTGTGTACAGACAGTATGTCCTCTCAAAAATAATAAAATATCTGGTTGGGCATTTTGTTGGTGGCAATTTTTGAAATGCCTCTCAAGAAGACAACCTGTAAAGGACTGGACTCAGTGGCTGGAGCTATTAGTGAATCTGAGTTTTTGAAAAGAAATGAGTGGCCAACTGGGTGGACAATCAGACAAAAGGTCTTCTTGGTTGGAAAATGCAATGGTGCTGTCCCCCTCCACCTCCTCTTACTTCCTTCCAGCCATGGTGCACAGTAATCAATTCACCATCAACTGCTGCTAATAATAATACTAGGCCTAGATGAGAAGAAGACAC
Source organism: Calotriton arnoldi (assembly GCA_963921515.1). Lineage (NCBI taxonomy): Eukaryota > Metazoa > Chordata > Amphibia > Caudata > Salamandridae > Calotriton > Calotriton arnoldi. The sequence continues at coordinate 359,845 of CAWUFW010005295.1, forward strand.
AACTTTGGGGTGTCCAAAGTGACCATGGCCACTTTCTTGTTTTACCGATTGAGCATTAGAAAGTAAAAGAAAGCCTTCTCATCTCAACAAACATGCGTAGAATCCCTTACTTGGGCATGCAATCTGCACAGCAGAGTAGTGGTACTAGTACTAGTAGTAGTAAGGACCAATGGGTTCCCTGAGTCTTACAGTACCACCACTAGGCAGTCCACAAAATATATAGGGAGAGGGAAAGCTGACTGAAAAACCAGAAGAAAGCAAGCTTTAGACAGACTAGTACAGACAGAGGCAGTTTGAGGTAAAAATACAGACACTAGAAATGTTAAATACCTAAGTTAGTAAAGAGGATAATGCAGGGATAACAAGAATTTAGAAACAGATGGATTGAAGAGGATTTGGGAAAAAATAAAATTAGGAAACGGAAATAATAGTTCAAAATAAGGAGCGGTAAAAGTTAGAGAAATATATATTAATATTAACAACAGGAGGAGTTACTGCGGCCAGCAGAGCCATCAGATGAGGGTCATTCTTGGGAGGGACCTCCAGCTCCCGCACCCACCTCAGACGACCTTCTCTTGCCCCTGGATGCTGATGATCATTTAAGACATAATTAAAGAGACAAGAAAATTATTAGTGTTAAATAAATATTAAAGAATCACTCCAAAAAGATTTTTTGACAGGAAACAGCAATTGCAATAACATTGACCTTTCCTAAATCAGGTCGACTAGTAGTAGACTAGTATCACGGTCTATCTTTATTATTCCACAGTTCCAATCTGATTCCTGAATCCTAAACCTACCTAGGCTGCCTATTCCAAAGTCTTCGGAATGCACTGCAAAAGAATGATATTTGCTTCTAGGTTCCGATCTCATTCACAATTGTCTCAACCTCCTTTTGATGGGCCAATTTACTAAGTCTGCATTTAGTCTTTTAATGCATAGATGGACACATGCATATTGAATACAACAAATTGGTTGGTTGTTAGTCACTCACTATACAAACTATAAAAAGGTTCTACTAAGGATGGAAGTGAGAAGACGCTGGCCGCTAAATTACTAATACTAAGGGCCTCATTACGATGTCGGTCGGAAAGGCTCCGAACCGCATTCGGTTTGTCCGAATCCGTGTCGGAACCTGTGTTTCCGATGTCTCAGAAACATTTTCGACTGACTGATTACGATGGTAGGTAACCGTTGGGTCCTTCCGACTCAGTTCCGACTGTCATTCGGAGGAACTGAGTCAGTCGGAGCCGACTTGTATGGCTCTATGGACCGCGTTTACGACTGACAGATTACAATGTTTGATTCGGACAGCCTTTCCGACTCGGTTTGTCCACACTGATCGGCTGTTGGAATCCAACTTTGGGGGTCTGTAGCAGGCTCCCCTACATGGAGGAGGCCTATGGTTGCGGCCTGTGGGGGTACCCATGGGACCCCTCTAACAACCATGTACAGTGTGGCAGGCACCATGGGGTGCCCGCCACAGGAGTGCACGGTTTTCCGCAACCACCCTTTCTTCAATAGGAGCCTTTGTTGTCGGTCGGAACACAAGCTCCCATTGAAGTCAATGGGAATCTGACCGAACAGTGTTCAGAACCATCGTAATTGGTCGGTCGGACTCCCCAAACCCGAGTCGGTCGGAAACCATTCCAACACCTAGTTGGTCAGAATGCTTTCTGACCGACATCGTAATGAGGCTCTTAGTAACTAACTAACTACCACCATCTTAGTGACAGGACAAAGGAAAGGAGTCTCTCCCCTGTCTGCATTACCTAACTTAAGTTCTCTTACATAATCAGCCCATGCAAGCGTAAATTTGCAAACAAGTACGATTAGATAGCGCCGAGCACCTGTCTAGAATAACAATCACATAATGTAAGATTTGGAAACGTAACTTAACTGCATGTGAGCAGCAGCATGCTTTCTATTTGGGAGAAAAAGATTAGCAATAACATAGAACAGACAATAATATTAAAAATTAGCTACTCGCCAAGCCCCGTGACCTCAATTCCTAGCAGGTCCAGCAGGTCCTGCTCTCGTTCCAGGATGTCGGACCACCGGTGCATCAGCTGGTTGTGGGTGCACCGGACGCCAGAGCAGCGATACACTGCCCAGCAGACCCTTGCCCATAGCTGCTGCCGCTTCTGGAGCCCATACCCGGACCCAGGCTTGACACCTGACGCCTGCTGCCAGGGTGGAAGGGAGGTGGTGCTGCACTAAAACAAACAAGCACTGCCACCTCCACCTCAGAAAACAAGGCCCGGGGCTGCACCCCTTCAGGGCACAGCCTTCTGCACGGAAGGCAACCTTCTTTGCACAGGCCACACTCTCTGACATGATTCTGGGAGGTAGGGGGCTGAAAAGAAAATGTAGAAAGTAAAAAATTAAGGGAGAAGAAGAAAGGAAGCAAAAAAAAATTAGAAAGCAAGTAATATAGAAAAACAGTACAAAACACAAAATATACACTTAAGAAGACCGAGGGAAAGATAATAAATATAAAAGATCAGAAAAAAAGTTTGTTGAAAGAAGGTTTGAAGAGATTAAGCAGAATTGAAAAGTAGGCCCCAGCACCATAACAGAGAAGAAAACAAGATGGCCACGCCCATGCATGACCGCGTGGTCCAGTTTGCATGATATTTCCCCCCGAACACGCAATTTGCATTGCCGTACAGTGGGAAACATCACACAACGTAGCGTGGCAGAGTTTTTTGTCACTTCCCGGAGTTCCACATAGCGCTGCTACGCGAACTTTGCCAGGGCTTAGTACAGGCGGAATTCAATGATAGATTCTTTGCCAGAGGATACAACCAAGCAAACACAAGGAGATGATGGATGGAGCGCTGAAACTTTTCAGACACTCACCCCCAATCACAGAACTGGGTTGAATCCATCATCGTTCTTTAGCTCACTTCGCCACCCCAGTTCAAACACAGCTATATGCAAATCAGTCTTCAACCTGTGCCTCATAGGAACAGTCCAGCCCGAACTGCCAAGCAATGTCTTCCCTGGACCGGAAACAAGCATTGTGGGACCAGTTTCGGGCTAACAGCCCTCATCAGCCAGGCTAGCTTGAATCCAGTGGCAAAGTGAGCAAGGGACCCACGTCTGGGCATACCCTTCCAACTTAGGGTGAACAAAGCAAACACAAGGAGATGACGGACGGAGCGCTGAAACTTTGCAGACACTCACCCCCAGTCACGATCTGGGTTGAATTCATCATCGTTTTTTAGCTCACTTCGCCACCCCAGTTCAGACACAGCTATATGCATATCAGTCTCGACCCTGTGCCTCATGGGAACAGTCCAGCCCGAACTGCCAAGCCATGTCTTCCCTGGACCGGAAACAAGCATTGTGGGACCAGTTTCGGGCTAACAGCCCTCATCAGCCAGGCTAGCTTGAATCCAGTGGCAAAGTGAGCAAGGGACCCACATCTGGGCATGACCTACCAACTTAGGGTGAACAAAGCAAACACAAGGAGATGATGGACGGAGCGCTGAAACTTTGCAGACACTCACCCCCATTCACAGATCTGGGTTGAATCCATCATCGTTTTTTAGCTCACTTCGCCACCCCAGTTCAGACACAGCTATATGCAAATCAGTCTTGACCCTGTGCCTCATGGGAACAGTCCAGTCCGAACTGCCAAGCCATGTCTTCCCTGGACCGGAAACAAGCAACCTGGGACCGTTTTTGGGCTAACAGCCCTCATCAGCCAGGCTAGCTTGAATCCAGTGGCAAAGTGAGCAAGGGGCCCACGTCTGGGCATACCCTGTCAACTTAGGGCGAACAAAGCAAACACAAGGAGATGATGTACGGAGCGCTGACACTTTTCAGACACTCACCCCCAGTCATAGATCTGGGTTGAATCCATCATCATTCTTTAGCTCACTTCACCACCCCAGTTCAGACACAGCTATATGCAAATCAATCTTGACCCTGTGCCTCATGGGAACAGTCCAGCCCGAACTGCCAAGCCATGCCTTCCCTGGACTGGAAACAAGCATCCTGGGACCGGATTTGGGATAACAGCCCCCATCAGCCAGGCTAGCTTGAATCCAGTGACAAAGTGAGCAAGGGACCCACGTCTGGGCATACCCTGCCAACTTAGGGCGAACAAAGCAAACACAAGGAGATGATGGACGCAGCGCTGAAACTTTTCAGACACTCACCCCCAGTCACAGATCTGGGTTGAATCCATCATCGTTCTTTAGCTCACTTCGCCAGCCCATTTCAGACACAGCTATATGCAAATCAGTCTTGACCATGTGCCTCATGGGAACAGTCCAGCCCGAACTGCCAAGCCATGTCTTCCCTGGACCGGAAACAAGCATCCTGGGACCGGTTTCGGGCTAACAGCCCTCATTAGCCAGGCTAGATTGAATCCAGTGGCAAAGTGAGCAAGGGACCCGCATCTGGGCATACCCTGCCAACTTAGGGCGAACAAAGCAAACACAAGGAGATGATGGACGGAGCGCTGAAACTTTTCAGACACTCAACCCCAGTCACAGATCTGGGTTGAATCCATCATCGTTCTTTAGCTCACTTCGCCACCCCAGTTCAGACACAGCTATATGCAAATCAGGCTTGGCCCTGTGCCTCATGGGAACAGTCCAGCCCGAACTGCCAAGCCATGTCTTCCCTGGACCGGAAACAAGCATCCTGGGACCAGTTTCGGGCTAACAGCCCTCATCAGCCAGGCTAGCTTGAATCCACGTCCCAGGATGCTTGTTTCCGGTCCAGGGAGGACCTGGCTTGGCAGTTCGGGCTGGACTGTTCCCACAAGGAACAGTGTCAAGACTGATTTGCATATGGCTGGGTCCAAACTGGGGTGGTGTGTTGAGCAAAAGAATGATGGCTTTAACCCAGATCCTTGTGACTGGGGGTGAATGTTTGTATTGTCCAGCATTCCGTCCATCAATTGTTTCTTTTGCATATGTCGCCCTAAGTGGGAAGGGTATGCCCAGACGTGGGTCCCGTGCTCACTACACCACTGGATTCAAGCTAGCCTGGCTGATGAAGGGTGATGCCCTGGAACCGGTCCCAGGATGCTTGTTTCCGGTCCAGGGCGGACATGGCTTGGCAGTTCGGGCTGGACTGTTCCCACAAGGAACAGGGTCAAGACTGATTTGCATATGGCTGGGTCCAAACTGGGGTGGTGTGGTGAGCAAAAGAATGATGGATTTAACCCAGATCCTTGTTACTGGGGGTGAATGTTTGCATTGTCCAGCATTCCGTCCATCAAATGTTTCTTTTGCATAAGATGATACAACCAGGCAGTTCTTGATACAGCTTGGAAGAAAGCTAATTTAAAACAAAGAATTGCATTACTGTTCAAGAAAGGGAACTAAAAGTCGGCTGGTTCAGGTCAATTGAGAATGATTACAGGATATTCTGTTTGGCATCAGAAACTAAGGGGAATCCTATCAACACACTGGGTTCTAATTAAGGGGGACCGGTAATTGGCCAGACTGCTCCCAGGAACCCGCTTCTGACTTTCAGTGGGCGAAATCTATGCACCATGAACTGGTAGTCAGCACTTCAGAAATGAACAAACCAGAAATCATGGTTTAGGGGCAATCTGGGGTTCCAATGGTGCCATAGGTGCAAAGCGTGCAAATTTGGCCAGAACACAAAGGAATTCAAGTCACCCTTACTCAACACCCCATTGACTATTCACAGTGCATAGAACTGCAGGACATTGAGGACAAGAGTTACCCATTTGCCCGCCATATTCATGAGGCACACAGGGATAATGCAACCGGCCCCAGAAAATGTCAGAGGAGGCAACAGGGAATTAAAGCTAATTAGATAATAATCTCGCTATATAATTGTCCTAAACAGCAAAATGTTAAATGGTTTGAATTCAGATGAAGAATTATATGTTCATGGCGTTAGTTTCTGGATACTGCCCTTCTTCGTTTCCCACTCTTCTCCTGTTTGAGTGACACAGAAAGACCGCAGCCGTGAGAATTTTCAATGGCGATTGTTTATTAAGCCTCTTTTTTCCTTTTCTTTTGAGCAAAGTGCAAGTGCATGTGCGACAGCAAACTGACCTACGCGTTCCGGCCGTGATCTTCAACTGGGTCATGTGTAAGACATTTGATGCTGACATCCTCTGTTCTGTTAATTTAGCCATGAGTAGATTGTAGCATGTTGAACACTGACATTTTGTTATTTTAAAGCATTTTGGGCACTTTTTGTTAGTATAGACTACTTAGATGATCGAGTGTGCGTGATAACGAAGGTGGTCTTTTAGAATAATGTGTTGGGCTTCATGAAATGAGAAGATTTAGTCATCAATATTAGATGTAGGAAGAAGAATGCTTGATTTTAAATGTGATATTGATTTGGTACCCACCGGGGAGATGCAATTAATTGAGTTAGATTTATACATGTGTGATGTTGATAAATTGAGTTTAATCATCTTCAAGATCTTTAGAGTTTCCCCACTTGGGACATGCCATGTTTTAATATGGAATCTTTGGTTGTTCTCAGCACATTAGATCAATTGAAGGCAGTAGAACCACCATGACTGACCACTGATAATAATTCACTGTGTGCACAAAAGTCTTCCTGAATACATCTGTGGTAGACATCTATACAAATAGAAATTTGTATAAGGTAACTTATTTTAATTTTATAATTGCACATTAATATATTTTGCTCAGAGCACCTCTTTTCCTCGTGATAAAATCAGGAAAGTAAAAGTGTTTTCACTAATTCCATGCCGTCGTGTGTGGTATCCATGACAGCATATATTGCATGTTTAATGGCGTCTACATTGTATGAGCAAGGTGGTGCAAACTACAGAAACTCATCAGAGCATTCTGTAAAATAAACTTTATGAAAATCGAATCCAGCTGTGTTGGTGCCTGTGCAGAAGGTGCAAAGTAGGAGTGGGAGCAGATATATATATGTACATATCTATGCACACATATCCATTCACGAATCACGTCCAAAACACATACAGATATATGTATTTGTTATGTTTTTTAAAGTTTGCAACAAATTAGTAGATTGTAATGTGAATTATAATCATTATTTTAATAATACTTTTAAATTATATATACTTAATTGAACAAACACACATACATATATATACGTTTTTAGATAAGTATAAAATGTATGTATAATTTTACAAAATTTAACATATTTAATTAGCATTATATTACTGTTTAATTTTAATATATTTAATGTTTACTATGTTTAACTAAGTTTATATTAAAAAACGATAGTTTGGGCTGGACTATTCCAATGGGGAGCAGGGTTGAGACTGATTTGCATATGGCTTGGTCTGAACTGGAAAGGCATGGGGAGCAAAAAAACGATGGATTCAGGCCCAGATCTCTGTACTGGGGTGAGTGTTTGACATTGTGTAGCATTCTGTCCATCAATTGTTCTTTTTGCACGATATTTATGTCCCATGATATTTGTGGTTTCTAAATTTTGTCAATGAACCATTTAGAGTATTCTTTTCACTGTGTTGTAATTTGGCAGCATTTAAGTTAAGCATTAGCTGAAGACAGCCTGTATTTAGAGGCTAAATTGTCCGCTTTGTGGAATCCATTTTGTATTTCTGGCAGCCATTTTGGCTGCCATGTGCTACCATGTGCTCGCCATGTGCTCTGTCCTACCTTCCTGTCAACTGCTCTTGAAATCTGCCTAGAGACAAGTTATATTTAGTTCCTCTTGCTTTGCACATGCTCAGTTGAGCTTGCAGCTGTTCCGAGTTTATAAATGTCAGGATGTGTCTACTAAAAGTAGAAACTGTTAGCTCCACCCACTTGTCGACTGTGCATTCTCTGTATGACCTTATATGTACCTAAAACCAGCATTTGTGTTAGTACCGCCTTCATTTGAGCCCCTGTGTGGGTATAAAAGGACCAGGATCCTTCCATTCAGTGTGCTACTTCATGCATTACTGAAGGGTGATGTGCGAATGTTAGCTCCACCTCATGAGGTTTAATAAACTCTGTCTTTTATATTTCAGTTTCTGTGCCAACTTCTTCCTAAGTGTCTGAGGACTCTGTGCAGAGAAGGGAGAACCCCTAAGCACTGGTAGGCCTTGCTGAGGCTCACTACAACAAATTGGCGCTTCCAACGTGGGACTCATCAGCGACTCGGATGCCCGAAGGACTGGTCGCGACGAAGGATTGGAATCTCGCTTTTGGACGCGATCGCTGCCTGAGGAGACCTGAGTCTTGGCACCCACGGCGTTTTTCCTTTCTTTCTGATCTGACCATCCCGGCGGCGCCGGTCCTTGACTGAGATCTCTTCTGTTGATTCGCCGTGCAGTGACCATTTGGTCGATTTGAGAACTTGGCAGTTGGAACCTGGACACCATTTGATTGGTAAGAGCCGTTTTGCGGCACTTGCTGTTGGTTTGATGCCTTTGATTGGTAAGGTAGTTTTAGTAACACTTACTGTGGCTTTGTTTGTATGATTGGCCAATTTTGGAATCTGTTTTGTAATTATATATGTATTGCAATACATATAGGCAGGTAATGAGGAGAATTTTCTCTATTTAAAATTGTTTGAACAGCGCAACGTACGAAAAGTACCTTAAGCGCTACTTTGATTATAATACTGCATCTTTTGCACTATTTTTTGGCATGCCTGTTTTCAGCACACTTCGTAGGATGTGTTGCTTTTGTAGTGGTACCAATTTGAGACTTGACGAAGCACAACCAGCCCCCCGGAGGGGACGCCTAATAGGGATATGTATATTAAGTATGGTATTTCTTCTATAATGTACTGCACGTTATGGAACAAATATACTAGTAAAGATCCTGAGTTGCGTTGGCCTATGTATGGGTCATTTGATTTGCGAAAGATTCAGTATGTGGAACAATGTATGTTTAAACACAAGACTAGGCAAGATATGTTTGATTGTGTGCGAATGTGGGAGAAAGAAGTGCGTGAGCGAATGAAGCGTGAGCAAGCCTTGATTGACAAAGAACAGCGAAAGACCATTTATGCGAAAGCATTAGAGTTAAAAAACAAGGAGATGAGAGAAATTAAAGAGAGGGAAGATAGGGAACGCCATTTACAGGTAACTGGCCAATATGCTGTTAGGCAGCCCCTTTATCCTATCCTTAATAAACCGCAAGATGATTTCCTGTTATTAGATCGTTCTCCACCTCCGTATATTTTTTCTTCTGCTCCTCATGAGTCAGATGAGGACTCTTTTTCAGACCAGGATAAAGCTCGAGAAACTCGTTCCATGCTATCTGCTGAGCGTGCATCTGACATTAGATCTACTGCACGTAAAGCCGTTCGTAGTACTACCACTGCTTCTGAACTTTTAGATAGTATAAAAGGATGGCAGGAAAGGGAGCAAATATATTTTACCGATACATTTGCTGCAGAGGTTATTGAACAATTTAGGAAGTATTCGGTAGAAATGGAGCCCGATGATGTAGCAACTGATTGTAAACGATTACGTGACGGTCTTTTTGTCTTCTCCCAGGTGGCTGACACGATCAGACGCTTGGTTAAACTGCGTGTTGAAGCAGCCCGTTTGCGAGAGGAGAAAAAGGCAGCAGAAACAGCTGCACTAGCATCTCAGATCAGCATGGCACAAACTTCTACTCCTGAAACAGATAAGAATGCTGTAATTCATGTGAAACCCATGCGGGAAGCCGCGCCTTTATATGTTCCTCCTAAAGGAACGGGTACAGAGGATGATAAGACTTCTCTTAATGCGAAAGGGTACTTTATTTATAATTGGGTTTACACTCCTTGGAATAGAGCAGATGTTATGGCCCTTAAAAATGCATTGCCTGACCCGCGAAAGAATCCAGCAGCCTTTTATGAGGAAGTTGAGGGTGCAATCAGCTCTTGTACTATGACTTTGTCGGATATTGATTTGTTTTTTGGATTAATATTACCACCTGATATGTGGAGAACTGTGCGCAAAATAGATGATAATGCGACATTTGGAGCATTGTGGAAAGATTTAGAGCGGTTAGATGAAGATAGAGAACCTGCACAGAAACCGTGTCAGTTAATTTTAAATCTTCCGGCAGCTATATTAGTTAAGTTAAAGACGATCATTCCCCCTAAAAAGATAGATTGGACAGTGCTAGCGTCTTGCAAGCAAAAGGTAGATGAATCAGTTTCTGACTTCTTCACACGCTTTGAAGAAGCATTTCACGATTTTAGTGGCCAGTCATTGACAGATGACACGGGTAGGCATCTGTTTGTCGATAAATATGTCGCAAACCTTTTGCCAGGAATAGCTAGTCGCTTAAAGGCCAGTGAGAGCTCATGGACTACATCTTCTCCGGTTTCCCTTTTAACTATGGCCCAGTATTATGAGCGGCAAGAATTAGAAGCCAAAGGTAATGAGGACAAAAAGTCTAAAGAGTTGAAAACAAAGGTTATGTTGGCTCAAGCTTATGGTCCGCCTTCTAGAGATAATGATAGAGGTGGACGTGGATCTTATGGTTCGTCCTTTCCTTCCTCTGCCCGTTCGAATTTGTCTGTTGATCAGTGTGCGTACTGCAAAAAATTTGGACATTGGCTTTCTGATTGTCCAGTGCTGCGTGCTCAGCAGAATCTACGTGGTCGGGGACAAATGAGAAATCGTTCAGGATATCAAGGGCCTAGAGGAAGCGCGAATGATCGTGCTCGGTTTGATGCTAATACACGTGGGCAGAATGGGTTTAACACTTTTGATAGAAGGAACCAATATCAAATGTCTGACTATGTGCCTTCTGATTTTCAAGATTCTGCTTATGCATAGGATTGCCTAGGACGGGGTAAGGAATCAGTTGAAGTTCCAGTAGATCAGAGGGGTCCCTATGTTACAGCACATGTTTTGGGTTCTACTGATCAGTTTCTGGTTGATACAGGAGCTACTCGTAGCGCCTTGTCTAAACAATTGGTTCCAAGGGCTCCCCTGTCTGGCTTAACCATTACATCGATAGGTTTCGATGGAACACCTTCCCTTAGCCCATTGTCACAACCACTTGCATTCAATGTTGATAAGTTTACTGCTCCATGTCCGTTTTTGCTTTCTCCAAACACACCAGACAATATTGTGGGTCTTGATATGCTTAAATATTTCAGGGCTACGATAAGGTGTTCTCCGGAAGGAGTACGGGTTATTTTGAATGACAACTACCCTATGATTGAGAGATCTTGTATTGTTAAAGAGGACATTGCACTAGCCTCACTCCCTAGTACTTTGTGGGCTACTTCGGATACTGATGTAGGGCAAATGGTTATTCCACCAGTACATATTAGTGTCAAGGAGGGCGCTTTATTGCCAAGACTGCCTCAGTATAAAATTTCTCGAGAAGGAGAAGAAGCACTCACACGTATTGTACATGATTTAATTAAGGTGGGGGTTGTGGAAGAAGTTCCTTACAATATTTGCAATAGTCCGATTCTTCCCATTTTGAAAAAAGATACTGACACTAGGATTTATAGATTTATTATCGATTTGAGAGAAGTCAACAAGATTGTAGTACCACAGTACCCTGTAGTCTCTGACATAACGACATTGCTTACCCTGGTCCCTCCAACAGCAACTACATTTTCTGTAATTGATCTGAAGAACGCTTTCTTCTCGATTCCTATTCATCCTGATAGCCGATATTTGTTCGGTTTCACTTTGAATAATAGATCATACAGATTTTGTAGAGTTCCTCAAGGCTATACTGAGAGTCCTAGTATTTACAGTCAAGCATTGAAGAGACAGCTTGATTCCTTTACCTTGCCTAAAGGAGTGGCTCTCATACAATATGTCGATGACATCTTGTTGGCAGCCGATACACCTGAGCAGTGTGAGAAATGCACTTTGTCTTTGCTTTCTTTTCTTGCTACACACCACCATAAAGTATCACGAAAGAAATTGCAATATTGTAGACCGAAGGTGACCTATTTAGGACACCTTCTGTCTAAGGAGGGCCGTGCACTGACACCAGATCGCATTCAAGCAATTTTAGACACCCCAGTACCTTCCACGCAGAAAGATGTCCGTGCATTCATTGGTCTGACTTCGTTTTGCAGGCAATGGATATTGGGTTTTTCACACATTGTTAAACCCTTGCTAGCACTTTTGACTAAAAACACTCCGATCCCCCTTCCATGGACAGATGAATGTCAAAATGCTTTTTGTCAGTTGAGACAAGCTCTTTGCTCTGCACCAGTGTTAGGCACACCAGATTACACGAAGGCTTTTACACTCTATGTACATGAGAAAGAAGGATGTGCATTGTCAGTTTTAGTACAGACACACGGGGACAAACAGCGTCCTTGTGCATACCTTTCTGCAGTTCTTGACCCTGTTGCTCGTGCATTGCCTGGGTGTTTCCGTTCAGTTGCAGCGACGGCTGTGTCCATACGTCAGAGTGAAGGGATAGTTTTGTCACACAAACTGTTGGTGCTAGTACCCCATGCAGTAGATGCCCTTTTGAATCAGACTAAGACTCAGCACTTAACTAGTGCTCGTTTGACAGGATACGAATTGACACTGCTAGCACCTCATATTACCTTGAAAAGATGTGCGACACTGAACCCAGCCACTTTGTTGCCATATCCTGCGACTCAGTCTCAGTCAAAGGAGCCTCACGATTGTATATTCCTTACTGAGGAACAGACAAAGGGTCGCATCGATTTGCAAGATACGCCCCTTCCAGATGTAGATGGGGAACTGTGGGTTGATGGGTCCTGTTTGAAGTTACCAGATGGCACGACTTCAGCTGCTTATGCAATTACCACGCTTGAGACAGTAGTGGAAACAGCTCGCATACCTCAGAAGTCAGCTCAAGCAGCTGAACTAATAGCTTTGACACGAGCGTGTGAGCTTAGCACTGACTTGTGTGTGAACATTTACACGGATAGTCGCTATGCTTTTGGAGTGGTTCATGATTTTGGCCTACTCTGGAAGGAAAGAGGCTTTCTTACATCCCATGGGATGCAGATAATGCACGGAGAGTTAGTGCATAATCTCTTGACTGCACTTACATACCCAAAGAAAGTTGCTATTATGAAGTGTAGCGCACACAAGAAAGTGACTGACAAAATAGGACAAGGCAATGCCTTTGCAGACCGCGTAGCCCGTGAGACTGCGATGCAGCGAAGCACTACACCCATGTACGTAGTGAAATCACAAGCTGAGCGTTGGCATGATGCTAGAGAGGAAGTATTGGATATACAGAGATCTGCTTCTGTGGAAGAGCTTGAGCAATGGTCTAAAGAAGGAATATTAGATGATGAGGGTTGTTGGCGTAACAAAGAAATGAATAAGTGGAAATTGCCTGCGGCCTATTTACAACCTATGGTTCAAATGGCACATGGGCTGGCACATGTTGGAGCTCTAGCAATAACTAAATTGCTTACACAAGTTTGGGAGCATCCTGAAATTGCTAGCACAGCCAAAAGGGTAGTACAGTCCTGTTTGATCTGTTGGCAGTATAATCCTGGAAAAGGGACACGAACTCCTACAGGAGGGTTTGCTACACCAACTGCACCTTTTGAAGTTTTGCAGATGGATTACATCCAACTCGAACGCTGCAATAATCTGAAATATGTCCTAGTGGTGGTATGTGCCTTTAGCAAATGGATAGAGGCATACCCTACGAAGGATAATACTGCTCTCACCACAGCAAAGGTGCTTCTAAAGGAGTTTTTCCCTAGATACGGTGTTTGTAAACTTTTGTGGAGTGACAATGGACCTCATTTTATTGGGCAAGTTGTTGAGCATGTCCTGAAAGGATTAGGGATCAAACAGAAATTCCATACAGTTTTCCACCCGCAATCAGCAGGATTGGTGGAAAGGTATAACGCTACTCTAAAAACAAAGTTGGCGAAAATACTGGCTTCCACGTCTCTAAAGTGGCCAGATGCCCTACCTTTGGCATTGTTGTCCATAAGATCGGTGCCACATTCACGATCAGGTCTTACCCCCTATGAGGTGGTGTTTGGGAGACCAATGAACATTTGGGGAATTCCTAAGCCACGCCCCATACATGATGTTCCTTGTGTTCTGATGAATGATTATTTGGCACAGTTAACTGACAGTTTGATTTCTATTCATCAACAGGTTCGAGAAGCTCTTCCTGACAGATCTACAGGTGAGGCCCACGAACTCCGTCCTGGTGACCATGTAATGGTCAAGGTCTTTGACAGATCGAACAGCTTGGAGCCAAGGTGGCGAGGACCAGAGCAGGTGCTCCTTGCGACAAGGACAGCAGTTCGAGTGACAAACAGAAAGAATTGGATCCACAGCACACACTGCAAACGTGTGTCGCCTGCCTTGGTGGAACCTGCTGTGTTGACCGACCATCGAGAGATTCTGGAGACGGAGAAAGGCCAAGCTATCTCACCTGACGAATCTGCGGAAGTCTTCCCGGACCACACGATCACTGGAGTATCCAGATATCAATTGAGACCGAGGAAAGGATCTGCAGTTTTGAAAAAGACTGGTTGAGCTACCACCCTGGGTTAGTGAAACGGAGAGCCATTGTGGCAAGGGGAGGGGGATCAGCCCTGTATTAGTGTAGTGACACCTACTTTGGCCCATGGTGAAGAAATCAGCGGCTGCCCAGGGAGAAGAGCTCCAACGACTGTTTTCAACAAGTTTTCAGAAAGATCAATCATTACTGCTGCTAAAATGAAAAAACAAATCATTTGTGCTGTAGGGTTTGTTGTTGCTATGGTGGCTATGGCAGCAATTACGTGGTACATCGAGAAGGTGGCTCCTGTTCGACAGCTTTTTGTTGCCACTACGCCAGTACCCGTGGAACACCACTACTTTACTCTTCCTTACCATGAGCAAAAGCATCGACAATCTTACCTGAACAATACTTTTATCCAGATGTTGCACCATACTCACAATGCTACGAATACTACCAACTGTTGGGTGTGTGGGATGATACCTGCACATCAAAAGAAAGGAGGAACACCTTTTATTCCTCTTCCATTTTCTCACAATGGTTCTTGTCAAGCTTGGTATGCGCTCTTGTTTGCATATGGAAAGCCTTCAGTAGGTGGGATTATTTTTCAACTTAATAAAGTGTGTTATCAAAATAAAGAAGGTTATCCACAAGCCAAAGGGACTAAATGGGAATGGGAAGAGTATCAACCGGACAATATTTCAACACCATATGTTTTCACAAATGTGAGAATAATAAAGAACATTGGACCTTTTGTGATTTCTGTGACAAAAGCTAAAGCAGATTTGTGTATTTGTAGTGTTGGAAGAATTCCAGTGGGGAGGAGCGAGTGTACTGTAATCCTGACCATTGAAGGTGCCAATAAGAGCACTTTCACAGCCTCGCATAACACGTATTTTGTGTGCGGAAATAACGGATATTATCAATTACCTGTTGGGTGGTCAGGAATCTGTTATGTATCTTTTCTGTTGCCCCCTGTGTTTCTGGCACCTGCATTGTATCACCGTGATTTTAAACTGTACAATGACATTTCCACAAACAGAAATAAGAGGACAATAAGTATGGATGAAGTTGACCAAACCGACACTACCCTACAACAATATGTTGATTTCAACTTGGGCTTATTTTTCTTTGTGGGTGCTGCATTAAACAGCAGGAAAATCCGACGACTGACTCGTGTTGTGGAAGCTGTTACTAATCAGACAGCTATGGCACTTGGGAACATTACAGAAGAACTACAGATTGCAAGGATTGTAGCACTCCAGAATAGGATGGTGCTAGACGTGATTTTGGCTGATCGAGGTGGTGCATGTCGCATCATCGGTAGCAGCTGTTGTGTATTCATACCAGATCACTCACCTTCAGTATATGACGCAATATCAAAATTGCATAAGATTGCTGCAGAAATTCATCCAGAGACTGGAACTTGGACTTTTGCTGGATGGTTTTGGACTCTTGTTTCTGCTTGGGGCTGGAAGCTACTGACTATCCTGTGTGTAATAATTGTAATATTTTTTACATGCTGCGTATGTATCCAATGTGGTCCAATGCTTTGCTCCATTTGCATCTCTGCTTGTATACCTGCCAGAGGGAACATTGCTGAAACAAAGGCCCAACAAATGTTGAATAAAGAGGTGGCCGAAATAATGTTAATAGATGTACGGGATGAATATCTAGATTACCCCAGATAAACGAATGTCTTCAGCCAATGCTGAAAGGGTCGTCTGTTGTAATTTGGCAGCATTTAAGTTAAGCATTAGCTGAAGACAGCCTGTATTTAGAGGCTAAATTGTCCGCTTTGTGGAATCCATTTTGTATTTCTGGCAGCCATTTTGGCTGCCATGTGCTACCATGTGCTCGCCATGTGCTCTGTCCTACCTTCCTGTCAACTGCTCTTGAAATCTGCCTAGAGACAAGTTATATTTAGTTCCTCTTGCTTTGCACATGCTCAGTTGAGCTTGCAGCTGTTCCGAGTTTATAAATGTCAGGATGTGTCTACTAAAAGTAGAAACTGTTAGCTCCACCCACTTGTCGACTGTGCATTCTCTGTATGACCTTATATGTACCTAAAACCAGCATTTGTGTTAGTACCGCCTTCATTTGAGCCCCTGTGTGGGTATAAAAGGACCAGGATCCTTCCATTCAGTGTGCTACTTCATGCATTACTGAAGGGTGATGTGCGAATGTTAGCTCCACCTCATGAGGTTTAATAAACTCTGTCTTTTATATTTCAGTTTCTGTGCCAACTTCTTCCTAAGTGTCTGAGGACTCTGTGCAGAGAAGGGAGAACCCCTAAGCACTGGTAGGCCTTGCTGAGGCTCACTACAACAACTGGGCCATTTGGACAATATGGTGCCTACCATTCTGAATAACATGGACTTTATGTTGCATGAAACTATGGGCTCTCACACCAGATGAGCAGAGTGAGAGCAGATCAGTGATGGACGTGTCCAGATGGGAGGAGCAAAATGGATGATCCGTGTTTGAAGGTATAGAAGCTGTCAATAGAATGCAGGCACTCACGGGGCCCAAAATAGAAATGTTTTATGAGGCAGAGTTAATCGTGAAGGATGATGTTATTAAAATCCCAGGAATGACACTAAAATTCTATTGTTTTACAGAATTCATGAGCACAAATAGAAACGGTAAAAAACACCTGAGGGGCAGTCATAAATGTAATTTAAGAACTCCTTAATCAGGAGAAGGGTTACAGTCATTCCAAATTGCAAGAATGAAATTTCATTATTATAATGAAATCCCAGAAATACGGCAGAAGTGAGGGTCTGTAATGAAGCAACCTGCAAAGATAGCAAAAGTGCACCTTTTCCAAAGTTGGGAGTATGAAATTATTCATCCAAAGAAAAGGGGGACTGTGGGCTGTTTAAAGAGGTCCAGCGTACAAGCCCTATCAATCTATTGAACAAAAAGAGGTACGCTGTTCCTCAACATATACAAGTAAGACTTATTGAGTCTAGGTCAAAGTGCAGGTAATGTCCCAGGCACCCAAAAAAATGGGGGAAAACCCCTTTCGGAACTAGGGCCCTCACACACCCAGCAAGCTAGGTGTCATGCTTCATCATATGGGCCTGCTCCTCGTCGGGTCG
Organism: Calotriton arnoldi; assembly: GCA_963921515.1. NCBI lineage: Eukaryota > Metazoa > Chordata > Amphibia > Caudata > Salamandridae > Calotriton > Calotriton arnoldi. Next base: position 377,354 of record CAWUFW010005295.1, read on the forward strand.
GCGCTGCAATACCCGACGGGCACCCATAAATGGGGCTCTTTGCAGGAGATCTTTTATTCCTGCCGTATGGGTGCCGTGGGTGTGAGGGGCCTAGTATATGTGTAGATGTGCTGAATAGTGAAATTAAAACAAGTAGGGAGACCTTTTAGAGCAATTTTAATCTGTGAGGATCCCTGCCTGGTTAAAATTGTAATAAGGAGAGGCGACTGTCAAGCTATCAAGAGTCAAGAGGCGCTCTACTCCTAGATGGTCGACATGTTTCACGCCTATCAGTCCAAAGGATCAAGCAGCGTTTCTTCAGGACTGTGACATAAAACTATCTATAACAAGTGGTGTGTGCCACTAAAAAATATAATGAGGTGGTCTGGTAAAGATTTACATGCCACCACGAAAGTGCAGCTTATTACCTGCAGGCAATGGGACAGACCTATATTTGGTGAAAATTTCGCCCCATCTGCTTCAGCGCAAATAATGACATCTATATTAGGATGTCCGCTTCTTTTGGAAGCCACGCAGCTCACCTACCCCCTCGCGCTGAAACCGGGATGGAAATTATTGACAGAGTATTCCCTTTCCCGATTGTTGCTGTTCAATGAAATTCTGTACAGCATTTCTGTGCAAGACCATTGTTGGAGGATTGTCGCTGGTTGGTAAAGGTGCAGGGATGAATAGAGTCAGATGCCCCATAAAGGCAAACATTTCAAAGAACCTAACAGAGTTTAGCTGGTGGGAACGCTTATAAAAGGGTACCACATTTTAGATATAATCATTTATTAAATACAGGATTGCAAATTAGAGCAAATGTAAATTTATAAATTAAACATCCTCTGAAAAAAATATAAAGGTAAGGGCTTCTTGGGTCGAAGAATAGGAAAATATAGCAAGACATTTAGGAGTCACAGATACAGGGGTAGTGCAGTTGTGGACGAGTATAACAATTAATATAAATCCCTGCCTACCACTGACAAAGTTGCTTGAGTGAAAGGGATTAGGTCTTACCTGGAAACGATTTAATTGAATTATCTTTAAAGAGAAGACAGAAGGAGGCTATAGATATCTATTACAGAGACTGATACATTAAATCTAACATTTGTTCTGAAATTGTACTTGGAAATGCTGACTAGACAAGAGTAATATATCCACTACAAAGTGTAAGACTACATTTATTCCTGTAGATTTACCCAAGTGTAAATTTACCTTTGTGAATAGGCCTCACAAACTGCATAGTAGAAATCTTTGGTGACATCTAGCCCTCAATTTCCACAGTACAGTGGGTCCATTTATAACACTCATGTAGACTCCATTTAGATTAACAGTAATCTTTCGATCTGGGTATCTTCCTGGAGGTCACCATGGTGTCTCCCTTACAATCATGTATCCTAGACCCAGTGATGTATAAGTGGTCAATTGATGTGAGTTAGAATTTTAGAGAAAATGCTCCGCAAGGATAGTTTTGAATATATGCTGATTTAGAGGTGAGGAAGGAGGCAGCAATACTTTTACTTCAGATAAGCGCAGATGTAAATAATGAATAGCAACTAAAAAGAAACGCATGGCTAGGCTAAGATTGTTGTTAATCTTTTACTCTGTTTGTAGGGGTATTAATTGTACCTTAAACTATTTTAAATTCTATGGGTTTTGTACAATGTGATGGTGTGGGAAGAAATGCTTATAATTACTGATAATTAAATGGTAATCTGTTTTTTAATCCAAATCTCTGAAGCATAATTATTTCAGATAAATATAGAGCAAAACAAAAACCTTGATCTCATAGAATGGATCACGTTGCTTGACTATCCCAGAGGGTTTCCTGGTAAGAAGAAATATGGATTAGACAAATATAAAAATATGGAGTGACTAATACCTGTAGTCCTGGAGTAACCCTAGTAAATGGTAGGGAACCGTTATTAAAAAATGCAGAGATGACATCATTTCAAAGTGTTAATGCTGCAAAGGGATACTGCTGCCCTTTAAGTGTAAAGAATAAGATGTGATTATTAACACACAGGAGAGGAATCTGCAGGTCACAAGAAGAGACACATTCATAATATTAGGGAGGGTTTACATGAAAAATTAATACTCTTGATTAACTGTCAGCATTCTGGGTTCAATTAAAAACATGAGACTTTTGAATCCTTCTTGACCAAGAATCTACAGCAGAACTAAAGTACCTTCCACTCAATTGGGTGGAACCAGTGAGCTAGATCTCCTCCCTTACCAAAAAGGTTTTCTGCTTTTAAGGTTCGCTAAGCATAGAGGTGGCAACTGCCTGAAGGCCATAATCAAATAATAAAAGTACATAATGAAGACTTGTTACATCCAAAAACTAGTGATCATCAAGTGAGATCTCTCATAATGCTGCAGTGTCACAGACATCCCCTGGGGTAGACAGACTTTAGCACCATAATTTGGGACATATTGTTGCTGAGCATTTGAGTGTCAACCAGTCAATGGCTAAAACAGACTTCTGGAACTGGCCTTTTATGGCTGTAAAGAAATTCATAATTGAGGCGATGTGACTGATTGGGCTGGGGACACAGGCTTTCCACTGTAAAGGAGGGCAATTCTCCACCCTATACAGATTTCTTGGTTAGTTCATTTAAATTCTCAACAAATGATCCTTGAACAACAGCATAGCGCAATTTCAGAACCTTGTGGCATATGTATGAACTTTCCATACTCAAAACATGGTTATAGATTGCGTGCTGACTTTTTGTGAAGAATTTTGTGAAGCGACCTAAATACAAATAGGGCGGTTCACAAAATTCGGAATCATAGAGGTTCACAATCCGACCTACCTCATCAATATTCATAAGGCATGTCCTAAATTGCGACTCAACACAATTGGATACAATCACATGGATGGTGGCCAGCTGAGAACAGCAGACTTCCATGTCTGTGCTCACATTGAAATTAACAGTTTTTTAAATACTTACCCACTTTTCTCAAAGGAAAAAGAGCTGCAATTAAAATGAAAATGTTATTTTATTATATTTTTTAAACTTGTCTGAGATTTAGCAATGATCCCGTGGACCACAGCCTCTCCCAAACAAACTTCTTTTCACGTTCACATAAGGGAGTTGGTAACTTAAATATGCCGCAACTGGATTTCAGTCACGAAACATTGATACATATAAGGTATAGCTATTTAGAGTGGATACCTTAAACATATCCCTTCTAAATAGCAATTCTTTATACCGTTCTAAAAACATTTTGTAATTCTGTAACCTGTTACTGTATCGCAAAATGGGTTTAGTACATTAAAAATAAGCCAGTTAGTGGTAGCAATCCCTGTGATTTTTTGTGCCAGGTGCACATCCAAATTCATTGAGATGTTGCAACTGAAATATTTGTTGTCAGGACCATAGTTTGAGAAGTGTTACACAGCCTGCACAAGTACGAATAAGAGATATCCACCATCTTCACACTATTGCATTGTTCTATGGAGCTGGTGAAACTCTTTCAAGAGTTAAAAGCATGAAGAAGCCACATAGGTCCTTATTACACGTTATGCAGAACAAATTTAACACATACTTTCATGCCTTAATTTCATTCCACTTAATTATGTTTGTTTTTTCCTCATCTGATCTTCCTAGGTTTGGGAGAACCAAGCACAATTTTCCTGGCCATCGCAGGAGGCATTGGCTGCAGGATCAGCCAAGGCTTGTTCCACTTTTCTTTTTCTAACAGGGGGAAATCATTAAATACTTTCTTCCTCTACTCTCTCCTCTACTCTCCACCCCTCTCCCTTGCCCCCCCCCACAGGGCCACATTTATACATATCACTTGCTGAGATTATGCACTTTTATATGGTGCAAATATAGAGCATCCCTAGTACTGGGCAAATTATAATCAGGTAAATAGCATGAGGGCATCTTTCTTAGCTGAAGGACAGTCACCAGATGAAAGTTTTCCCATTCACAATGGCTTCCCATGTCCGCTACAGGTTATCACTAGGCCAACAATAAGGAGGAATGCAGGGCAAAAGAGACAGGGAAGAGACAAAACACTTGAATTGTCATAGTAGATAAGTTCCCTCTCAGGTACGTTCGTTGTAGACTCGATTGTGGAAATATCAACGCTTGTTCATGTAAGAAAAGGGAAGGTTAGGGCCTGGCAAGTGGGTACACCTGTCTCACTTGCCAGGTCGACCTGGCAGTGTAAAATGGCAGAGGCAGGTCTGAGACACATTGCAGGGCAACTCCTGTAGGTGGCATAACCAGTGATGCCAGCCCACTAGTAGCATTTGATTTACAGGCCCCGGCACACTCAGTGCTCTTCACTTGGGACTTACCAGTAAATCAAATATGCCAATCATGGATAACCAATCATGGTCATAATTTACCCAGAGAACATATGCACTTTAGCACTGATCAGCAGTGGTAAAGTGCCCAGACTCCTCTAGCCAACAGAAACAGGGCCAGAAAAATAGGAGGCAAAAGGCAAAAAGTTTGGGGATAAACCTGGAAAAATGGCCAGGTCTAACAATCCCTATAACCCAACTTACGGGTGATTATGAGGTCAGTCTTTTTGATATGGCAGTTGGGGTTAGACCATTCTTGGGATCTTACCCCATCTTGCTGTTCTTCACAAAAAAATCCCCTTAGATCCAATAGTCTTACAGGGAAATCCAAATTGCTTCTAATTAGGTCCAGCACTGGGATTGGGTCTTCATAAATTGATTTTAAAACAGATAGATTTTTCCTCGAATTGGTAATTTTTAAGTCAGTGGCTGTTATACCCATTCCAGGTCTATGATCTGGACATATAAAGAGCTAAATGATCAGGATCATTTTCATGTCTCAGGATTATTGTAATGTAAAACCATCTCCCTTCCCACAACATAGCGTTGAGTAATATATAGTCAATGTTGCTCCTATATGTGCCCCTTTTAAAAGTTGAAGCTGCATTTTTAACTAATAAAGAGTGGCCATTACATGCATGTGGAACATAGGATAAAGTCAAATCTACAACTTTTAGTGTGACTTTCATAAGCTATGGTTTAGGGGCTTCTTCTAGTACTGGAATGCCCCAATATGCACCCCCCTCTTTTGTTAAATCCCTTGCCAGGCCAGACAGTTCGAAGGATGGGTTAAAAGTGCCCCGGATGAGGTGGAATACCCAAACTGTCCAAGATTGTCGATACTCGGACTTAAGCTCCAGCTGACACCTGAAAAATCAGCAGACATCCTATGTGCTGCAAAGTCCGATAGCCCTCCCCTGTTGCCCCGGTCTGTCCGGGGGGCTTCGGAGGTGCTGGCCTTCATATTGGTTCTGACTCTGATACAATTGAGCCGATGCAGATCCGAGGCTGCAGCACCATCCCAACAAGATTGCAGCCATGTGTCTGTGACCTCCTTCCAGCTGAGACATCCGCATACTGGTCCTGCAGTGAGCAGGGACACCGTTCCTTGCCAATACACAAGGCTCTGGCAGGTACTTTGTAAAGGATAGGGATGGGATTGGCTTGTGAAGCCACTCTGGCAAGGCGTGAGGAGGGTGGTAACTTTGTGGAGGCAGAACGTGTGGGGGAAGGGGAGGTCTTTCTTCGTGATGCCCTCACACACCCCGGAGGATGTCATGCTTCATCATTGGGCCTTGCTCCTTGTTGGGCCGGCACTGCAATGCCCGACGGGCTCCCGTAAACGGGGCTCTTTGTCGGAGATATTTTGAAGAAGCCGTTGGGTGCGCGCGGGTGTGAGGGCTGGGTAGTGCACGGGTGAGTGGAGTAAAAAAGGTCACGAGCAGTCCTACTCTGGTCTAGTTTTATTGTGTAGGAAGCTCGAGCCTGATTAAAAACGGAGTAGGTGCCCTACGCAGATTTAATGTTCCTAGAGGGCCACTTCACTTTGCTTCACTTCACTTTGGCAGCCCTCTAGGAACATTAAGTCCGCGTAGGGCACCTACTCCATTTTTAATCAGGCTCGAGCCACCTACACAATAAAACTAGACCAGAGTAGGACTGCTCGTGACCTTTTTTACTCCACTCACCCGTGCACTACCCAGCCCTCACACCCGCACGCACCCAACGGCTTCTTCAAAAGATCTCCGACAAAGAGCCCCGTTTACGGGAGCCTGTCGGGCATTGCAGCACCGGCCCGACGAGGAGCAAGGCCCAATGATGAAGCATGACATCCTCCGGGGTGTGTGAGGGCATCACGAAGATAGACCTCCCCTTCCCCCACACATTCAGTTAGGAACTGCGCACCCCTCTTATACACAGTCCCTTCCAGGAGCTAGTGTGCAGGACCTCGTGAGATATAGCTCCCAGTCCCTCTATTTTTTAAACTTTGTGGAGGCAGTCATGACTAGATGCAAGGCCCGAGTCTGAAAGAGGAGTGGGGAAATCTGGATTTGAGGCCCAACTCCTGGTCAGTGAGCACCTGAGTTCTGTATGGTGATACTTGTGCATGTAGAGAGACTGGGGCAGATAGGCACAGCTGTGGAGGGTCCCAGGACACTGAATGGCATTGAGTGGCAACTGTGCGAGTTGGCAAACATAGTGATACATGCCCTGCGCAGTGAGACCAGCACTTTGATGCAGGTCCTGGGTCTAGCTGGATCTGCTGGGGTGCTGGCGCTGCCTGCATGCACAATACACCATTTCCGGTCTTGGGGAAGTGCTTGCCCCTTCTCAATTGTCTTTTTTAATGCTTTGGCGGTACTCAGAGTGATTGATTTGGAAAGAGTGTGTGTCCTGTGTCTGCCGCTCCTAGGTTTCATCATGGGAAGACCTGCTTGGAGATGGCCCAACTGCTTGTGATGCCTATAGCCACCCACAAACCTGTGGAGCAAGTGAGTCAAGTCCGAATTGAGACAGGGGCTAGCTACCATGTCCCACCCATTTCTCATGGTATTGCGTCTGATGACTTGGAAGACCAATAAGTGTAACTAGTGGTGTATCTCTGGCCTCTGAGGCTTCAGAGACCTGGCCCTGGACCACCTGATTTGTTCTCTGTACATGAACTAGCAGTGGTCTCCCGGAGGTCAGAAATACTAGTGTGATCCTTCAGACTATTTATGATTCTAAATCGACATTAGAGTCGAAACTCAGAGAGATATGGATGGATGGATGTTGCTCTCCTGTGACAGGATCTCTGGCATGAGGTGGCTAGGGTTTCAGAGGCTAAGGGCCATCTCTCAGAGGTTGAAGACACAGTGCGAGAGCCCAACTCTGAGGTCTCCCGCCTGTCGGTGACATCAAAGCCCTTAATGGATAGGGTGGAAAATTCAGAGAACAGAGCTAAAAAAAAAGCAACTCCACTTTGTTGGCTTCCCAGAAGGAGTGGAGGAATCAGTGCCAGAGAGGTTCCTCAAACAGTGGATCAGATCATGGATGGTTCGGATCAACATGCTTTGCAATTTAAAGAGCTCATAGGTCACTTGTATAGAAACATCGACCGGGCGCCCTGCCAAGCCATATGATCATCATGCTGTTACCTACAGAGACAGGGATGCAATCCTCAGAGGAGCACAGAACCTGGGGCAGCTTTATTTCAATCTGGCCTCATCATGATTTTCCCAGACTATACACTTTTGGGACGACAGCCATTAAATCCTATGACCATATCAATCAGAATCTCTGAGCTATGATGCTCTAGTACATGCATCTATACCTGGCATAGCTATGGGTTATGCACTCTTGATCCCACTTTTTTGACACACCTGAGGCAGCATGGGACTGGCTGACAGAGTAGCATCCCCTTAAATCTAATTAGACCCCAGGGCTCGCCTCGCCACAGATCACAAACTCGACCGAATGAGACAGAATGAGAATTTTGGCAGACCTCTTGGACACAGAACTCCTATAAGAGGCATGGGGAACCTGAGATATTCAGGATTCTTCGAGTTGTAGGGATGAGTGCAATAGGTCGAGTCACAACTTGGACCCTGACCCAATGAGAGGCTCTCCATCTCCTGTGGTCATAGAACAAGAAGAAAGGGGATAGAATATGATTACGTAATGCTGGACAGCGGTGCTCTTCTACAAGCATTGTGCCAGCACCACTGTATCCTTTGAATACTGTTCTTGTAGGGGTTATAACGGGGGCAGGGGGTAATATCTCCACCTAATTTTTCTGTTTCTGGTTCTCAAGGGTAATAGATACTTCTAAGGAAGAAGTGTGGGGAGGGGGAATGACAGGTGGGGTTTGTTTTACTTGTTTGACTGCTCAGTTTCTCAATTGTCCCAGTTTGCACACAATCCATTGTAAGTGAAATGACTTACACATATACACATTATGACAGGCCCTCATGAGTGTGCCAGATGAGAATGGAAGTCACAGGACCATCACTGGTATACTCCTATCCATGTCTCTACTGTTTTGACATGGAATATTAATGGCCTGAGTGACCACATAAAAAGAGGTGCTTATTTGTGGGATGCCATCAGCTGACAAGTGCTACTTGCTAGCTCACTATGGGTATGACAGGATACATCATGCTGGGTATACCCAAATTTCCAGAGGTTTGACAAGTCTACTCCATACGTATCTACCCTTTGTGGTTTCCTGGACCTCTCTCAACCTGTTTGGGAGACATGTGGCTCCTGAAGGTTCCATGAATGGCACTGACTATAACCTACAGAGCGTGTACGCTCCTCCACCTCTTGCCAGGTCTATCCTTGAGGTCCTTATGGGGTTCATGTTGAGACTACCACAGGGATGCACAATTACTGGGGTGGGTTTCAATGATATCATGGGTGCAATTGACTCTACACGACTACAAGTGATGAGCAAGAGAGCAGGAAAATATTAGCTGATTGGATGAATGGCTTGTGATTGTCTGATGCATGGTGAGTTTGGAAACCACAGACCTATGGATAACCCACAATTCAGCAGCCCATAAACGGATGTCCAGTATTAGCATGATGCTGCTTCTTGTCCCTGTACATCCTCCATTCAACAGTCTTGCCAGTCTATCTCGAGGCATATCAGATAATGTCCCAGTGACAGTTTGTTTTGGGACTCATGGGGTGGTCTGGTGACTGATGTGGTGCTTCAGTGCTTGCTAATAGGAAGATAAAAAATTCATATACTTCCTAATGCAGGAGTAACAGGCTTTCCTAAAGACAAACCAGTGAACGGTATACTCCCCAGGAATTTTGTGGGGAGCAGGTAATCGCACCATGCAGGGAATTGCTCGGACATACATGAGAAGGAGAGAACAGGAGAAATACAGCCAGATTAATAAACTGGAAACTAATATTTTAGCCCTGGGACAGGAAAATAATGGGCTTCGAACTGAGCAAGTGAAGCGCCGCCTGGAAGTAGACAGAGCCTCTCCCAGACAGCTCTTTTTGGAAGAGGCACATCAGTGTTAGCTGACCTCTACCTAACGTGTGTATGAAAAGAGAGATAAATTGAGCAAACTATTATATTGGTTGGCAAAACAAGATATTGAGATGCACATTGTTCCCCACCTTACTGATGATGGGGGAAGATAAATCATTGTGGCATCAAATGTTGTGTCTGCCTTTTCAGACAATTACCACAACCTATATGTGGAGAGACTGCGTCTCACTCACAAGCACGATTCCTAACTCTTTGCAGACCTTCTCTGGCCCTATCTGACTCCTACTGATCAGGAAGATCTTGAACAACCCCTTTCACTGGAAGAAATAGGAGAGGCCCTCAAGGACATGAATCCCAGTAAAATCCCGGGACCTGTTGGATACCCGGTCAAATATTACAGAGAATTTCGATCAGCATTGCTCAATCCCTCCCAGAGCTGTATCACGAAAATAGATAGGGGCTGCTTCCTGCCAAAGCTGGATCTGCCAATGATTGTGGTACTGCAAGTTGGGTTGACTGCCAGATCAATGTGCCTCTTATCACCCAATTTCCCTTGCAAATACAGAAATCGAATTCTAAGCCAAGGTCCTGGTGAATAGGGTCCTCTGACTGTAGATGCACCTGACTCATTCGATCAATAAGGCTTTATCCCACATCCCAGGATGTGACATTGCATACGTAGACTTCACATATCCCTTGCATGCTTACAACACCTGATTTGTCCCAGCGTCTTAATGCTTTTCCACTTTCAATAAGTGTTTGAATCTTTGAACTGAACCTTCCTTGAAGGGATGCTGCTAAAACTGGGGTTTAGGAACAGGTTCATGTCACATGTTTGCGTACTTTGTGCACAACCACAAGCCCAGGTCCAAGTAATGGGGCCCTCTCTTTTCTCAATTCGAAGAGGCTCCAAGAAGCATGGCCCCCTTTCACCCTTTTTGTTTCATTCTGGCCGTAGTACCCATGGTAATGTGGGTTTGCTGTGTCGCTCAGGCATCAGGCTTTAACTGGAGATTGGCGATGGAAGAAAGCATCTCCCTCTATGCTGATGATATACTTCTGCTCCCATTAAGTCATCCGTTACATGGCTTCGCCCGACCCAAATGCTTGAGGCCTATGGGAAAGCATCTGGCCTCCAGGTTAATTGGTCCAAATACCTTCTGGTCTGCTAAGAAGTGATAGTGGTGACAGGAACTGGCTATGTCACCTCAGTTTCCAAAACTTAGGAATTCATATTGCCCTAGAGCCTGGTTTAACCTGATGTTCAAAACTCGGAATGATCTGGGCAGGTGGTCTGAGTTAAGTCCAAACATTTTGGGCAGGGTTGCCTGTTTAAGTTGATGGTCAAGCTGCGACTGCTATATGTGCTTCAGAATTTCCCATTGTCTATTCCTCATAGCTGGTTCCTTGAACTGATGGCCAGAGTATTCACATTCCTTTTTTCAAATCAGCCTTCCCAAATGGCCTTTAGTAAATGTGTGCAATCCACATTCAATTGTGGGATGGACATGGCAGATGTGTGTCTCTGTTATTAGACAGAGCAAACCGTAGTTCTGAATGACATGCTGAATGGATGGTGAGGTGAACATGTTTCCATGGTGAAGTGGCACTGATTGGCAAAGACAATACCTCTGGGATCCTTTATGGCGTCCTTATCAAATGAGCCATCCTAGAGATCACTAGGGTGGTCCTGTTTGCTTGGAGGTCAGCAGTGCGGTTGATAAGGTGACAATGGAGATGCAAGTTTGGAAAGGAAGCTGGGTTGCAAAATCTGTGTGACTTGAGCATTTCCTTTGCTGGGAACTTACTGGATAATCGAAGGTTGTGGATGTCTGGGAGAGGATGCAAAGGAAGTCCTTCCAAGAGCTCCAAGTGGAATTTCATTTACACAAATCCCAGTTCTATCGCTATTTACAATTAAACCATGTTCTCCCATACTACCAGGAGTCTCTATCTGATATACTCAAGTGCAGTCCACTTGAGGCAACTATCACAATGGGCCCTCTAAAGAAAAGGGGGTATCTCTGATTTATAAAACATTAGTTAGCAACTCACCTAATCTTGAGTTGGGACTGAAGGTGCTCTTGGAGTGGTTGCTGGGCCCACTCAACGTTCGCAACTAGCAAGATCTCAGCATAGCCCAGTGTGTCCTCGTGATTCTAGAGAGATTGCGACTCATTCAACGTAAAAACCTCCATCTTACCTACCCCATACACCAGCAGGCCCACAAACTCCCTGAACCTAAATAATTCAGCTGGCCCTTAAAACAATGGGGATTTCATCCATATAGTGTGGGGCTGTCAGTTGTAACTGCGTTTTGGCAAGGAATTTTTTCCACTGTATCTAGGGTCCTAGGGAGATTGATAGACCCTTTGCCGTGAATTGCATTTTTAGGTATTCTTGAACATTTGGAGGGTGAACGTAGAGACCACACCACGGTGGGAACTGGAACTATGATTGAGAATAGAGACATTGTCAAGGACTGGGACTCTGTAGGTCCTCCCTCCTTATCTGAATTGCATTCTGGATTGGACTGGAGCTTGAAAAATGAGGAGACCATATATGTGCCAAGGGGATGTCCTCAGAAGTATGTGAAAATTTGAAGGAAATGATGTGCTTATTATGGCCTGGAAAACGTTGCAGTTACAACTACAATGTATATCAATTACATAAGCATGGTACACTATATTATGATGTCAATATGTGTACTGTTTTTCTTTGTTTAAACAAACAATGAAAGTTGATACACAAACATCAACCCCAATAATAGTTACACAATCATTGCAATGCAATTTTAACAGGCTATCAATGAGAGATAGAGTTACAGATGTTGATGATATGCTAGTACTTCTATTGTCTTTGGGGCATATTAGCAAGGGCCTTATCGCTGCTTTAGCGGCACTTTTTGCCGCTAAAGCAGCGTTATTTCTATCGCCCTATTAGCAAGCTGTCGCTAACAGCTGCTAGCGACAGCTTTATGGCGAAAGCGACCGTTTTGGTGCCGCTTTGCATGTCAGCGATAATTACCGCTAATGACATGCAAAGTAGGCGTTCCCAACTAAAAGTGACTGAAAACAGTCGCAAACACAACTTCCCCCTATTAGCAATGCCCGCGAAGCGATAAAATTTTTTGCGCTAAACGCGATTATCGCTGGAATCTAACACCTGCTAAAAACCTGACTTAACCATTCTAGTCAATGGGAGGTGGATTGTAAGGTTAAGTCCTCACCTGCCTATTAGCAAGCTTTTCATTAGCGCGTTGAATTTATCGCTGGATTTCTCACGCTATTGCTGGGTTTTTTATCGCCTTGGAGATAAGCGTTGATAATAACGCGTTATCTCCGCGACGAAATCCAGCGATAGCCGGCGATAAAAAAAACAGCGCTAAGCGCACTTTGCGATAATTATCGCAAATCCTTGGTAATATCCCCCCTGATTTGTTAGCCCTGTGATAAATTTTAATTACGGCAAAGTAAATTGGTAATTTTGCATAACACAATCTGCATAAAATTACAGAGAATACACCATTACACTACATACTTTTGAGGAGAAATTTTAATTCTAGATGTACCGTTAAGATCATTTTTGAACGTGAATGGATTTTCAGGTAGATTTTTTACTCAAGGAGACGGTTCAGGTAATTTTTTAGTGCTAAACTATAAATCAGAATGGGAATGGAAGTGTTTTAAATACAAGCAGCAGATCCTTTTAAAGCGGGCAGGCAGTCAACAAACATTCCAGGTAGATATTTTACCCGAACAGATCGCTTGTGTAATTTTGAGTGGAAAACTGCAAATGTGAATATGAGCAACCGTAAATCAACTAGAAATGACATTTTTTAATTGAATTTTTGTCCGAACTGATTATTCGAGTTGTATCTTGCATAATTTTATGTAATTTTGGGATAATTTCTCTTAATTCTGCTACATAAAATTTCCCAAGTTACGTCCAACCCCAATATTGATTAGAAGAACATTCTTTTCATTCATTTGAGAAATCCTTATGGTGAGTATCCCATGTGAACCAGTTTGAATTTCTTTTACAGTACATGTTAGTGAAATTTTTGCACAGATGCACAAGCCACCAAAAATGTTGGATGGCATCAGAATTTTGTGCCATATCTTGAACATTTCTAAAACACAATCAGGACGCAGAACTAATAGCCCAAGTGTCGTGAAGTTAAAAAAAGTCAGAAGTATCAATAAAAAATCCCCAATCAATATTTGACATTTTTGGTTTTATACATAACATTTTGCATCCAACCACAACGCCATTTCTAGATGTGAAGCTTTTGGGGCACCACTGTGTTTTCCAAAAGGCTAGCCCTATTGGCAAGGATAGGTGATATGCTTACTATACTCAATTCAGCCTCCACTTTACAGGTATAATTTGTACTCCAGCATAATATAGGGATAGTTAGTTACTACAGGAGGGTCTTGAGGGAAAGTGTTTGCCAACTTGATACAAGTTGAGGTTAAATGGAGATTAGTAGTTGATTTCAGGGTACCAGCCCTTTCAAACGTTGGGCTATTTAGGGTTGAAACCTTGCTAGATCTTGCTCCTGAAGTGAAAAGTAAAGGTTTTAGTATGGGGCATTTACTGGGAGCATTTACTAGGGGTAGGGTGACCTCTCTTCAGAGTCAACAGCTTCCTTTTGCTACCTGGTCTTACCCGCTTACTGCTACAGGTAAGAATCTATAGTGTCAATTGTAGAGATGCCTAGTGGTTCTTGTGCATTTAAATGGAGGGGGCTAACCAATTTAAACTGAATTTCCAACCCCCAATGTAGATCAGTCCTATAACCAAGCATAATAAAACCTTTAGCTAAGCAGCATCCATTAAGGTAATTTTAAAGTAATCCATTACACAATTTGGTTCTACATACCGCTCCATATCTACTACATTGCTAGGGATGATAGAGTACCAATGGTGAGCAGTTCTGTTCCAGTGGATAACCTTGTTCCTTAGAGATGGATCTTGTAAGTGCCTTTCTGCATTTTAGGAGCTCTGGTCATGTACACCTTATTCCAAAAAGATGCATTAGGTCTATTTTCAGCGTTATAAATTACAGACGCTTTGTTGGCTATGGCTATTAAACTAGAATTGTGAATCTTAGTATCAAATGACATTTACTTGTATCTTAGGTGGGAGGATACCATTTCTGGTGGTCTACCAATGTGTAATTTTAGTCAACTGCTATCTAGATAAGTTGTTTTCACCTACATGGTTCTACATGGGGTACCATTGCTCCTGGTCTTCCTACATGATTAGTTAAAGTGTTAGCCTTAAGCACTGGCATAGAGCTTCTTAGCTGACACTTGTCTGCGATTATTTGTGAAGTTATGTGTACATCTTGGAGTGATTTTGGAGCATTTATCAATACTGGAATTGACTGTAGGCCAGGGCCGGCCTTTGGTATGGGTGAGCTGGGCCCAGGCTTGGGACACCATTATTCAGAGGGGTGCAGCACGGAGCTGCCTGACTTAATGTTCTGCAAACAGCAGCTCGTCCATCCCACTTGGTCTCAATCAGGTCCCGTTAAAGACTTTGTAATCAGGCCTTAATGTACCTCAGCATAATTGGTAGCACCCCATCACCCCCTGCCCACTGCCCATCATTCTCACACCTCCTGCCATCACACCGCAACGACCCCCTGGTCCCTACAACAAACACCAAATGTTCTTTCCGCCCAAAGTGCTGTCCAGGTCAAGTGAATTTAGGGCGTGCCCTGCTCTTGGTAGAACCTGGGACAATATACCTGGGACATGATTACTTGACAGGTCAGTTATCGACAATATCATTTGCTTCAGCTCAACAAATCTCAGATTTCATGGACATAATAAGGTCCGAGACATCTGTACAATTAAAGGATCAATGCTGCTGAACTAGTGCATCTGTTTGCATCTCTATGGACAAGTTACGGGCCTTAGTCCTTCCATTCAGTTCAACAGTTTCACAATCCCCCACTTGAACGGGTTCAAATATGGATGTAGATTCACCAAAATGCTTGGGGTAGTAAAAAATGACATCATATACCCTTTGACCTTAATGATGTCCCAGGAAGTGACATCATAAAAACGTTGACTTTGAATCTTCCTAGGCAGTGATGTCACATGGCCTTAATCCAGATGTCATCATAATAATTAACTTTGGTGAAGTTAAAAAATAATTGCATGATTAATATAAAACAAACACATGTCTATATTTGAATATCATCAATGTAAAGGTGCGGATATAATATGTCAAATGAACACTTACCTGAATTGTAGTAAACAAGCAAAGTGAGTCTGATGTCTTCTAGTAGGGATTAGAGGGTGGGGGTTTTGCTCCCCTGGAAAAACTTTGAAACAGAAATGGGCTCTAATAGTGAATTTTGATTCCTTTCATGGTGTGCCGGGCTATTGACATTTGACAGGCACAATGAGTTGACCCAATTATGTTTTTAAAATGTCCAATGCATGCCCCATATGTAAAAAATTACTTCCATTCCTAGGGTCAGCATTTTGCTATGGGTGCCTCTTTTGCAGAAGCATTACATAAAATATGTCAGTGCCAGAATTTTGCTAATGCTGCTGTCCATGATTTATGCGGGCCCTTTTGTAAAAAGTTATCTCTAGTATGTCGAGGACCACAGCTTGTCATGGATGGTGCCCTGACATATGCTATGTTGTCCTCCCATATGCCAAGAATTTCCTCCAGTGTGCCAGCATTAGCAATTTGCCACAGGTGTCAAATATGCCAAGAATTTTCTCCAGTATGCCAGCGTTGATATTTTTATGCAGGTATCCCATATGCAAGTATTGCCTCCAGTATGCCAGTGCCAGCATTTTGCCAATGGTGCTTCTATAGTCCAAGAAGCATGCTGGGTCCAACATCAGGCTTGCAAGCATAACACATTCTCAATCATTCTCACTGACATTCACTTACAATCATTCACTCACACTCAGTTTTGCTCACTCATTAGCGCTCACTCCTTAATTTTTAGTCAGTCTCTTGTACTCACTCTTACCTTGACTCACTCCTTTGCATTCTCCCACTCACTCTTACTAACGTCTATTTACTCACTCACACACACGATCCCACCTACGAACATCAATGCTCACACATATACACTCTCCCAGACAAATTCACTCTCACCCATATGCAAGCTAACAACATACATTTAAAGCCATTTTCTTTTTCTTACTTTGACTACCAGTAAAAGTCAGTTCCAGATACTGTTGCTCCACCTTTTACTACAGTAATGGTGAATAATAGACTATTTTTAATTAGTAGGGTAATAAAAAATGCTGGAAATGCAGAATACCCCTGTGCTCTAGGCACTGATGTTACCACCTCTGAGGCCAGAGGTCGCAAAGGCAGTGCCTGCGGTAGGAGATGGGACCCCTGGTGACCTCTAAATGAAGTCCATGGGATAAAACCAGTTTGCAGACGATGATTGGTGTTAAGTTGATAGAGTATTTGAGCTTAATGCAAGTAGTCATCTGCTTCTATTTCCAGCTGCTCACCTTTTGGGTACTAGAAGTAGATGGCAAATATAGCAAACACTTTCTTTTGTTTTTGGAAATATTGGCCATTTTTTTGTTTTAGCATTTGACTATTTCATCAGGCGTCTATCACATAGCATGAACACAACTTCCTTCATGAAGTTATCTATATCTGATAATGTGCAGTTTTCTCTGCATGCTTACTAGACTTTTTCTTACTTGGCATGCACTGGGGGCTGTTCGGGCCTTTCTTTTACCCAATACCAAAGAATCCAGACAGCTAGCATATGTTAGAAAGTACACAAAGGGTGGCACAGTTAGGCTAGGAGAAAGGTGGAACTCAAAGGGTATATTTTTATAGAAGCAGATTAACAGCCATCTGGCTATAAAAATATAAAATAATAAAAATAATAAAACATCCGGAGATACCTTAGAAGGCATATAACAATCAGGAGGTGATTTGGGACACCAAGCCAAGGGGGTGACCAGCCCAGCCTCCTCTGTGCTCTAACAGGTAAAAACGGGCCGGCTCTTGGCCCTGTCTTCGCCCAGTCAGCGAACTGGTATGTCCTGTACGCAGGAAGCAAGAACACTTTATGATGTTGGGGTCCCCCCTTCTCCACCGGGCAGGCTGCACACACAGGATTCTGGGCGCTGTTTTCCTCACCACCCTCAAATCAAAAACAGAGTCCCCGTTAGGCGGAGAGCTTGGTATCCTTAACTTGGCCCTAAGATGCTGTGTGTCCTAAATCTATTTTGGTTTTTCTTAATACCAGCTTGCAACAGTCTCTCTCTCTCTCTCTTAATTATTACCTCATTTTCCCCTCAGCATGGTAAAAAAGCATTTTCTTATCAGGATTTTTTCAAAGTTACATTGTGTCGAGCCTACAGCATTCTTCAGGCAAACTGAATAGCAACCTTAAGTAATGTTGTATCCTTCTAAGAATATGATGGCCATTGTGGTGTATATTATGCCATTTAATTATATCTGACTGTACCCGGAATTGTTTATTTCAACACAGTTATGATTTCACGCTGTATCTCAGCAACATTAGGTTGAGATACTTTCTACCTTCTCTAATTTTGAGGTTCACCTCCTGTGCAGTGTTCACAGACAATATTGTGTTTGGCATTTTTTATTAGTGCTTCAAACTGAACTACTATTCTCTGTAAAACACAACTGTAGTCAAACATTTCACGGTCTACATATGTTTCTTTTACATGGCCATAGCTGGAGCACTTGTGTTCCCAAGAATACATGATTGTAAATTATTCCTTCATTCTCTAGATGACTGGAAATATCCAAACTAAACACCTGCACATCTTGTTGTTCCTGGCACTAGTATTGATTTTTCTTAGTGGCTAATAATATTTCTTAATTTATACTTGGTGAATCAAGTACCACATTTGCATCTTTTGTAAGCTCTGTTATCATTTTACAATTCTGAAGTTCAAATTCCTTGTTGATTTACTTGCAGGCATTCAGTTACTTTTTTTTAGTACAATCAGTATATTAACTGTCACATGTACATAAAGAGTTGACTCCACTTCGTTTCAATATGCACATTTCAGCGTTATCTTTGACTGGGGCATAGATACTAACAAACGTGAGGCATCTTAACCCCACTGTGCAAGTCACCCAGCACCACCTTCCATTTTTATCACTAGAAAAATTAATCACTTCTACTTCCAGCTTTTTGCCCATGAAAATCACGGTGCCCAGTGTGCTGCTTGGGAGGAAGAGAAGCCCCTGTATGCTGCCCAGTTTTTCAACATGAAGAATTCCAACAATTTACCTGCTGGAATATGAGTCTCCTGGATTAAAACCACTGATGGACTTTCAGTTTTAATCCAAGTTTGAATAGCCTACAAATTATTTTTTTATTATTGAGGCCATTAATGTTAAACTAAACTACCTTCAAAATATTGTTCATTGTGACCTTGTCATTCTAATTTTCCTTCTAAAACCGCCACTAAGTATTGTTCGGCTTATAGAGAGTAACATCTAAATCAATTGAACCATGTATCAACTCTATACCTCTAATGATCATACTATGCGGGCCCCCAACACTTTGCTGACTAATAAAGCATTGAACACAGTAATAATGCCCCCACTCAAGAAAATTAGCATGTTCATTGCCAAAGATTAGCATTTTGTATCTCTGCCAGTTATACCTTAGTGCATGTAAAAGCAAACACAGATTCAGATTGCTGAATCAGCTACATAATTGGATCTCTTTTTAGCAAATCTTTTACCCCGTGCCTCCACCATCCCTCCCCCTCTTGCCCCTATCCCCCATCCTCCACCTCCCCTGTCTGGAGCAGTGGTGAGTGGTTCGCCTTTCCACTCACGCCTGACTTGCTCCAACCCCCAAGCCAATCTGGCACCATGACATTGTGCCTGTGCCCAACGGCCCATCTCTCCCACCCCTCCCCATATCAGGAAACCATAAAAGTTGAGAAAAGAGAAAAAAGTGAAAGAAGCCAAGAGCAAGGCAGAAGAAACCACAAAGCATATCTCAGTGGGAATAGTTTTGCCTCCCCCAGACCCCCATATCAGAAATCTTTACTACCCCTACACCTCTGCTCTTCGGAGATTAAAGATCCTGTGGACTAAGGATAACTATTACGCCTTACATACACAACCCCACACCAGGTAATAACAATATCTCAGCACTTTACAGAAATCTGTTGGAACAATTCCTGTGCCTATGGCACATAGCAAATTAAATGAAATTTTCCCTTGGCCAGAACCTTCAACTTAGATTGCTGAACAATCATTGCCTGAGCGCCATGAGCCTTAAACAAATGCAGCAATTTTACAAATTCTTTCGCCACATGGCTGCAGATGCTGACAAGTCTGGAAATATACGGCGCTGGGGAACTTCTGGCATGGTAAACTGTCTCTGTTTCATTGTCATAGTCAAGACTTGCTCTTTAGTGCAATAATCTCTGAAATTAACATGTATAGTAAGTGGAAACTTTAGATTTGGTGGCTGATATGAGGGCACATTGTGCGCTCTAGTCATTGTCAGATCACCGGCGTGTTCATGCAAGACATGTGTTTTTATGAAGGAGTTAACCCATTGGAGTGCATGTTGACCCTCACGTCCCTCTGGCACCCCTACGATACAGAGGTAGGTGCATCGAGAATGATTTTCGAACTCCTCAAGTTTGTTTGCTATTGTAGATTTTTGTTTTTGAAACATGTCCACTTTCTGCTGCATCAAAGTAACCTGATCCTCTAACTTTGAGATCCTAGTCTCTGCCTCTTTTAGCCTTTCCAGGATCTAAGCCATAACATCCTCAATTTTTTAAAGCAGTGCATGCAAAGCGGCTATTTGTGTGGTTTGAGAGATTTTGAAATCCCTAATCTCTTCTATAAAGAGATTGAGAATGCTTTTAGTGTCCCGCTGTACAGTTACAGGCAAACCTTCTCTTACCGTGGCTTCGCTTGAAAGCTCTGGGAATGGCTCATAGAGCTCCTTTGCACATGCTAAATCAACCTTGTTAGTATCTATGCCCCAGTCAAAGATAACACGGGGCTCTATGAAGAGCTATTCCAATCATTATTACAAATTCCTGGTGAAGTAATCATTAGGGGGATTACAACTTCTTGTAAAATCAAAAAATCGGCCCCTCAGCTAAATTAAAAAGCCAGTTATAACCAAAAACCTTTAAAGTTATTCAAAATTACTTTAAAACTTTGGGATTAATTGAGCCCTGGAGGGAGGCCTTTCCTACAAAAAATTGTGTATACCTGCTTTTCAGGCAGATTTTGTACCTCATCTCGGATAGACTTTTCCTTCCTATCTAAGGCTTTGGTATTTAACAACCAATTAATTTTACCTAACGGTTTCTCAGATTATGCAATGATCATTCTTGCGTTTGAGATAGGGAAAGCCTTAGTACATCCTAGGCGTTGGGTTTTAAACAAGCAGTACTTACAGGAAGAAACATGGGTGCAATTTTGCAAAAATGAGATAAAGGAATTTTCGGTAATAAACCACGGGACTGCTCCCCCAAACATTGTATGGGACACTTTAAAGGCAAACATTTGAGGGCTGGGGATAGGTAAGGATGTGGAAAACATCAAAACATACTAAATACATAAGCTAACCTTGGAAAGAAATGTGCAGCAAAGCTATCAAAGTGTCTTAAGAAATCCATCTGTATCTAATAAAAGAAAATTCGTCAAGGTTAAACAGGTGCTATGGGAGGCATCTTATGTAAAATGTGAAACATTAAATTGTGCCTCTGCGCAAAAGGAATATGAGCAAAGTAATTTCTTGGGGAGTTTCTAGCTTGACCGGCCCGAGAGCAAGCTGCCAATAATTGGATTGGTGCTCTGAAATGCCCCGTCACCAGCATTCCGAGTATGGATTCGGCGAGGGTGGGCGAAATTATGCTAGAACACTATAGACAAATCTATGGACAAAAACAATCAATTAATAATGAGTCCCTCGAGAAGTTTCTTTTGGAACAGAACATCCCGGCGTTATCTGAAATCGAAGGGGCCAATATTATGCAACCCTTTTCCAAAGAAGAACTGGCTGAAGATATTAGGAACCTCCCATATGGTAAAGCCTGTGGACCAGATGGTTTTCCTGCAGAATTTGTTTAAGACTTTTCAAATGTCCTGCTTGAATATTTTTTACTGATTGCTAACACAATGCTAGAGGGCAACCCGATACTGGCTTCATTTTATAAGGGGGATGTTGTAAGTTTTTTTTAAAAGGGGAAGGGTGGGGAGGATCCAAATTCATATTGTTCACTTACGTTATTGAACACCGATTATAAAATCATCACAAAGCCTTTATCTAATAGATTCAATTTAGTTGCACCAAAACTAATTCATCTCAATCAGAATGGTTTTATTGCAGGTAGGCAGCTAGGGACAAACACACACTATTTGGCGGAAGCATTAGATTATCTGGCAGCGAGTAATACACCTGCCTTAGTGCTTCTGCTAGATGCAGAGAAGGCATTCAGCCTCGTTGTCGGGGATACGTTAATTCTCTATACCTTCCCTGATCACAGGGTTGATACAAAGGATGTCTCATAATGTAGAAGCCAGCATTATTGTCAACACAGCAGAGTTAGGAAAATAAGCGTCCAGCGTGGTACCCAACAAGGCTGTCCACTATCCTCTATTCTATTTGCCTTCTTCATTGAACCATTGGCAATTGCAATTAGAGGAAATACCGATATTCATCCGCCTCTGCCATTAATGCGGAAGATAAAACTATATGCTGATGACGTTATGTTAATCCTCGACTGTAATGAGGGCGTCCAGGAGAAGGTATTTGAGACTTCGCACATTTTGAGGGGTTGGGAGGGTATAAGATTAATAAAAAGAAAACTGAAATAATACTATGTGGGTGTAACCCGGATGTTCTGCATATAGACATCACCTCAGGCGTGAATTCACACCCAAAAAGATATCAAGGAATTATGTTCTCATCAAGGATTGAGGATCTATATGAATTTAATTTTTCTCCATTGCTTTTGAAAATACAAGATCTATTTTCACGCAGGAATTCAATCCCATTGACCATTATGGGGAGGGTCTCTTTGATCAAGATGTCTATTCTTCCGTTATTCAAATCCCAAGAATCGCACTAAGCATTTTATATGAGGATTTGGAGAAAGGCGGGCTGGCATTCCCTAATCTCAGGGATTATTATTTCGCATATTTTGCACAGTATATGTATGTCCAGGTTTAAAAGAGAGAGTCACACTGGAATATTTTTTAACTGTTTTTAACTGTTTTATGCAGCTGATTTGCACAGAACACCAGATAAGCAGTGTGTTAAAAATTGTGAAACCACCCACAATAGTCTGATATAAGAGTATGCAGTGGTCTTTTCGAAAACGCCGGGATTTTTACAGGTGATATGCTATTCCCTACATTAACGCAACAACACATTTGTCAGAAATCGTTATAGAATCAGAGACTAAATTGCAACTGGAAATAGTCCAAAAGTGGGCTAAAGTAGGGTTTAGAAAAATATCAGACTTTCTCCTTCTGGAAATATGGCTCACTATTAAGTTAATTCAAAATGGTTTTCTCCTTCTTGGCTCCTATAGAATGCTACATAAAGTTTTCAGTAATCTGGATTTGGGTCAGATAAACTGTAGTAAAAATATCGTAATCGCATTATTTGAAGCTGATATAGATAAAAATCCTGGGGAATGGACAAAACTGCAGGATTCTACAAAAAGTCCAGATCTTACCCAGAAAGCAATCGCAAAATCGGGTAAACATGAAGGTCTGGAATTAACAGCTAAGTTATGGAATGGGGTTCACAAGCTCAACTTCAGTGTGCTACGAGGAGCCAACTGGCGTTGGATGTTATTCTTTAGTAAATGGCTGCTATACAAAACCCCACAATTTCTCTCACAAGTTAACCCTAACCTGCTGAGTCACTGTTTTCGATGCTTAGATGGGCCTGCAGCCAACTGGACGCATGTAATCGGTGAGTGCCCTCTTATCCAGAGGTTCTGGAATTAAATATTTGTGTTTCTGGAGACCGAATGGCAAATCAGTCTGGTAGCGAATACTTGGCTACAAGTCTTGGGATATGATCCATCTCTTGGCCTAATTAATAAATGGGCAAAAATAGTATATATTGTAATGGCAGTGGCCAGATCCCTCTTGCTCCAAAAATGGCGATCACGGCAGGTTTGAACAATAAGGGATTAGGCACAGAAAATGAAGCAAGTCAGAAAGAGTGAACGGCTATATGCTGTGCATAATGGGGGGGATTAAGAAGTTTGAAAATTTGTGGGAATGGTATTTCGAGTAGAAGTAAGGGTCAGAGTAGATTACCTAATTGCCATATTGCTGTTTTGCAAATTTTAGCCCTGCATGTACTGTAGGTAATTCACACTGTTTATCTCAGGAGGCTGCTAGAATTAATTATTATATTTCTTTTGTTTTTATTCCATGAGGATGTTGTATTTATTGATCATTGGTGCACGACTAATATTATTGTACACTTTCAAATTGATATAGTGGTAATTTTATATTGGATCTCAATAAAAAATAATGTAAAAAAAAGATGCACATTCCAACATCTGCTTGGTGTGTTGGATGTGCTTCTTTTTCTTGTATTTGTATCCTATTTCCTTGATTTCTGCTCTTCTTCTTTTTTTTGTTTCTTTTGTCATCTGTGTATTGTTTCTTTGCTATATGATATTGTTCAAGATGGGGAGCATTCAAGTTTCTATGCAAATTGCATTCTCCAATGATGCTGTATTAATTTTTGTTTCATCCAAGTCCAGCTGGTACAATCCTGAGTGTTTTCACAAGTTATAAAGCACATTGGGGCATATTAGCAAGGAATAGCGATATTTATCGCTAAACGCGCATAGCGCGAATCCTGTTAACGCCGCCTATCGCTGCAAAATATCGCTGAGATAACACCCTATTAGTAAGGTTTATCTCCATAGCGATATTATTTCCAGCGATAGCGGCAAAATGCGAGAATATCGCTGGAAAACCAGCGATATTCTTGCATTAACGCTAAGGTGGATTCAGCATTAGAATCCACCTCCTATACCTTAAACAGGTAAGTCATAGTCAGTAGCAGGTGTTAAAATCTAGCGATAAACGCGCTTAGCGCGATTTATTTTATCGCTCGCCTGCCTTGATAATAGGGGTTAGTGGTGTTAGCGACTGTTTACAGTCGCTTTTAGTGGGAACGCCTACCTTGCATGTCATTAGCGATAAATATCGCTGACATGCAAGGTGATGTAATTCCCGGCCTCTAACGCCTGAAAGCTGTCGCTAACACCTGTTAGCGACAGCTTGCTTATAGGGCGTTAAAAATATCGCCGATTTAGCGGCAAAAAGTGCCGCTAAATCGGCGATAACGCCCTTGATAATATGCCCCATAGTTCGTTCCTTTCTTAAAGACTTTTGTTTGTACATGAAGTATTGCTTCATCTTAATTGAGGACTTGTTATTTCTTAGTTGCTGCATATGCAAGGCACAGTGGAAATTACTTCTGTCATACGTATATATCTAAAAATAATATATTTCTCATGCTAAATCTTGATGCCTTCCATGCTTATTCCTCATAATTAAACTGCATTAGGACGAACTCAATCAATGCCAATGCCTATTTCTGTACGTAGTGAATTTAGTTGCATAACATATTGATCCATGTACTAAACCTCAGCATTTCTACAAAATTTATAGTTAATGCAAAGTTGAAGCGGTTTTTCTACTCCTGTAATTTTTTTAATTGTATTTTGGGATCTTCCACTCTCTCAGCTGTGCTTTGTTCTACTAGGAAGTTCATGCTGTGATGTTCCAGCTGATTAATGACTTTAAGTTCTACAATTTGTTGTTTTTCTGACTCTGGCATGGGAGAGTTAAACTGTGCACATTGGGGAAGAGTTGGTATTATACACACTGGTTTTATCAGTTTTGCATTTTGCTTAGGCATCACTATTTGGCCAGTTATTGTCTGACAGTATGATTCCTATGTGAACAGTGTGGTCGTTTTTTGTTTGGAGGCTTCATTGAGTATGCTGACTCTTATTTGCTTCAACATTTCAGCATTCACAGCCTGTCACCTTTTCTGGTGTAAATTATTCTACTTGAAATGTTCATATTCCTTATAATGCAACAACTATTTCGTGTTTTGTCAATCCTTTTAGTTTTTGGAAATCTGGCTTCCCTTTCACTGGTGTCAAGTGCAGCAAATCCACAAAGGAAATCAAAGGCTTTCCACTAAATAACTATTTATATTCTGTTTGTTGAACCTGGCTCTCTCTGCAGGGTCACCCCCAAACCTTTTGCGTTTACCTTGCACTTTTTTCGCTGAATTTGTTTTGTTGGCCTTAGGACTCTGTGCACTTTTACACTGCTAAACAATGCTAAGGTGCTTGTGCTAACTCCCATAAAACATGGTTAAATTGGTTTATACCCAATTGGTTAATTAAATTTACTCATAAGTTTCTTAAAGAGTTGTATATCATGTACTCAAGGTCTGTAATGAAATGCTACCAGTGGGACACCCAGTTAAGTAGCACCTTAAAACATGTCCTGGGCCTGCCACTGCAGCCTGAAAGAAGCTATAAACTACCATGTCGACTTGGCATTTAAACCCCCTTGCCAATCCTTAAACTCTCCTTTTATTACATATAGGTCCTGTTAGACTTGGGCATCCTTGGCGTGGTTTCCCCAGAATTTTTGCCTCTACCTCCTGTATTTTTGATGCTGTGCTGGACTTCGTTTCTGCTGGCTTAGATGCTTTGGGCACTTTACCACTGCTGATCAGTGGCAAAGTGCAAGTGCTCCCTGTATAAATTACTGTTATGATTGGTTATCCATGAATGGCATATTTGATTTACTGGTAAGCCCCTAGTAAAGTGCACTGAGTGTGCCAGGGCCTGTATATCAAATGCTACCAGTGGGCCTGCAGCACTGATTGTGCCACCCACATGAGTAGCCCTGAAAAGGTATTGCAGACCTGCCGCTGCAGTGTTTGCGCGCAGTTTTAAACTGCCCTGCCGACCTAGCATGTGCAGCCTCTGCAAAAACAACAATTGATGGACAGAATGGAGACCAATGTCATACATTCACCCCGGTACAGAGATCTGGGCCTAAATCCATCGTTTTTTTGCTCCCCATGCCTTTGAAGTTTGAACCCAGCCATATGCAAATCAGTCTTGACCCTGCGCCCAATGGGAACAGTCCAGCCCGAACTGCCAGGCCAGGTTCTCCCTGGACTGGAAACAAGCATCCTAGGACCGGTTTCAGGGTTTCACCCCTCATCAGCCAGGATGGCTTGACTCCAGTGGCATGGAGAGCATGGGATCCACGTCTGGGCATTCCCGTTCCACTCGGGGCGACAAATGCAAAAACAACAATTGATGGACAGAATGCAGAACAATGTCATACATTCACCCCAGTACAGAGATCTGAGCCTAAATCCATAGTTTTTTGCTCCCCATGCCATTCCAGTTTGAACCCAGCCATATGCAAATCAGGCTTGACCCTGCGCCCAATGGGAACAGTCCAGCCCGAACTGCCAGGCCAGGTCCTCCCTGGACTGGAAACAAGCATCCTAGGACCGGTTTCAGGGTTTCACCCCTCATCAGCCAGGATAGCTTGACTCCAGTGGCATGGAGAGCACGGGACCCACGTCTGGGCATACCCATCCCATACAGGGTGACAAATGCAAAAACAACAATTAATGGACAGAATGCAGAACAATGTCATACATTCACCCCAGTACAGAGATCTGGGCCTAAATCCATCGTTTTTTTGCTCCCCATGCCATTCCAGTTTGAACCCAGCCATATGCAAATCAATCTTGACCCTGCGCCCAATGGGAACAGTCCAGCCCGAACTGCCAGGCCAGGTCCTCCCTGGACTGGAAACAAGCCAGGCCCTAACCTTCACTTTTCTTACATGTAAGACACCCTTACAGTATGCCCAAGGTACCCCCATGGGCAGGGTGCAGTGTATGTGAAAGGTAGGACATGTACTGGTGTGTGTGACATGTCCTGATAGTGAAATACTGCCAATTTTGTTTTTCACTATTGAAAGGCTATCTGTTCCATAGACTAGCACGGGAGATATTTTGTAACATCTTGCAAGTATAAATTACTATTGGGACCAGATAGAGAAATAAAGTTTAGGCTTACTGAGCTCAGGTTATAATAGCACATCTTTTAGTAAAGCGGGTTTTTAAATTGTGTATTTGAAAATGGCACTTTTAGAAAGTAGACATTTTCTTGTTTAACCATTCTGTGTGCTTCTGCCTGTTTGTGGATTGACTAATTGGTTTTGGAGTGACAGTGGCTGGGGATGTGCATTCACTGTAGACAGCCATTGGAGGGGTTGAGGTGTGCCTGGCCCCTTCTGGATGACTCAGAGCTGAGCTGAATAGACCTTGCCTTGCACAATGCTGTCTCCACCGCCTGTGGCCATACTGCACCAGTAAGGACAGAACTGGTTTGGACTGGGCTCAGAGACCCTTGCACAAAGAAGATCAAAGACAAAATGAGGCATAAGTAGTGGACCTTAAACCCCAGAACTTAGATCACTTCTGTACTCAAAAGGAACCTTTGCAAAGGAGAAGAGCTGGAGAGCTGTGAGGAGTACTGCCCCTTTGCTGTGTGCTGTGTGGGGTATGCCTGCAGTTGCTGTTTCTGCCAAGGAAAAGACAAAGACTGGACCTTTGCTGAGAAACCTGCTTGAAGAAGAATCTCCAAGGGCTTGTGTGTACTGGTCTCCTGTTCTAAAGTCTCAGGGACACAATGACTTCACCCCCAGCTCCCCTGAACGCTATTGCTGAGAGTTCTGACCTGTCAGGTGGTGCCTGTTCCAGTTTTTGGGCCTCTGAAGTTGTTGTTCCTGCTGTTGGGAGCTGGAAGAAACCTAAGAGAAGCAAGAACAGCAATCTCTGACGCAGTCAGCGACACCGCTGTGACGCCGCAACCTGCACCGAGGCCAGGGGCACCACTCATGAAGTGCATGACGCACCGCTCGGCTTGCATCGCAGCTCTGATGTCTCTAGGTGCATGCCGATGCCTACAGTTATTGGCATTACCAATGCCAGTGCTCGCACCGACTTCGCCACCAACAGCGCCTGCATCTTGGTATCGCGGTGCCGATAACCGACTCCACAAACTTGCCAACTTCGCATCGCCTCACCGGGACCGACACCTCACCATGACGCAATCCACTTCCCCTGTCCTAGATTCGACACGTCACCTCCTCGCGGACATGATGCCTCGCCTTCCCTGTAGCAGCCAGGGAGCCGGCCTCGACCTTGGCACCGATGCCTCACCTTCATGACGCTGTGCATCGTCATAGACTTCATTTTCCAAGGAACTGTTTGTTTGGGGGTCCGTGTGACTCTGGGCCAGATGCAAAGCACCTCGCGGTCGGTGCAATACTTTGGATTTATTGCTGTCATGACGTTGTAATAGCCCCAGGTGGAGATATTTGTTTTCCTCAAGCTTTATGTTTGAAATAACTGTTTTGGAGTGTTATTTTACTACATGTATGTTGGAGTTTTGTCGTTTTAGTCTTGTTGATTTTAGATAGAGATACTTTATTTTTCTAAACTGGTGTGGTGTCCATTTGTGGTTTTATCACTGTATTACTGTGTGTTTTGAGTACAACCACTTTACATATTGCCTTTGGGATAAGCCTGTTTGCTCGTTCCAAGCTACCAACGGGATGAGCAGGGGTTATCTAAAGTGTATATTCCCCTTAACCTGAATAGAAACAAGGGTCCCTACTTAGACAAAGGTACATACCTATGTCAACTAGAGACCCCAGTTCAAACAGGTCCCCTCCGAGGTAGGCCCTAGGTAGCCCAGTGGGCAGGGTGCTGTGTAATGAAAAGGTTTGACATGTACTTTTAAGTTTTACATGTTGTCTGGTAGTGAAAAACTCCTAAACTAATTTTTCAGTACTGTGAGGCCTACCCCTCCCATAGGATATGATTGGTGATTCCTTATTATATTTAATAAGCTGTCATTCCCACTTGGGAGCAGGTAGATATGTCATGGTTGGTATCTTTGGACATATAATGAAAAACCCTATTAAAGGCAAAGTCATGTTTTGATTATAATTTGAAAATTCTACTTTTACAAAGTTGTCATATACTCTGTTCTTAGTCCTTTTGTGCATGCAGCCTGTCTTCGGTCAAATGACTAAATGTAACTGACAGTTAGATTTTGTGAATTTACCCCAGACAGTCACACAATAGAGCGATTAGGTATGCCTTAATGGGCCATCTGCTGGCAGGATGGAGGGCGCAGCTGTGATCAGCCCCACTTGAAACTGAATAGAGTGTGCTCTGCCTTCACACAAAGGACCTATCACCACCACATTGTCACTACAGCCAGCTTGGAGCCAGGGCAGGGGAGTCTCACAATTCCATGCACTTCAAAGACACTGTCTAGAAGCTCCTCCTACTTCCAGGAGGAGTGCACCATAGTATCAAAATAGGGCCCCAGACACAAATTCTTCAGTTCACTCCTGGACCTGCAGAAGGCCCCTCAGAAGACTGCCTATAGCTGTAACTTGCGGTGCCCTCTTCTAGTATGATTTGTTCTATCTGGAAGGACTACTTTTTTGTCTGGAGTTTGCCTTGAAACCTCAGAGACCAGCCCTGCTGTTGAGCCCTGCATCTTCACCTGAACTCAGGACTAGCAGAGTGACTCCAAGGTCTAGTTTACTGGCCTCCTGTCTAGAGCCACAGGGATACAAAAGGCTCCCACTATTTTGAACCCGTGCCTGGACCCAACCTGAGTGAATCTTGACAACAACGTTCCCTCCTCAGACACCTCTTGCAGCCTTGCCCCACTGAAATTTATCTTCTCAGAACATTTTTCTCAAAAGTCCATCTAAATCTGAAGGTAAGTGCTGATCAGGCCCAATCCACTTCTTATATCCGAACCGCGCTCTATTGCGGTTAACCATATTTTTTTACTTTGTCCCAGTCTTGCGCGACTAGATGTTCGCGGTTGGCGCTTTGCTTATTTATGCCCTAGTTTTCACTAAAAACTTTCATAACTCCAGTTTTACGGATTACATTTTTGTCATTTTGCTGTCAAATGAGTGATTAAAATGTACTCTATTTTTCTAAATTTGCATGGGATTTTTCCTGTGCTGTGTTTCCACTTTACTACTGTTTGAGTACTTCATACATACTTTACACATTGCCTCTAAGTTAAGCCTGACTGCTTTTTGAGCCAAGATACAAAGGGAGAGATTCTCAAACATTTTGCACTGGGTTTGTGTCACAAAAGTGACGCTAACAAGCAAAACATGTTTTTCCTGATTCACTTTCCTGTGCAAAACTTGTTTTGTGCTGGAAAGTACCCAAAAGCACAAAAGCAAAAGCACCCAAAAGTAACACAAACAGCACTAAGCACTGCTTTGCATTACTTAACGCCAAAGGGGTGTTACATGGGAGGTACGTGGGCGTTCCCATCCAACCATCCATGCTTTTTGATGCTAAACGCAATCTACTAACATTAGTAAAAAGAACAATTGATGGACAGAATGCAGAACAATGTCATACATTCACCCCAGTACAGAGATCTGGGCCTAAATCCATCGTTTTTTGCTCACCATGCCATTCCAGTTTGGACCCAGCCATATGCAAATCAGTCTTGACCCTGCGCCCAATGGGAACAGTCCAGCCCGAACTGCCAAGCCAGGTCCTCCCTGGACTGGAAACAAGCATCCTAGGACCGGTTTCGGGCTTTCAGTCCTCATCAGCCAGGATAGCTTGACTCCAGTGGCATGGAGAGCACGGGACCCACGTCTGGGCATACCCGTCCCACTCGGGGTGACAAATGCAAAAAGAACAATTGATGGACAGAATGCAGAACAATGTCATACATTCACCCCAGTACAGAGATCTGGGCCTAAATCCATCGTTTTTTTGCTCACCATGCCATTCCAGTTTGGACCCAGCCATATGCAAATCAGTCTTGACCCTGCGCCCAATGGGAGCAGTCCAGCCCGAACTGCCAAGCCAGGTCCTCCCTGGACTGGAAACAAGCATCCTAGGACCGGTTTCGGGCTTTCAGTCCTCATCAGCCAGGATAGCTTGACTCCAGTGGCATGGAGAGCACGGGACCCACGTCTGGGCATACCCGTCCCACTCGGGTGACAAATGCAAAAAGAACAATTGATGGACAGAATGCAGAACAATGTCATACATTCACCCCAGTACAGAGATCTGGGCCTAAATCCATCATTTTTTTGCTCACCATGCCATTCCAGTTTGGACCCAGCCATATGCAAATCAGTCTTGACCCTGCGCCCAATGGGAACAGTCCAGCCCGAACTGCCAAGCCAGGTCCTCCCTGGACTGGAAACAAGCATCCTAGGACCGGTTTCGGGCTTTCAGTCCTCATCAGCCAGGATAGCTTGACTCCAGTGGCATGGAGAGCACGGGACCCACGTCTGGGCATACCCGTCCCACTCGGGGTGACAAATGCAAAAAGAACAATTGATGGACAGAATCCAGGGAAGACATGGCTTGGCAGTTTGGGCTGGACTGTTCCCATGAGGCACAGGGTCAGACTGATTTGCATATGGCCATGTCTGAACTGGGGTGGTGGAGTGAGCTAAAGAATGATGATGGATTAAACCCAGATCAGTTGACTGGGGGTGAGTGTTTGATTGGCTCAAACGCTCCGTCCATCATCCCCTTTTGTATCGCTTTGTTCGCCCTAAGTTGGCGGGGTATGCCCAGACGTGGGTCCCTTGCTCACTTTGCCACTGGATTCAAGCAAGCCTGGCTGATGACGGCTGGAATGCCAGAAACCGGTCCTAGGATGCTTGTTTCCGGTCCAGGGAAGACATGGCTTGGCAGTTCGGGCTGGACTGTTCCCATGAGGCACAGGGTCAGACTGATTTGCATATGGCCATGTCTGAACTGGGGTGGTGGAGTGAGCTAAAGAATGATGATGGATTAAACCCAGATCAGTTGACTGGGGGTGAGTGTTTGATTGGCTCAAACGTTCCGTCCATCATCCCCTTTTGTATCGCTTTGTTCGCCCTAAGTTGGCGGGGGTATGCCCAGACGTGGGTCCCTTGCTCACTTTGCCACTGGATTCAAGCAAGCCTGGCTGATGACGGCTGGAATGCCAGAAACCGGTCCTAGGATGCTTGTTTCCGGTCCAGGGAAGACATGGCTTGGCAGTTCGGGCTGGACTGTTCCCATGAGGCACAGGGTCAGACTGATTTGCATATGGTCATGTCTGAACTGGGGTGGTGGAGTGAGCTAAAGAATGATGATGGATTAAACCCAGATCAGTTGACTGGGGGTGAGTGTTTTGATTGGCTCAAACGTTCCGTCCATCATCCCCTTTTGTATCGTTTTGTTCGCCCTAAGTTGGCGGGGGTATGCCCAGACGTGGGTCCCTTGCTCACTTTGCCACTGGATTCAAGCAAGCCTGGCTGATGACGGCTGGAATGCCAGAAACCGGTCCTAGGATGCTTGTTTCCGGTCCAGGGAAGACATGGCTTGGCAGTTCGGGCTGGACTGTTCCCATGAGGCACAGGGTCAGACTGATTTGCATATGGCCATGTCTGAACTGGGGTGGTGGAGTGAGCGAAAGAATGATGATGGATTAAACCCAGATCAGTTGACTGGGGGTGAGTGTTTGATTGGCTCAAACGTTCCGTCCATCATCCCCTTTTGTATCGCTTTGTTCGCCCTAAGTTGGCGGGGGTATGCCCAGACGTGGGTCCCTTGCTCACTTTGCCACTGGATTCAAGCAAGCCTGGCTGATGACGGCTGGAATGCCAGAAACCGGTCCTAGGATGCTTGTTTCCGGTCCAGGGAAGACATGGCTTGGCAGTTCGGGCTGGACTGTTCCCATGAGGCACAGGGTCAGACTGATTTGCATATGGCCATGTCTGAACTGGGGTGGTGGAGTGAGCTAAAGAATGATGATGGATTAAACCCAGATCAGTTGACTGGGGGTGAGTGTTTGATTGGCTCAAACATTCCGTCCATCATCCCCTTTTGTATCGCTTTGTTCGCCCTAAGTTGGCGGGGGTATGCCCAGACGTGGGTCCCTTGCTCACTTTGCCACTGGATTCAAGCAAGCCTGGCTGATGACGGCTGGAATGCCAGAAACCGGTCCTAGGATGCTTGTTTCCGGTCCAGGGAAGACATGGCTTGGCAGTTCGGGTTGGACTGTTCCCATGAGGCACAGGGTCAGACTGATTTGCATATGGCCATGTCTGAACTGGGGTGGTGGAGTGAGCTAAAGAATGATGATGGATTAAACCCAGATCAGTTGACTGGGGGTGAGTGTTTGATTGGCTCAAACGTTCCGTCCATCATCCCCTTTTGTATTACTAACATTAGTAGGCAGAGTTTTGTGCCAAAAAGAAAAAAATAATAGCTTTTCCGACTTTGCATATGTGCTGCAGTGTACAGCACACATACAACATAGGAAAATGTTTTAAACTTGTCTAGCCATACTATTATGTACAGGAAGGCTACCCCACCTAGACAAAACCTATGGTAAACTCAGGCACGCACCCTAGTACTATGGTGCTTAGGTGTGTGCCTGGAGCACAGCAGCTGAAATCAGTGCCGGCGCTAGGGAGAGGGGAGAAGAGAGCCATATCTCTGTGAATATGATGCTCTCCTGCTCTCTCCCTGTCACATAATGCAGCGCAGCATTTTTGGCTGCTGTCCTGTGTTCTGTGATTGTTTGAGAGCTGGGTCCAATGATTAAGCACAGGTTAATTTAATGACTTTTTGTGGTTTACTCTGCAAGGGATTGTGGCTGTTGCTTGACCAGGCCTCACACCCCAATCAACCAACAACTGAATTTCTCACATTTATATTTAGCGTGTGGATAAAAACTTGTGTATGTGCAGTGCCATACAGTGTTTGTGTAACACCCAGTCAAATATTTTGATGTCAACTCAAACCTTTTTAAATTCTCCTAAGTCTCCATTGATATTGTTTTTCCTTTTTCTAAATGTAAGTGCTCTACCCTCCTCTGCTACCATGGAGATGAAGCTGATCAATTTTGACAACCTCACTAGGCCTGAGCTGCAAAGTCTCTGCAAGGAGAGGTGGCTAAATGTGGGCAGGAAAGCTTCCAAAGTGGATCTACAGATAGCCGCCCGGGCCTATGAGGAAGTCAAGAGGTTGCAAGAAGCAACAGTGGAGGATGACCCTAAGGCGGATATTGACTTAAATAAGGATGAGGAACAAGAACCAGAGAGTGACCCTGAGCTGCAGGGACAGCCCAACTACCCCCATGAAGGAACCAATATGCCTGTCACAAGTGAAGGTGGAAGACAGGAGAGAGGGAGGAAGCTCCTGCTGGAGCTGGCCAGGTTAAATCTGGAGATTGAAAAGGAGAAGACTGAGAGGGTCTTAGCTGAGAAAAAGCTATAGTTGAAGCATAGCATTAAAAAAGACTGAGGGAGCTAAATGCAAGTTAACCTTCAGGACCCAACAATAACGGTGACAGTGTACCAACTATGTCTGCTGGGGTGGCAGGAGTCCACATACTCAATTCTGGAAATCCGCAGAGTTACAAAATAACTCAACTAGATTCTGCGGAATTCCGCGAACAGGCAGAAATAGGAACATCACGCTACTCGAGCTGTGATTTAGCACCAGGATCTCCTTTCACCCTGGAAAATCAGTGCAAACGCTTGCATGCAACATGCCAGAAGGATCTAATTCTTGAGTTGATTTTGCTGTAGCTAGATTAGATTTTCTACTTGAGTAGCAGCTTTCTGACTCCGAGCGGTCACTAACACCCACATTGGAGAAATCTCACTGGGTGCCCTCCTAGCGACCAAAAATTGTGCTAAGGGACGCCAAATCTCACTTGCCAACTTACCGTTGACACATGAGAAAAAAACTCCATGTGCATGGCAGAATTTGGTCAGAATTCCTCATTACAAGTGTACAACGGAGTAGCCAAAATTCTGCCAATTCTGCCAGCGGAGCAGAATATATCAGCCTCCGCTACTTCTTAGATTTTTCCAGCAATCCAATGAAGGGCTGAGTGAGGGGCAGAAAAGTGGGAGATTGTTTTGGACTATACAACCTAAATCTGAGGGAGAACATTTTCAATACCTGTTTTACAGAGCTGCACCAGCACCTGATAGTTAGCAAGCTGACTAACCCCAGGAAGCTTGCTGGGGAGGAGGACCTCTGGATTGTACCAGAGTGTTTAAGACGGTACCTTGGGGTGAGTCTAAAAATGGTGACTCAGTTTCCCCTCAGCAGTGTGTGAGGGAGGTCAAGGGAGACCCAGACAATTTTCAGATCAAGGGGGATGCAAATGGCCCATATACCCTCTTGGGAAAAATGAGGGGCGTTCTGGTGGGTGGTAGCCCAGGGTGCCACCTTTCCAACCCTGCTGCTTTGATTGTTGTCAGCTAAGACACAAGCAGGGGGACTCTGTCTGTTCAAAGAAACTACACACTGGTGGGACTTTCACAGGGGTGGCCAATACGGCCTTAGGGGTAGGTAATCCCAGGGCAGGAGCTAGACTATGCTCTAATCTCCCTTAGTTGGGGAGGGAGCTCAGAGGGTAGATTGGTGATCCCTGAGGGTGGGAATAATCACTTCCATAAGGTCTAGGTCAATGGGGTCCCTGTCACTACTCTGAGGGACATCAGGGCCAGCCAGACCATGATATTGGAAAGGCGGTTTTCCCAGTCACATGTGTAGGGTAACTCAGGCCCTGAGGCACAACTTTTTCTGTCATCACCCTGGTGTCCCTGGAGTGGGATGGGGTGGGGAGGTGACCCAGAGAAGGGTCATAGTTAGTCCCCAGATGTGCATTGACTGTAATCTGGGGAAAGAGTTGCCACAGATTCTAGAAGAGTTAGGAGGGGTGGCCGCCCAGGGCACCCTGAAAGCTCAGACATATGGGCATACCAGTCACAAATGGAGGGTACAGAGACCCAGATGGAAGGGCAGGGGGGGAGGAAGGACTCATCCTTGACTCCTGTTTAATCTCAGGGTACAGATCCTAGGCTGAGTGACCAGTCTCAGGCTACCCTGGACTGGTGGGAAGGAGTGGAAAAAGGACACCTAATACCTGGGGCTGTTGTCCCCCACTCTGAGAAACCACAGAGGACAGAGGCACCAGGAGGGCTTGGGGCCTGGCTCTTGAGACTGGCAGCTGCCAGTGATCTCTGTTGGTTGATTTCCTTATGGGCAGAGTTTTCCTTTGGTGGGGGACAGAAGTCTGACTCAAGAGGTAGATTGGGCCACATAACTTTGTTGGCCATGGTAGTACTTTCTGCCTACTAGGATGCATCTGAGAGCAAATTAAGGTAAAGTGCTGCACACATGTGTTCCACTGGTGTGGAGAAGGGTTCCCCATCGGTCAGTTCAGTGGCTCATGAGAGTGTATACAGAGAAATCAAACTGAATTTAGCAGGGCATAGAACTGGCATAAGCCTCAACAGTAGAGGGACAGGGTCCAGGTTCTATCACATAAACAGGGAATCCCATCACTGTATTGATTAGCCTCCCTTGGCTTTAGGCTGGAGGGTATTGATGTTGGACCTAGCCCTCTCTGCAAGGTCACCCCCAAACTTTCTGCCTTTACACTCCATTTTCTTCACTGTATTTGTTTTTTTTTGTCCCTAGGCCTCTGTGCACTTTACCACTGTTAACCTGTGCTAAAGTGCTTGTGCTCACTCCCCTAAAAGACGGTTGCATTGGTTTATACTCAATTGGCATATTTAATTTACTTACAAGTCCTTTGTAGAGTGGTATACCATATACCTAGGGTCTATAAATAATATACTTCAGGTAAGCCTGCAGCCCTTATTTTGCCATTCACTTAAGTCGCACCTTAAAACATGTCCAAGTCCTGACATTGCAGCCTGAATGCAGTTTTAAACTGTCATGTCAACTTGCTATTTAATACCCCTTGCCAAGTCTTAAACTCCCCTTTTATTACATATAAGTCACCCCTAAGGTAGGCCCTAGGTAACCAATAGGGGAGAGTGCTATGCATTTGAAAGGTTGGACATGTACCTGGCAGTGAAAAACTCCTAAATTCATTTTCATCATTTTGAGGCCTACCCCTTATATGGGATACAATTGGGGTTCCCTTATTACATTCAATACGCTGTAATTCCCAATTGAGAGCAGATAGAAATGACATGTATAGTATCGTTTGGAATTGTAATGAAAATCGCTATCTAATGGTAAAGTCAGGATTTCAATTACAATTTCAAAAATACCACTTTTAGAAAGTTGGCATTTTTCTGCCAACTTTCAGAAAAGTTTCTGCAATCAGTCTTTGGTCACATGCCTTGGTGTAACTGACAACTGGACTTTGTGAATTCCTCCCAGGCAGTCACACAACAAAGACATTAGGTGTGCCTTAATGGGCCATTTGCTAGCAGGTTGGGATACGAAGTTGAGCAAAGCCCCACTTGCAACTGAATAGGGTGTGCTCTGCCTTCAAACAATGGACCTATCACATTCATATTGCCACTGCAGACAACGTGGTGCCAGGGCAGGAAAGTCGCTGTCTAGAAGCTTCTCCCACCTTCCAGAAGGAGGGCAGCAGAGCATAAAAATAGGGCCTCAGACACCAACTCTTCAGTTCACTCTTAGACCTGCAGAAGGACTCTCAGAGGACTGCCAGCTGCTGTGACTTGCTGTACGCTCTGTAAAAGTGCTTGTCTGTACCTGGTATCACTGCTCTGCTGCCTGGCGCCTGCCTTGAACTTTCAGTGGTCAGCCCTGCTGTTGAGCCCTGCATCTTCACCTGAACATGGCATTACCAGAGTAACTCCAAGAGCTAGTTTGCTGGCCATCTGTTCAGAGTCACAGGCATGCAAAAGGATCCTACCATCTTGAACCTGCACCTGGAGCCAGACTGAGTGAGTCCTGAACCCCCAAGTGGTGTCCCACCAGTCCTGGACCCTTGGTTGTGGTGCTAAAGTTGCTCTGATGGCTAAATCTCAAAACGGAGGCCTTTTTTGCCAAAACCTGCTCTGAGAATCATGAGGAGACTGGGACCAACCTGCTCGTCTTTCCTTCTGAGGTGTATCAACGGTCAGATTGACTTTGTGGCTTCTACCTCTATGTTCTTCCCCGCAGTAGCAAATCCTGTTTAGCGGTCCATCGCCAAAGGGGTATCCAACCTTGTGGAGCTATCTTTGGCTACAGCCCTCTGCCTCATTCTGCTAGATTTTTGACTTCCATCTCAGAGACTAAATCTTAACATAAAAATCTTAACCACAACTTCGACTGTCAAGCCCCATGTAGCACCAATCGCTAACATAGGTCTTCTCTGGACCCAGGCAGTGGGGCCTGGAGGTGGAGGCATACACAGACATAGGGAAAGGCACATACTAACTCATTTCTGTCCTTCACCAGAACAGTCAAGAACATTCCAGCTATATCCCCTAGGTCGCACAAGATTTGGTAATCTAGTCGGCCATTTTGGCACCAGCGCCTATAAAAGGCATCCTCAATGTCAAGCCTTGCTCGGCTATAAATCATTCAGCAGAAGAGCAGCAAATTCTTCATACTTGTATTTTAGACCAGCTCATCTTCTCTTCCCGGCATGGCACCCCTCTCAGATGCCATCATCTGCCGCGACCAGCAGTAACCTGAAAAGAAAAAGACAAGTCAGCTAAACACTCAATAATTTTTAACACATGCAAGTGTTGACTATGGTGTGACATTAAAACAGAAAAAAACTTGCTGAATATTTTCTCTGCCATTAGCAAGAGAAAACTAAGCACTTAGCATGCAAAACCATCAAAAAACCTTCAGTGAAGGATTGACCATCTTTTGTATGTAACCTTTATTTTTTAATTTTCAGAACAAT
Source organism: Calotriton arnoldi (assembly GCA_963921515.1). Lineage (NCBI taxonomy): Eukaryota > Metazoa > Chordata > Amphibia > Caudata > Salamandridae > Calotriton > Calotriton arnoldi. The sequence continues at coordinate 416,487 of CAWUFW010005295.1, forward strand.
TAAAGTACTGTCCATGTTCAACATATAATTAACACATGTTATATATTAGTGGCATGTGCAAACAGCATGAGTGAGTGTAAACAGTATGAGTGAATGAGTGGGAAGCAATGCTCCTAACACATCAGCACCTTAAAACCAAGTTGGACCTTGACACTGAGAACAAGAGTGCCCCCAGATGTTATCCTCACCATTTGCCAGGAGACAGGAGTCAGGTGATGTTAGAAGGCTCTAGGACTTGTGCCGACTTTCAAAACTTACTTCAGCTATTTCACATAAAACACTAGGTACCACTACATGTCACTCCACATATCACCTCTCATGAAACCAGTTAATGAGACACAACCACTAGCAGAACTGTATATCTATTTAACAATGGATGTTTAGGTAGCTCTTCAAGTCACAGGGTCTTCAGAGTATGATACATCTCCTGGGTCCAAACCCTCCATAGCTGACATTTTAGAGAGTACCACTTGTCAGGCAGAATGAAAGTAACCATCCAGTGCAGAATCTCTTCTCCTCCTTTCATTGTTATTCTCCCCTCTTTCCCCTTGGTGCTTTCCTCTTGTGGGTTGTTTGAATGCTCACAGGGATCAGTACAGTTGGGCACTCCTGCTGGGTGCAATGAGTTAAAGTTAGTGCATCTGTTGTCTCTCATTTTGAGTTCATCTGACATCAACCCAAGGCTATTCAAGGACAACGCTCTGATGGAGCAGAGAAAATAAAAAATGTTTAACCCCTATCAAATTTTATAAATAATTAATAAAATGTTCGTTTAAATGTATTAATCAACACTGTACGTGAGGGAAGGGTAACACGCAAGTATATGGGCTGAATAATCTATTAACAAATGTCTGTGGGTCTAATTATAACCTAAAAATAATTGCGTACTAAATTTATAATAAATGCATGATTTGTGCTTCATAGAATATAAACGTGTCGTTGCAAAAACAATAGTGATGGTAAGTAAGGAACAGCTTAAATGTTGCTTTCTGCTAGGTAATAACTAATTGGGGTACGTAGATGACGGGTGGGAAACGAAAAGGCTATGTTTCTCTATTTTAATTATGTTTTGTTTATTTCAAAATAGTGCTTCTAAGTATAAACGAGTGGCGATATAAAATGGCTGCCGGTTAATGAAGTGCGCATGTGCGGGGAAACGCGTGACAAGGGAGAAAAAGTTGGAGAAAAGCTAACCACGTGATGTTGCTGAGAGGCTAGGATGCGAGAATGGTCAAGGCTGATGTGACCTAATTGAACTGATAGTGTGCCGTGGTGATCAGCAAGGAACCGTGGGAAACCGTTTTAAGAGAAAGGACAATGCCTGCAGAGTTCTCGAATGTATCGAAAGAAGTTACAAATGTACTGATCGAAGCGGATGGAAACATGTCTTGAATTGTGAGAAAGGAAATGATCATATACATTCCAAAGGACAAGTTGGATCCGGGAGAACTTGATTAAAGAATGAATAGATGAAATGAATGGACCAATGAAAGAAAAGCGTGTTATTAATGTTGCAACAATTAGTTAGCAAAGTTAGAATTAAGGTATAAGAGGGCCTACTCTTAGTGGGAGGGGTACACAGTCGGAGTTGGAGAGTCGCAGTCAGAGTCGGTGTTGGTGTTGGTGGCTTCCAGTGCTGGGTGGTCCAGATCGATCCATCTACTGAGCGGGAAATGCTGAAAGACTGTTAGATGAGACAGGTTGCAGGTAGCTGATGCTGACGAGCTGAAGTTTCTGTTGCTGTCTTATTTTTCCAGTTGAGTATGAGAATCAAGATATTTTTAATTCGTAAACTTAGGTTAGAAATCCTTAGGCTAAATTAGGGAAAATAGGCAGGTAATTAGGGTTTTTGATTCATGATAAAATTTCCTTTCTGCAATAAAATTGATTTTGCGTAATAAATATTTGAATTAACAATGAATGAATAATTGAATAAAAAGTCTAAATTCTTTCTCATGCTTTTAAAAATTATATAAAATTTAAGATTCTTAAATCAAACGACTCAGTGGTTATTTTACTAAATGATTGTGACACTAGTAATTGGTTATTGTGATTTAGCTGGTCTTAATCACTACAAATTAATTTCTTACTAGATGATCCATCGACAAAACAATGAGCAGGAATATCTTAAGAAATAACTAAGAAAGCAATAGGTAATAAGGTATCCCGGCTCTTTCCAGCGGTACATAAATGGTGTTTTCCATTTAGTTCTCATGCTTCTCCTAGGAGTACAGAATTTCGTAAAGGTATAAAGGAAATCCAGGTGTGTGTGTGTGTGTGATAGGCGATGTTTATGGGCCCCATCGTCATGTGGATGTGAGAAAATATAGGTTGCCCCTGGATGACCGATAAATGACCTAGGAGGAAAATAGTTTTATTGTACGCGCTGCATCAGATTTCTTGGTAGCAGAGTTATGGTTTCTATAGATTAGTTTAGTGATTATTGATTATTGATTATTTTTTTTATGACTAACACTATATTTTGAGTCGTGTTATGTTATATGTGAGTTTTCACGCTTCTGGGATGTAGGAAGTGGAACACGTGTGGCAAGAGAAGTCACATGGAATTTGGTACATGGTCTGAATTCATTTTGGTAATAACACAGGTTGTGTTATGTTAGGGATTTTCTGTACGAAAGGTGTGTAACTGAAATAGCAAATCACGTTTTCTTGTGAAACTTTGGCCTTAATTCTCAGGAGCCTAGTCTCCACATGTGTGTTATCCCCAGAGAAACGAGTTAATTGTTTGCTTGAAAGAAGGGTAAGGTAGAAGGAAGTGCTACTTTATCGACAAGAGTTAATAATTCTGTGGTAGGGTAGAGGTAAGCGCTGCCTACTGGAAATACAGGATTCTTGTGTAAAAGGACAAAGCTGTCACTTTTGTTTAGCGAATCAGACTATGGAATTGTTTTAATTGTTGTAACTAACGAAGAAAACAGTGAAAATAAAATTGCCTATAAATTTTTGTAAAGGAGGGGTAAAAGAGCAGGAGTGACATCGACAGTGCCGCGCTAGGATTGGATAGTGCGCTAGTCACGTGAACACAGAATCAGGAGTGACGTAGAAAAGTGCCGCGCTAGGATTGGTTGGTCCACGGACGAAGGGAATTGTTCTGATTGGTGCGTTAGAGTGAGTAGCGCTGTGATTGGTTAAAGTTCCGTACACGGAACAGTGTTAGTTTGAAGTGAAAAACCAATCGAAAACATGCCGTATTACGAGTATGAAAGGGAGAGAACGTCATGGACGACAAAATTAAAGAATTTCTTTAAGAAAGACAAAAAGGTTGTGACTAGAGAGGGACAAGTAATTCCTCCGCCGAAATCAGCAGCTTCACATATGATGCTGAAATATGGATATCATACATGCATATGGTTGGAAAATTGGGCAAAGTATACGAAGAATGATGGTGCATTAGCTTTCCCTGAGAATGGTTCATTTAGTGTAGCGGTTTTGCGAAATTTGAGAGAAAAGATGACAAATCTAGAACCTAGACCTAGACCGACACAGTTTGAGGCATTGACGGAATGGGAGGATGAGATGTATGAGAGAGAGAGATTTAGAGGTTTAAGAGATCATGAGTTTATGCCTGGAAGGATGTGGGGAATAAATCATGAGGATAGAATAAAACGATGGAGATGTGCTAACATGACAGGAGGTTTGTTTCCGGCTTTTACAGTTGAGGAAGAGACTAAGAGAAAACGTACTGAGAAAAAGAAACATATGGAGAGGGAGAAATATATGCATGAGAGCGAAACGGATGATGAATTGCTGGAAGATATTTTAAATAGAAATCCACCTCCGTATCAGCAGAGTTCTACAGTGGTGACACCAAATGCGCCGCTAATAGAGACTGTGCGAAATAAAAGTCCGGTAAAAAGAATTGAAATAAATAGGTCACAAGATCAAATAAGAACTTCACAAAATGAAGGAATAGAAAGTGACAATGCAAGCGAATTGGCAAGGACAACAAAAGAACTAACTGAGAAAATTAGAGAATTAACGAAAAACATGGAAGCTGTGACTGTACCTGTAACAATAGGTCCAGTAATACCAGTTTTTGAGAATCAGAAAATTGATGAACGATCTTTAGTGATTCCCATGAGTTCACAATTTCAGAGAGAAAAAGAAAGGATGGAACCAAGTGCAAGTACAAGTAATTTGGCTAGCACTTACAGACCAAGTCCACCTACAAATTTGACTGTGAATGAGTGCAATGGTAGGAAAATGCATATGGTAACAGAATCTGCAACAGAGACTCCTGAAAAGAGTGGTAATTGGATAGAACTAAATAATACACCCATAGGTCCGACTCCTGATGAGTTAAATGAGTGGATGAAGGCATTTAAAATGAAAGAACCAGAAGAAAAACCATTAGATGTAATTAGGTTAAAAATTGACATGGAAGAATTAATTCTAGGAACGATTGGTACAGAAAAGATAAAAAATTACCAGGATGATGAAATAATGTTTCTGTGCAAAAGTATTACATGGAGAGCAAAGAATTTACATGACAAACTAGAAGAGGTAGCCAGTGAAATTGGAATAGATTTTGCGAAAGTGAAAACATTGCAGAAACCCTACAGAGTAGACTTTTGTGAAAAAGATATTGAAAACTTGAACACGGCAGGAAGGCTGACACAGATAAAAGAGTTAATTGTGTTACTGAGAAAATGGGGTGATGTGGACAGATGGAAGGTTAGATGGACAAAAAGAATGAGAAAACTACAGACAAAGCTTCTTTGGCTTTTATGATAACTGAAAAAGAACCTGTTGCCAGAGAATACCCTATGAGAGAAACTCCAGGTGGTAGTTATGTGCATGTTCCCTGGACTAGGCAGGATATACTGTCATTCACAAATGAATTTCCGAAGCTGAGAGAGAAACCAGTTGAATGGTACCGACAAGTAGAGAGGTTTGTAAAGGTTTCAAAAGTGTTGTGGATAGATTTAGATGGATTATTTGACATAGTGGTACCAACAGATTTGAGGTCAGAGTGTAAAATTACAGTAGACTGGCCAACTACAGAATATCCAAGAGATCCTAAGACAGGAGCTCCAGGTCCTGAGGTGATGAGGAAGTACGATAAGGTGATTACCTTTTTGAAAAATAAGATTCCTCCTAAAGAAACAGATTGGGTGAAAATTGATAGAACTACACAGGAAAGCAAAGAGTCTGTACATGCATACTATGAAAGGTTGTTGTTGGTTTTCAAACAGTATAGTGGATATGAGGAGTTAAGTGAAAAAGATATAAGCCATTTCGTATACAGATTTGTGTTTGGGTTGAAACCAGAGATTAGTGAAATGATAAAACAGCATATGATTAATTGGCAGAATGGCACAGTAGACGAGGTACTGAGGTATGCTAAGTATTGCAGTGATGATATTGAGAGTAGACAGCGTAAAATGAAAGAGAAGGCAATGTGGGCACAGGTGAAAGTGGCAGAAAAACAAGAAGCTCAATTGGATAATAATAGTGGGAATGAAACAGGACAGAATAAAACGCGACCTAACATAGGTAAAGGGAAAGGTCAAGTGAGTCTAGAGGAGGCAAAGAAGAAATGGCCCTGTCATAATTGCGGAAAATTAGGGCATTGGAGAAACGAGTGTAAGTTCCCACCTAAACCTAATCCGGAAAATCAATCATTAACTCCACAGGTGCAGAATGAGGTAGTTGTTCAACAAGGTCAGGTGCCACAACCACCACTTCCCAACACTGTTAACCAGCAAAGATACAGTACAGAAACAGGATTCTACGGAGGAGAGCAGGTAACACAGTTGCCGCGAGCAGCTAACATTTCTCAGTATTGGTTGCGACAGAGTGAGGATGAGACATGGGATGAAAGCTCATGACGGTGCCTAAGAGAGGGAAAAGAGTGCGTACTTGGCGCAACTCTAGAGGTAGATCAGTCTGGTCCCTTTGTGGATGGAGAAGTGAATGGTGCAAATGTAACATTCCTTGTCGATACTGGAGCTACCCGTTCTACTGTTAGATCAGTGGAAATTCCAAACCTTCCTCTCTCAGGTGAATACATCCAAGTAGTAGGAGTAGCAAATCAGCAGATTAAAACACCACTTACTGAATTAGTTGAAGTAAAAATTGGTTCTTTTAGCAAAATGCATAGATTTGTAGTGTGCGATTGTAGTCCTGTAAATCTTTTAGGTCGTGACCTTTTGTGCAAAATGAATTGCACAATTTATTGTACACCAGATGGAATTGGATTACAGACCCCAGATGAAGATGTATTGTATAAAGTAACTTTGATGAATCAGGAACCTGAAATGAATGGTTTGTTTCCTGCATTTGATGCAGAAAAACTTCCAGAAGAACTAAAAATTGCAGTGAAAGAAAATGTGTGGGATTTTACAGGAGAAGATATTGGATTAATGAAAGAAGTTGATCCCGTAAAAGTAACAGTAAAAGAAGGAACAACTTACCCAAATACGCCCCAGTATAAATTAACCCCAGAAATAATTGAAGGAATAAGTTCTGTAATAAATAAAATGATCGAACAGGGAATTCTAAAAGAAATAATGAGCAGTCCATGTAATTCACCTATTATGGGACTGAAAAAGCCAAACGGAACATATAGAATAGTACAGGATTTGAGAAAGATCAACAAAATAGTTGTGCCTTGTTGTCCAATAATGCCAAACCCTGCAGTAATTCTATATCAAATTTCACACGAAGCTGAGTGGTACACAGTGATAGATTTGTGTCACGCATTTTTCTCTATTCCTTTGCATCCAGATAGCCAACCATTATTTGCGTTCCGGTTCGGAGAGCGTATTTTGGCATGGTGCCGAATTCCTCAGGGGTATACAGAAAGCCCCTCAATCTTTAATCAGATTTTAAAGAAATCTCTGGAAGATTTGAAAATGCCAGAAAAGTCAGTGATGGTGCAGTATATCGATGACCTGTTGGTGGAATCGAAAACAAAAGAAGCATGTGTAAGTGATACAATTGCTTTACTGAACCATCTAGAGAAAAGAGGACATAAAGTGTCCCCTTCAAAATTGCAATTTTGCCAAAAAGAAGTTCAATATTTAGGGCATAAAATTGAGAAAGGAGTGCGAAAGATAGCGACAGAAAGAGTAAGAATGATTCAAGGAATGAGAGCACCAATGACGCAAAGAGAGGTAAGAATGTTTCTGGGAATGGTTGGATATTGCCGACAATGGATAAGTGGTTTCTCCTTGATTGCTAAACCATTACAAAAATTGACCAAGAAAGATGTAAGAGACCCTTTTGAGTTAAATAACGAAGAAATTAGATCTTTCAAAGAGTTGAAAAAGAAATTGTGTGAGGCCCCTGCTTTAGGCATGCCTCATTATGAGAAGGATTTTGAATTGTACTGCAGTGAAAGAGATGGATGTGCGTTTTCAGTACAAAAACATGGAACAATAAAGAGACCAATTGCTTATTTTTTAGCTGTTTTAGATCCTATAGCAAAAGCGTTGCCCGGATGTCTGAAAGCAGTTGCTGCTACTTGTGTAAGTCTGGAACAAAGTGAAGGTATAGTGATGGGGTATCCACTGAGAGTATATGTTCCCCATTCAGTAGAAATTCTTTTGACAAGAACAAAAACACAGTACATGACACATAGTCGGCTGACTAAGTACGAAAAAGTAATCTTGAGTGCTGAAAATGTGACCATAGATAGATGTATGAATGTGAATCCTTCAACATCATTGCCAGATGAAGAGAGTATAATTGAACAAGACGAAGTAGATCATGATTGTCTGAAGGTGCTGGAATATTGCACAAAACCAAGAGCTGACATAAAAGATGAACCTTTAAAGGAATCAGATTATGTCATGTTTGTGGATGGCTCATGCTTGAGAACGAAAGAAGGAGTTTTAAGCGCAGCTTACGCAGTGTGCACAGTGGCAACTGTGATGGAAGCGTCTTGTCTGAAAGGAATAAGGTCTGCACAAGTTGCGGAACTGATTGCTTTGATTCAAGCATGTAAGTTGGGAAAAAATGTGCGAGTTACGATTGTGACCGATAGCCAGTATGGTTTCGGTATTGTGCATGACTTCGGTCAGATTTGGTCACAAAGAGGTTTCTTGACGTCTGCAGGAACACCTATCAGAAATGGAGATTTTGTTAAGAAACTGCTTGAGGCGATACAGCTGCCTAAACAGCTAGCTGTAGTAAAGTGCAAGGCACATAAGAAAAACGAAGATTACATAGCTGTTGGCAATAACTACGCGGACGAGATTGCCAGATATTGTGCAGAGAACATGGTATCCCTAAAAAAAATAGAGAAAGGGAGCATATCTCTTCTCCTTTGCTTTTTACTAACACTGTCGAGACATGGGATGAGGTGAGACAGTTACAGGAAGCTGCAAATGATGAGGAAAAAGATTACTGGATAAAAGCAGGATGTAGAAGACAGGAAAACAATGGTGTGTGGGTATACAGAGATGAAAGACCAGTTATGCCTGATAGCATGATTGCAGACATGGCACGGATGTACCATGGACAAGCTCATATTGGGAGAGATGCAATGATCAGACTTTTCAGACAAACCTGGTATAACCCAAAATTCAGAGCAATGGCTGAAAGTCTTTGTCAAAGATGTCTTATTTGTCAGCAGTTTAATCCAGGAAGAAAGACAATAGTGAGTCTAGGAACAATAGGACGAGAAGGAGGTCCGTTCACTAGAATGCAATTGGACTTTATCGAAATGCCCCCTTGTAACAGACTAAAATATGTTCTAGTGGTCGTCTGTTTGTTTTCTCGTTGGGTGGAGGCATACCGCACTAGAAGGAATGATGGAACAACGGTAGCAAAACTTATGCTGCGAGAGTTCATTCCAAGGTATGGTTTTCCAGTCACGGTTGAGACAGATAGAGGAACACATTTTCAAAATGAGTTGATCCAATTGATTTGTGAAGCATTGAGTATTAAACAAAAACTACATTGTGCATACAGACCAGAGGCTTCTGGGGTAGTAGAGCAAATTAATGGAACAATTAAGAACAGATTAGGAAAAATGTGTCAAGCTACAGGACTCAAATGGCCAGATGCACTGCCCCTTGTTCTGATGACCATCAGAAGCATCCCTGAAAAGAAAACTGGACTTAGTCCTCATGAGATGATCATGGGACGAGCAATGAGACAAGCACAAGTACCTGTCAACAAGTTATTGACTATAACTGATGATCTAGTACTGGATTATTGCAAATGACTGGCTGATGTGGTGCGTTCTGTGTTTCATCAGGTTGGACCGGATGCGCCACTCTTGAAAGAAAACCAGCCCACGACTTGAATCCAGGAGAGTGGGTCCGCATAAAAATCCACAGGAGAAGAAACTGTCTAGTTCCTCGCTGGGACGAGCCACGACAGGTAATCCTAGTGACAACGACTGCAGTCAAGTGTGCAGGAGTGAAGAACTGGGTCCATGCCAGCCACACAATCAGAGTTCAAGAACCTACTGATCGACATGTGAGTCGACGTCTGGAAGTGTGGGATAAGAATTTAACAACTGGGACAACAAGAATAAGAGAAAGGGTGCCAGAACTTGAAGATCGACCTGAAAGTCGACATCTGGAAACCCCAACTGCAAGCACCTCTAGAGAAGAAGAGGAGGAAGAAGAAGAAGGAAGAATTTCAGAAATTCCAGAACCTGAAGATCGACCTGTAAGTCGACATCTGGAAATATATGACACAAGTTCAGGATCTGATGATTCAGTTGCAAACTGTGAAGAATTTCGAAGGAGAACTTGGGGATATAAACCAATTAGAGAAGAAAATGAACAAGAAAATGATCTAGATGAGCAACCAAGTACAAGTTATGGTGGAAATCCTTCAAAAAGAATATTAATAGACAAAGTAGGAAAAGAAGTAAATAAAAAGTTAGAGAATCGAGAAGAACCCCGAGGAGCAATAGGGACAGATAGTGAAACAAAAGAACAGGGAAATTTAGAAGTAGAGAGTGAGGAAAATACCAATTCGGAAGAACACCGAGGAGGGACAGTAATAAGGGAACACAAGAAGGAGAAAACAGATCCACCAGTAAGAGAAGACGAGATCATAAGCTTCAAAATAAGAGACAATAGTGAAAAGGTTGAAACAGAATCTGAAGAAAGTGGAGAAGAAGAGAAAATAAAAACTGAATCAAGAAAAAGAAACTGGAAATCAGAAAGAGAAGAAAAAGAAGGTGAAGCCAAAAGGCCAAGAAAAGGAGATAATTGGCCCAGCAACTATATAAGAAAATTGAGATATAGAATAATAAGAACAGGAGAAAAAAGTGCTGAACAAGTGAATGAAATAACAAGTCAAAAGGAACAAGAAAAGCCAAGTGGAAAACGACTGCAAAAGTCTAAAAGAACGAAGAAAGTGAATGCAAAGTACAAGTCACCTGAGTGGCTGTATATCGCACTGACGGATTACAAAGAAGAAGGAAACACTCACGAGAACCCGAGATTAAGAAATCGAATGGGTAAAGGTGAGATGCAACAAACCTGAAGTGAAGACTTATAGTGCTTCTGCCGGACGTGACAATTTTACTGGATATGACAAATCACCGGATGTGACAACGAAAGAATTCTGGAGAGAATTAAAAGAAAGTACCAAGCCAAGACTTTTTGAAAGCAGAGTGGCATCTAAGTCATTTCTGAGGTGTAGTGACACAATTTTCTGAAACTTAACAAAAAGATAAAAGCAAAATGGAAAATACTAGGGATAGAAGAGATAAATGTGAGTTTGTAAAAAGATGGTGTAAAATGTGCTGCTTTTGTACAGGTTTATTAATGACCGTATGGATAGTTTTAGCAATCACAATTCCTATTAGTTTAGCTGTAATAGAAGCGAAGAATGATACTAAACCAGAAAAAGAAACTAATATTAAAGAACCAGTTATTTTAAGAAGTAGTGCAGAATTACATAAGGATAAGTCAGTAACAGACTTTTCTAAAAATGTTTTTACAAAATTGTTGTACGAATATGTAGAGACAATGGATGTGAGAGATTGTTATGTTTGTATGCAGTTGCCTGCATCAGTGTCAGAAGGTGTGACTTATCATCACCTACCTCTAACTTATGGAATAACCTGTAGTGTAATAGCAAGTTTATTTTATAAAACAGGTAGATTAGAGTTTTATTATACTGATATAGATAAGATTTTTGCAAACGTTCCGGTAGTACCAGAACTGAACAAAGTAAAACAAGCAAAAGTTTTAGGAGAATTCTTTCTAGAACATAGAAAATTAACCTTAGAAGAAATAGCTAAGAACAACCTTACCTGTGAAGTAAAGAAAGAAGAAAAGGTATTTTTAGAAATGGTTGAAGAAAGAAGAATGAAATTTCAAAAAGAAGCAATAAAAGAGGAAGGAACACATCTATGGACGTTTGAGGAAGGAAATCATGAAGGGAAAAAGATAAATGCAGCAATGACATTAGATTGGCCGCAAACAGGAAAGTTGTGTATTAGGAGAAATAAGACAGTCTATGACAATTACTTTGTAGGTTCCAGTATCTGCCATGACAATTATCAAATTTTGGGAGGTTGGGGATTCAAAGGTGGAAAAGATCCAATATTTCCAGGTATCTATTATATTTGTGGGAATAGAGCTTATTACAGGTTACCGGACCATTGGTATGGAACTTGCTATGTAGGCCTGGTCTTTCCAAAAATCTTTCATATGGACAGAGAAGAAAAAGGAACATACAAGATGATTGATAGCTTTACACGTAGAAAGAGGGAAAGTTTTTCAGAAATTGTAGGTGATATTTTTGGAGCATTAATACCAGCAGTGGGAATATCTTTGAATGCATTTAAGATTCGGAAGTTATCCACAGTAGTAGATCGTTTGTCTACAGATACTGCGGGAGGGTTCTTGATGGTAAATACCAAAATGGTTGCCATGAGAGCTATGGTGATGCAAAATCGGCTTGCCCTTGATATTCTTTTGGCAAAAGAGGGTGGAGTCTGTGGAATGCTGAAAGTCCAACATTGTTGCAGTTACATTCTTGATAAAAGTGAAAATATACAAAAGTATATTACAAATATTACAAATTTGCACAAAGAACTAGTTCCACTGGATGTTGAAAGTGTCCTGGGAAAACTTGGTAGAGGGTTTTCTTCTGTAGCAAATTGGCTAACAAGAATGAGTAGACTAATGATAGGGAAAGTTATAATAGTAGCAACTGTAGCAATATTGTTAGCCATGGTGTTGAAAATTGTAATAACGTGTATAAAAAGAAAAGTAAGACAAAATAAGATAAAAAGAAATGACAGAATAATGAAAGAAAGAGAGAGAGAAATGGGTGAAATTGAGTTAGAGAAAATGAAAGAAAGCATGTATAAAGAGACGAGAAGACAAGATGAAATGGAGACAGATGTGTAACTAACAAAAAGCAAAAGGATGAAAGACATATGCTGCTTGAAAAGAAGTATAACTTGGGTTTTATGTGGTGATTTAAAAATCACCAAAGGGGGAGTTGATGGAGCAGAGAAAATAAAAATGTTTTAACCCCTAACAAATTTTATAAATAATTAATCAAATGTTCGTTTAAATGTATTAATCAACACTGTACGTGAGGGAAGGGTAACACGCAAGTATATGGGCTGAATAATCTATTAACGAATGTCTGTGTGTCTAATTATAACCTAAAAATAATTGCGTACTAAATTTATAATAAATGCATGATTTGTGCTTCATAGAATATAAACGTGTCGTTGCAAAAACAATAGTGATGGTAAGTAAGGAACAGCTTAAATGTTGCTTTCTGCTAGGTAATAACTAATTGGGGTACGTAGATGACGGGTGGGAAACGAAAAGGCTATGTTTCTCTATTTTAATTATGTTTTGTTTATTTCAAAATAGTGCTTTTAAGTATAAACGAGTGGCGATATAAAATGGCTGCCGGTTAATGAAGTGCGCATGTGCGGGGAAACGCGTGACAAGGGAGAAAAAGTTGGAGAAAAGCTAACCACGTTATGTTGCTGAGAGGCTAGGATGCGAGAATGGTCAAGGCTGATGTGACCTAATTGAACTGATAGTGTGCCGTGGTGATCAGCAAGGAACCATGGGAAACCGTTTTAAGAGAAAGGACAATGCCTGCAGAGTTCTCGAATGTATCGAAAGAAGTTACAAATGTACTGATCGAAGCGGATGGAAACATGTCTTGAATTGTGAGAAAGAAAATGATCATATACATTCCAAAGGACAAGTTGGATCCGGGAGAACTTGATTAAAGAATGAATAGATGAAATGAATGGACCAATGAAAGAAAAGCGTGTTATTAATGTTGCAACAATTAGTTAGCAAAGTTAGAATTAGGGTATAAGAGGGCCTACTCTTAGTGGGAGGGGTACACAGTCGGAGTTGGAGAGTCGCAGTCAGAGTCGGTGTTGGTGTTGGTGGCTTCCAGTGCTGGGTGGTCCAGATCGATCCATCTACTGAGCGGGAAATGCTGAAAGACTGTTAGATGAGACGGGTTGCAGGTAGCTGATGCTGATGAGCTGAAGTTTCTGTTGCTGTCTTATTTTTCCAGTTGAGTATGAGAATCAAGATATTTTTAATTTGTAAACTTAGGTTAGAAATCCTTAGGCTAAATTAGGGAAAATAGGCAGGTAATTAGGGTTTTTGATTCATGATAAAATTTCCTTTCTGCAATAAAATAGATTTTGCGTAATAAATATTTGAATTAACAATGAATGAATAATTGAATAAAAAGTCTAAATTCTTTCTCATGCTTTTAAAAATTATATAAAATTTAAGATTCTTAAATCAAACGACTCAGTGGTTATTTTACTAAATGATTGTGACACTAGTAATTGGTTATTGTGATTTAGCTGGTCTTAATCACTACAAATTAATTTCTTACTAGATGATCCATCGACAAAACAATGAGCAGGAATATCTTAAGAAATAACTAAGAAAGCGATAGGTAATAAGGTATCCCGGCTCTTTCCAGCCGTACATAAATGGTGTTTTCCATTTAGTTCTCATGCTTCTCCTAGGAGTACAGAATTTCGTAAAGGTATAAAGGAAATCCAGGTGTGTGTGTGTGTGTGTGATAGGCGATGTTTATGGGCCCCATCGTCATGTGGATGTGAGAAAATATAGGTTGCCCCTGGATGACCGATAAATGACCTAGGAGGAAAATAGTTTTATTGTACGCCCTGCATCACTCCCTCCTCTGACACCTTGTGCAGCCTTGTCCTGCTGAAATTTACCTTCTCAGAACATTTTTCTCACAATTTCTTCTAATTTCAAAGTTAAACACTGATCCACTTCTTATATCCGAACTGATCTCCATCACGGTCGGCCATTCTTTTAAACTTTGACTCAGTCTCATGCAACTACGTGTCCACTGTTGGTGCTTAGATCTTTTAGGTGCTAGTTTCCACCAAAAGCTTTTGAAATTCATAACTTCAATCCAACTGATTGGATTTGCATCATTTTGGTGTCAAATAATTTATTACAATTTATTTTATTTTTCTAAGTTGGTACAGGATTATTCCTGTGTTTTGTTTCAACTTTAAGAAAACTTTGAGAAAACATTGTGGGATCCATGCAAGGCACACCACCATGGAGTCCCTTGGGGGGACATTTACCTACTTTTCACGTAGCACACTGCAACAGCCGCAAATGCTGCGCTGCACTATGTGAAAATGAGAGAGGAGGAGAGTGCCCTTTTTACTCAAATAAGGCGTTGAAATCAGCTGCTGTGCGCTATGGAGACACCTTTGCTCCATGGGGCAAGGGTGTCACCGTGAGTCTAGCATAGGTTTTGTACTGGAAGGGCACCCTTCCAGTACAAAAAACTATGCTGGGACTCACTTCAAACCTTTTCCCTCGTTGTATGTGTGCTGTACAGTGCAGCACACATGCAAAAGTCAGAAAAGGAAGGAGAGATGAAAGCATTTCTTCTTCCTTGTGCCTACTTGCAAAGGGCGCAGTTTTCTCACACTAAACTCAATTTACTTTAGTTAGTAAATTGGGTTTAGCGTGAGAAACCTTGGGTGGTTGCATGGGAATGCCCATGCACCACCCTTGGTACGCCTCCATGGTGCAAAGTAATGCAAAGCAGTGCCATGCCATGCACTGCTTTGCATTACTTTGTCGTTATTTCCAGCACTAAACAAGTTTAGCGCTGGAAAGTAAATTGGGAAAAAAAGATTTTGCGCCTATTTGTGTCACTTTTGTGATGCAAACACGGCCCATAATCTTAGTAAATGTCCCCCTTGGTGTCTAGTTTTCAAAATGCTGGGTTTAGTTGGTTTCTCTGGTGGCAGAGTACGGGCCCGAATACTACAACAATTCACTATGATAAGTAGGAATAAACTTGGGTTAACACCTACTCTGCCAGTCCACATGTTAAAACTAGGACCAAAAGAATCTACAATCTTATTGTTTACCATGGGAATGGAACTCTGTGCCCCAGGTGGGCAGAGAGTCTATGGAGATTGTATGGCTGGAGGATAGCCCCAACACCAGGTTGGTCCACCCACACACCATTTCATTTTTACAATAAAATATATCCCTAGTGTCTAGTGTGCTGTATGCCCCCTGGGGCAGATTCAAGGCTATCCCTCAATCAAACCCCAGGGGGAAGACTGTTGGGTGTGTTCTGGGTTGGGGACACAGCCTGATTCTTTTGCTGGAATTCCCTGCTGGTCTAATGGGCTTTTTGCCCTCAAGGGGGGGCAGGTTGGGGGTTGAATACACCATGTACCCCAGGGGGGGCAGAAAGACTAATGTGGCCCATTGCAGGTGAGTGCAGAAGTCCATCCCCAGGGGCGTTGCTCTCCTCCAAAAAAACAGCAAGCAAAACAAACCCTGGTGTCTAGTGGACTTTTTAGCCCTCAAACGGGAAGATTGTGGAGTACAGCCACATCCACCCCAAGGAGGGCAGAAAGACTAGTGGCTTGGCCAGTGTGCCTCTGCCCAACCCCCCAAAAAAAAATACTGCAATCAACAAATCCCTGGTGTCTGGTGGGTTTTCTGGCCCTAAGGGCCAGATTGAAGGTGAACAGGCACATGCCTAGGGATCAGCTCCCTCCCTACAATTCTCATCCCTGGTGTTTAGAGGATGGATCCAAGCTTAGGGATAGCCCTCCTGTGGTGACCCCCAAGCAGGTATCAAGCAGAGAGATATATCATTTTAAAGAGTTGATTCTCCCCTTTCCAATGATAGGCTTCCCCATGCAAATCAGTGCTCAAGGGCTGCAATATGCCCCCAAACACCGATTCAGTGGAAGTAAAATGAAATTACACTTTCAATGAAATGACGTGAGCCCGCCATGCATGCTGATCATTATTTCACAAAAAAGAAAAGACTCCATCTGCTACCTTTCCTGCAGCCCTACCTGAAAAAAAAAAAAAAAAGGAAATCTAATGGTGTGAGCTCAAGAAGGTTAGTTAAAGCCCTCTCCAGTGTCGGCCCATGGCCGGGAGATGCACTGAGGAGGGAAGGCGGGTGTCAGCTAGTGGCCGACATCCACACCTAAAAAGGTTAACATGAGTATGCATTTTGGACTGAGATATATGACGGATTTGCATTTTGCATAGTTATTCATAATTTGTTATATTTTTCCCAATATTTTGGGCAATGAGGCAAAATAAAATTTTGTGAATCGAATACACCTTTAACTAATATTCGATCCATAAATGTTCTAAGTGACTAAGGGCCTGATTA
Source organism: Calotriton arnoldi (assembly GCA_963921515.1). NCBI lineage: Eukaryota > Metazoa > Chordata > Amphibia > Caudata > Salamandridae > Calotriton > Calotriton arnoldi. Next base: position 433,143 of record CAWUFW010005295.1, read on the forward strand.
TGACTTTGGCGGTGCGAGAGGGGGACGGCACGCTACCATCCCACTCCCGCCAAAGTCAACTGCCGGTCACCGGCCAGAATACAAGTTGTAATCCGGGCAGGTGTTCCTGCTGGGGCTGGCCCACGGCGCTGCCTTTCCAAAGGTTCATAGGAAAGCCTTAGGAAGGCAGCACCATGGGTCAGCCACAGCACATTCCATCACGGCATGGACTGTAAAGTCCATGCCGTGCTGGAACATGGGCATCAGACTACCGCACCAGCGCCAGGGATCGTGGATCCCTGGCAGTTGCGGCGGTCCTAATGCAGTCCGACCTCTGTAGGACGGTCGGACCACGGGTGGGGCAGTCCCTGACTGCCACCGCACCTCCACCGTGAGTTTGGTGGTCCTATGGACCACCAAACTCATAATTAGGCCCTAAATCTAAGGAACCATAAATATACCTACTCCCCATGTCTACCTTGATTGGCCCTACCTGACCTCAAGCAATGTATTATGTGTTCATTTTCCAGGCATTAAGCTTGGTTTTGAATGCTTCACCAAGCTTACTCCCAAGCTAAAACAGTTAAGTGCCCAGCATCTTCATTGGGTTCTACTCATCTCTGATGTGTGTATTATTGTATTATTTTAAATTAACAGATACTTTCTAATGCTGGATTTCTTTGAGGATAGTATCCATCATGTTGGCCGTGACAAAGTCTGTATTCTCATGATCCAAACTTGCCATTGATTCAATTTTATCAAAAAATGTCAATGATTGATTGTGTTTGGCAGTAACGCCTTGAGTAAACCAAACAAGTTTCTGAATTTCTGTATATTAGGCACCAATTATCTAGTTGCATGAATCATATGCACTACAATCCCAATGTGACAACATACAAACGCCATTGCTGTAAACTTTCTGTGTCACAATTTTTTCAGGTGACACCTCATCCCATGGGTCCTTTGTTTCTGTTTCTCTGAGTAAGTGATTTATTTTATTTATTTGAATGTTTTCTATAGCGCAAACAAGACCCTTGCAGTTATCAGAATGCTTTTCAAACTTACAGAGACCAGAGCAATAATAACAATAAAACATATCCTGTTTGAGAAGAAACACAGAATAAGGTAGTACCAGGAAAAGCGAGGGTAAGCTTTAGAATGTGAAGCGAGCAGAGGAGACAAAAACAATAAAAAACAAAAATATCATAGTCAAGAAAACATCTTGGTCAGGCAGTGTTGAGAATAGGGAGGGTAATGTCAGGACTGATAGGTCAAAAACTCTTAAGTAGCCGGTGAGAAGTTGCCATGAGTGTGATTGTACTTTGACTTTTTTCTTGAAGGAAACATTTGAGGGATTTATTCTGACTTCAGGGGACAAGGTGTTCCAAATTCTCGGGGAAATCCCAGAGAAAGAGTGGTTGTATGTTTTCTTCTTGTGGAATTTCTGTGGTTTCAGAAGTAAAGTGTTGGCGCTGTTGAATGATCTAGAGCCACCAGAAAGTTCGAGCTTCTGACCACGATACAAAGGGGTTTTGAAGTGGAGGGCTTTATGTGTCATGTAGGCAATTTTTGTTGGATTCTTGCTTCGTAAGGGAGCCAGTTGATGGATTTTAGATCGGGGTTGTTTATTTTTGAGCCCGTGATGAGCCTTGCAACAGAATTGAGAGAGGTCCTTAGAGGAGCCAGTTTGGATCTGGGCAGTCCAGAGACGGTTGCACTTTCATAGTCTACCCTGGGAATCCCTAGGGCTTGCACTGCAAGCCTGAAGTCGTTGGGTGGGAGGAAAGGTTTTAATTCTCTTAGAATATTCATTTGGTGATTCGTTGCTTTGGTGGTGGCACAGATGTGCATCGGAATGTTGAGGATCTTATCGAGAGCTAATCCCAGTGATCTCGCTGAGTCAATGCCTTGTGGAAGGCAGTCGAGGGCTTTTAGATCTTTCAACCATTCTTCAATGACAGGTGACTGGTTGGGTGGGGCAATTAGGAGTAATACAGTTTTGTGATAGTGGTTGAGGCAGCTGGGGTGTCAAAAGTATAGTCGGGGAGGAGGTTTGGGAAGCTTGGCTATATAGCTCTGAAGTAATTGCTCTGGGTGAGGGATGAGGCTGCAATCTAGTCTGATTGGCAGTGGTTTCTGACCCACTGGGTGATGGAGGTGAGTTAATGATGTCTACAGTGTTAGGAAGACTGGAATGGCAGGGGAATCAGAAATCGATGCAGTTTTCATGATGAGAGGGAAAAATTTGTTGAATACTTTAAGGTGGTGATCAATAGACTGGTTGAGGATTTTACCATTGTTGTCGGTGGTGAGGGTTACTGCTGCTGATGAAGAGGCTACTGACAGTTTGACACCAAGTGGTCTTTTTCTGGTTGTAGAGATCAAGTGCAGTGAAAGCAGGGCTTTCCTCCATTGTGCTCGTCTATTTGTATAAAGGATTACTTACTATATCTCCTTTATTCACACAAAAGAGATCACAGTTTCTGGATGAGATTTGAGGAGTCTGTGTTTTAAGGACCCAGATGTTTTTTTTTTATAGATTTTTGATAGATTTAGGGGGTACTTAATTTCATAAGCATAGCATCCCGATGGCTCCAAGTATGTGCTGGTTGTTCTTTGTGGATCCATGTTAGCTGAGTAGGTCCTTCCATAATGTCCATGTATCAAGGTGGGAAGAGTAATTTGATGGTATTAATGTGTAGAGGAGCAAGCTAAACCAAGAGCACAGTGTTCACTTAAATAATCAATAATGGTGTGTGGTGAATAAAATCAGCTATAATGCATATGTAGCAGTGATGATTAAGACAAATGATGATCTAATAAGCATGGGTGATAGTATGTACAGCATCACATGTTGTGCAATAGTGACAGAGTTATCTGCAACAAACTATATATCAATGTGGGTATTCCAATGCTCAAGATGATTGCCTTGTAGTCATTAATGTATTTAAAGTCTTCATCATGGACAAAAGCGTATTTATTGTTTGGTGACTTCTTGGTCACTGTATGTATTATTGCTGACATGTAGCTGTTCACTTTTCTTTTTGGGAAGACTGGTTTTGAGAAGCCAAACTGCATTTTGTGCAATACTTACCTTTATGTCTGAATCAGAATCTGCCGTACTTTGCATACTTGTGCCTTTCAAATCTCAAGACTGCACAAATCTTAGTTCTGATGGAAATGCACATCATATACAATTCAATTAAATGCATTATTCCTTTGTCAGATTCCTCTCCAAATTTGGGAGCATCTTGTACACATAGTAACATGAATGTGCATGGCTCCTTGCTTTGATACTGCTTTCCCTAGAAGAAATCTACAACCTCTCTTAATGGTGAGATTTTTCTGTTGCATACGAAGTACAACATTTGTAGAAATCTTCTGTGGAAATAATGTTCTACATTTGCTCATTCAATTGACCAAAGTTCACAAATGTTTATGCTTGGAATGTTTGTAATTACTTTTCTGAGAAAATCATGATGGTCATCCCAAGTATACTCTGCAGAACTGAGAGTCAGAAACCATGTCCATGGGTCTACGATCTACAGCATGCACTTCACAATACTGTGCATTCAACGTGTAGAACTGTGGGACTTACTAGAAAATCTGTAGTGCTTTCACTGTATTATACATATTGGTTAAATCTGCCTGAAAATACAGTTTCACTCCACTTAGGCCTAGAGGGTGAAAACTGGGGTAGAATGTGCACTCTGAATTTAAATTTGCAGTTTACAACACCCCACATCTTATGGGATGTCAGGAATTGTCATATTTCTTTGTCTCAGTTCATAATCAGATTCCAGGCATTTGTCCCCCTTTTTGAGACAGGTTAATTACTCTATCACCTCTGCTGGAAAACAGAGTAATTAATTTGGTTCAGTAGGGTGAACAAAGGCTTCCCAGGTAGAGGGAACAAATACCTGCCTACTCAAAAGGGGCAATTATCAGTGCTTGACCCAATTCCTGAGAGAGAAAAGAGGCATGGGGGAAATCTGCATATAATAGTTAAATTGGCACACTACACCTGGGCTGGGACAGCCCATGCCCATAAGAATAAAGTAGCTGGACCAGACCCATGGACCCAATACAGGAGGGCCTCACCTTTGAAAAACATCAAGTCCTAAACAGTCCCAAAGAGACCATTGTACCCTTCTTGACCATCTCTATCAATAAGCAGTGGACCACCCTCACCACCTGGGCTACCATTACGACACATGAAACCGCAACAACCATGAAGTTCATACACTTGAGAGCACCCTCTGGACTACATAAGAACAGACCGTAACCTGATCCTGAATGGCTCAGTCATCACAGCCACCTACCCGGACACCTGGTCAGATTCTTGAAAGTTTTACCAGAATGGATTGTCATAAATGTGGATTGCTAATATGTATTGGTAAGCGACTCTTAAAAAATTACCAATTCCAGAAGAAAGATGGCTTCAGGTAGGCAAATTTAAACTTATTATGTTACTTTAAAATGTTAATTAAAAATGTATTTAAAGTTATAAATGTTATTTAGATTTATTAGACAGATGATGTTAATTTAGTATATACAAAATGTTTTCCAAAAAGGTCCACACCCCCATGCAGGCCAATTTGTTCCATTTTGGAAAGGATATGCTTATTCAAGTTTTTTATATTTTTAGAGTCTTGTGTTATAAACTATTTGAAAAAGATTGTACATGTCTCATTTCTCATAAATATTGCTCCTTTCTCAAAATGTCCAAGAAATGATAGATGGTAAATTGATCACAGGATAAAGAGTTCTTCCATCCCTCAATGGTGTGATTAGTTTTTGTACCCCCATCTAAACAGGTTGATTAGCAATTCCACCATTTAATGATAAAATGGGAGCCTCCTGGGACTGAACTGCTTAGATGACCAATCCAGTACTGTTCAAAATAATTTAGCAGTGGAGTCACTTTTTCTTCATTTTGGGAAAAAGTAACCTATTGTTAAGGATGTTTTCTGTATTTTAAATCAAATTGCCTAACATAATGAAAAAAAAAACATCCATGGATTTGAGTACCCAGGTACAAGTTGGTGATTGTAGTAATCATATTAAAAGCCAATAACATGTTTTGCAAGATTTTGTTCATAGTTTTAGTTTTAATTAGAAACTCATTGTAATTTGAGGATTCCTTGTCAAGTACCAAAGTATAAACCAATGGTACTGTACTGTGATTAATAAAAGCATGAGTAGTGTATATGTGGATAAAAGGATAGGGTGTTGATTTTAACATTACATTCATCATCCAAATGTTACTATTCTCAAGACTAACTTGACTGTGAGCTATTGCAAATATTAGTAGCTTTTGAAAGGGCTATTATTGTCATAGATCAGGAAGGATTTATGAGTGCATGTTTCCTTAAGATGAGGTGGTATTAGTCTGTCAGTGTGACATTTTAGTTGTGCAGGTACAGGTTTACTCTCCTGTCATTTATGATTTTCCATTCTTTTACAAAATGGAACAGTGGGTAGCTGTCCATCAAAGTGTGTAGGAATATTTATAGACACCTCCATTAATAGTGAACTGTGTCTCTTTCCACTAAATCTGTGCAGAGACATAGTGAATATGTTCTGTATGTTTTACAATTTGATTACCAACAGTAATATCTTTGCCTCTGGAATTTTTTGAGTGGTAATTTATGTTCCTTCTAATAAGTTTGAGGTTCAGTATTCCTGTTGTTACATTAAATCTACCTGCTGTATTTTAACAATATGTTGCCATTTTTTGATAGGACATATGTTCTCCATTGGACAATGGGATGTTCTCCATCTTAAGATTCATGAGATGAAAAGCTGAAAAAAGAGGAAAGAAATTATATTTTTTAAAGTTATTTCCTCGACATATGTGAACAATAAAGAAATTATATGAATGTTTGGAAATTAAACTGTTAATAGTGAAAGGAAAAATAAGTTACTATTTGTTTTTGGGAGTTTACATTTCAGATGATATTTTAGAATTGTACTTAAATTGTTTATTACCTTTTTACGCTGCTAGGCTCTTGAGTGTCAATTTCTTTTGGAGGTAATGACTTTTGTGTTCTTTCTGAAATGGAAACATGTTTAAAAAAAAGATAATTATACAGGGGCATTGTTGGCTTTTGTGGCTTCCTGTTTTTGAAAAGGAAAACACCTTATTTGATTTTTATTGTAATCCCTGCCTTTCAATGAAGAAATGCTTGTTTTTTAAATGTTTAATTCGATTTACCTTAGGTATATCTGATTCTTTGGAAGGTGGATATGTTTTGCTTCTTGAAGAAAATTGCATTTTCCTTGCCAATTGTCCTTGATGTCTGTAAAAAGAATAACAATTAAATATTGTTTAAAAAAATTTAAACTTTTGAATAACACGCCATTTTTGTTAGTCTTCTTTAAAAAATAAATATTTGCATTTTAAACACTAATGTTTATAAAAAGAGGGTCTTAATATGTAGGATGTCTAGAAAACAAGAATTATTATTGGTGAAATAACTTTAGTGTGCTTACCTTTACTAGTAGGCAGATGGCACTCTTGGTGTGAGCAATTAGAAAATCTGCTGGTCTTCTCTGTAGCTGTCAAATGACTGAGCACAAAATGGTGGATTGCACTCTTTACACCATTTGCAAGGGTAAACCTTAATTTAAAATAAAATATATTTTGGAATGATATTTTTTTATGTTAATAACAGGGCCTGATTGAATCGACATATGTGTGTGCCATCTTGATGAGGGCATTTTTTCTAAATGAGTGTAATCATGTGTAAAATATTAGTAAAGGATACTTTAACAAAATAATTAAAATATGTAAATATGTATCGACTAAATTATGAAATAAAAAAATACAGAGTTTAAAAAAACTGCTGAGCAAGGGCTTTTGTTTTTCCAGTTTTTGATAGCGCAAACTTGACCTGAATGTAACAGTGCGCTTTACATGAGCACCAGTTCTGTTACAGACAGACAGATTTATTTGGTTAGGCTTGGAGAGATATAGGGGCATATTATCAAGAAACGGCGTTAAAATTATCGCCGCTTTAGCAGCAGAAAACTGCCGCTAAAGCGGCGATAATGGGCTTGATAATATGCCCTTGAGAATTCCAATAGAAGCCCATGTTCTGGTGTCAACATGGGCTTCTATTGGAATTCTCAAGGGCATATTATCAAGCCCATTATCGCCGCTTTAGCGGCAGTTTTCTGCCGCTAAAGCAGGGATAATTTTAACGCCGTTCTTGATAATATGCCCCTAAGTGATTTGCCCAGAATCACAGGATGATAAGCGTTCCTGCCAAGACTCGAATCCGATTCCCCAGCTTCGAGGTCGACCTCTCTAGCCTTTAGGCCATATCCTCTCCCCAGGGCTTGCATTGTAAAGGCCAAATATATTATAAGTAATGAGATATCATGCAGCCAACATATTGTGGACAAAATATCAAGGACTAATATATCACCAAGGTAAGTATTTATATTTTCAGTGTACCTATATATGGAGTTAAGTAAAGTAAACCTATACATAATTACATATATTTAGCTTCTTAATGTGATAGCACAATATTTATGTAGTCGATGTTTTAACACACAACCATATATATCAGTGATCTGCCTAGCAAATAGTTTTCTTCAATTGTATGTACATGAAAAAATTACCTTTAATTTTACTGAAAAATGAAATAAATAATCCTGTATCTGAGAATACCTACATATCTTGGCTAGACTAAATATGAAACCATAAGCTGAGATTTCATTTTTCAGTTAATGTTCCTTTTCAATATGAGGTATAATCATAGGGGAATGAATCACTTATCCTGTATGTTACCGGGGCCAGGGGTTCTAGTCGCCTTAAAAAACCCTCATTCACGAAATAACCGTGATTGCGGTATATCTTGTTTCTCCGCAGAAATGGTTACGTGAAAAACATCATCATCAGGTCTTGGTTGTGCTTACCTCCACCCGGAGGAGGACCAACTGGTATTTACAGTAGTGATTAGAGAACGTGAGGGTGAGAGTGCAGTATCATTAAAATTACCTCCATCTATCGATCTTTGTTTTATTATGTCGAATATGGGGTAATGGTTAAAACAAAGTGGTGGTGCAGTGATAGAAGGGTAAGTGTTCTATCACACCTGTTTGAAAACGTGGCTGGTCGACATGTTTCAGCCCAGGTATGCCCAGTAGGGTCTGGGGGCTTTCTTCAGGACCAATGGAGAGCACGTTATTTAGTAGGAACGTGCATAGGTAAGTTGTGCACGTACCCTTCTTCTTGGGTGTGCCTGTTTGCACACTTATGTGTTGTAGATGTATTTGTGTCTACAATTGAAATAGAAAAAAACCATCAAGACAAAAAGATAGCAGTACATAACAGCATCATTAGGGCTATTGTGTTAGAAATCTTTTAGTCAAAAGTGATGCTAGAGGTTCAGATTATGAACTTTAACATTGTTACTGGGAGAGAAACAACAACATTATGGCAAATACACACAATAATTCAAGGTCTGGTGGACAGGTTTGTCTGTGACCTGCGCTTATAAGTAAAGGCAAACCATAGTAGAATGATTTAAGAATGACAAATATGCGCTCATTATGAACTTTACCATTGTTACTGGGAGAGAAACCATAACATTATGGCAAATACACACAATAATTCAAGGTCTGGTGGACAGGTTTGTTTGTGACCTGCTCTTATAAGTGACGGTAGACCATAGTAGAATGATTTAAGAACCACTAATGTGTGTGCATTAACATAGCCAATAGTCAAGCTTTACAAGAATTCACCAAACCCCCAGTGAGTACTCCGTCATCCCTCCCTCTCAGGACCTCTGCAACAAACTCAGCTCCTACTTCCATCACAAGATCAGGACTCTCTATGACAACTTCATGAACGGAACCAAGGCACACACACTACTCCCAACACCGGCAACACCACCCAGCCTACCATCACCGCCTGGACTCCTGTCACCACAGAAGACACCACTAAGACAATGAGGAGCAAACACTCAGGAGCCCCCACTGACCCCTGCCCGCCGCACATCTTCCACAGAGCCGCGTTTGCTATAGCACCCGAAATACGACGTACTATCAACTGCACACTTGAAACAGGCATGTTCCCCGACAAATGGAAATGCACAGGAGTCAAGCCCCTCCTCATGAAGCCCTCTTCAGACTCAATGGCCCTCAGGAACTACAGACCCATCTCTCTTCTCCCCTTCGAAGCAAACGTCATCAAGAAGATCATCAACAACCAGCTCACAAACTTCATCGAATCCAACTCGATCCTCGACACCTCCCAATCTGATTCCGCTGCAACCACAGCACCGAGACCATCCTCCTAGCCGCTACAGATGACATCTGCACCCTCCTCAACCAAGGCCACACGGCTGCCCTCATCCTACTAGACCTCTCAGCAGCCTTGGACACCATCTCCCACCGCACACTAACCGCCAGACTCCATACAGGGTACTGCCCTAGACTGGATCTGCTCCTTCCTCACTGGCCGAACTCAAAGACTCAGACTCCCACCCTTCCTCCCCAACCCACAGAGATCAGCTGCGGAGTACCCCAAGGATCCTCACTCAACCCAACGCTCTTCAACATCTACATGGCCCCCCTCACTACCATCGTCAGAAAACACGGACTTAGCTTAGTATCCTATGCCGGCGACACTCAGCTCATCCTCACCAAGGAACCCGACATCACCAGACACAGTTTCCAGGAAGGAATGAAAGACATTGCATCCTGGATGAGCAGCAGCTGTCTGAAACGCAACTCAGAAAAAACGGAAGTCCTCATCGTCGGATCCACCCTCTCTGCATGGGACAACATCTGGTGGCCCACCGCTCTCAGCAACCCTCCCACACCTACGGACCATGCAACCTCAGCATCATACTCGACTCCTCCCTCACCATGAACCAACAGGTCAACCCGTATCTTCCACGTGCTTCAACACCCTGCGCATCCTCCACAAGACCTTCAAATGGATCCGCCCCGAATCCAGAAAGACCGTCACCCACGCACTCATAACCAGCAGACTGGACTACAGGAACACCCTCTATGCCGGAATCAACAGATCTCTACTACTCAAACTCCAAACCATCCAGAACGCTGCAGCCAGACTCGTCCTCGGCATCCCACGACAAGACCACATCACCCAGCACCTACAAGACTCCACTGGTTCCCCGTTGACGAGAGAGTAACCTTCAAGCTGCTCACCCATGCCTACAAATCCCTCCACAACACTGGACCCAATACCTCAATGAAAGAATATCCTTCTACGCACCCAAGAGAAACCTCCACTCCTCCGAACTTGCCCTGGCAGAAATCCCACACAACCGCAGGGCCAGAACGGGAGGAAGAGCCTTCTCCTACATCCCCCTCAGCATCAGGTGAACCCCCCACACTGCAAGCATTCAGGAAGAGCCTCAAGACCTGGCTCTTTGGATGAGACGGAGCTGCTCGAATCCCCTCCTCCCCCCCAGTGTCTTGAGACCATCGCAGGGGAGTAGTGCTCTTCACAAATCCCTGATTGATTGATTGATTGACTCACAAAATAGGGTTTGTACATGTTACAACCCTTTTTAGCAGTAGCAAATGACCCGATTTTCCATTTGCGACTGCTAAAAACGGTCGTACATCTGGCCCGAAATTCTTAAATTGCTCAACAGAGCTATTCAAGCTTGATAAGGTTATATTGTAGCTATATTGCATGTGTAACCACCAATACATTATGCATAGAATAAAGATTTGCAAAATATCAATGAGCTTTTTTATTTGTGGTAAGTGGGCAGATGTTTACAGGGTGCTATGATTTACAAAGGAATTTACAAGGAACAACAATGCAAATGTTGTCTAAAATGTTTTATAAAGACTGTGCTCCCTTTAATTCTGAAAAGTAGCAACAATGAAAAGATAAGAACATTTGCTAAAGTGCTGCTAGACTGTTCACAACCACAGATTATTTGCCCGTTTTTATTCAAATTATACGTTGTGTTAAATAGGTAAGCCATATTTTTTAATTGGATTTGAAAAATCAAATCAGTTATCTATCTATTGTGATGAGCCACTGACCAGGCATGTCTGTTTTAACAGAATAGACAAGGACAGCCACTGAGATAAATGTCATGGGTGAACAACACTTCCAAGGCAGAAGAGTCCAATGATTCACATAAAATGTGGAAGTTTTTTGGTGTGAGGCGTTATGCCTGGTCTGCAAGCACTATGGAAGGCAAATGGATAGAGTCAGAACTGATTACAAGTCCCAAGAATCATGGCAGTCTCATAAGACTTGCAAGGATGGCAGCAACTTGGAATCATGGGGTATAAGTTCCTCCTGTTTCAGAGCATTATTTGCTAGGCGATTAAGATACATAGCTGCTGCAGCCAAATTTGTGTTAACAGGGTTGGAATACAAATGCTACATCTGAAGATATCAAAGACTTTTGCATTCAGAGAAGTAGTCTGGATTTTATTGCATTCAAGAATTTAGACTCTGATATTTGAGTATTGTTTTTAGGAGTCATCCTTTCATAAGGGAATGAATTCTAACCTGACATAAGTAAAAATTAACATAATTGTTAAGATTTGGTTTTGTTTTCTTTTGTCAAAATATGGTATTAAGGTATTATCAGTGATGGGGGTGTGATTGCTCATTGACACAGTGGAACATTTAATACTACTGTATATTCCTTATTCTATAGCTTATGAACTTCTTACTTTAAAAATCATTGAGAGCACAGATTTAATTTGCAACTGTCTTAAGGTAATTTGTGAAATAGAATCAAGTATTTTAGCCCAAGTATTCTCTTACATCTTTGACAGAAATTGTGTTTAAATTTCACCTACAGGAAGTCTCAGAGCTTTACTCTCCTAAAGAGTTAGGTATAGAGTGATTGTCACAAAGCATATCATATATTACATTATGGATAGCAAATTCCAATTTATAAAATGCAATTTGTAAGGAGATTTTTCATGCTTTTGACATCCGCATTTTGTCAGACAAGTTTAAGCACAGCTATGATAACAGGCAGAGTAAAGATATCCAGTGTGTCTGTTTCTTTCTCTTATACCACTCCTTACACTGAGCTTACTGCTCATCAGAATAGAACTCCTTGCATGATCTATCTATCTATCTATCTATCTATCTATCTATCTATCTATCTATCTATCTATCTATCTATCTATCTATCTGAGCAGGGTGCATGGTATTTTAATGTAGGACATGCAGAACTTTAATGTTACACATGTCCTTAGCCCAAAAGCTATTTCATTCTAGCAAGGCTTGCTGTTCCATAGGAAAGCACTGGAATGGTGTATTAAATTAAAAAATGATATCATTGGCAAGTTAATAGTTGCAAATTTTATTCTTGGACTTTTGTAATATTTATTAGAAACCTAACTCACGGATGAAGTTGATTTTTTAATAAATATTATGTAAAATGTACTTTTAGAAAGTAACCTTTTCTAAGTCTAACAAATGGAGGTCTATTTGCATAAGCTCTAACTGTAACCAGGCAGCTGAATAGTCCACTTGATGAGGAGTGAAATCTGCTCCTAGAGTAGGACAAATGCATTGGGTGTAGAGAAGTGCTTCTACTACTCTGATGGGATGACCATTTAGTCTGTGCCTAGTGCATCCCTTGATACAGGCGAATGTTAGCTGACACCTGGGCAGGGCAGCTCATTCTTCCTCCATTTGCGCAGGCACCAATCCCAGTGGGAGAGGTGCTTCTTCCAAAATTGGTTTGGAGTGACCACAGAGGAGCTGTTGCTCATTTCTCTGGCCACACCTCTAGGGTGTGCACACAGGGTATGCACAGAGGAGGTAAGGTTTTGCCAACTTAGATTATAGGCCAGATGTACAACCTTTTTTAGCGGTCGCAAATGGGAAATCAGACCATTTGCGACCGCAACAAAGGGTTTAGTATGTACAAACCCTATTTTGCGCATTGTTAGCCATTTACTGACTTGCAAAATAGGGCTTGCGAGTTAATTTTAGAAAGGGGCATGCCAAGAGCATCCCTTCCGAATAGCGAGTCGCAGGGGGATGTATGATTATTTTGCGTCCGCAAATGCAGTCGTAAAACAACCACAGTTATCACCAATTTCAACTTGGTGTTAAGCCAGTTTCAAATGGTAAGGGATCCCCAGGGGACGCCTTTCCCTTTGTGTTTGGAAGCAAACATATTTTTTAAGAGCAGGCAATGGTCCCACAGACCACAATGTGCCCTTAAAAAATTAAAAGAAAACTTTTTTTTCTTTTGAACACATCCCTATTTCCTTTAAGGAAAATTGCCTGCATTTGAAAAAGAAAATGTTGCTTTATTTAAAATACAAACAAAGACATGGCAGTCTGCTGTCCCCAGCAGGCCACCATCTGCATGATTGTAGCCCATTCCTAATTGATCTTAAATTGCAACCTGCCTCATAAATATTGATGAGACATGTCCTTTGTGACCCCATTGGGAATCGCTAAATGTGTCTGAGGCACATTAGTGCCTTCCATTTTGCGAGTCACAAAAATTTGAAAATTGTGACTAGCAAAACAGAATGGACGTACATCTGGCCCTTAGAGAGAGACATGGGAATTGGGGGATTGTTTGCTGTAGGGCACACAGAAAGCACTGCAAAGGTGGGTAGGGTTATCCCTTGGAACTTTTGCCCTATTAGTTAGGGAGGGGCCAGGAGTCATCCACACCCACAAGCAGGTGCCCCCACATTACCCTTCTGAGAAAACTACAGGACCTATGGACAATCAGAAGAGGACTGAAGAGCATAGAAGACTGGTACTCCTCTTCCTCTTGTACCCAGGACAAAGAAGTGGAGTCCAAGGGTCAGAAGATTGACCTTCTGTTCAAGATGCAGGGACACAACGATCTACAAGAGACGTTTCCTGCAGCTGCCCATCTGACCAGCTCCATCTGGACCTGTTCAGGACCCTTCTGGTGATTCTGCGGAGTGCGTCTTGACCCTCAATTGCAATCCCCAATATCCTGAGACCCTGGCCTGTGTCAAATTCCATTCCTCATAACGAACTCTGACTTTTTGGCTCCAAAGACCTCTGAGGCCCGGGACCAACCTGCCAAGCAGATGAATATGCATTGCTTCTGGGCTGAAGGTTCAGGTTGTTCACACTCAGAGCTTTTCTGTAGCAGCAAATCCGATTTACTGAGACTTTGCAGAGAAGGTATCCAGCCTGGTGAAGCCCTCTTCAGCTAAAGCTTTGCCAAGCTGGAAGATTCTGAGCTCCAAAAAGTGACTAAGTCCTACTCCTAAAGTGGACATCTTCACTGGACAAAGATGCCTAAAGTATCTGGCCACTGAGGGACCTTACTTGGGTGTGAAATCCAAATGTCTCCTGCTCCTAGATTCCCCACCAAAAATCAGTGGCTTCACTGAGACTTGGCCCTGGAGCTTCCTGATGTCGTGGAGCCCTCTTCAGTCATAGGCTGCTGCCTTACCCCATGGAGGCTTTTTGACTTCCACCTGAGACACTTAGGGACTAATTATGATTCTGGTGGTCCATAGACCTTCAGACTCATAGGAGGCACGGCGGTGGCGGTCTTCCAACTGTCCTATTACAATTAGGGCAGTCAGACTGCCAATGCCCCACCGCAGCAGTCAGGGAACCACCATTCCATGGCAGTGTTGCGGCGGTCAGGAGGCCACATTATGCTTGGCGGGACGGCCGCAGTCCCGCCAATATATTACCGGTTTCCTCTCCGCCAGGGTTTTCATGGTGGTTTCACCACCATGAAAACCCTGGCGGAGAGGAAACAAATGGGGCCCCCTGTGTGCATGCACTCCACTTTCTGCACAGCATGGACTCTACAGTCCATGACTCTACAGTCCATGCCGTGTATGAACTATTTTTGAAGTTCCCATTGCGGTGCCCATTTTCAGGGCACGGCCGTGGGAACATAAAATAAAGGCCAGAGAGATGAGAAATATTAGTTATCTGGTGGGAGGCACAACTATGGGTTTGGTGGTGGAGCGGCACAGCGGCGAGGTGGACCCGACACCGCACCACCAAATTCATAACCAGGCCCCAAGTCGGAAGGCAAATCATCTAACTGGGTTGAACTCATGCTCCATCGTCGTCAGCTTTAACTCACACCTGCGTAATGGCCAAGTTCAACAAGATGACATCGGTTAGAACTTAAAGCTTTTTGGTGCTATTTTGAAGCTTCAACCTAAAAAAGTCATATCTGCAGTTCCCTATTGATTATTTGTTATTTTGGTGTAATTTTATTTAATACAATTTGCTCTATTTTTGTAAATTTGTTTTGGATTTTTCTTGTGTTTTGTTTTGAATTTATTACTGTATTGTGACAGCATAAATGCTTTACACATGGTTTCTATGTTAATTTCTGCTTTGTGCCTCAGCTACCACGAGGTAAAGCTCAAGTTCATGTACTGACTTTAGTGATTCACCCTAACAATCAATCTATCTATCTATCTATCTATCTATCTATCTATCTATCTATCTATCTGTCTATCTATCTATCCCTAGCACATTGGGGGCCTTATTTATGAAGGCCTTGCCCCGCCGGTACGTCACTTTTTCCCATTTTAAAAGTGACGCAGCAGCGGCGCAAGGCCTTCATAAATAAGGCTCTGGCTCTTTTTTCTGTCACCAGTGATGGCATACAATTATTTTATACAGGCTCTCTTCACAGTGGCGGCTCGCATAGGGCGTGCTGCGGGGTGGTGGGGCGGAGCAGGGGAGGGGCAGGGTGCGGGGGTAGTAAACTCGGAAATACGACGGAACGGAGGAACGTAATAATTACTTATTACGCCCTATGCGAGCCGCCACTGTCTCTTCACCATATGGTATGGAAATGGCAGAAAAATATATTACTCTGAGGTAAAACATTTCTAATGTATATGAACCCTATTAGTCAACCTGTCAATCTGTCTACCTAACTTTGTGTGTACGCGCGTGTTTATGCATTTGTTTGTGTCTGTCTTTCTTGATCTCAGCCGGGACAAAAAAAATATATTTTCTTTTTTTTTTTTTAGTTCAATAAGTTTTTATTGGTTGTTCAAAATGTACAATGACAAAAGCATAAGGATAGTACACAAAATAGAGAGGAGGGCACAAGTCAAAAGGAAATAGCGTTCAGTATAGTTACCTCTTGTTCAATACAATACAATACAATACAAAGCAATACATAAAATAACTTAAATTGAAATTAAAAAGACAAAAAGGGCATAAACGTCATACTGTAGGCATTAAACCTGGCGTTAACAAATATATAGTCCAACGGTTTTCACGGTTTTCAGTAGTGTCTAGGTCAGAGATAGATCACATAACAGGTATTGCAATTCGGTTTTATGTCTATTGCGTACATTCTTGTTCAACTTGGTCTATGTGTCAGTTTGGGATCTTGAAGGGTTTAATATTAAGGTTACTATACTCGGCACAAGCGAATCAATCCGGATTACCGCTGGTAGGCGCTGTGAGCGGTTATATAGTAATCGGCGAGGATTCACGGTGGTTTATGTGATTCAAAAAAGATGTCAAGAGAAAGCCATAGATTTCTAACTGGGTTTTTCCATGGCGAATTGTGGAGCACAATATTGTCGGCTCCTCGCAGATTGGTGATCCAGTTTAGCCAGCATTTAAAGGACGCTTTACTAGTGTCTTTCCAGTTATTGAGAATGATTTTGATAGCCGCTATTATGAGAAGGTCAAGGAGTGCTTTGTCGCTTTCACTCAAGGAGTCTGCTATTGTGGGAGCGAACAAAAGTGACGAGAGGTCTTTACATGCGTCAAAGGGAAAGAGATTAGATATGAATTTGAAGACCCTATCCCAATAAGATGTTACACAGGGGCAAAGCAATAGCAAGTGCTCTAAGTCGCCTACTGCATCATTACAGTTCCAGCATGTATCGTCCTCTCGGAGTTTATGTTTGTGTAGGCGGGAGGGTGTCCAGAATACTTTGTGAAGGAGCCAGAATTTTGTTTGGGACAATACAGGGCTAATTTTATTTTTAAATATTGAATTCCATGTCCAGGACCAGTCAGAGTCTGAGAACGGGGCGGTGGACTTCGAATTCCAAAAACATGTAACTTTCGCATTGAGTTTAGACTGTTTGGGGCCTAGTAATCTATACAACCAAGAAACTTGGTGGCCTAGGACGTTTAGTTTTGAGAAATATTGTGGTAGAGATGGCGATGAGGTTGAAATTTTTGCTTTGGATAGGGCAGCTTTTACTTTCAGGAAACTATAGAATTCTATAGGTTCAAGGTGGTATGTGGTTTGTAGTTCCTTAAAGGTCAGAGGTTGTGTATCTACATAGAGTTGGTGAGGAAAGAGGATTCCTTTCCTGATCCAGTTGTCGTTGTGTAAGGTGCGACCTCTGTATAGTAAATTGCGATTGTCCCAAATAGATTCTAAATTGGAATTCTTTACTCTAATGTCAAGTAATTTGTCTATCTTCAGAAGGGAGGATTTAGTCTGCTTGAAAATAATAGTACCAGAACATGTTATTTGGGTAAGGTTGGTGGTGAGGAGGGTTGTAGGGTGGAGGTTGTAGAGGAGAGATTTCTCAATTTCTAGCCATACTGGAGTATAGTCTGTCAGAGGTGTAAGCCAGTGTGACCCTTGTTTCGCTAAAAAAGCCACCTGATAACGTTTGAAATCCGGTAGATTGACTCCTCCAAGCGATTTGGGAAGCTGGAGTTTTTTCATACTGATTCTTGCTTTCTTCCCCTTCCACAAGAAGGTCGAGAGAGTGACTCTCAATTTGTGATGGAAATCATCCGACAGGGCAAGCGGCAGCATTGTAATTAAGTAATTTACTAGAGGTGATACCATCATTTTTATTGTTTCAATTCTCCCCCACCAGGTTATGAATCTGGGTGACCAAGTGTTTAGTTGGGTTTTGATCCGCTCAAGCGTTTTGGTTTCATTATGTTGAAGTGTCTCAAGTGTTGTGGTACAGAACTCGATTCCCAGATACTTAATATTATTGGGTTGCCACGTTAGGCCCGAGTTGCCTAATAGTTCCTTTGTACTATAAATATTGAGGGGTTTAACTTCAGATTTATCTCGATTAAGTTTATAGGCTGAGTGGCTAGCATAGGTATCTATAGTGTCCATCAGGGCTTTAATGGCGGTCTCTGGTTCTTCTGTAATTATCAGAATATCATCCGCGTATGCGGCTAATTTCACCCGTGTTTCACCAAAGAGTACACCGCTAATTTTCTCGTTACGTTTTATATCTTGGATTAGTGGCTCTAGGGCTAAGAGAAAGACAGCCGGCGAGAGGGGGCAGCCCTGCCTAGTACCTTGTTCTAGGCGGAAAGGCTCTGATACAGAACCATTAATGGCTATCCGGGCGGATGGGTTAGAATAAGGGGCCATGACCATATTAATATGTCTCACCAAGATTGAAGGTTTGCATACAATGTTTTAGAAATTGCCATGATACCCTGTCAAACTCTTTTTCTGCGTCTAGTGTGATGGCGACTAAGGGGGTAGTAGCCGTTTTTGCTTTTTTCAAGACATGGCAGAGTAACCTAGTATTGTCATTGGATAAACGGTTCTTGAGGAATCCCACCTGTGAGTTACTAATTAGGTTAGGTAGAAATTTGTTTAATCGACTGGCTAAAATTTTGGCGTATATCTTACAATCCACGTTTATTAAGGAAATTGGCCTATAGTTCTTAGGCAGTAGTGGGTCTTTGCCTTCTTTGGGGATAACAATAATTGTGGCTTCTCTCATTGAATCGGTGACGTCCCCATTCCTGGCCATAGAGTTAAATAGTCTATGTAGGGACGGTTGAAGTGAGGTGATGAATGCTTTGTAAAAGGAGCCTGAAAAGCCATCCGGCCCAGGAGCTTTGTTAGCCTTGAGTGTTTTTATAGCTATAGAGATTTCCTGGTCTGAAATAGGAGCCCCTAACTGCGTCTTATCTGCGTTTGATAGTTTGGGAAGTGTGATTGACTTTAAATACTGCTCGCAGTCCTCTGTATTAAATATTAATTTGTTGCTGTAAAGGTCCTTATAAAATGTTTGAAAGGCATCTAGGATTTTGTTATGTTTGGTGTCCGTGATATTGTTTGCGTCCTTAATTGAGGTGATGGTGAATTGTTTGTGCTTGTGTTTAAGGTATGAGGCCAGCAGTTTCCCTGCTCTGTTTCCTTCGCATAGCTTAAGTGCTTTGAATTTATTGATCCAAACACCAGCTTTTTTACTTACAATGGTGTTGTATTCGTATTTCTTGTTAGTTAGGCTAGTGGGTAGTTCTTGATCATCTAGCCTGTCTGAGTGTCTTTGTTCTAGATTTTTAATTTCACTTTCTAGAGTTATAAATTCCTGGTTTAATTTTTTATTAATCTGGGCCTTGATTCCGATAATGACACCGCGTACGGTGGCTTTTAGAGCGTCCCAAAAAGTAGCTGTGGGGATTTCGGGAAGGTCATTCCTGTCTATATAATCCTCAATTGCCTTGGTTATTTTCAGTTTATTAGCGTGATCTAGTAGAATATCATCATTAAAACGCCATCTCTTCGGAGGTGAGGTAGGGTGGGAGCCTGCAAGTTTGGTAGAGATACAGGCGTGATCTGAAATAAGAATAGGGGCTATACTTGTCTGGTCTATTAGGTGGGTGAAGTTAGCAGATATTAGGATATAATCTATTCTAGAATATGAGTTATGTGGGGATGAATAGAAGGTGTAATCTCTCGTGTCGGGGTGTTGGAGGCGCCAAGCATCTTTTAAGTTATATCTGGTGCAAATTTTATTGATGATATCATGTGATCGGGGCTGATGATATTTACATTTTGATTGTCTATCTAGAAGGGGGTCCAGTGGCATGTTAAAATCCCCACCTACCACGATAAGGTCGTCTTGGGGTAGGCCTTCAATGGCAGCTGATATTTGTTCCCATAATGAAGGCTTATCTGAGTTAGGACCATATATGTTGACCACATGGATGAGGTCATCCCCTTTTTGCAGATGTGTGATTAGTAGCCTACCTTCGTCATCATGTGTATGAGAAAGGAGAGAGATATTGGATTTTTTTGCAACGAGAGTAATAACTCCTTTCTTCTTATGGTCTGCTGGAGAGCAAGCAAAGGTAGAAATCCAAGCATGTTTGATGAAGCTTGCATCCTCTTTCGATAGCTTTGTTTCTTGGAGAAGGATAATATCTCCCTTAGTTTTGGCAAGGTAATCAAACACTTTTCTTCGCTTCACCGGGTGGTTCAGGCCCTTGACGTTTAGTGAAATGACGTTAAGGTCATCTGTGAGCGTATTGTTCTGGGTCATCGTAAGGATTTACAGATCATGGTAGTGCAGGTTTGACAATATGAGAGGGATGGATTTACTATATTCGGAAGATAGCTACGTGCTCTAGAATGTGAGATTGAAGCAATTGTACGCCACTCTATTCCCTGGTGTGTGATAGACATAACACAGAAAGATAAATAAAGCAAGTAAAACATGAAGCAAAAAAATACAGTGAGCAAATTTAGAACAACCATTTTAAGCATTTCCCCTTCTCCCCTCCCCCACCCACCACCCTCCCTTCCCCTCCCTCCCCCCTCAATCAAATTGTGTAAAGAGGCTGCGACGGCAGAACCGACCGTCGGCAGACCGAAAAGGAGGACCTTACATTACCCACATATCTACTGGGAAGAACAATTTTAACATGGCTATGCTCAAAAGGAGCTCGCTTAAGAAAGAAAAGTAGCTAGTAAATAGATCATACCTCATGTCCTACCTAAGACACGCGTAACTCATAATGTAGCAGGTAAACCTGGGTGTAGGTAGAGATAAAAACAGTGTTCTAACATAAGTAGCATCCTTAACACCAATCATTAGCACCAATCAAAATTTGCATAACCAGTGCGTTATTACGTCAAAGATGTTCTATGCTGAATTATTATACCAAGATTTCTCTAAGAAAGGCTTTACTGAAGACATGAGTGCAGAAGTACAACCAACGTTGTGCTAGTATCTTATAGTTGACCACATATCGTATCATGTATCGTACTAGAAATGGAGATATTCACTGAAATAGTGTTGACAAGATTAGAGCAGTTACGCAACATTGCCTAAGCACACTGAAGGGAACAGTCACTCATGTGAGACTAAAGAGGATAGAGGCTTCCTTTGGTTGGAGGGACCTGCAGTAGGATCCATTTCTTGAGAAGGGGTGCCCTCTAGATGCTTCGCTAGTTCGTGAGGGGCTGTGAAGACCATAGCTCTTCCGTTCTCCACTATTCTGAACCTCGAGGGCCCAGTAAATGAGAAGAGGATTTTTCTTTCTCTTAGCTTCTCTCGCAGTCGGAGGAACCCCTTTCGTACATCCACTGTCTCTTTAGAATAGTCCTGTGTGAACGTGATCTTTCTGCCTTCCCATGTGATTTGTTGAGATTTTCTGGCAAATGCGAGAAGGGCTTCTGTGTGTTGGAAGCGGAGCGGTTTACAGATCATGGGTCTTGTACCAGTTCTATGTGGGCTGGCGAAGGTAGGTATTCTGTGAGCCCTATCTAGCTCCAGGCCCGGGTTGAATTTCAGACCCTTTATCATAGGAATCCAGGCTTCTAGAAAGGCCACGCACGAACCTGCATCTTCCTCCACTTTTTCCGGGATACCAAAAATTCTTATGTTCCCTCTTCTATTTCTGTCTTCTAGTTCCGCGTTCTGCTTCCGTAGATCGTCTGTGACTTTATGAAGGTGCACCAGTTCTTTGCAGGCTTGAGTGGTTACATCTTCCACGACACCTATTCTTTGTTCCGCGTCTCCCAATCTCACATTCGTCGCGTTCATATCAGCCCTTATTGCTGTGAGTTCCAACTGCATGGTGTTCGTGTTACTTTTCGTAGACTTTGCCAAGTCATGGACTTCTGCTAGCTTTTTTAATATCATTTCCATTGTACCGTGGATATCAGGTTTAGCCTTTATAGGAGAGTCTGAGATGTTTGGTTCTGGTCTCACTTTCTTGCTATTTCTGTTTTTTTCATCCACCATTTTGATGTGCGTGAGTTTCCGTGTGGTTGAACTCTATGGTTTCTTGTTTGGTGGCTGCTGGTATTTAGGCTTGATGGCGACGTTTGCGACGATTACGATCTAGTGGATGCGCTTTTGGTTTATAGGTGGTCGGTTTGTAGTTGATCTAGAGCGTGCTTGTTTAGTTGTTTGAACCTGGCCAAGAGTTCTGTGCACACTGTTGCTGCTGTTGCTGACGGGCGCCTAAAACCTTAAGTCTCAAGCCTTAAGCCTCAAGCCTTGAGCTCAAGAGATAACAAAGGATACAGTATTTTACTGGCCTGTGCAGCAGGGTGTGTAGCAAAATCCCACTAGTAGAAAGACCGCATCAGAACCGGTGATGAAGGGCACTGAACTGGCCAAGTTGTGAAAGGAAGGCCTTTAAGTTAGGCCAGGATGGTAGTCGCCATGGAAAAGACAAACCACGCAGCTTGGGGATTCCGCCCACCGAATTTCAGGCGTATGGGACTTAGGCGCTGTTATGTATATGACCTGGTGAACATCGCAGTGACTCGAAGCAGCTGGTTATAATGAAGGCTGATTAATGGCCTGCAGTGCTAATCGGCTGTAAATGGAGTTTTCGGAGCATTGATGGCCATGTCAGGGTCAGGCAGCGCGCAGCGAGGCTTCCGCGTGGTAGCGCATAAAGTTGGAAGTGATACACTCTCACCGGCTGTAAAGGATGGTGGTGACGAGTAGCGTTGACTCCCGGTCAACAAGGGCAACTCGCATCTGTTGTAGGGGTGAGACGCCGTGAAGCTTCGATTGCCGAGATCTCTCCGTTACGGCGCCATTTTGCATGTCATGACGGAGATCGCTTCGTTCCTTTCGCAGGACGAAAATGGTGGTTATCGGATAGTCGGACGGGTCAAAGTGCTCGCATCATGTTCCCTGGCAGTTCATATGTTGGAGCCCGGCGATAGAGCTCAAAGTTGTCCGCCCAGGAGGCTCGTATTGCTTTTCAATCTCCCCTCGGTCTGACGAGCATCGGAGCTATTATAAAAATGGGGTAACCCAAAATTGGTCGTGGACCTGGGCTCAAATTGATACGAAAAACAGTGGTCCTAGACCTCAAATGGAGAAATATGATTCAATCAATACATAATAAACCTTTTGCAGTTTGGAGCATGTGCGAAGTCAGCTCACAGTACTTAATACAAAACAGTATAAAGATGTGCAACAACCGAGTTCCAAATTGGAGCAAGTTTTTATTTAGTCATAATCCAAAATAGCAGTAGGTATCTTACTGCATTAAAAAGGGAGAGTTTAAGAAAGGTTGCTCCAGGGGAACGTGCGAAAAGGAGGTGCTCTAGTGAAAAGGAAAATAGGAAAGAATTCCACTTAGTCTTCAGGAAAAAGAAGGAAATTAAAACAATTCGAATGGTGGATTGATAGACTGATATCAATCTCTACATATAGACTGACCGCATGTGATTATTTGTTCACAAAATTTCATTTTGCATATACTTTCAAAATACAGAAATGTATTGTTTAGCACGTTTTGGTTTTGGGGCTTGCGGTCCAGGCTACGGTGATGTGGGCGTCGACGTTTCGACCCGACTTGGGGCTCAGAGGGTAATTCGGGGCCTCGGCCTGCGGGTCTTCCTCAGGAAAGGGGTGGGCAACCTGGGAAAATGTGTGGCTTCCTAGTTCCACACCTAATGGATTAAAATAAGGAAATCAGGGTTGTGCACTTGGATAAAATTCACAAAACAATTAATGATACCCATGGGGTAAGGACTTACCCACAGGGAATAGTGGAGTGCGGGGATAAGTCTTCCGGGTACTCGAGGCTAGTGTCCTCATCTAAAAATAATGAGATGGGGTTTGCCTTGAACTAGTGTCTCAATGTCAGGAATTCAGAAAAGCTATTAGAGCTTGAGACACTTACCCGTCAGTGAAGGGTAGAATCAAATTGAAGTCTTGGCACTTAATGCTGGGACTGCGGGGGAGGAAGGAGAAAAAACCCCCGGGTTAGAATTGTCTAAACACCTGACTTGCTACTGATTGAAACCATACATATGGCGTTTCCGTCGTGCGGATGAATTTTACCTTAAAATCTCCTTACGATCCGCACACAAGTTGCAGGCTTACTGGGAGTTCAGGAATCTGGCTGGTCTCGAGGGCGTTTATTTAAACGTACCGCTTGCGTGAGACTCACGCCGATTGATAGTGGTAGAAGAAAGACTTGCGCTAGCCGCTCAGCCAAGGAAGGGCTGAGGCTGTCAGCCAAGGGCATAGTACCACTATTCCCAAAAGTGGAGGCAGGGGAAAAAAGAGAGACGGGGGCGAGGCGGGTGGAATAAATCAACAGGATAGTTCTTTAGAGATATCAATGCATAAAGTGGCATGTAATAATAATATACAGTGTTAATTAAATAAACAAAAATAGGAGGTGCAATATATACAATATTTACAATACAAGGACACAACACATCAAGGTTATATACATTGAACAGTGTACATGAAACCAACATCATTAATAAGGTTCTGGTGTGAATGCATACAATCACAGGGAGAAAAAGGGGGATACAGTCTAATGTAGCATCAACTTCAGCCATTATTAAGTACTGCCACTTGTTTGCTAATTTCCTCATATTCGTTGAGGCCCCTTGCTATTGTGTCAAATAAATGTATCCATCTACATTCACGAGTACTTAGGATGTTATGGAAATTTCCTCCTCTGGGATTAGGTTTAACTCTTTCTATTACCCACCATTTGAAGCATTCTGGAGTGTGTCCAAGAGTGGTAAAATGGTCAACTAGTGGCGCGCCCTGTACTTGACAGCGTATACGGCTGCAATGTTGCAGGATGCGGGTTTTGACTTTTTGGATGGTCTGACCGATGTACATAAATTCACAAGGGCACATAATCGCATAGATCACTCCAGAGCTGTTACAGTTACTGTGTTCTTGTAGTATGTGGGTATAGTTGTTGTGAGTAAATTGTTTGACTTCCTTCACCAAGGGGCACGCTTTACACTGGCCGCATTTATGGTGACCCTTAACTGGAGGAATCCCCAAAGTACTGATTGGCGGATGATGTTGGAAGTGGGTAGCAAGGATTTCACAACATGTTCCCTCACATTCTTGCCTTTCTTAAAGGCATGCAGTGGTGGTGGCATGTCTCCTAGTTCGTCTGCGATCAAATGCCAATGCTGGTTAATGATCTTTTTAACCATGTTGCTTTTAGTCGAAAAAGTCGTGGCACATACTATGCATTCTACCTCGTCATTATTTCTTTGTTTGGGTTCCAAGAGGAACTCTCTGTGGTTGAACCACGCACGCTTCCGTGCTTTTTGAGGAGTCTGATGGGATATCCTCTCTCAATTAGACGTGACATCAGACCTATTGATTCCTCAAAATAATCCTCTTTTTGAGCAGTTCCTCCTCAACCTCAGGAATTGCCCAAATGGCAGGTTGTCCCTGAGGTTGCGGGGATGGTGGCTTGAATACCGTAAAAGAGTATTACGTTCGCTGTTCTTTCTATATAGGCCTGTGTATAATCTGTCCTGTTCTGCATTGATGGTGATGTCAAGGAAATGGATCAATGACCGATCATACTCTAGCGTGAATTGGATGTCAGTAGAGCATGTATTAAGCCAAGTGTGAAAGATCTTAAGTTGTGCTTCACTACCCTTCCATATATTGAGCACGTCGTCTATGTAGCGACGCCACAGATCCACGCAATCATTATATGGGTTATTGTCATTAAGGACATAAGTATGTTCAAATTCATTCATAAAAATAATGGCTAGATTGGGAGCAAAGCTGGCCCCCATCGCTACGCCCTTAGTTTGCAGGTAGTATAAGTCCTGGAAGCAAAAGAAATTTTTGGTCATAGCAATCTCCAAAAGTTCAACTAAGAAATCCGTGGGGACCCTGTGTGGTGCTGGGCGTTTATCCAAAACCGATTTTATACACATCAGCGCAGGTCCCTGTGGGATATTGGTATACAATGAAGATATATCCATTGTAGCTAGCAAATTAGTAGAGGGATTGTATGGGCGATCGTCCACCAATTGGATCATCTGCATGGTATCTCTGAGGTATGTGGGGGTGTTCTCTGCGAGAGGTTTTAGAAATACATCTATGTATTTACATAGGGGTTCCAGGAGTGACCCACATCCTGATATTATAGGTCTTCCAGGCGGATCTTCCATCCGCTTGTGTATCTTGGGGAGAGTGTATATGGTCGGCATTCTGGGGTGTTTATTATTGAGGTACTCATATTCAAGTTTATTAAGATACCCATTGTCAAGGCCTTTACGAGTGGTACGTTCTATAATTTTACTGATTTCATTGGTGGGGTCTGTTCTAAGTTTCTTATAGTTACCCTCAATCTCTAGCTGGGAAAAAATCTCCTTTTTATAGTCCTCAACATTTTGTACGACTATAGCCCCACCCTTGTCGGCGGGTTTGATTACTATATTCGTATTGCATTTGAGTGATTCTAACGCCAAGCGTTCAAGTTTGGAGGTGTTATATTTGACATAGTGTCTCTCTGGGAGAATTTTATTAATGTCTCTCATCACTACCTCTTCATAAGCTAGGATTTTATATGGCATCAAGTGCGATGGAGGGTTGAATTTGGAGGGTGGTCTCAGTCCACTACCTGAAAAAGTGGGTTGAAAGGGAATCTTTTGGAAATAATGTTTAAGTCTTATTTTGCGAAAGAAATGGTGAAGTTCTACTTTCAGGGTAAAGTTGTTGGGCATAGATGTAGGGACAAAGGATAGACCTTTTTCAAGAATATTTTGTTCATCTGGTGTCAGTATGTAATCAGATAAATTCACCACAGGGTTATTAGGCGTGTACATTACCATCTGTAATGTTGCCGTCGGGTCTGTATGTCCTCGTGTGTCTCCTGTTGGAAATGTGTCTGTCTCTTTACATTCCCTCTGCCTCTGTTCCAAATGGGTTGTCTCGTCACCCTGGGTCTCCCCCAGGGGCGGCCTCTCCCTCGGTGTTCCCACCATGGACCCTCTAGTAAAAAACTCTGCTGTTCTAAGTGTGACTGGTCTGAGTGTGTCTGACCAAGGTTCGATGTTGTCCCGCTTGGGCCTGGGCGTTCAGTATCGCTATCTGAGCCACTTCCTAATGATGAGCCTGAAAAGGTTGTGTATCTTCGGAAACCACTTCTGCCTCGGCTAGAGAAACTACCCTGTGCTTCTTTTACATAATATCCTTCTTGCAGATACGGATAGGTCACCTTCTTATCTTAGAATTTGATGTCTTTTGCCACTTTGTCTAATTTAGTGGTTTGTGTATACAAATCAAACTCACGAATGGTTCTTTCCAGTCTCTCTAAAGCCTCTTTTGCATTGCTTAAAGCTTTGTCATCAATGATCTCTTTTTTCAAGTCAGCTATTTCTTTTGTAAGTCGTTGAACCTCTTCCACAGCTGTCTCAATACCAAGCACCATCCAGTGCCTGGAACAATTATTTGAGATAAAGCTAAAGTTCCCCTTAAATTTGGGGTTGTCTACAAAAATTGCTGGCTCATTTCTAACTTGTAACCCTACGGGAATCACGTTCGATTGTAGATATTTTGCCAAAGTGTGTCCATGTAGTCTTGTTCTAATTAACTTTTTTTCTAGACGTTCTAATTTAGATATTTTTTCATTAAATGAAACGTCAATACTGGGAATTGTGAGTCCTAGAAAATTGAGCATCGGAGCTAGGCAGCCATGCCCTCCGACGTCCAAGCCACGCCCCAAAAAAAATTAAAAATATATATATTATCTACTGGCGGTCGCCAGTAGATAGTTATAGTTAGGACCTATTTTCCATAGGAAATCCGCAACATTCTATTTGCAATAACGTTGGCGCCGGTTGACGAATCTTCACGAAAGCTTCCAACTTGTTGGGGCGCTCCGGTCGGCTCCTATCCTGAAAGTCTCGGGGTGATTCATCGAGCGGAGGCCAACAAAAAAGGGGGGTCCCAAAATGCATTTTCCCCATTCATTTTTCCATAGGAACCTTTAGTCGCAGCTACAGCCCGAACTGCTGAACGGAATTACACCAAATTTGGCAAAGAGGTAGCCCTTGGTTCAGTGTCGTGCCTTTTGCTTAAATGGTGTAAATCCGTCCAGTAGTTCCTGAGAAAATCAAAAGTAAAGTCACATATATATCTATGGCCGAGTAGGGTCCGCGTACCCTCCCGATCACGAGCTGCATGCTAATTGGCTGTCAAGTGGCTGTCAACACTCCAAATCAGGAAGTGTTGGCAGCCATTTTGTCCCTCGGTAGAGGGACAGAAACAAGTGCGCAAAGCGCAAAGGGGGCAGGGTAGAAACACCCTGACCCCCTAGGTCTGCTCAGGGGTCCCACAAAGACCCCCTGGGCAGAAAAGCATTTTTTTTAAACGGCGGATGCGCTTAGGGTGCGCGGATCACGCCGATTAAAAAAAAAAAGCACAAGAAACAAGTGCGCAAACGCACAAAGGGGGCAGGGTAGAAACACCCTGACCCCCTAGGTCTGCTCAGGGGGTCCCACAAGGACCCCCTGGGCAGAAAAAAGCATTTAAAAAAAAAAAATATTGGCGGGATGCGCTTAGGGTGCGGTCTCCCACGCTTCGATGCTATTTTGCCCCCGGGTGGGCCAAGTCCCGGGGGCATGCGGGGGTTTATTTATTTTTAATGTGGGTCGCCTCTAAGGCCCCCCAAGCCCCGGGAACCGCCACCCCCCAGGGCTTTAATTAAATAATGTTGGCGGGGGGTACACGGCCCCCCCGCAGCCCCGGGGACCGCCACCCCCCCGGGGCTTATTTTTTTTTGTAATTACTTGACCTGTGTGGGGGGGCTCCAGCCCCCCCACACGCCCCGGGGACCGCCACCTCCCCGGGGCACTAAGAAAATAAATGTGGGGGTCCGTTATGGACCACCGAGCCCCGGGGACCACCACCTCCCCGGGGCTGTGCAAAGGATGGGAGTGGGGCCGCGCGGCCCCCCTCCTGGAGCCTGTGGTGGCCCTGGGGACCGCCACCCCCCAGGGCCGGCTCCTGCAGGGTCCCGGGATGCCTAACCCCGGGACACTGTAGTTTGCAATGACAGGACGGGAGCCTCGCGGCTCCCGTCCTGTCATTGCAAACTGCTTGGATATTGAGGCGAGAGCAGGAAACCTGCTCTCGCTTCCAATATCCAAAGCACATTGCTTTCCACACGGGGAGCTGCATGTTAGCAGCTCCCCATGTGGAAAAGCAATGCCGGCTCCCGCAGGAGGCGGGGAGCCGGCATGGTCCGTGAGGGAGTTGGGCTCCCCCCACGCACCCCAAAGGATAGGGCCAGCCCCGCGGGATGGGGTCCCCGGGGCAAGTAGTGGCCCGGGAGGGGGGCCACGCGGCCCCCCTCCCCAAAAATAATAATAACATCTTTTTTTTTTTAAAAGGCCGGCCCCGGGAGATGGGGTCCCCGGGGCCTAAGGAGGCCTGAGGAGGGGGGCAACGCAGCCCCCCTCCATGAATTTTTTTTTTTTTAAAGGTGGCAATGACCCGGGGGATGGGGTCCCCGGGTCGAAATTGGCTACGGGAGGGGGGCCCACGCGGTCCCCTTCCCGTTCCTTTTTAAAAAAATAAATAAAAGGGGGCAGGCCCTGGGGGATGGGGTCCCCAGGGCCCAAAATAATTAAAAATAAGAGGGGCCACACAGCCCCCTTTTAAAAAAATAAATAAATAAATCCGGCATCGCGCCGGAGGCCACGCCCCCTCCTTGGCAGCACTCTGCAAACGCGCCCCCTGGCGCGTTTGCAGAGGGGGAACAAATTCCCCTTCAATACTGGGGGTCCCTGGGGCCAACTAGCCCACCAGGAACCTCCAGTATGCGCCAGGGGCTGCGTTGCAGAGAGGTGTTCTGAGGCCATGCCCCTTTTACACCTCTCTGCAACGCAGCTCCGTGGTGCTTAATGGAGGTAGCTGGTGGGCTAGTTGCACCCCAGGGACCCTCAGGATTCAAGGGAGTTAATCCCCGACTTAAAACGCGCCACGGGCGCGTTTGCACAGTGGTGAAGGGAGGCGGGGCCTGAGGTAACATGTGTGCAAACAGGCCCCGTGGCGCGTTTTAAGATGGGGAATTAAATCCCCTTCAATCCTGAGGGTCCCTGGGGGCCAACTAGCCCACCAGGTACCTCCAGTAAGCACCACAAAGCTGCGTTGCAGAGTATTGTAAAAAGGGGCGTGGCCTCTGAACACCTCTCTGCAACGCAGCTCTCTGGCACATACTGGAGGTATCTGGTGGGCTAGTTGGCCCCTAGGGACCCTCGGGACTGAGGAGGAATTAATTCTCCAACTTAAAACGCGCCACAGGGCGTGTTTGCAGACATGTCACCTCAGGCCCCACCCCCTTCCTTCACCATTGTGCAAATATTCCTCTAAAATCAGCCGAACTACGAATTCCGATTTACTCACCTGTTATCAGGAGAGACCTCAGTGCTGCATCTTTGAGCCCAGTACTGATCCTGAAAAGTAATTTTAACCGTACTTACCAGTAACTTGAATTTCCTTCCATAGGATATCATTGCCTGCTTTTTGCTGAAAAAGTTTCTAAGTGTCGATTTTTGAAACATACAAATATTCCTCTAAAATCAGCAGAACTACGAATTCCGATTTACTCACCTGTTATCAGGAGAGACCTCAGTGCTGCATCTTTGAGCCCAGTACAGATCCTGAAAAGTAATTCTAACCGTACTTACCAGTAACTTGAATTTCCTTCCATAGGCTAACATTGACTGGTTTCACTTGGAAATTCTTCTAAGTGTGGAGTTTCGGAACTTTAGAATATTCCTCTAAAATCAACCGAACTACGAATTCCAATTTACTCACCTGTTATCAGGAGAGAACCCAGTGCTGCATCTTTTAGCCCAGCACTGACCCTGAAAAGTAATTCTAACCATACTTACCAGTAACTTGTATTTCCTTCCATAGGAATCCATTGTCTGGTTTTCAGCAGAAAAGTTTCAAAGTGTCGATTTTCACAAACTACAAATATTCCTTAAAAATTGCCTGTATGACTTAAACGCATTCTTTCAACTGTTTACAGGAGATGCACCAGTGCTGGATCCAGGATCCACCACTGAGTAAGAAAAAGTAACGATAACACTACTTACCTGCTAAGTGAATTTCCTCCCATAGGATAACATTGGTGATTCTATGTGAAAAAGTTTGTCAACTTTTAAAATACAATAATATTCCTTAAAAATCACTACTGTAACCAAAACGCTTTTACTCAACTGTTTACAGGAGATGTCCCAGGACTGAATCTAGGATCCAGTCCTGTGGTTAGAAAAGTAACCCATAAAGTAACTAATTGCATTTAACTAGAAATTCACATTGAGCTCAATGTTGCATTGTGTTTGAAATTGTGTTGCCCATTGCAACAACTGTAACTACTGTACTTAAAAGTCTATTGCCTATTTGCAAAGTATTTAAACTAAAGTAAATCATTCTGAGAAAGTATATTTTGTAATGTAATGTATAATGTAATTACAATGTAATTTAAAAAATAAAATATCTAAAAATAAATAGTTTAAAAAAATGTAGTAAATCAGTATCAAAAAATAAATATAACAATTAATACATTTAAAAATTGTCATTTACAAAACCTTTGAAATTCACTGAAAAAAACCATAGGTTTCAGACATGTTATAGTTAGGAATTAGCATTTAAAAACCTTTGAAATTCACTGAAAAAACCATAGGTTTCAGGCACGTTATAGTTAGAAATTAGCATTTAAAAAACCTTACAAATTCACTGAAAAAACCATAGGTTTTAGGGACAGTTATAGTTAGTTGGACATTGCACTCGTACAAAACCCGTGAAATTCCCCTGTTATAGTTAGTTCGGCGAACTATAACTCGCGCCCCCGCAATGCACTGCTGATGACGTCACATATTACATCACTCATGACATGGTCAGTGACATCACTGATGACATCACTGATGACATCTCAAATGACATCACTGATGACATCACTGATGACATCATCCATGTGATAATTTGATGCATCTCCTCACACCCTAATATAACTTTTGATACACCCACTGTAAATTACAGACTGCCATTGTCAAAACCATAGACACTCCAACACCAATTACTATATACACACTCACTGATTCTTAGGTCTACACACACACATCTACTCACTCACCCGTACAGTCACTCATACTTATAGTCACTCAGTACAGGACTATTATATGCACTCATACACCTATATAAACACTCACACACTGCCACTCATCCATAGAGGTACTCACACACCTAGTCAGTCATGCAAAAAATTAAGCACACACCCATTTACTCACCTATACAGTTATACACACACCAGCTCACTTACTCATACAAATACTAGCACATTCTTACGCTCTTATACAATCTCTGATACAAGAACACACTCATCCATACAGTCACTCTCACAATCACACACTCTCGCTTATAGCTATTTATATACTCCAACACACATATATACTGCCTTTCACATATGTAGTTACTCACACATGTACCACTGGGACATACATTCACTCACTAACACACTCTTACACACACTTACCCACCCATACAGTCTATCACAGATGCACTCTTGAAACCATCCACCCAGTGAATCACCCACTCACACATCTATGCACAGAGTCGCACACACCCCACCCACACAAACACTCAGGCACCCATACAGATACTCAGACAACCAATCAATAACTCATATAGACACTCATGTAGCTATTCACAAACCCATGCAGCCACTTACACAGCAACAGACAGACGGATACATACATTCACCCAGTTTAGTCACTAACCCATGCATTCAGTAAGATACATTTAATCACTCACTAATAGAGTTAGTCACGCACCTACTAAATCATCCATACAGACACTTATACACCCACTCATTCTTCAATACGCCTTTCCCTATATATATTAAACATATTTAAACTTTACAGAAACACACAGTCATTGGATGATGTCATAAGTGATGTCATTTGAGATGTCATCAGTGATGTCACTGACCATGTCATGAGTGATGTAATATGTGACGTCATCAGCAGTGCATTGCGGGGGCGCGAATTATAGTTCGCCGAACTAACTATAATGGGGGAATTTCACGGGTTTTGTACGAGTGCAATGTCCAACTAACTATAACTGTCCCTAAAACCTATGGTTTTTTCAGTGAATATATATATATATATATATATATATATATATTTTCATATTTAAGTTTGATTTATAGATGGAAAAATGTCTGAAACTACAAAATCAAAAGTAACGTAAATTATAGTGTCATATTTCCATGGGGAGGTAGGTGTAAATTACACATGTTGAAATTCTGCTATGCCTACAGATTTTCCACAGTCATAAAAGGCACCTGCAAAAGTAGTTCTTGGAAGTCTCAGGAT
This sequence comes from Calotriton arnoldi, assembly GCA_963921515.1. Lineage (NCBI taxonomy): Eukaryota > Metazoa > Chordata > Amphibia > Caudata > Salamandridae > Calotriton > Calotriton arnoldi. The sequence goes on from CAWUFW010005295.1 coordinate 466,481, forward strand.
ATTATCATGGTGATAGTCACAGAACTGAAATGCAAATGAGGTAAAACCTATGTAATTTTTTGGGTATTTACAATCGTCTGCAACACATTTGCCATATTTGCGTGCATATATAAGCTTAACTCTCAATGTTCCTGGTGTAAGAGGTGCTGAAAAAATGTGGGAGTGTGCCCATATACCTGTAAGTTCACTTGAACTATGGGGGAATGACCGACTTTTCATGACAAATTAATTTCTTCTGAAAAAGGTACTAATATATTATTAAATTAATAATGAGTTTCTCATGATATGAATGCATATTCACCAAAGTACAGTTAGAAATATAACTAGTCTACACTGGAAATCTACAAAAGTAACAAAAGAAAGTCCTGAAACATGTAGCTACACATGCGCCCGGAAATTATGTAAGCTTGACAGACTTTTGAAAATATACTCAGTTAGTTGGCAACAAATGGGTGTTCAAATTTATGTGTCTATCGCAATATCAGTTTTTTAGCTATCATTCTAAACAACTAATATATCTTGTTTTCTAGCTAGTGTATGTTACTTTGTGCATATAACTCTCTGTTTTCATGTAGTTCTCGTTATCCACATTTATCCACATTATCAGGCTTTTCAAAACTGAAAAAACACATCAATAAGTAGAATATTGTATAAAATCATCTGTCACCTCAAATTGACGGCTTTATATTTGTACTTTTATGTTACGCACGTTTTCAGTATGGAAAGGCCTTTACAATCGTCCTCCTTCCTGGCTGGTAGCATTGATCTTCACCTCTAAGAGAAGTAATTAAAGCTGTTTCCATAAAATGGAGACTAAAGTATGAAGTGAAAGGAATACAGTAAGAGGAAACGATGACTCCAAATTCCCTGACAACATCATTCTTTATTATTACAGATATGTGCACTTCCGGAGAACTACTACACTTCAGACATGTAACATAATTAACAGGAACCACGTGTCTGGATTGTAAATGGCTGCTTAGCTTGAGACAGGAAGATATTGTCACCGCTAGGTTAGTGCATGTTTTGCATTGCAGTCGTTAGTTTTAAATTGGATCTAAATTAAGCAAACTTTGATGAGGATACGCATTGACAGCATAATCATACACCAACATTTAATCACCTTTCGCATACAATTTTATCCGGTTCCACTTTAAAATGTATGCTGGATATTTCACTACATCCTTCTTGCTGATTGATTATCTTTATTACTACTGATTTTATTTATGCTGCTAATTTATTTCCCGAGCATATATTTTAATGGGAAGTTTTGTTCAGCATGCACATCGACAGAATACGAGAATTCAGCACACCTGCCTAAATAAGATGCTCGAGATCACCGAGGAAAGAAATTGACATTTTACTTTACCCTCAGCATGGAGCCAGGGGCAAAGTTTGATCTGAAAACTTGCAAATTAACCAAAACTGTCACTCAGGAGTTATGGGTCTGAATGCTGCAAAATATGTTCTTTGAAGTCCTCATTTCAGCAAAATTATTAAAAACTTTATATCTAATTAAAATTGTAACTGCATTCCCATTTTTCAAAATCTCTCTATCCTCGGGGCCAATTGGGATGAGTGAATTTGCACCCTCCTCTCCGCAGCTCAGCGAACTGCTCCTACAGCAATATCAGATCATTACCATCTCCCCAGCTGAGAGGGAGCAGCCATTATCATGCAGCATTATTAATCTTCTTGTCTTATCAACTTGCAAATCACAAGCCATTCAGCCTTATGGCATGGTTCTGGCTCTATAGTTATTCATTTTGTAGGTCTACCTAGCCTTTGAGTCCCCTTAATCACCAGCAGATTGTCAGTCTCTTAGCTCGGCCAGCCCCTGTGGCCCTTCACAGCTCCTGTGAAAAGTCCATGATGTTCTCTCAAAAAAGCCCTTTTTATTTTAAAAAAGGGAAGGAGACAGTAAGGAGGATAAATTTCATTAATGGATGTGAATTAACATCCCACTGCCGAGAGCTGACCCTTTCTCCTGACATGTACGTCTAAGTCATTCTTGTCACTTTTCCCCCCATTAATATTCTGAAAAAGGCAGCGCCTTGAACGGAATGGAATACGATAGTTCCCTTAAACAGTCACTGTTGACCTTAGGTTGGGGATTTTTCTTTAGTTTGCTTTTCTGAAAAATAAAATATTAATCATATTGAAAAAACGCAGGCAGAGTTCCTTTAGATTGTTCAATATATTCCATTTATAATACTGCACTCATCAAATTAAGCTATTGAACATTTGTGCACATTTTTGAAAGCCAAGGGGAGTTGGGAAATGCTATTTCCATTGGGAGGAAGCTATGGGATCCCATTTCCAAAAACGACAAATTCTTCCAGATGTAATTCAAAATCTGTACGCATCTTTTATTAAAGCCACTTCTTTAATGTCATCTCTATTATTCCTGCACAGTTTAGCACAGGTGAGTGTGCACACACAAACGTGCCAGGTATTTGTAAAAGTATTCATTTCAACTCAAGCGTCGGAGGTTTTCAGGAGAAAATCAAAACGTACTAGGTGTATATATAAAATCGAACATATTTTGCACTAGTTGCGCTTGCAATGGACAGTTTATCGCTTCACAATAGTACACTTGTTTACATTTATCACACGTTTACGTTTATGAACAGTATGTTGGTATAAACACAGCACCATATGCGAGCAATATTATTTTATAGAATGTAAATATTAACTAAATAAATGTGCATAATAAAGATTTCACAACTTCCCACTAAATATAGGTTAAAATATTGATTACCATTATTTGCTGGAATCATTAAGTTCAATGTTATATGTGGATTTATGTAGTGCTGCATTCTGATTTCTTTAGCAACTCGACTATAAACAGAATCTATTTTTTAACTGTACCTTTGGCTTGGAAGACATCTATAGTGCACCATTGGAAGTTTATCAACACAGGTGCAAAAAACCACAGATAAATAGGAAAAGTCAAAAGAAGGAAGCAATATACAGAAAAGTACGGAGCAAATGTATCGTTCATTGTCATCGTATTATGAAATATAGACATTGGAAGAAGGAAAGGCAGAAAAAAGAGAGGAAGAAGTGAATGAAGAGAGATAGTAAGGAAGGAAGGAAAGAAGGCCGAAGGGAAACTCTAAGAAAAGAATGAGGAAAGGAAGGCTACAAGGAAGAAGTAATGAAGAAAAAAGGAGATTGGAAAGAAGCAAGAGAAGAAGGAAGTATAAAGGGGGCCGGAGGAAAGCAAAGAAGAAAGCAGGTAACAAAGCAAGGTAGTAAGATAGGAATGAAGGAAGGAGAAAAAAGTATAAGAAAGTAGGGCATGAGGGAAGAAAAGTATAAGTAAGAAAGGAAGTAAGGAGGGAGGGTGGAAGGAAGGAAAGACGGGAGGAAGGAAGGAAGGAAGCAAGCAAGCCAAGATCAACATCAAGTAAAAGAAACAACAGTATTCTGCTTTGAAAATAATCTCAAAATGACTGCACTAATTAGTTAATATATTTTTAGCAGCAATTTGCGTGAATATCAATTAAACAATGCGGCATCTATTTCTGTGAAAGCATAGAAATCGGAATAGAAAGAAGAGCTAGTAGTTCAGTCATTTATAATTGTAGGACTTTCCCACGACATGATAGTACCTCTTCACATTTGAAATTATCGGGGAGGGAAAATGGATCTGCCTAATTTATTGTTGTTCTGAATAACTGCAAGAGAAATATGCTTGATTTTAGTTACTATTCATGACTACATTCTGTGCAGACTGGTGCAAACGACACATAGGGCATTTACAGTTTTGCCTTAAAATAAATTACCTAGTCACACAGAAAAGATTGTTTACATGTGTATTTTCACTTGATGTTTCTTAATTCAAACAAAAAAAACATAAAAGAAATGAAAGACGTGATATTTAATAAAAACGTCTTGCATCGGTGAAGATATCCTAAATACATCTGAAACAGTATTTCATTTTGTGATTGTTTTATGTCAGAAAAAGAGGAGATAATGTCTAAAATGGGGGATGTAATTACCAAGCGTGAGTGCACAGTATATTAAATGAAAATTCTGATCATAAAGTAAAGTAATGTCTACTCAGAATTATAATTTCTGTACTTTTGAAATCATCTCAGCGAGAATTATCTACCCATTTCAAATTGTAGTACTTGTCAAAATCAACTGTATAGCATTTCAAGAGCTCTTCTGAATCAACAAAGCAGATGTATAGCAGAGAAAGGTTGCACTAAAATGGAAATAAAACTGCAATAAATGCCCGTGAATGCCCTTAATCTCTTGAACTCTCCACTTCACACAGAGCGCATCTCAGGTCTTTGGGACATCATTTGTATATAAAAAAAATCAAGACTGAATTATAATGAAATGTTCAAAAACACTTCATAACATTACTTTAGCTCTCCATTGATGCTGTTCTCAAAAGAGAAAAGAGCATGGCAGTTCATAAGCAATGGAAATGTTTAAACTGTTCACGTGTGTGGAACAACACATTTGAAAAATAACACAATGAATAATTAATTTATTAACAACACAACATCTTTTGTATGCAGAAGAAATTATTCCTAAACACAAATGTATTCCAGAACATTTTATGTGTTCAATTGTTTTCTTGATTTTCTGAAAACGTTGTATTTAGTATATCGAAGAATGATATTTAAAATGATGAAAAGAGGGTAATTCGCAATTATAGTTTACATCATTTAATAATTAGCTTTCATTTTATTAAGTTTTATTAGTATAAAGATGCTTCTCATATCATGAACAAATTGAACAATACAACAATCACGCATGGTGTTTTAATCAGTTGCCTTGTGAAACTAGATAATTACTCTTAGCCCCCCCGCCCCCCGAAGCTTGGAATTCTTATCTTATAAGTCTTAGAAGGTACCCTTTTAACTTGTACAATTTGTTAGGATCTAAGATTAGACAATGAAATGTGAATACAATGTATTGAAAATATGTTCTTTCCCTTTAAGGGAAATAAAAGCTTTGCATGATGATGGATAATAGTGAAACAGTGTTAAAAGAGCAGAGATTTTAAAGGTGGGGATAATTAAAATTACCTCCCCTATTATAGGCACTTTAAATGTACTATACATTTTGCTGAGGGTAAATAATACTTTGAACAAAATCACGAATTGCAGAAATAATGAAATAAAATGAATATTAACAATTGCAGGAAGAGTCGATTTGCAATGATGACGAAGTTACACGTGCTGGGAGAGAAAGCTGCCATGTCTGGAACAGTAATTCAAAGTTTACTGAATATATCCTGCCATTGCTTAGGAATTCTGAGTACACTTCCCGACATATGCAAATGGGGATCAAATACTAAAATTTAAAAACGTTGGTTTAATTAGTATTTCAAGATTTCATAATACCAATGGAATGTGGTACGTCACTGCAAATGTAATCTCAAATGATCAACAGCAGACATAGAGCTTGAATCATGCAAGTTGCTGTACTGTAATTTACCACGAGGTGTCTCTTTCCCATTGGTCTTATCAAGATGCGTCAATATATGCCTTGCTGGCAAGCAGCAGGACACAGGACGCATCTTGTTTAGATGCTACTGCAGATTCTCAGTCTGTTTTTTGAAGTGTGTGTCTCATTTGTGATCTCTTGAGAGTTTGTGGTATGCATACATGTTAGAATGCCAAAGTCTTGATTATCCTGTGCTGTGAACCTACACTTTGATGAGGTTTGGCCGCGCAATCAAAAGTACCTGGTACACGTTACATTTTCAAGGGCATACACCTAAGGTTCGTTTAGGATAGCTTATTTATATTTTGAGCTTAGCCTTTTTTTTAATTAACATTCCCGCAGACTTTACTCTTTGAGCAAAAAAGTCCGTCATTGCCTGTGATTGCCTGGAACTGCTTAGTTGAACGACACCCACCACACACAACCTGTATGATAACTCGAGAGACCAACAGAATGAACCGTGAAGACAATGGGGTGTCTAACTATAGATGCCTAATAGCAAAGCAGTAAGAGAATGTGTTCTCAGGTAGTAGAATCATGATACTGTGGGATATTTAGTCGGTAGAGGATGAAATGGGCAACTTTTGTAATCTGGCATGTAAACATTTTTCTTTAGCATAGTGTCTCAATACATGGCAGTTATTGCTGATTAGAGGACACAGATTGTGACAGAAAGTAAAAGAGAGAACAAAGTGAGCGAGTGTACAAGATGTGGCAAACCACTGAATGGAGACCATGGTTGCTGATATCATAATGGCATTTATTAGTGCATTTGTAAATCTTTTTTTGTTTGATTTCTTACATAGTACAAATAAGGTATTATTTATGAGGAATATATGTGTGTGTGTGTGTGTGTGGGGGGTGTGTGTGTGTTATAGAAGAGACATTTTGGGTTATTACAAGGCTTTGTCATGAGTAAAAAGCAGTCCAGTTTTTAGTTTCAGAATTTCTAATTAATTAAAGCACTGTTCAGACCATCGAATATTTCATCTCATGTTCCTCAAGCCAGTAAGAAATCTGTGTGCTCACAATATTTGTGGTGTCTATTTGTCTTTATCTGTCTATCAGGCGTGTTGCCATACATAACACATAAGCAAGCATAATACATGTACATAGAAGGGGTTTGGTTCCTCCTTCTTCAGCCATTGCTCAGTTAGAATATCATTTAAATGTTTTATCACCCAACAGAGCAGCATACATAGAAGGGGGACGAGGGTCAGATATGAACTTTATTGCAACCAAAGCTGCTGTGCTGCCTTGCTTTAAATGGAGAGAGAATAAATTAACCATATCTACAAAGATATGGTGCATTTATCACTCATTTACCACTCCCCCAGTGTTAGCACACTTTTGGCTGCCATGCTCTAAAGAACCGCACCCTTGCATTATAGTTCAAGGGTGTGTGCGTTCTCTAAAGCATAAGTTTTGTACTGAATGGTAGGGGTGGGCAATATATTCCTCTCCACTGGCAAAGTTGGCAGAGTTTTGGACACTCCTCATTATGCTTATGCTTGTTATGCTTGTAACGTGGAGTTCCAACCAAATTCCACCAAACGCCGCATGGCAGAGTTTGTTTCTGCGCACAGCTTGATAATGGTAAGTTGGTGACCACAAGGGAAATTTGGCATCCCCTGGCATGATTTTCGGTCACTGGGAGGACACCCGGTGAGATTTTTCAAAAGCAGGCAGACGTGGGAGGTAGTGACCTTTTGTGGTCAGAAAGCTGCTGCTCGAGTAGAAAATCTGCTCGAGCGGCAGCAAAATTAGCTCAGCAAGCTGCGGCCTCTGGAGTGCCGCATGGTGCCGTTTGCGCTGATCTTTCATCCCGGAACGAGCTCCCAGTGCTAAATCACAGCTCGAGCAGCATGACATGCCTATTTCAGTTCGTTCATGGAATTTCACCAGATCTTGTGGAGTTTTTTGTAACTCGTGGAATACCGTGGATTTAAACTCCGTGAGTTCCACGCAGGCCTACTAAAAGGGGACTCTTCCAGTACAAAAACTATCCTTTAGGAATTTTCCAACTTTCTGTTTGTGCTGTATAATTTAGCACACATGCAATGTTTGAAAAAAAAATAGAAAAGAAAATATTTCTCCTTGTTATACCTGCGTTGAGGAGGCACAATTCTTGTCTACAATCGTTAGTTGATAAAGAATTGCATCAAAACACATTGGTGGTTTTATGGGAATGCCCATGTACAACCCATGGAAAGGATTCCTGATCCAAAGTTGGCAAAGTACCACATAGCATAACTTTGCATTACTTTAGGGAACTTTCCAATGCCAATCCTGGTATGAGTTCGATAGTAAATTCGATTCCAACTCTTTGCACCTGGTTTGCATCACTTTTGTGGCAAAAACCAACATCAAAGCATTAGCAAACCTGGGCTTGTGTGCTTGCTGCACCATTCATTGAGATTTACAGATTTTTGCCTGTTTTGCTGTGAGCATGCATATGATCGAGGCTTCTATATGTATATACAGGAATGTCTGCTTTTTTCTCTTCAATGTACTGATTTTTGGGGTTTAGGGTCAGTTCTAGTCTAGTGCAATAAAGCATATTTTTCTCCTAAAAATGACACTTATAAAAGGATTCCAATCCCCATCTTACTCGCTTTCAGGAAAAAGCAGAATTGTGTACCACAGTTTTTCCAATTTTCTAAGCTGTAGTGAATTTTTCCTATTTTTGTCGTTGTACCTACTTGCAATCAGTGGTGGAAAGAGGTGTGAACTCCATGGGATTTACCAAGGGGTCATTTATGTAGATCACTCATGGTTTTCCAAAAAGAAAACAAAAACTAATCATTTAAATTTAAAATAGTGTTCAAGATAGAAAAAAATAGAAATAGAGACAGCATTGTCATCTGTAATTTCTTACCTCAGTGGTCAATATATAAAAATAATACACAATTGCATCTGTCAGATCTTTTAGGTGCTGAGACATATGTTGTTTGTTGATTGCACTAAACATGCCATACCCAGAGCCAACAACTAAGCAGCAGCTTATCATAATGATATTGCTTCCTTTATCGACCATTCAGCAATGCATATGGCAAAATCTAAAATGGATGCCAATTAAAACTATGCATTCTTTAAATGTACTCAAGATACTGAGTTTATCAAGTGATCAAGAGGGCATTTTAAAAAAGAAGTTTTTTCTTTCACACTCCCTTATGTTTAGCATACAAAGTAGGCCTAGACAGAATGCTTAATTCCGCTGATGGAATCAGAGGAATTTGGCAATTCCGCCTTACACTTGTCATGCAGAACTACTTATAAATTCTGCCGCCCCACTAGCGGAATCAATCTGCAATAAATTGTTCTTTCTAAAAAGGGCTGGAAGAGGGAGCAGTCCCTTAAACATAGAGGGACTGCTCCCTGCGGAATCTTTCAAAATATTAATGGAATTCCGCAGGATCCTGCAGAATCAAACTCAACCAATTCCCCCCACCCCTAATAAGAAGATCAATCAATCATCACAAATATTCAAGAATACTATACCCCCATTCTTGTCCTGTAAAAATGGAAATACATGTGTCTAGCTGAGCCTTATCACCAGCAGCAGGAAATTCTCCAATACGCAATGTGGAGATATCAAAATGTTTTCCTTGAAAATTGACCCATTCTGGCAATGTGGGTAATTACTGTATTTGGGTACTGTACAAGCTGTCACTAAAAAGGAAACCTACCAACATTTCTGAAAACTAGGCTCCCAGGATATTCGAAGGTGGTGTGACTCTCTTGGATCACACTAACATTTTTTATCCAGAATTTACTGCAAACCTCAAAACTTGGATTTCTATACAGACATACAGGGTGGGAGGTATTTTTTGGATACCTGCAGATTACGGAATGTTTCATCAAATAAATATGAGAAAAGTGCATGAATTTAGTCAATATTTGTTGTTTACTTATAATTCTAGGTAATAAAATGTAGTGGGGGCCATGCCACCCACATCATTATGGATTCACCTCAGTCTCTCGAAGGATAGAATTCCCTGGTTGCCAGCTGACTTAGAGCCTAAGTAGTTAATTATTCACCAAGGCCATTGAAAGGAAATTGTGATTTACTCCCACTTTGCTATGCCCAAAAGACTCAAAATTCCCTCCTACTGCTTAAAATAGAATGGGGATGCTTAAGGTCCCTGAGGGCAGAAACATTGTTGGGCTTTAGGGGTGGGGATGCAGCATATCAGGATGAGCTAGCCCCCTATATTTTAAATCTCCCTGGCATCTATTGAGCTTTCTGCACCACCAGAATAAGATTGGGGTGAAATTCTCCAATCCCCCCCGGAGAGGTGGAAAAACTCTTTGGCCTTTAGGGGTAAGGTATATAACCCGATTCAGGCCAGCCTCCACCTCATTTATTTTCTTTTTAGAAACATCAATGGGTATAGTGGGATTTCTGCTCACAATTAAAAATTGATAACAAAAATAATCTTGGGACGCAATAAAAGCTCTTCCTTCATGTCCCTGGTGGTGTTGGGGGGTGGGATAAAAAGACTTCTGGGGTCATGACAGGTTTAGACACAATCTAATATCTGATCTGGTCCCCACCACCTCCTGTTAAATAAATAATAGCACTGGTGTGTATTGGCTTTCTTCCTACATAGGGGGACAGATTGGGGATAAATCCTCCAATTTCCCTTCAAGGGGAGGCAGACAGACTACTGGGGTCATTAGGGGGTAGGTGCATGGCTTATGCCTGGTTGGGCTGTCCTTACCCACTTTTTTAGCAATTTGTCATGGTGTATTTCTGTCTCAAAGGGGCAGATTGAGGCTAAACTCCCCCAATGTGCACTCCAGGGTGGGTAGAAAGACATTTTTGCCCATTATGGGGTAGGAGCATAGAGCAACGCCTGGGTGGGTGGTCCCAATCACTTTTTTTTTTATAAATAATATCCTTGGTGTTTACTAGGCTTTCTGCACGCCTTGGGGAAAGATTGGGGTAAACCCCCAAACCTGCTACCAGTGGTGCAGAAACACTGCTTGGGCGAGCATGGGATGGGCGCACCCCTAAATCTGTCCACTGGGAGTGCAAGGGTGCAGAAAACCCACTATGTTGGGCCCTTTATGAGGTTTGGCCACAGCCTGATGTCTGGATGGGCGACTGTCACCACTTCTTTCTTTAAGTAATAACCCTAGAGTCTTGTGGGATTTCTGCCCCCTGGGGGCAGAGTAGATATAAACTACGGGTGGGCATAACTGGTATAAGTCTCTCTTGCATAACTACTCGTAAGTGCTGCAAAATTATTTGAAATTATGCATAATTGTTATGAAGTGTAATCCAGCATTTAGCACCGTTTTCTTTGTGCAAAATGCTCCCTTGCATCCAATTGGGCTTGAGGATGTATTTTGTGTTAGGAAAATAGAACTAAATGCCACAGGACATAAACGTAGTAAAAGGGGGGAGTGGAGAACCCAAAAGACCCTTGGAGGCTTGGGTATTTAGTGTATCATCAGGTAAAAGTTCCTACAAGAGATTCTTTCTTATACTCGTTCTCATGTGTTATGAAGTCATCTGCAATAAGCTCTGAGCAGTAGCTTACATTGAGTTATTTTGAAAAATTGATTCCTTATTTTAACATGAACACATCTATGAAAGACCACAAAAGAACAAAACAAAATGGGTGTGTACTTCTTGAAACACAAATTTATGTTGAGGAAATAAACATATTGATGGGGACATGAAATACTGCACATATAAACAAACACACAGTGACCGAGATTTCAAAGATTTTTTGTTGCTGCTCTTATCTAATTGACACTTATGTGGTCACCCATTCCATACACTGTAAACATAAAGAAATTGTAACTGATTATACAGAAAACAGTTCCTCTAGTGAAAACAATCACAAAGAAAATGGGTGCAGTTGTCGACATTACGGTCTATGTAGTGAAGGTATCTGCTAGACCATCTTCAGGACGGTACTTTCATATGTAGAATGACACCTATATAGATGAAATGATCCAAAAAGTCGCACATCAATTAAAGATATAAGAAGAAATGAAATGATACACCTGTGGCGTAAAAAATAAAAAATATATAAAAGAAATGGTGGCGTGACGACTGCAGAAAAGATTAGGATTAGGTGCGAAACCATCCAATGATAGAGCTAATAATTACCCAAAGAAGTGAATTATTTAGAAAAATAAGTGAGAGAAACTTCACCCAGAAATAGGTTTAAAAGTAAGTTATTCCAACTTACTGGGAAAGGTACGCAGGTGACTATCTATGGTTGATTTGAGGGCTGTTAGATGTAGTCTGGTCCGTTGAATAAGTTTCTAAAGTCAAAGGCACAACTATTAAATAGCTAGGGGTGAACAAACGGTTCTCACATAGATCTCTGTTTAAAAGAAGAGATGGCCATATATAAAGTTGTCGGCAGTTTGTCTATATTTAGGTTAAAATAAAAAAACAAAATTCTCAATAATTCGATCTTAAATGGCCAAGGTCTATGCATCACTACTCAAAAAGTTTTAGCATTGTTAACTCGTAGTGAAATACTACATCGTTTAGTGGTGTTCAAAAAACAATGGATGTTTACAAGCTTATCAATGATTCAGGAACATTAAGCATAACGTTTTACACATCACGGCTGCTAATTCATAACGCGCTAGTGAATAAAATCCCAGTTAGTATTATAGAGCCCAAAAGTGGCTTACCGAAGATATGAGGATGGAAAACACACAGGGGCAATCGCTCCTCCAACAGTCCACCATAAACGTAATGCTATTTGTTCCAACGTGGCCAGTTACTTCATTGCTGGGCAAAAAGGAACAAGGGAGGGGCCATGTAAAACGAAGAAATAGACCGCTCCTAGAGCAATAAATACATTCATCAAAGGACTCGCATACCTATTACAACTACTTGTGTGCTTACAGTGTTCAAAGACGGGCACTGCTCCGTTCAATAATCCGCTGCACATAGAGTCAGCATCAAAGAGCCTATATGCGACTCCAGATGTATAAATATACTTCTGGAGTCACCTGATCGATTCCGAACTAAAGGTCGGTAAGTTCGCAAAACGGAGCGGCCATATTGGAACGGTTACATCCAAATATGCACAGTAGGGATGAAATTAGATTGAAATGGGGGAAATGGGGGATCTGCAAAAAAGAGGGAAGGGCGGAAAATAGCAAATAACCTCAGCTTAATCATATGTCAAGTCTAGTGCAAGGTATAAAACAGGACAGTTTACCTATACTGCGTAGTTAAATGGCATCCAGGCAGAGATAAGCATCATTGAGAGCATAGCGACCATGTTCTGACTGGGCACCCAAAGAAGACTGCTTTATGAAAAATACTGTAGCGGAATTGAATAACTACAGCTGCCATCTTGCAGAATGGGCTAGTCCCAAAGACATATAGTATAGTTAAAAGTTAACTTAAACATAGTGATGCCCAAAAGACGTTAGTGTGCCGATGTCATAGAAATACGTTAGCTCATGCATAGTAGAAACAAAGGAGAACAGCATTCGAAGTAGACGTTATTTCCCTGCTTACTCCATAATGTTACAAATTTGACATCAATCATGTACATAGGCAACAATACTCCAATCGCTATAATGAGGGAGACATTTGGGCTAAGTGTTGCTATCACTGGTTACACAACCATGCTGCAGGTTTGACACATTTTCCTTGTGTTGAGACAGATATTAGATGTCTAAAGGGTGCAGCACTTAAAAGTAAAGCAATAATATTTCTACATGTCAGAACAAATTGTGTATTACATAGTTATTGCAAGGCTAAAAAACTTAAAGAAAAACTTAAAGCATGAGGGTACCCTGCAAGATTACTGTAAAGATCTTTAAAACAGGCTTGGTATAACAATCTGAAGGCCCTTCCTGAAGTGAGGAAACGGTCCAACCAACCACAATTGGTGTGTGTTTCTACCTTTGGGACCTACTCCAACAAAATCAAGAAGATAATAAATAAACACTGGACTATTATTTTAGTATGTCTAATTAGGAATTTCATTTATCTTTAGTGTATTTTAGCAAGATAGACCCACCTTTTAGATACAAGATGTATATTTACATAGAGATTTATCAATTACTCTATGGTACGCTTCAAGTTCAATTATTTGCTTCCTTTTATGTCCCAGGGATTTATCTATTGTGACGAAAAAGCACAAAAGTTTTTTATTTCTTTACTTATTATTACTCTTTTCATAATTCATCCTTGTGCGCGAATACATTTATGCTCACCTATTCAATATTCAATCCCAATCGCCTGTAATCAAGCATGATCGTCTGATTGGAATTATGGATTTTTTTGTTTTTCTTTAGAGTGCTTCTTGTTTTGGCTGTATAATTAAGAAAACAATAGACAGCCAAGTCGTCAAATAAGCTTGTCTAATTGTTATTTAAATTGACAGTTTTATAACAATTTGTGCCAGGCTCACATGTTTTTCTTTAAAGTGCCTCTTATTTTGGCTGTAAATAGACAGCCATGTCGCCAAATAAGCTGATCTGACTATTCTTTAAATTAACAGTTTCATAACACTTTCCGCACGGTTCCGGTGTTTTAAACTGCATCGCACCGGGCACCACCGAACATCTTTGTGGCCTCTCAGAATAAATTCACAATGAAATAATGTGGTGTGAGAGGAGACTGGTTATATTTGCCTAGAGATATAGAAAACTATGGCATTCTTAAGTTACATGGAAAATAAACCTCCGGTTCCTCCCACCAAATACCCGTTTTCTCAATTGTCACTAATCCTACCATTTGTTTAGTTAGCTCACCGTATTGATTCGTGATCACGTATCTTACAGACGGGACGTCTTCCAGCGATTAAATGACTTCTAAAGAGGCCGGCTATTTATTAGGTTCCCCTTACTATAGAATTCCCCGCGTCTCTGTTAATTACGTAGAGCGTCATTTCCGAGGTCAGAGCCTCTACTAGTATTATTCTGTATAACATAGCGGCCATTTTATATAAGTTTATGAGGCTCTACCCAGAGCCGGCCGTTCGTCAAGTATACAAATGTTCAATACTTATTTTGTAAATATGTATGAGCTTAATCTAGCAGATGTTAAACTCAAAGACAGAGACAATTGTTTATCGAGTTTCAATTACTTGGAAAAAACCTCTTATTCCGTTCCTGTTAATTGAATTATACGTCACTTCCGGGGTCTAAAAGGCGTACTCATTTTCGCTCAATATAGTATGGCGGCCATTTTTAACATGTGGTTCAGAGAAGGACTTATGCCGATTACCCAATGCTATTGGTCATTATATTTGCATGCCATTAAGGTTACTCTATTATGTTTGGAACCTTATAACGATAATCCCCAAACAAAACCCATCAGAACATGGAGATTCCTTTGAGAAACCCCTCTTTTCCTACCGCACGAACAAAACTATTAGGAACAGGTTGGTAAAGACCTATAGAGAACCTGTTACCCTCCATCAGAGAAGCATAGACACAAACAAAAAAGTGATTGCAACCTTCCCATGTATTACATGCTGTAACTGCAACTCAGTTATTCAGGGTAGTGAAATTCTGTTGGATGGTGTTAAACATACTTTTAATACCATGTTTAACTGTAGGACAAAGAATTTCACTTATCTAATTATATGCCCCTGCGGGAAAGGTTATGTGGGTGAGACATCCAGAGAGATCCGGGTTTGTCTCAACGAACATAGATCCACATTGAGGACAAGGAAACTGAACGCCCCTCTCACTGAACATTGGAATACATGCAAGCACACAGTGGATGATCTGAAATGGTGCATATTAGAAAAAGTAACAGGAACTTTGAGAGGTGGTGATTTAGATAAAAAACGGAAAGTGCAAGAACAGTTCTTCCTGTGTAAATTCAAAACATATATTTATGGATTGAATAACAGAGAGGAATGGGAGAGAATTTATAGATAGCTGCTTAAATTTGGATATTGAAAAACTTTCTATAATTATGCTTATATCAATCAATGAGATTGATGTGGAGCTTTAATGGATAAAAGATGAAATGACCATTACTCTATATATGATTGAGTTGAGTAATCACTATTTAGTTGGTCCAGTTATAGACAGCCATTAAATGATGTAAAGGTATTTCTTGAGGTTGAGATCATTACTGTTTATTCCCAAAGTATGGGTGCTGCCCGTGAATAGGAGTCGATCATCGTTTTGATGACGTAGATACATGTAACCCGTAGTATTGTATAATTTAAACATTAGCAATACTCATGGATTTCTGCCATGTCGTTTATGATAAATATTATCGATGATTGATGGCATTACAGAAGTTTATACCCAGATGAAAGACTTATTCCCTAGGGTAATTATTAGTGGGAATAAACAGGTATTCAACCAAAAATCGGAAGTATTTATCTAAACAAGATGGCCGCCGCATAAACTAAATTAGACAGAATTAGACATTGCATAACCAGGTATTTACCCGAAGATCGGTAGTATTGATCTAAACAAGATGGCCACCACACAAACCAAATTAGATAGAGGAAGACATTGAATATAGGAAATTGCCCCAAACATTTTTTGAAATAATTTTTTGAAATAATTTTTTTAAAAACATTTTTCTGTTGGTTTTGTTTGGGGATTATCGTTATAAGGTTCCAAACATAATAGAGTAACCTTAATGGCATGCAAATATAATGACCAATAGCATTGGGTAATCTGCATAAGTCCTTCTCTGAACCACCTGTTAAAAGATGGCCGCCATACTATATTGAGCGAAAATGAGTATGCCTTTTAGACCCCGGAAGTGACGTATAATTCAATTAACAGGAACGGAATAAGAGGTTTTTTCCAATTAATTGAAACTCGATAAACAATTGTCTCTGTCTTTGAGTTTAACATCTGCTACATTAAGCTCATACATATTTACAAAATAAGTATTGAACATTTGTATACTTGACAAACGGCCGGCTCTGGGTAGAGCCTCATAAACATATATAAGATGGCCGCTACGTTATACAGAATAATACTAGTAGAGGCTATGACCTCGGAAATGACGCTCTACGTAATTAACAGAGACGCGGGAAATTCTATAGTAAGCGTAACCTAATAAATAGCCGTCCTCTTTAGAAGTCATTTAATCACTGGAAGACGTCCCGACTGTAAGATACGTGATCCCGAATCAATATGGTGAGCTAACTAAACAGATGGTAGGATTAGTGACAATTGAGAAAATGGGTATTTGGTGGGAGGAACAGGAGGTTTATTTTCCATGTAACTTAAGAATGCCATAGTTTTCTATATCTCTAGGCAAATATAACCAGTCTCCTCTCACACCACATTGTTTCATTGTGAATTTATTCTGCGAGGCCACAAAGATGTTCGGTGGTGCCCGGCACGATGCAGTTTAATACGCCGGAACCATGCGTAAAGTGGTATGAAACTGTTAAGTTAAAGAATAGTCAGATCAGCTTATTTGACGACATGGCTGTCTATTATTTAAAAATGTTTAATTTTTTTTTTAAATTATACAGCCGAAATAAGAGGCACTTTAAAGATAAACGTGTGAGCCCGGCACGATGCAGTCTAATATGTCAGTACCTGGCGCAAATTGTTATAAAACTGTCAATTTAAATAACAATTAGACAAGCTTATTTGACGACTTGGCTGTCTATTGTTTTCTTAATTATACAGGCGAAACAAGAAGCACTCTAAAGAAAAATGAAAAAAATCCATAATTCAAATCAGACGATCATGCTTGATTACAGGTGATTGGGATTGAATATTGAATAGGTGAGCATAAATGTATTCGCTTACAAGGATGAATTATGAAAAGAGTAATAATAAGTAAAGAAATGAAAAACTTTTGTGCTTTTTCGTCACAATAGATAAATCCCTGGGACATAAAAGGAAGCAAATAATTGAACTTGAAGCGTACCATAGAGGAATTGATAAATCTCTATGTAAATATACATCTTGTATCTAAAAGGTCGGTCTATCTTGCTAAAATACACTAAAGATAAAAATGAAATTCCTAATTAGACATACTAAAATAATAGAGGGGTTAAATCATAGTAATCTTGATCTAAATATTGGAATAATGTTTCAGATAATTGGAGGTGTAATCAAGACACCAAGAAATACTCTTTCATCACATCAGGATGAAGATCTAATAAGACTGCACATGAACCTCTATTTTAGGTATGTGATAGTCTTACTCAAGGCTGTTTGAGAGTATGAATGGCTATAAGGTAGGATGTGTGGGAGGGTTTGATGGCCCATAGTGGGATGTAGTGTACCCTCCCTTGTTTTCATTCTTTGAATAATTTTCCAACCCTTAGTGCCCCTTATTTTTTGGGTTCATCAAAACACAGTAGCCTTGTCAGTATGTCAAAATACCTCGTGAGATTGAACATTCACACAGGTATTGTTCTTTTGTTTTATGTATAAATCCAGATTCTACAATACTGTTTTTAATCTGTCCTGAAGAAGGTGGTGTAAACCAGCATTACCCCACCGAAACCCTGCGTTGACATTTTTTCGTTTTGAGTATTGTTTTTTTAAAATTGTGTTTTTATTCTGGATTTTTATAAATATACAATATTATACATGCGAATGATTTAAAGTTGGATAATTCTGAATGTACAGGTACACAAAGAAATGTGATGTGCTATTTGTCATCTAAAACTGTAGATACACAAGGATAGTTGAGATCTAATTGCGTCTCTCTCATTCACGAAATAAGCATGTTTTTTAATGAAATTTTATTGCGTTTTTAACATTGTGTAGAATAGAACAATACATTTGTAAGAAACATCTTTCAATAAAGTAAGGCGATATTTTTATACTACTGGCAAGGCAATTTATTTATTTATAATTTTCTTATTCTAGTTGTCTACATATTGCGGTATATTGGATTGAGTGAGTGTGTATGTATAAGGACGATTTAATGAATTACGAACACCAAAGGGAATAATCCATTATGTTTTTGACCACATAAGTGTCAATGAGATAAGAGCAGCAACAAAAAATCTTTAAAATCTCGGTCACTGTGTGTTTATATGTGCAGTATTTCATGTACCCTTCAATATGTTTATTTTCTCAACATAAATTTGAGTTTCAAGAAGTATACACCCGTTTTGTTTTGTTCTTTTGTAGTCTTTCATAGATTTGTTCATGTTAAAATAAGGAATCAATTTTTCAAAATAACTCAACGTAAGCTACTGCTCAGAGCTTATTGCAGATGACTTCATAACACATGAGAACGAGAATAAGAAAGAATCCCTTGTAGGCACAGAACATAAGCAGCATTACCCAGCAGCCTCTCACTCTCTCTTAGTTCATTTTTCCTGTGCTCCTGCAGTAGGATTTTTGCCCCAATTACTCTTAATTACTCATAGTGGCATAGTCATGTAATTTGGGTAATATCATATCACAAGAGTGATGCGTAATTACTGAAATTACTCTGATTACTCTGGCATAATTAAACTTTCTCCCAGGCCTAATATAAACGCCCCAACCTACACCCAGGAAGGTAGAAAGACTGGTGTGGGCATTTATATGGTGGTGGCATGGCCTGATGCCTGGGCAGGCTGCCTACACCCCATTTTCTACAATTTTTCCTGAAGCAAACTCCTCCAATCTGCCGCTCAGGGGAGCATATTACTGTTATGTTGTGGGGGCCGAGACCAATGCCTAATGGGCTGCTCCCAGCTTTATAAAAAAAAATGATATTCCTTGTGTCTAGTGGCCAATTAACCTCTCCAGGGTGGGCAGAAAGAATGCTGGACACTTATGGGATTAGGGCATGGCTCATGCTTGAGCAGGCCGCTCCACCCTCCATTTTTAAAAATCATTTCCCTGGTGTGTAGTGGGCTTTCTTCCCAAACGGGGGCAAAATGATGGAACAAAACTCCCAAGATGCCCCTCATAGGGAGCAAAAAGACTGCAGGGCCTATTATGTGGTGGGAGCATGGATCAATGTTTAGATGGGCCACTTCTGCTTCATATTTCCCCCCAAGAATATTCTCCTGGCATCTATTGGGCTTTCTATCCCTGTGCCAGGTGATTGAGGGTATCACCTAATCTCCTGCTGTAGGGGTGCAGGAAGACTGTTTCTGTAGAGGAAACACTTGCCAGTGCCTGGGATCCACTTTTCCTGGTGACTAGTAAGAGGTGCAGCTGGAATAGCCTTTCCAGCTATACCTCTCCTGCTTTGACCAGTGCTGGGGTCTGAGATGTGCCACCAACACATATCAAAGTGAAATCAGCAGGAACCAAAAGGCATTAAATGGTGTTTCTGCACCTCTGTGCAGGAGTTTTTTTTTTTACAATCAAATCAACTTTAGCTTGTTTAAACACATATACCTATTTGCTCTCTTTCAGCACCCCAAAAAATTATGGACCTCATGTACAAAGATTAAGAAATCATATATTGTGACAGTTAATTTGCAAAAAATGGATTTGATAAATATGAATGCATTTATATTTTGCGATCTGACCTATGTACTAATGGATTGGTTCACAAAATACCGAATTATAGTGAGTCGCAATTCGACCTAACTCAATATTATGAATGAGGTAGGTTGCAACTTGCGTCCCACTATGATTGTCTACATTCACACCAACTCTGTGACTGCTTTAAATAAAGCAATCTTTTTTCAATTGCAACAGGTTTTCTCAAAAGGAAAACAGGACGCGCTTTAAAAAAATGAAATATGCACAAACTTTTTTTAGGAGCAGACGGTAGTCCCGTGGACTACTGCTTGCTCCTAAGAAATGTTTCTCTGTTCAATCCCTTCCCATTTTTGAATGGCTTACTACCTCCCTTGAGGAGGTGGTAAAATATGAATAAATTGTAACCGGATTTTGGTTGCATAATGTTACTACATCCTTAAAGTAACTGGTTTCTGGAAGGGACTCACTATCAAGCCCCTTCCGAATACCAATTAGGTATCTATTTCCAAATCCAAACTGTGAATTGGTAAGATTCAGTAACATCTTACTGAATCACAAATTGAGTTTGTTGAATTTAAAAATGCCATTTTGCTGTTACAAATCAGAGCCTTACCGATAGTAAAATAGTTTAATACATGAGGGCTTATACATTTTATTAGCATATTCTGGGCAATTTATAGGTACAATCCCTGAATCAATATGTTATTGCAACTTCAATATAATAATGAAAATGTGGAGATATTTTCATGTTTTAAATACATTTGCAATATATTTTTTTAGATGGACAAACATTAATCCCGTAATTCTTACCAAGTAAATGTTGACCGGAGTGTCTGGAGTCTGGCACTATCAAATATGTGTGGGTTTTCCTAAGAAAGGTAGCTTGCAAACAAACAATTATGTAATGTAAGCACAGACCCCTAAATTGTGGCTGAATCACTGTTTATGGTGCACTGTTTATTTGATGACAGGTACCAATCTCCAGACTATATGGAAAGTATAATAGGTTGAGGGTGGAGCTTCGCCACTGATGAAGAATATCACCTTCGCTTAGAGCTCCTTGGAGTTGTGCACACAGAACTGTTGCCTGGAAAACTGAGCCAGTGAAGGACACAGGCAGAGAACTTGATGAACACCGGTCTGCCACTGCAGACAATGTGTTGGGGTAGGTACTCTTGAAGAGCTCTGCGCAGAGAGCAAGAAGCCCAGGCACCCATCCAGCATCATAGATGAGCCCCAGAAAGCAGCCATCTTCCTACCTGATGAAGGGAACCTTACTGGGGGAGACTGGGTGCTTGGGATGTCAGCACAGAGACCCAAATGAGAGTGAGATTGGCAGTTCTACCCAAACCCTTCAAACTGGAGAAAACATAGATGACACTGAGATTAGATTTTGCAACCAAATACAAAACTGTGGTAACAAATTATTTTGATGGAGCTTATTAAAGAAGACAGATAAGAGACATGTATGAAGTAGCAAAAATACTTGAATGGGTAATGTCTGAGGGGTTTTTGAAAATCACATTGAAAGGCACCATTACATGAGAAGAGAAAATAACATGTACAATGCTTTTCTCCCCTCACACCACAAAAGTGAAGGAAATGCAACTGGAATGATATGCTAAATAAATTGTGCCCAAAAAACAAAACGCATTGGCAATGCCAAAAGGTCTGGCTTTAAAGGAATGTTGTATGGTAATGTGAAGCAATACAAGTAGATATCATTAGAATGGATATGTATTGGAGTGGAAGCAAAGCACTGTAAAATAATGTTGGTGTAGTTTATGAGCGCCCTCCTCCCGTCTGTGCAGCTGTCAGATTAAAACACCATAAATTATATACTTATCTAAGACACTTTAATAGCTTTACAATGCCTTGTGTGCTCCACTACATGTTCAAGCCCAGGCAACTGGATAAATATACAAAATGATCACAGTTGCATGGAGGGCAAGCATTTTTTAGTGGAAGCATAGAACATCTGGCGAATCAAAACATGTATTCCTGGCTCCCTACATATGGGTGGAGCCAAAGCCCTCTTTTGTGATGCTCTCATAATTGGCGACAGCTGTGCTATCAAGCCGGGCCATTAAAAGGAGGACATGCTCTCAGTGAGGCATATCATTTAGGACAAATAATTGACCCGCATGAAGTAGATAAAGCACCTGAAACCAGAAGGCATGTGAGGGGGGGCTTCGAAAAGCACATTGATCAGGATGATTAAAAGTTCAGAGCAGGAGAGAGAAGACACACAGATAGTGAATAAACATACAGAGGCTCAAACAAAAGGGAGGAAGAATGTTCCTAATCAAGAACATCAGTAGAGATAAATAACAGATTTTTATGAAATATGAAATATATAACAACATTTGTGATCTCTCTAACCTAGGGGGAGGACCAAGCAGAAAGGGTTTCAATGCTTTTGCATTTGACTCATGAGGGACACCTAGTAACGACTAGGGGAACTGCAGCTTGATGTAATAATTTCAATGCTTTTGCATTTGACTCGTGAGGGACACCTAGTAACGACTAGTTGAACTGCAGCTCTTTGTAGAATTATTTTGATATTGGATACTATAATATTCACTGCCCACTGCTAATCTCGTCCCATAATGCTTTGCAGGGCCTTTGGTTGGGATTGTATTTTTGCCCATAACTGTGCTTGGGGTGGTCCTAAGAGGATGGGACCACCACCGAATCGTTCAACAAGATGTGCTCTTTGTTTTCGAGGCATCTGCTTGGTTCTCTCCCTAGGTTAGGGAGAATCCCAAAATCATCACCTCTCTCACTGCTTGCTAAATTTTCATTTTAACTTTTGTGAAATGACTATATGCATTTTAGCATGTAAAGACAGAGATACTTGTTATTTTGCCAAAAGTATATGAGGTTTCTGTTTTATTAATTGGGAGTCTGAAAACGTTACCCAACTTGTGTAGCTGGCTCTAGCACCCTCAACACAAAAGGTCCCAAAACACAACATGGAGACATCAGTATTTCCTGTCAAAAAAGTTGCTGTTTAGTGAACATCAGTGGTTCTGTCAGCAACTCTGAATACTCAGAATGATGGTTAAAATCATAACGTGGAATGTAAATGGCGTTAATTCTCCAGTCAGTATGGGGCCGATTCACAGAACTAATCTGAGACAAAATCCTAAACTTACTACTGTTGGTATTCACAGAAGGCACTTACGATTTATGGTATTCACAGAAATCACTTACGACTACTAACTTTACGTCCGCACTCGGGCCAGAATTTCCGCACTTGGAGTGGAAGTTCCGCACCCGGAGCGGAATTTCCACCTCCGGGCCGGAATCTCCACCTCTGGGCCGGAATCTCCGCTATCGGGCCGGAATACCAGCATTTGGGTCTGATGATCATTTCAAGTGCCTACCATCCCCCACCATGCTCAAGTTGAATGTGTGATCACTCATGATAATTAGTGCTACACACTTCTGCAACGGTAGGGCCCACACTGCTTGTGCTCATCCTTTGTGCCTGAAATTGAGTGCATCACATGTGGCAGCAGAAATGTAAAGTTGCAAACACACTTATCATTGTAGGTCCAATGATATCCTCCTAGGTTCCAAGACCCATAGTGACTTCTGCTACAAGGTTGGCTGTGACATCTGGTCAGGGACCACACACTGGGCAGATGCGGGGCCTAGAAAAATTCCAATGGACAAATCATATTGAAATAGGTGTGGATGAGGGTCGCACTGATATCAGTTGTGTACTTTTGTGATCGATGTATGGGCTGCTACGGTGAATCTTCAGGAAGTTACATTATAAAATCTCTTGGCTGAAAGGCACAACACAAATCCAGTGTAGGCGGAAACCATAAAATCTTCGCAACTTACCCACAATGTGGGATCTGAGTCAAATGTTGCATTCTGCTTGCCTCCTCTGCTACTGTATCCACCTACATAAGTGAGTGTATAATATATGAGGATAGGATGTCTGCTGTACAAGACATCATCCGTTGTCAGCTTAGTTCTACCATGATGTAGGAAATGGATTATGGGAACAGAGGACACTCAAAGGATGGACATTACAAATGTGTGATCTCTCAATCCAAAATGAGCTTTGTGACTTCATGAGTAGGGAAGCACAAATGACACACAAAATGCACCAGACTATTGCACATCTCACATATGAACTCTGCAATGCAATGTTTGAACTGCTGTGCAAATGTGAAACTGGTCAACCTGTGGATGTACACTCCTTTCAACTTGTCAACAAACAACATCACACTCATGAGACATGTTAGGCTTAACGGTGAAGGTGTAATCAATGTAATGCGGTGGCTTCCTGATTATTTCTCCCCTTCCTTTAAATATCAGTAACCTTCTCATACACGTTTGTCTGTTGATGTGTCATCTCATTGATGTCAGTGCTGTGTGGAGGTAACAGCTGGCAATTGCTGCATGTGAGCAGGGGCACACATGTAAAGTCCATGACGTAAACATGCTTCACATTGTCCATGAATATCCTATCAATGGTCATTGAGAATGACATATACATGTTAGCTCATAGCTACCATCTGGTGTACTGAAATATGGACATGTATGTCTCATCACAGCTGCTGGCAGGATGACACCAGTGCAGCGTACAGCACCATCCCGGGGAATGCAAGACATCCTGGCTGCAGCAGTGAAACCCTCTCGCACATGTCCATCAGGTAAATGTGGCATGAAGTGTTTCCCTATCAAAACCATGACTAAGATCAAAATCCCCTTCTGCATAGAACCTGCAGTTGGTGTTAACAAAGTTACATACATATCATAAGTGTCACATGTGCCTGTTTGTAAATTAGTAATGCAGATGATTGAGAATGGTGTCACTTCCCTCTTGAGCTGCTGGATCGTGGACTGCTTCATCAACAAAACCTATGAGGAGCATGGTTCAGAAGTTGTCATCAGGGGGATCGCAAAGGGACACAAAGCTGTGGCTGGAGCTGGTGAGTTTGCTTGTGCAATGTACATCTCCGTTTCACCCCTCAGTGCTATGGTGTGAGCTGTCACTTGTAGGGCTACCCAAACCAGGTCACATGTGCATCATCTGTTGATGCAAAGTACAGTAGATCCAACCCTTGTGTTGCACCAGACCTTATACTAGGTCAATTACTTTTCCTGTTGCAACCTCTGTGTTCCAGGTGATGATGACGATGAGGAGAATGGACCTTCAACCAGTGTTGGGCAACGGGCAATCAAAGGGGAAAATCCACTGCTTCTCCAGGCAGTAATGTCGGCTGCAAGTACTGCGCAAGAGGAGGAGGAGGAAGTACCTGAGGAGGATGAAGGATTTGACGATGATGGTGACTATCTGTTCATCCCCTCAGAGGATGAAGAGTCTGATGCCATGGACAGAAATATTCCCACATCACCCACATTTTGCAAGGCCTCACACCCTCCACCCAGCAAAGTGCCTCAGCCTCTTCCAAAACAAAAGATTGCCTGTCCCCAGCATAGAGTTAACCAGCCACAGCTCACACCCCCCCAACACAGACATCACTCCCTCACAGCCCTCACATCCGGGACAGATGTGGTGGTTCCCCTACACACTCCTCCCTATACAGTGTATCCCAGGTATTCTCTTCACCATCTGAGGGAAGTACCAGCCCTGTTGTGGTGCAGGTATCCCCTGGGCACCATTCTCCTGTCCACAGGCTTCCACATGCCACCCTCCCCCCTGCTGTTGGACCTGGCGGTCTCATCCATGGCCGACCCCTGCTGAGAGGGCCTGCACAAGGCCATGGTGCCCAGAGGGAGCAGGACTTCTTCCAACAGCAGGCAGATGTGAGGCAGGACATTCATGCCATAGGGGCCACCCTGTCAGACATGTCTGAGGGCCTGCACCAATTCCCTCAGGTGGTGGACAGACAGACCCATGTTTTAGATAGGATGGATAGATCTTGGCAAGACATGTGCAAGAATATCAGAGACATCATATCTATCCAAAGGGAAGAGAGTTTAAGACAACATGCCTTAGCCATGAAGATGATGGAGGGCATGATGAAAGTGATCCAAGGTCTCCCTTCATGGTCAACGCAGGGAGGGGAGCCATCACATCTGCCTGCAGCACATCACACCCATACACCTGTACCACAAACTGCACAGGACCACAGCAAGGATACACACCCACCACCACCCCCTATCCAGGCACTCTACCCACCTGCACATCCACCACCACCCCCTGAACAGGCACTCCCCCCACCTGCACAACCACCACCACCCCCTGAACAGGCACTACCACCACCTGCACAACATGCCCCTGTCCACGCACAAACACCAACTATACAGACATCATCCGCCCCTGCACATGAACTTCACCCTGTACAGGCAGATGCACCACACCAACCTGTACCTCGGCGACAACCCAGACATAATACCTCACAGCGATCCTCACCTCTGAAATTGCGAAGCCGCTAGCACGATCCCCATTGATCACATCCCAGGAACTTTTTGACCAGTGTGAAAATGTGTAAATAATAAGAAATTCTCTTCACAAGTGACAACTCTGTTGCGTATCATGTCATGATAAGCTAATGTTCACCAATTTTGGTGGCCTAGTTGTGTGAGGATGTATGTGTGTGTGTGACACATGTACAAGTCTAACCCTGTCATTGCAGCAAGCCCTCATGTGCAGAGCAGATGACTTCCAAAATACATGTCCATATTTTGTACAAGACTTTCACAATGAAGTAAAACAAGATAGAGAAAGTATGATTCAAAATAAGATTTTATGTAAACAAAAGTGTGGGGTTAGAAAAACAACAGCAGTCCGTTTGGAAGGGAGAAAGGAAAACAAATGATGTTCTTACTGCAGAAGGAGAAGGGAACTTGGATTGGGGTGGGGCAACATAAACATAACACGTCAGGGAGCATCAGGGAAACCAGTCTATTTACAAGGGGAGAAGTAAATAATTGTCCACAAAGAAAAATCTGTCCAACAGGTCAAGTGTCCTTCTGGTCATCCTCTAGTACCACAATGTCCAGATCCTCTGAGTCCGATGCGGGCTCCTGGCTGGTTGGTGCAGGAACAGGCACCACATGGGGTCGAGACAGACGAGGAGTACAGGGGGAAACAGTGTGGGGCAACGGACAGGGGGGAGACATTGACGGAGGTGTGGGAAGGAGGTTGGGATACGAAAGACGACATGGCTACAGTCAGGGAATCTACACAGGCAGTGAGGGTGGCCAGAGCTTGGGCAATTTCCTCTCACATCATGCGCACCTCTAGACACATCTGCAGTATGATGCGAGAGGACATGTCTGGCTGACCCTCACATGCCCACATCAAGTCCTCTGGTACAGCCACAGAAGGAACAACACAGGGAGGGGTTTGGGATGAACATGAGGGGTTTGGTGCCTCAGGTTCAGAGCCAATGTTGGTGTCAACCTGACAGCTACGATGAGGGGGACTGGTTGCAGGGGATGCAGCTGGAGGCCCCGATGGAATGGGGGCCTCTAGAGTTAGGGAGGGGCTGATGGCAGGCCCAGGTTACGTAGTGGCCTGCCCCGGGGACACCTCGGCAAAACTAACAGGTGAATGGTCTGGGGGAGAGTAGCTCTCCACCCCCCCCAGCTAGAGGTGTCCAGTTCTTCCCCCCACTTCAATGTCCTCAGCCTCCACCCGGTCCATAGCACCAGAGTTGGCTTCCTGGTCAGTCCGGGTGGGTGCAATCCCCCTGCCTCCTGATGTTGAGGGTCCCGCCTCATCCTCTTCTTCCTCACTGGTGGAAAGAGGTCGTAGCCGCCGGCGCACCAAAGATGTCCTGCTCCGAACCGGGTCCTGCATTTGTTCCTTTTGGCCAGCTGAGCCCACTGAAATGTAAGACAAATCATTATGCAATGGTTGTACACGTCAGGACAAGACATATATCAAGATGAGCCAAGGTCAGACTTTATTCTCCTCTGATCACACTATACAGTTGTCATTGTTGATGAGCTTAAATTACGTGTATGTTCACTGTCATATCCTGATTTGAGTCTGACATGGACATCTCACAAGATTTTTGGTGACTTGCACATCTGTACTGGCCAACCCTCACCTTTGGCATTCTTGTGACCTGTGTGTCCTGTCACTGCTACATGGGCAGGTTCCAAACCCAGTCTACAAAAGGAGATCAGAGGGAGTCCAGATGGTATTGAAAAGGGCTTGTGATATGGAGTCTCTGCACTTTTACGTCTGGAAATATGTTATCTGCTGTGTAGCATTGTATGGGACAACACAAATGCCGATTGGGGGTCACACATCCATATAGGGTCTGGGCAATTAGGCTTGCTAAGTTGTGAGTCTAACCTTTTGATATTCCCTCACAAAAGCTGACAATCCAGTGCCACATATTGGCTTCGGAGACTGATCAGGTAGTGCTGTGCACTGGTGAACAGTAGTTGTTACAGCTACATGTACATGAAAAATGGCATACAAGCCTCTGGGGGTAAGACGTGTGTCTGTGGACACACTTGGCAAAATTGGAAACACTTAAGAGTGAGGCAAGGATCTCAAAGTATGTCTTGACTCCATGGCACATGATGATCTGTCTCAATCAGAACCCAAACTCACCGAAAGCAATGCAAGTCACAGCATCCAATACCCATTGGCATCTCATACACACACTGGACAGTGTCTGTACCATTCCTCATCCAATGCACAGATCAGTTATGATTCCCTTGTTTCACTGTTAGTGGTGCTGGCAGTGCACATTTCTGTACAAATGCAACTGTGTGGCTCAATTCCCCAGTTGTCATGATGAAACTACAACTCCCAGAATGCACTCTGCCCTGTACAGTCAATGCGCTACAGTGAGCCTTTTGCTTCATGATGACTGCTGCATAGACACAGAATAGGTGAATGGAGACATGGGACACACAATGGTACAGCTCTGTCTTCACTCACATCATACTTCCAGACACATATTGCATATAATGCACTTACCAGGTCTCTGCTGCTCATGCTCCTCCAGCTGAGCATGGAGGGTCGGATGAGCTGCACGCAGGAGCCTCCTGTACAGTGGTGAGAGGTGAGGACGATGCACATGGTGCTGGGAAGACTGGCCCAGTAGCTCCTCGGCCTTGTGCCGGGCCCAGCGTTTCAGGTCCTCCCAGCGCTTGCGGCATGCCCTTGTGTTCCTGGTGTGAACGCCCACTGTACTGCAGTGCTCACCAATGTCGGCCCATAGTCTGGCCCGCACTGCATTACTCAGCTGGTCCTCTGGCCCCCCATATAGCTGAGGATATTTGGGTCTCACCCCCTCAGCTAAGATGTCTAATTCCCTTTCACTGAAAGGGGGTGCTTTCTCTTCATAACCCTCAGACATTTTAGGGGAAATAAGGTCGAAAAGAGCAGCAGGATGGCAGAGAATCTGATCTGTGAGAGAGGATGACTCAGAATGAACACAAAATGGCCGCTAACAACTTCCTGTGATGTATTTCCTGTCTCTCATCTCCTGTATGTCATTTCCTGTGTGAAATAATGGGTTCCAGTTCAATTTCGGAGATTCCGGCCCGGAGGTGGAGATTCCGGCCCGGAGGCGGAAATTCCGCTCCGGGTGCGGAACTTCTGCTCCGGGTGCAGAAATTCCGGCCCGAGTGCGAACGTAAAGTTAGTAGTTGTAAGTGATTTCTGTGAATACCATAAATCGTAAGTGCCTTCTGTGAATACCAAAAGTAGTAAGTTTAGGATTTTGTCTCAGATTAGTTCTGTGAATCGGCCCCTATGTGTTTACAGGAGAAGCCCCTGAGTAATGGCACATGTTTAATACATGAGATGTATCACACAAATATTTTTGCAGCTACAACCATTAAGAAAGGGTAGGTTATGATTGCTCTTCACAAGTATCTTCCTTCCAAGTTAATAAATGTGGTTAAAACAGCAATGAGGGTCCCTCTACATACCTGGAGAGACTTCAACAGGAGCGTCTGTGTCACATGCTCAATGTTTATGTCCCAAACCTGGGTCGGTACCAGTACTTAGCTAAGCTTATGACTCTGCTTGATCATTGGGCCCAAGGGAGTCTGATAAGGATCAGAGACTTTAACTTAGCACCAAACCCATTGCTAGTCAGACACTCACACAATAGGCTTCTATACTGCAGTATGTCGAAGAGTTTGCTGGAATAAATGAGGTATCCTGGTTTAGCGTATCTATGTAAAGCAAGCATCAGGATAAACAGAAAGTTACCTATTTCTCACATGTGTATAGATTCGACTCTAACATAACATAATATAGCATGTGTATTTGTAAAGTGCACGTTCACCCAAGGGTATCTTGTCGCTGAATAGCAGATGTTTATTGTTACCCAACTGTACGGATCTCATTTTGTCGGCCTCAGAAGGATGAAAGGCTGAGTGGACCTGCCAGGATTCAAACCTATGACTATGAGGTCAAACACAGGCCCCTACAGTGGATGCATTAGTCCACTAAACCACCAGAACCTGCTGACCTCTCAGATTGACACTCTGTTGGGTACTCCAGATATTTGTGAAACTGCAGAGGCTGTCAACGATAACAATATCAGATTCTGCTATGGTCACATAGGATGGGAAGAACAAGTATTTCTGAACATGTTGTCATTTGCTTTCAAGGCAGTCTTTAGAGAGCTGTGTATTGTGGAGAGAGAAAGGCAGTGCCGGGTCCATAGGGACTGCAGGGCCTCCAGGGAGGTGGAGCTCAAGGTAGACTCGGACTGACATAGCAAAAGGATCTCCTAGAGGGACCTGTGAGAAACTACCTCTCTTAAAGGGAAATAGAATCTCTTAGCCACTAGAAAATCTAAGAAAGCTTTACTCTTTTTGTGGCACAAATTATATGAGCAGGCCAACAATTCTGGCTTGCTCCTGGTGAGTAGACTACAGGTGCAGATGGCTACTAGGAGAATTCCCTCCTTGAGTGGTAGGCGGCGTGTCACCTTTGTTAAGAATGAGGACAAAGTGATGGCCTTTCAAGATTGTTTTGCATCCCTGATCAGGAGGATCGTGTCTCGCCAGATGAGGTGAAGACCATTATCGATGCACTGTATTTGTAGATCTACACCCAGACAAGTCCCTGGGCCCAGAAGGGCTCAAAAATTGATTTCATTAACACTTCAAAGCCACTTTAGTTCCCCATCTAGTCTTCCTGTTTAACTCATTTTTGACCTCCCAAACTGTATCTCCCCTCAATGGCTGAAGAAAACATCAATTTGATACACAAGCCGGGTAAATCTGCTTGCATGTGTGGGATTAGCTGCCCATTACACAGGCCTAAAGGTCTTTTTTTCTATGACCTAAAAGTCTTATTTCCAACATATATACACTTATAGCAGGAGTTGAACTGGATGCAGACTGGGGCTATATAACACGTTGGTCTCAGACCCTGGAAGACCGTATTCCCATGGCACACTGGCAAAAACTCTGAATTGCTATTCCTTCCCTTTATAAAAGTGTGAAAAATGGGTAGTCTATGTATAAGCTCATGATGTGGCATGTAACACCTGTCAGATTAAAACAGATGTATGGGACAACAGGTGGGCTGTGTTAGAGGGGTTATGGCCAGGAAGGAAGGCATATTGCATGTGTGATAGTCATGCCCCAGTTTCAAAATCTTTTGGAAAGACATTCTGAGTCATATTTGGGGGACCTGACCACTATGCTATTAACTTTGACTTTTGACCTTCAGGATACAATGGAGATTGTAGACTTATTACTAATAGGTTTCTGGCCACAAAGCAGTTGTTAGCGCTGTGATGTAAGTCCCCGGTTATTCCATTGGTACAAGAGTGGGCAAGTAAGCTATGGATGTTGCTTGCGATGGAGAAGTTAACATGGAGCTCAATGATATGGGCTTTAGATTTGGCAGTCAGTGACAAGTCCTAGTGGATTATTTAGTAGACAGAGGGGAAGGCCTGAATGTCCTAGGTCTTTGAGGATACTTCTATTAACAGCTTTTAAAGGAGAGGTCAATTGTAAGTTTAGAAATTATTTGTTAAAAGCAAAAGACGATGTACCTTTGTGATACTGAAGTCTCTTACACAGGACATAATTTCCTCCGAGTAACCATTAGGAGAGGATTGTGAGAGGGTGAAAAGGGCAGTGGAGGTCCATTAAAGTTCTTGTTCCATCTGTCAGATAATTAAATTTGTGTATGCTGATGGCTGAAACCCAGCAAATTATCTACAACTGTCATGTAACTTGAAAATGTAATAAAGTCTAAATGGCCTGTTTTGGTGATCAGGTGGATACGGGAGTTCGGCCTGGAATCAGCTGTAAACCAAGGACATCTATGAAACCCTGACCTTTTTTAAAACTAGATACCAATACCAAGGGTAGTTCAGGGTGGTGTACCTTGCATGGATCACACAAAGTTTTCTTACCCGCAATATCCTGCCAACCTCAAACTTTGCTAAAACCATACATGTTCCTCACATTTCTATGACAGAAAATTCCATAATCTGCAGGTAGTCCAGGGTGGTGTGCCTTGAATGGTTCCCATGATATTTTCTTACCCACAACACCAAACACCTCGCACTTACCAAAATCGTTTACTTTCCTCACATTTCTGTAAGGGGAAAGTTCTGAAATATGCAAGAATCCACAAATCTCAAATATTCTGAGATCCCGCACTTCTCTCGATTGAAAAGGCTACCATAGTAGGTGGCTTTATCTATTGCCTGCAACACAAAATCCTCTAAAATGCAACATGGCAAGATCAACATTTTCTGTCAAACAATTACCTGTCAAATTATTAGCTGTTTTGGTGATGGTGGTAGCTTCTTTATTTGGGCCTTGGTTCAGCCGTCATCCAAGGAATCCGACTCAACTCAGGTATTTTTAAAAAGTAGGCACCCAAGGAGCCCAGGGTGGTTCGCGTTAATCTGTGGGGCTCCACATAATCCCTATCACCCAGTGTTCTCAAACTTCTCCTAATAAAAATGCTAACCTGTTTGTGTAGCTCGGCCTAAAAATGACCTGTTTTGGTGATGTAAGTAGATGCAGCTTTTGGGTCCGAGCTTGGCCCCATCCAGGGAAACCTAACAAACTCAGATGTTTTTGAGCACTAGACATCCAGAGGAGTTCATGGTGGTTTGCCTTGCATGGATCTCATGATAATTCCTTACCCACAATTTTGAAGTTAACCTCAAATTGTGCCTAAAAACATGCACTTTCTTAAAATTTCTGTAAGGTAACCCTCTGGAATCTATATAGATCCACACATTTCCTACTACCTAGCATTCCTACATGTCACCCAGTAAAAAATACTACTCCACTTTTGCAGCTCAGAATAACACCAGCAATACAATAGTTACTAAAATGCTAGTTTAAAAAAAAATTTTTTTATAAAGTTTTATAAAGCGCGAACATGACCAAAATGTTGGATGTCAGAGCGCTGTACAACCTAATAAATAGCATTAAATATATAAGGAGCAAAATATAGAAAATACAGCATGAAAAGATAATACAAAGATACATAGTGAAAACACCAGCAAAGAAATCAAATTGGCATGGATAGTCGCATCAGATAGGAAGGACATTATTCAGCAGTCTCATTTTCACTTCGTTTTTGAAAAGAACGAATGAAGGGATGGTCCTGATCTCTGGGGGAAGAGAGTTCCAAATTCTTGGGGCAATTCCAGAGAAAGATCTCTTATAGGTTTTCTTTTTGTGAAATTTTGGGGGTTTTAGCAGTAGGGAGCATGCACTACGAGAAGCTCTATTCCTTCCGGAAAGCACCAGTTTCTGAGCCAGGTAGCGAGGAGTGTTGTGGTGGATGGCTTTGTATGTCATGCATGCTATTTTTAGGTGGATCCTAGATTCATAAGGTAGCCAGTTCAGAGAGTGGAGGGCTGGGGTGATATGATCATTTTTCTTTACGCCTGTGATGAGCCGTGCAGCAGTTTTATTTTTGGAAGGCCAACAAGGGAAGCATTCCCATAGTCAAGTTTGGAGATCACAAGAGCCTGAACCGCCATCTTGAGATCTGCATTGGGCAGGAAAGGCTTTAGTTTTCTTAAGATGTGGAGATGGAAATTGGCCGCTCTGGTTGTGGAGCTGACTTGATTCATTATGGAGAGGTTGTTGTCTAGTGTTATTCCTAGGGATTTTTCTGAATCAACAATATGTGGGGTACAGTTTAAGGCGGCGAGTAATGGGAGCCAGTCTTTGATGTTAGAGGTGGTGTTGGGAGGCGAGATTAATAGGAATTCAGTTTTTGCGGGCGTTAAGTTTGAGGTGGTTAAGTGTTAACCAGTGTTGAGTTTTGTTCAAGATGTTATTGAGAGTGCTGATGTCGTTAGGAGAGGTAATCTTCATGTACAATTGCGTATCATCAGCGTACATATGGTAGGAGATGTTGGAGTGTTTGAGGATTTCAGTCAGGGGTTCCATGTAAAGATTAAACAGGGTGGGCAAAAGTGAAGATCCTTGGGGAACGCCGATAGTGACCGGTGTCTGATCGGATAAGTCATGATTGATTAGGACTCGTTGAGATCTGTTTTGTAGGAATGAGCAGAACCATTTTAAGACAGTACCAGAGAGACCCATCCTAAGTTCTAAGAGGTTCAGGAGGGTTTCATGTTTGACTGTGTCAAACGCTGATGATAGGTCAAGAAGGATTAAAAGACAGGATTCATTATGATCGAGAAAGCGTAAAGCATCATCGACAATGTGGACCATGGCGGTTTCAGTACTGTGACCTGGTCTGAAACCAGATTGGCAGTGGTCGAGGAGTTGGTGCTGGTCAATGTGATTGCCGAGTTGTTGATGAACACATTTTTCCAGGAGCTTGGCTAAGGTTGGGATGCTCGAAATGGGGTGAAAATTGTTGGGATCAGAGAGGTTCGCGTCTGGCTTTTTTAGTATAGGTGTGACTTGTCTACTTTTTAGACATTCCGGCATGGTGCCTTGCGTAATAGAGGCGTTGATAATTCTGGTCCATAGGGGTATCAGGAGGTGTGAAGTTTCCTTGAGGAATTTGGAGGGGAGAGGGTCATTGAAGTGGTTGGAAAGTTTAGTGGAAGACAGTAGTTTTGAGATGTCAGTGTCCTCAAATGTCTGAAAGATGGACCACGAGGCATTGTTTTTAGGTTTAAAGAGAAGGTGGCTAGGACAAATTTCCTGCAAGGTGGAGGTGCATTGTGACTGGGTTTCAGGCGGTAAATAATTCACAGCAATGCGGAGCTCATTGTCAATTGACTTAGTTTTATCAGAAAAAAAGGAGGAAAATGTTTGACAATTAGGTCGGGTTGTAGTGTCAGATGTGGAGGATTTACGCTTCCATTAGTTTGTTGTTTCACTAGTTCAAAGAGTTTTTTGGGACGGTTGAAGGCTGTGTCCAGTTGCTGATGGAAAAATGATGATTTGGCACTTCTGATGCACCTATTGTAGTTCCTTCTATTTTTACGCAACAGTTTAAGGTTTGAAAGAGATGGGGTCTGTCTCCACACTCTTTCTGCAAGTCTAAGGGCACAGCGTTCCTCATTAAGGCTACAGTAGAACCAGGTATTGGTTTTACTTATCGGGACTCTCTTTAGTTGTTTGGGGGCAATGGAGACATGATGTTAGACATAGAGCTAAGGTAGTGCTTAGTGAGGTCTTGAGCATCAACCATATCAGTGGGAGGAGACAGGAGGTTAAGGCTGGTGGCAGATATCATGTCTGGATTGAGATTGAGGGTGTTTCTGATCCAATGTTTAGCTTTCACAGGCTGGCCTTTGTGGATGGTTGCCTTTACAACAATGGAGAAGGTGATGCAATGAAAAATTTATTGTCAAAAAATGACGTAGGGCCTGATTAAAATGGCAGTGAGACCGCCACTGACAGGCTGTCAGTGGCGGTCTCACCGCCATCGGAACCAGTTTCACTGCCCACCACTTTAGGATGGCGGGCGGAGGGGTGGTGGTCAGAAAGACCGACCGCCACACATCCGACAGGGTCCTTGAGCCCACCGGTGCAGCAGAGGGGGTTGTAGTCCCTACCATGGTGGCAGTGCCTACCAGGCACCGCTGTAGGGATTACAATGTCCCTTTCCACCGGCCTTTTCATGGCGTTTATCCCACCATGAAAAGGCTGGTGTAGTGGGCCCCCCTTGCCCCCTGGCCCTAAGCTGTGGGCACTGGGGGCAACAATGGTGCCCCCCTACATATCCCTGCACCATATGGCAGGCACCGCATGGTACCTCCCATGTAGTGCAGGGATATACACAGTGACCCCTTTTTGTCTTGCGGCGTGGGCTGCAGCCAGAATCACCTGCCGCAATACGAAATGTAGGCATTGCGACAGCCGTGGTGGCGGTCGCATTGTAATGCCTATGTCTGGACCGCCTACACCCTGTTGGGCGGTCCCGTTTTCCGATAGGGTATGTCTGCCCGCCATCATAATCAGCCCCCTAGTTTGCTGATGTGGGTAGCATGCTCGCCAACCAGGAAAACCTACTTAACCCAGACATTTTTAAAAACATAATGGACAGAGGAGTCTACATGGGTTGTAATTGGGAATATTGTGGTAAATTTCCTCCAATCTGCCCTTGAGGGGAGGCACACTGTTTAGTCTGCTCTGGGAAGTGGGCATAGCCCGATGCCCAGGCGGGTGACCCCCATCCATTTTATTTTCCTTTTGTCCCTATGGTCTAGTGGGCTTCTGCTCCCCGATCCATGTCATCAGAAAGAAGGGACAAGGGTTGCTTGACCTGGGAAAGTGTTGAGGTTTTGAGCCAGTCAAGGCACAACTTCCCAACACTATGTGATGTCACCACTCCAGAATATTCTGATTGTACATATCATTTAATGGGCCTATTGATCCTAAACCCTGTGGTGTTACCCAGTAATCTAGATTAACACTCGTTTGTGTCCACAGGCCAAACCAACCATCCCTTCCAATTGGCATCTGATGAATTAAAAGGACCATTACGTATCATGGTATCTAGTGTATCCTCACTAATGTGTGTTAAATGCTGGCAATTCTTAAAGTGTGAGAATGCAGGAATACGAGGTGTGTTCAAATCCTTCATTTTTGCTTTTCCTAGACAGGAAGTTTGTTGCACTGTTTTATTCAGGAAAATTATTTGATGTGGTATGAGGCATGCTCTAAATAAGGCCTCCATTCCCTGAACCTGCCCATCTTTTGTCTCCCACACAGATTTCGTGTCTATGGTGTCTTTCCAAAAGTCCAAACCATGTACAGATAGTTGGGAAATAAAGGAAGCAGAGTATATCAGCTTGGTGATTGTTAGCATATTTTTCTTTGCAGGTTTAGGTGCAAGCCTATTAATAATAAGAGGCTGGGTCTGATGTGTCAAAACAAGAAAAATAAGCAGACTTTTGTGCAAATGTTTTTGTACTACCTTTCGGTGGTGTTCCAATTGAGTACAATTATAACAGCACGTGGGATAGTAGCTTTGTGTAAGAAATGGTGACCATAATGTTGATAACAAAACATGTCTCCAAAATTAGATGGACCATAATATTGATAACAAAACATGTCTCCAAAATTAAATGGACCATCATACAATTCATCACTGGAAAATGGCACTGATTAATCTAGATCTGCAAGCAAATTATGCACAGTTTCAATGTCCCAATCATCATAGAAAGTACTAGAGGTGATGATAACATTTAAAGACATTTTAAACAGATATGGAATTCGTAAAATTTCAGTCGGACCATACATATCATACGATACCCTTTCCCATACTATTCCTTCCGTAACTGGATCTGCTGTAATGTTCATCAGGGACAGGTTCCTTAGATCACGGTGCAATGTTGTATGTGGTTTCAGAATCAAGTTCACAAGTTGTACTGCAGAGCCTTCTGGGAGATAGTGTCCATTCAGAAGTAGGAAAAAGACAGTTTCCAAACCAATCCAAACGACCAGGGAAAGTAATCCAATTGCAATCCAGAGATGTATTCATGGAACAACAATGTATGACTTTTTCAGCCAAAGATAGAGGGCATACACTCGTAGCTTGAAAGGGAATGGCGGTGCTGGCAGCTCAGGTTCACTGTAATCCAAAGAGAAGTCATCATAATGCATGAAGTAGCCAGATGCTGTCCGGTCTATTCTTCGCAGCTCAGCAGGTTTTGTAGAACTGGGAGATGACTCGATCTGTGGCATATTCACACAGATGTCATCAATTTTCCAAATTAAGATTTCTGTACTTGTGGATTGTACAGCTGTAGTAGTTTCAAGAGGAAGAAGTATCACTTCATTGTTGTTTACAGCTTCTCTTTGGAGAGTGGAATCTTCTGTAGTTATTAAAGCTTCCATCTGAACTTCCTGAATGGTAGCGAGAGAAGTGCTTCGGCTACCCAGGAGCCCACATGGCCTACTGTTGAGAATCAGCCACATAGTGTGGTTTGATCAGATCAATAGATACAAATCTTTTGTCTCTGTGGCCGGCAAGGGACGGCAAACAGACAGTTCTAGTACCTTCGACAGCCAGGACATGTGCCCAGTAAGATATCCCAAATTCTTTCTTGACCACTAATTTCTCTCTGACAAGGTCCCCAATCTTCAGGACCCAGGCAGTCTTGCCGGTACAACCTTTACTTCTCCAGTGGTGGTGCGTTTTACTTGGACATTGGTTTGTGTGCCCCAGAATTCATTGAGTTCCAGTAAAACAACCAAACGTTCATTGATGACAAATGGTGTTTCTGCCACCACTGTGCTGACATTTTCGAGGTCTGGGACCCACAGTCTCACACCAAACAGGAGTTTATAAGGAGTACGACCCCCAGGGATTTTCTTGGCATGTTATTGAGTGCCCTCTGGACCCCAGATAGGTGATTGATCCAACTGCCATCCAAGCCTAATACCTTTGCTGTTAAGGACTGCTTTAAGTCACAGTTTTTCCTCTCAACTACTGAATTTCCTTCAGGATAGTAGGGGAGGAGTACCGCAAGGCCACACCCTAACTTCTAATGACTTCTTTGTAAGCCTGAGAGCTAAACACCAGGCCCTGGTCGGAATGTAGTGTGGCAATTGTATATGTCCCATTGAAGACTCGCAAATCCTTTCTAGCAGTTCGAGCATCATCCGAGCACTGTGGCCAAACCCACAGGAATCTGGAGCATAAATCCACTGCCACCAAGATGTAGTTGTAGGCCCCGTCTGAGTGTAAGGGGCCACAGTGATCCAAATAAACATCTGACAGAGGCTTGCCTGAGATCTAAAGAGGTGTCTGTGATGTATGTGCTATGGTGGAGCCTTTCATCTGCTGGCAGATGTCGCATTCAGGACAAAGTCCTTGGTCTGTTTTGTTAGACCTGGCCACCAATAGCACTGCTTCAATAACAAGACTGTTGCAGTAACCCCTGTGTGTGCTGAACCCAGACCCTCGTGTGCAGCCATTATTAATCCCAATGTGCGATCAGTGTTTGGTATTACTCAATCCGCCACTCCTGGAAACTGAACATAAAGAATGTTTTGTTCATCTAACTTGTAGGAGTACTTGAGTGGAAAGACTTTGTGTCATTGTGGACAGCATTGACAGCCACCATGATGTCTCTGTCTATTCTCATATTTGAACGAGTGATTGCAGCAACAGGAGCAGTGCAAACTGTTGCCTTTCCTTCCTCATCGGCAATAGAATTCCCTTCAACATGAATACCAACACATTGATGACTCACTGTATGGATAACATGAGCCCATGGCAAGCATTCTTTCAGCTTTGCCACTTGTTCCCAAAGCAGCTTGTGCGTGATTGTGCAACCCTTTGAAGCTCAAAATCCATTCTGGCCCCAATAGTGAAGATATTCATTATAGGATTGGACACAATAGTATGAATCACACACTCTAAGTATGGGGAATTCAGTATCCGTACTTTGTAGTGCCAGTATCAGGGCTGTGAGTTCTGCCAAATGCGCTGTACACTCCCCTAGAGACTGAGGGGCCGATTCCGATCTCGGCCGGAAGCTCACCGAACGGGATTCGCCCGGGAAAAATTCGAGCCGTGCGTGTTTTTACCGACCGACTCGGACAGCTATCCGAACGAGCTAGTACGATGCGAATGTACGCGTTGATTCCGACCGACTCGTTTCCGGGTCTGAACCGCTCCGACCGACCCATACGGACACGACTCGCACCACGCAATGGAGACGTTACCCGACCGAGCAAGTACGATGCGCGCTTCGAACAGCCCGACCGACTCGTACCGTCTGGCTCCAAAGAGCTGTCGGAGCCGGACTTCGGAGTCCGTGTCGGACCCCCTTCACCCGTAGCCTTGCGAGTCGCACACAGGGGGGACCCATGGTTCCCCCTACACATGCATGTACGGTGCGGGTTGCACCGACGCATACCCACTGTAGGGGCGCCTTGTTCGCGACGTACCCATTCAGTCAATGGGAGCCCGTGTACGCGTCGTACGACCGGCTCCCATTGACTTCTATGGGAATCCGACCAAATCGAGTCCGGCAGCATACGGCCGCATCGTACTCGTTCGGTCGGACTGCAGGACTCCGGTTCGGTCAGAAATCTCTCCGGGTCCGGCTCGGTCGGAGAGATTTCCGTCCCAGATCGGAATTGGCCCCCATGTGTGTGTTTTTTCAGGATGGAACATTCTGTCATGCATGCACCCCTTTACGATTACGCATGCCATGGAATATTGGAATTGTGTCCCTACGGCAGGCTGAGCAGATCCATTGGTATAAATGACATATTCGTATCGATCTAGAGGCATTATTTCATTCGACAGAGGATATTCTTGTTTGTCCTGCAGGAATGCTTTGTATTTGTAATGTAGAATCAAATCTGCAGTCTACATCTGTTGCAGTGAGAGAGTTAGCCCATTGACTCCATCTTGGCTATAATTCTTTGTAATTTGGAACGCTTGCTTTAGTAACGGCCTCTAGGGTCAGTACTGGGGTAACCACAATGATTCGCTTACCCTGTGACAGTGCTCTCTCTCTCTCACTACAACAGTCTGTACCTCTGTGAGTATTTTCTCAGTGGGTGCAAAACGCATTTCAGCGTTGGTGTACAAATGTGATTTGTATGCTATAGGTATCGAATCACCTTCATTGAAAGTGATATAGGTGTACCTGGTGGGTCCAGCGACTACGCAGATCACCAGGTTAGTTGTGTTTACACATGTGTGCAAATGTTTGGAAGCTGTCATATCAGCTTGTACGGAATGTAAAACGTTTGTGTCTTCCTGTGTCCAATGGTTGATTGAAACATCAGGTCTGATCAAGTCGTAGAACTGTTTTACTCATTCTTCATAATCCAAAATGTATGTTCTGCCAAAATTTTAAAATCCCAAAATGGATTGTCGTCTTTTGGAAGAGTTGGAAGTTCCAGAAGTGAGCATTTTTCAAAAAAATTTGCTGCCAGGCTTTTGCCTTCACTTGACAGCTTGTATCCCATAAACAGGAGATCGAGATGTGCAATTTTTTATTTTTTTAAATTAAATTTGTAGCCCAGGTGAGCGAACCTAAGAATTATGTGGTTCACTCTAGCCATGTGTTCCATTAATTCATCATCCGTCAGATAAATATTGTCTATATCGGACAATGCCTCCTCATCAAAATTTTGAAGCAACTCTGTTACCCTGGCTGAAAACAGCACAGGGCTGATC
The DNA here is from genome assembly GCA_963921515.1 of Calotriton arnoldi. Lineage (NCBI taxonomy): Eukaryota > Metazoa > Chordata > Amphibia > Caudata > Salamandridae > Calotriton > Calotriton arnoldi. The sequence continues at coordinate 507,882 of CAWUFW010005295.1, forward strand.
TTATACCCTTGAGGTAAATTACAAAATTAACCCTGTGAACCAAGCGCTGAAAATGCTGTCAATTATCTGCTTTCAGGAGCTATATTCTGACAGAAGAATCCATTTGAGATATCTAGTGTTGTTTTTAAGCCTGGGCGTAGTTCGCGAAGTAGCGCTATGCGAAGCTACGCAAAGTGCAGTTCGCACTATGCGAGCTACGCGTAGCACTACGCGAACTGCGTAGTGCACTGTTCGCAATGATTGCACAGTGCCGGATGCTTGTCCGCACTGTGCAATCATTGAAAACGGCATCTTGCACAGTGCAAGCTGTCTTCACTGCCGCTCGAGTAGATTTTTACTCGAGCGGCAGCTTCTCAACGCGACTGGTAGTTTCTCATCGCGAGCGGTCGCGAGCATACGCGACCACTCGCAATGAGAAACCTGACCTCCCGCGTTGAGAATCTCGCCGGGAGGTTTATTTTCCACGCCGCGATCGGCAACTTGATGTTGCTGATCGCGAACGAGGAAAAAGTCTCGCGGGATGTACATTTGCTTGCTCGCGGCCGCCAACTTGACGTTGAGGACCGCGAGCAAGCAAAAATGACTGCTGCACTACGCTACGCTACGCATGTTTGCACTGTGCTACGTGCAATTCGCGTTGTGCAAAGTAGCGCAAACTTCGCAAACTACGCGAGCGTAGCGTAGTGCTTTGCCCAGGGTTAGTTGTTTTGTATTTCTTCAGCACAATGTTATTCATTAGTGCGGCCCTATGTCCATTTTGTACTGCAAATGTGCGTGTGGAAGTATTCGACTGTCTGTAGTTTAAGCCTAGGATTTCCCTAACTTGCTTTTTAGCTTCATGTTTTATTGGGTACTGTCTCTGTGGTTAAGGAACTGATTTTAATGGGAACTCATGATGAGGAGACTCACCATTCCACCCATATGAATGTTTAACTGATTCTGGAACAAGATCAGAGTAAGCAGGCAAAATTACAGTTTCTCCCAGTGGGCATTCCATTATGAACTCAGGTGGCCAATCCTTTTCAGCCAAAAGAATGTCACAACTCTATGTTAGGTTCTCCCAAAAGAGAGCCTTGATGTTCCTGGGTATATCTCCCTCCATTTAAAGTGTTATTTCATATAAATGATGTGGGACACTTACCCTTGTATCACTTGTTATGCTCATTCAGTGCTACTACCAGCAGATAATCTGTCAGGTTCTGGCAAGCTATTGTGACCTCCGTTGCGCTGTCCAGCATTGTCACTGCCCATTCCCAGTTCAGAAGCAGAGTACTCAGTAGTCTTGGCATGTCTTATTTTAATCCCTGCTACTTCTTTTTGAATTGAGTTTTTTTTTGAGTCTTTTGTTTGTCCTCTTTAAGGATGTAGTCCGAAGTGCGATGTGTTTCCCTTTTCGTTTTCATGTCCTCTTCTTATCTGCACTCTGACCTCCCACCTCTCTCCAAATGCGTATCGGATGACTCCTGAAAGGAATGAGGGGAACGTGTATCAGTATCCTGATACCTGTCAGGCTTTCTAATATTATCACAGTTTCTTAAATTGTTTTTTTTATCCTGCTGAGGAGACCCACCCAGTGATTGTGTCTTATTTTTTGTTTTTTTTGTTTATTGTCCCATTTCTTCTCCGAAGAATCAGGTGCTTGCTTTGAGTTATCCTTTTCAGAATTACTTTTAACCTGTGGTTTCCGAGGTATGGCTCCCAAATTATCTCTACCTAGCGTAGCAAAAGTTTCTTTGATAATTTTAGGTAATTCCCTCAGGCATTGATGTATAGCCAATGCTGCTGCTTCCCCTTTCACGTTAGTTAACATAATGGTTGATACTGCTTCAAAGTAGCCTATAAGTTTCATCCCTAAGTCAAGGGAAGGTCCTGCCCCGTACTCATTCTGTAATTGTTTAAGTACTTCCAGTAAAGCTGCTATTGAACGGGTACCATGAGTTCTGGTGCACACTGCAGCAAAGACTGTGCCCCAAGTGGCACAATCTTCCACTGGAGGAGCAATTCCCATTGGCAAGCAAATTGTTAATATTCTGTGTTTGTCCTGCGGTCCTGTATGGGGAAAAATGCTTCTAGCTGACTTGTTTTCTGTGCTATCCAGAACAGAATTTGCTCCTGACTGGTGGGTATCTTTCACATAACAGCATTCAGCGTTTGAGGGCTGATCCCTGTAGCAGTCAATTGTGGTTGTGCAGGGTTAACTGTAAGTGTTCGCATAATGTACTGTGTGAGGTTTCTGTAAATTTTTACTAGGTCTCCGTATAGTGTTGTTATTTCTGCTGCATTTAAGTTATCAATATTAGGATGTGGTTTATAAGTAGCTAGAACCGGCCAGGTCACTTCTTTACTGAGTGGACCACGTCTCACATTTTCTATAGTATGCTAACTTATGTGTTCTTGGAAGTTAACAGAATTTCTATGTCCACATATTGAAAGTATTCCTCTGGTGTTTCATCCTCAATTTAAGTGTGAAACAATTGTGTACATGTATCCGCAACCGGAAACTTAACCCAGGAGCAGAATATCTCTGTTCTGAATGCTTCATGTGCCTCAACCACGAAGGTTACAGCCCCACCCGTTGCCGGGAGGCCATAATGTAATAATTTCACAGTAACTGCATGTCTGCAATTTTCTGTAATGTTTAGTCTAACCTCTTGTTCTTCAATGTCCTCAGATTGTTCTGTCATTGTTAAAAGAAAAAAAAGGTAATTTATTAAATTAATTTATGGAGATAGGGTTTAGCTCAATGTGGGAAATTTTTTATCCTACAAGCTTGAATAACCTGTCGCCAATACATAGGGTATACCATCTCAGCTGAGGCAGATTTTCCTTCCCACCACGGATGTCTCCGGTTTGGAGGTCAGTAGGGCTCTCTGAGAAAAGAACAACTGAACTACTCAGATAGACTGTTGAATAAGAACCCAACCAACCTTGTTGCCGCCATGTTGTGTAGTTCCTACTAATCCGTAGGATCTTCACGTTTGTTGGACAACGTAAACATTGGGTGAGGTGCCTAGACTAATTATGGGCACCCCCATAGGATACGTTGGCCTAGAGACCAGCTAGCTTGCAGTGCCACCATAAATCCCCCTAACATTACCAGGGAACTAATAGTTTCTGGCAACCACTGAACATGACAACCCTGACCCCTTAGGGATCATGGAAACAGATCAGAACTTTTTGCTCACTCACCCGTGCTTACTTGTGCTCAAAGAAATATACAGGGAATACACATTGGGACATTTTCAATATATTTATTAGACCACTGTTATTCTTGTACAGAATACATGTGCTGCGATAATCAGTAGACAGAAGCAGATGAAAGTAATTGCAAGCACCAAAAGTGTAAATAGTAGATACAGTACTATCATGGTGCTAAAACAGTGTATAAATGCAGGCATATAAACAAGACAGTAATCAGGCATACTCCTACTATGCAAACCCTACTCTAAGTGTACCTAGGGGGTGTATGGGTATAAACCCAAGAATCCAAGGATGATCCAACCCCATTGCCTGGTGGGAGAGAATGTAAGAGCCTTTCTTGGTCACAAACTGGACACCCCCCTCACTGAGATGTTGGACTGCTGCGTGGTGAAGTCTCAGCATGCAGGGACTGACGTTGTCAGCTGAAGTGCCTCCTCGGCTAATCTACCGGAATGCTCATTATGTATAATAGAAAGCAGAATTGTGATGTATGTTGTAGCCCCATGGATGAAGATAGAACGACATTTGTACACAGTGTGCAAAGTGGCCTTGTACATGATGTTTGAAGCATTGTGAGAATGTTATGTGAAGCTAGATGAGTAAACCATGTAGTTTCAGAGAAACTAATCCAACATTGTGGTGCATGCAAATATGTGCAAAAGTTCATGGCAGAAATGTTATTGTGAAGAATAGGACAATGTAAGAAATGAGTAGCTTCGCTACATGGGCCTAACCTGAGAACATAACACTACCACTGCAAAGGAAGAGGAACTACATAGAGGAGACATAATTAATTTGGTCATTTGTAGTGAGGAACCACAAAGTTGCATGGTCTACCACCATACTACACCAGTGCAACACAGAAGGCAGCCCTATGGCAGCAGTTGGCGACTACAGACATTGCATTGGAGGATGATGTCCTGTCCATCATGGACATATAAAAGAAGTATTAGGATGAGAAAAGGAGGGTGAAAGAGAAGTTCACCAGGATAGAGATGGTCATAGCTCTCCCTGGTGGACAAACCCGGACCCCACTTGAGAGGGATGCCCTCCGGAAAACATCCATTACAATGTAGGCATTACATTGTAATGTGTTTACAATGCATCCTTTACAATACATATGCCATTACAACACATGCCATTACAACACATGACATTAAATTTGAAGGTTCTTTTTGAGGTAAATACTGTAGATAAGATTTATTATATTGTTTTTGTTTTAATATCTTCTGCTATTTATTTTATATTTTTCTATGGGTTAGACATCCATCCTCTGGGACGGGATGCAAGGGAAATAGAGGATTTGGATGGGAAAGTGTATTAATACCCATGTATTAATTTTAACACTTGTGTATTAATTAATGTTGTTATTAATATATTTATTATTAATGTTAACAATATTTAAGATTCTTAATTATGAGGATGTCACACCCATCTATTCTAATGGGATGGAAGGGAATTAGTAGTTGTGGGTGGTGTTAGTATATTAATACCCATGTATTATTTTTAATAATTTTAAATTAATTTTTTCAGTTATATTTGACTTCTCAGTATTTTTCAAAAACTATGGGGTCCATTACGATGTCGGGCGGAAGCACAACCGCCGTGCTGTCGGAGGCAAAAACCGCTAGTTACCGTCCGCCAGCAACGGCCCACACGCCCGCAAAATTAGGATGTGAAAAGTCAGGCAAACACCGCCCATAAGCCTGCGGCGCCGCCCGCCATCAAAGTGCGCCCATCTACGTAGCGGCGCGAGCCAATGGAGACACACCGTCCGACGAAATGATTACCGCCCGGCGTACAAATTTCGATGCCACAACCAAACAGCCCCACCGGCAAAGAGACACCGCACGAGATACCAAGGCGGAAACCCGACTGTTCAGTACGGAGACTAAAAAGGCGGCCCACCCAGAGATGAATCCTGCACTCCAGGCCATCCCCATGCTCTACCTGATGCACCACCTAGGATTGAACGCGCCACGACGACGCAGGTAGGCAGACACACAACAAGGGTACGCAAACACTGCACACAGTGCAAGGGTGGGAAAACTGTACACAGCCCCCCCAGACACCCCTGTGTGGACAGGACACATCCACCACTATACCCACACATGTCCCACCTGTCAAAAAAAAACAACTCGCAACATCCTGGGCACCCACTACCCGGGACCAGGAAGTGACGTCCCCGTCACGGCACCGCAGCACAGCGGCGATGACGCAGGTATGCATGCGCACAACGCAGAGGCCAACGACAGCGCCATGCATGGGCTGCACACAAACACCACAGGGTCACAAGCTACACACCCCACACACCAGCCCCACCCTGAAGGCACATGTCACGTGGCCTTCCTGCATCAGTCATGTCCCCAACCGACAACTCACAGTTGTCAACCTGATGTCACACAAGTGTCCCGAACAGGGGAGTAATGTGATGGCAAAATAGGACACACCCTTGTGTGCAAAACATGGCGAAGCACACAGCGGCTGCTACATAACAGCGCAGAATATGGACCTCATCCGCAAAAGGCACGCCAGTCTCATCCAAAAATACCTATACCATCCTGCTCGCAATATCAAGCCATGCAATGTACAAAATTGAAAAACCCTGCTGCCTGAGAACAGGTGTTTCCAATTACTACCCACACAGAAGCCCCAATGTATAGCGGAAACGCAGTGTCCCGCCCACACACGGGAGAGCAGATAGCACTGAATGGCCTTCCATTCCTACTCTGAAATCACCTTGCAACAATTTATGCAGGAGAATGGAGCCATTGTACCAACAAGAAGCCAAACAGAGCCATGCAGAGTAAACCGTCCACTGTCAGATAGCGCCCAACATGAAAGAAAGTTAATAACACCCAAAAAAATTATACCACTCCTCCATGTGGGTCAAATGCAAGTAATCTGGAAGGAGTCAGACACCACTGGCCTTGACCATCCATTGAAGCATGTGGGATGAGGGCCTGTGTCCTCCGCACAAGCTATAACCCAAGTCCTGCCTCCGTACAACCATTCCAGAATTCCCAGCATCGTCGGAGGTTGCACTCTGCTGACTGCACAGGCAGCCGGAGCACGCCATCACAATACCCTGTAGCAAAATGGCTGTTGCACCACTGCTTCCCAACTACGCCAGACAGATGCAGCTGTACATTGAGAGGTTGCTACAAATAGTGGGCTGTGAAAATCTGGCTATGCTGAACGTAAGTTACCGAGTAACTTACCGCATTGCAATGTTCAGCTGCGTCATCCCCGTTTTCTACTGTCGGAGGTTTCCGTTCCACTGTCCTGTGGATTTATGTCTCTCCAACCCGGCATGTCCAAAGGTGGACTTGGTACACTTGTTTGCACCCCTGGACGCCCACGACAGGATCTGTTCAGTGTTTGGGGGCATGGCGTAAGTGGCTGCAATCGGACACACACTGCAATGGGACCAGTGTGCCTCCACACAACGTATTCTGGATCACAGTTTCATCGAATGTCATCCAACATGTCCCATCAGGCTTCTACAAGGGACAACTTACGATGAACACGTTGCTAGCCACCATCCGCTTCATTGGATGGCATCCATGTTTACCACCAATGCCATGGATGCCCTGCTGGAAGGTATCGCATACCTGACAACTTGTCAATTCATCGGTCCCCGACTCAATACCCCCAATTGAACAATGATGTTCTACACCGTTCCTATGCTTGGCTTTCGCACGGAGTGGGCAGTTAGCTGTACAACAACTATACCATACAATCTGCAACAAACACCTCACCATCAACTCCACTTCCATGACAACAGACATTTTCGGGACATGCACTCTGTTCCTCACCATATCCTGTGTCTCTGCATGAACAGGGGGAGGCAGAGGTATGGGACTTGTGTACAGTAACCACATGGCCAATACTGCACGAACAACTATGCCATAATATGTATTCTGCGCACCTGAACACATGCACCTGTCAGTGCACACTTATCTGTCTGCTGTATTACGTGAGAACGGTCACCTCACCATCGTCTGTACTTCCGTGCCCGGACTTTTGCATGGACAACAAATGCAACCCCTACAACATGGCCCTAGTTATTGTGTCATGTTCAGTAGCCACCACATTGCAACAACTAGTGAGACGCTGCTGCATGCATGTAGGCTCATGCTCTGATGTCACCTCTGACGCAGGTGTGTCAGAGTTACTATTGTAGTAAACCTGTACCATGGAACTGAGATGTACTGTGCCTATGATGTCAAGCTGTCTGGTAGGCAAAATGAATACTGTCTGTGTCAAAGTCTACAGCTTCTCAGTAATTAGCAAATGTACTTTAGCATAGCAAGGGCAAGGCAGTTGTAACTCTGAAGCCTTCATTCCACAGTCAACAACTAATCACATCTACCCGTACTCCCTTTTGTATGTGTAATCATGCTAAGTATATCCTCCACATGCATTTTGCTGCCAGTAGTGTCCACTATACTGCATCACAGAGGAAGTAAGTCCAAATACATGCCTTGAAGCAAATATGTGACTTGGTAGAATTATTTTACGAAGACAAGTAAGAATTAGAGAGGATGAGAGTGTGTGAAGTACATGAGAGTCGTGAGATGACCATGTAGTCTAGTGTCATTGGATGTCAATGCATATGAGTTGCCGCAACTGTAGACCTAGTGAAATACTACAGCTCGTGGGCCTGGACTTGTCATACTCTGACGTGGCCCAACAGATCATCACATTAACACTGACGGCCTGGGCACTACAAAGCACAGTCCTACATATGTGTATAATAACCTTCACAGTCTGACATCACACTCATCAAGCAAAAGTAGGAGCCACGCGAAAGCAGCAATGCATGACAAAACACACACACGATATCAGTGTGGGTGGGCAGGACTGCACAGTGAGTAAGAACTGCAGAAATTCACATACATGCTCAATTGAACAAGGCACAATCTTGACAGTCACACACCCTGCAGACACACTATGTCCGAAACATATCAAGTAGGAGTCATCCTGAACTGCAAGGACACACCCACACACTGCACACTGTGCAAAATACAACACACACATGTGAACACATTCGCAGACCTGAACACGGATACAAACATCCACTATGGGCCTGGGTAACACGTGTGTAGTCAACATTACCAGAGCGCACACACACATACCAACACTACCCCAAAGTCACACCACTCACACCACACACACACCTACACCTCCCAAATGCACACATTGAAAGTAAGCCATGTGCCCAGGCCCAATGTTCATCACAAGACTAACATACACCTACACTGCTGGCCACACAGCAAGTAAGCTCACACATACCCGCATACTCTGCACATGCTACCTGTCATCCTGTGGCTAGACTCACACCCTGTGCTTTGCTTGCACGCAAACATGACACGGATACATTCTCCCTGAAATACCACCAAATACATGCAGACAATTCATGTCACAAAAATACTTATTCATGACACACACAAGTAGCAGAGTCTGAAAGAAGTGGAGTCCCTGCCACGTGTACAACACATTGGAATGTGAGACCAGACATTGCAATTGTTGAGGTACCATACACGGCATGTGCCTCACTTAACCATGCACACACAGCAACAACTGCAATAAGCAACTACACAGACACAACCGACTACAGGAATAACAGCATCCAGTCACAGATTACATAGACATGCAGCAAAATTGATCAACACCAGGGACAGTGGCCAGTCCGATGTGCAGAGTAGTGACACGAAAAGCTGCATATGCAAAGTGTGTGAGTGTACCCTGGCATGGCCACCAACACTGCCATGGCAGTCACAATAGCCATCACAGCCACCACTGTGTCACAGGTAGATGTGTGAGTGTGCCTACCATTCAAAGAGGATGCCAGTTCGACTCGGTGCTGTCTGTGTGCTGCGGGACAGTTGGAGGTCCGCCCCTGAGAGAGAAGCACAACTGTGGAAGACACACATGTGGAATGTGAAGCGGGAGTTCCGCTTGGCCCAGGTGGGTGGGTGGCACGGGTAGGTGCACACATGCATTGTTGAAACAGACTGTGTGGGGAGGATTCCGGAGGGCTAGATTTTCACTGTGTTGGGTATTTGGGAAGCCCACCTGTCTGGGGATGAATGTGAACTCGTGTGGGCACAACAGGCGGGCACACGATCATTGCTGCATCAGGTGTAGACGTTAGCCCTCCCTCTGGGGACATGCTGGATACTGCTGTGCGTCTGCCAGGCCCTTGCCAAGGCACTCACATCCCCTGTCCACCAGGTGTACCCCTACATTGTCCGCCTGCACAGGCTACCCAGGGCACGGGATGGCAGTGGAGCTTGGTGGGTGGGAGGTCATGGCGCCCTTCTCCTGGTCACATCTCGCAGGCAACACATTCTCAGTGTGCAGCAGGGCACAAGTCCTAAATATGTAGTGGGGGGACGCAGATGTCATGACAGGAAGGGACGTCACGAAAGGTGTCTTGCACCATCAGACATATTGCCTCCCTTCGCCCACCCCTTACATGCGATTGCAACAGAGAAACCAGCGTGTGCAGAAGCAGCTCCGATCTCGCCCCATAGAGGCCAAAGAGTGAATGTGTGGGTCCATTTGCTACAGTTATCGGGCTCGCGTTAAAATCAGTGGTGGGACGCCGTCCACCCGCGTGGTACCCCGACTCGAGACCTGGTGTGCATGCAAAGTGTCCTATTGGCTTTGCGATATGTGTCAGTTGCATGACACTCGTTGGCGGGGGATGGCTCGGAGGCCCGTCACCCTGAGGCCCATGTCTCACCACATGGGTCCCTTGTCAATGGCAGCGGTTGTAATGACTATGCGCGCCGGGGTGGGTCTACCTTTCGTCTGGGATTGTGTTTGCGGCTGGCCCGCTAGGGCAGCCACAGCCACTGTGTGTTGCATGTGGTGTATCCGGACACCGGAGGCTGTCATGCATTGTCACTGTTGTCCAGGTCTCGAGTCGGGGTACCACGCGGGTGGACGGCGTCCCCCCACTGATTTTACCGCGAGTCAGATAACTGGGGCAAATGGACCCACACAGTCACTCTTTGGCCTCTCTGGGGCGAGATCAGAGCTGCTTGTGCACGCGCTGGCTTCTCCGATGCAATCGCATATAAGGGGTGAGCGAGGGGAGGCAATGAGTCTGACGGTGCAAGCCACCTTCCGTGATGTCACTTCCTGTCGTGACGTCAGCGTCCCCCACTTCTTATTTTAGGACTCGTGCCCTGCTGTTGTCAGATGTGCCACTGCCCAGGAGGGTGGAGAAAGGGTCAGGAATGTCAGCCTGAGATTGGCCCAGTTGAAGGCCCACCATTGGACAGTCTGGTGTAGCACACCCACGCGTACATGTGGGCCCTCCATGAACTATGTCACCTGCGGCAAAGTGATGTCATGGGCAATGACGTTATTGAGGAGAGCTGTCTGCCCCACACAGAGATGGTGCATAAGCTCAACACACCCAGCTCTGAGGGCAGCAGGGGTCACATGTGCAGGGGCAGCTGTGCCTGGTGTGAAGGAAACTCTACCTTTCATCCCTGTGCCGACACGTGTTGCACCAGTGGAAGTAGATGGGAGGGCGGGCATTGGCCTCCGCGTGGCTGAAGAGGAGCCAGAGTCCACGTCCCCTGTGTTAGCAAACATGGATGCATCACCTCTGTCCTCAGATGACTCAGAAATTGCCGTCTCGGCCTGTGATTCATCCAGCACACGTCTGGCCCCTCCGAGGCGCTGGTCACATCTGTCTCACTCAGCACCTGTGCAGCTGCTACATCCGATGCCACACCACTGTTGACCGTCCCCTGTCCCTCAGCACCCACGGGAGATGCCACATGAGAGAGAGAGTTGGCCTCACTCATCTGGCATCAATTAAACAGACATGTGCAAGGGAAGCAGCACAGAACATCCCCAAATCCACATGTTGCACGATACCTGTGCAATTGCATGCAGCCACCACAATCAACACGTAATGGCTGGCGTACAGTAAATGAAGCCGCTAATAAGTGGCACATGTGTTGTGCACATAGCACTACACCCGGCCTGTGTCACCCTGCGACCATAGCCACAAATTGCGGTGTGCACACCCACTGTCCTGATGGTGGCAAGGATGACCACTACGTAATTAGGCCAAAGACATACCTGCATGGAGCAGAATGGGAAACCACTCACACAGACTGCAACATGACAGGCCACAATGGCCATGAGCCCATGCCATCCACCTGTCGTTCACACGAGCACAACTGCTGTTGCACAGTGTGCCGGATGTGTAAGTACCAGAGATATGAGGTGAGGCATCGCACACATATGACAGAACGAAATCAGAGTAGGCACAGTGCCTCAAACATACATGTGAATTGCCACTCCAGCCTACTACAGGTTGTTCCTGAGGGCTACGACTCTGAGTGCATTGAGAATGCAGAGTGCTCAAATTACATCTTGAGCCTCAGGAATAGCATATGCATGTCAGATGCACACAGCACAGAGTACACTTACAACCCACTGCATCACACAACAAACATCACATTACCCAGATTATGGGTAGGCTGTGGACACATGCTGCCTCTCACAGCAAAAGACACCATCCCACAATACTGTACACTTGCTTGCTGCTGATGCCCCTACAAACATGCATCCGGCACAGGCTGTGTGACTGTCAAGATGCAGACCATTACTGGTGAAATGCAGCGCCGTGCTGACCTGACAATACGAGGGGGCATCCCCGATTCGTTATCGCCACGTAGTAGCTCATCCGGCAGATGACGTCACACCCTTTGTGGAATTGGCTGCACTGTCGGTCACACATACACAGAGGCATCAACTTGGATGCAATGGCTCATCACAAGCCCTTGGGCTGGAAGACTTCAAACTGCAGGGATGGTACACAGGAGCCTTGGAATATCACTCATACACTTCTCAACATCACCCACATCCACCAATCACAGTGGCATGCTGCTGACCCATCCCAAATACTCAGAGACGTGCAACAGAGCCAGGAAGTAATCGGACATGGCCTAACAGCATGTGTACACCACATGTGAATGCATGCTGGTGGGAGTGTGTACACAGTACCTGTCCATCCCATTCACATGCAGGTTGCCAGCACATTGAGCAATGTGTAGTCTGCCCACATCTACTGTCCATTGTCAGGTGGACCAACACATAGATCACAAGGCAACACATCTTTGTGGGTGGACTCACTGTGTCCAACACTGCGCAGCCCTCAACGTACTCGCCCTGTGAATGGCTCACCCCGCAATGGAGGTCACATTCAGTGCCACTATCTCTCACACACATCCCTATCACAAGGCATGGTGTGTCCAATCAACAGGGCTGAGTTTGCGCATTTCAGGAGAGTCCTGAACAAAAGACACATGTAACCCACTGTACAGTCAGTGTTGTCTCCTTCTAGGATTGTGCGGTCAATGTGCAGCCCAGGTCTGCTGCGACTGAGAAGGCCAGCAGGGACCCAGCCAGCCATTCACACAAGCAATGACTTCCCTGAGTCCTGCATTGCCAAGTGGCTGTGTGACTGGATGTGTGACATGGAAATGCCATGTACCACCACTCGTGAGGGACATGCATGGGAAAGCGCAGAGAGCCTACATACCCCTTACACCTGTAGTTAGCATGGTAAGTGTTAGACCTGGCATCCTTGGCGTGGGTCTCCCTTCCATTTTTTCGTAATGCCTCCACTGTTGCCGATATGTTTTTGCTGGACTAGATGCTCATGGGCACTTTGCCGCTGCTAATCAGTGCCAAAGTGCAAGTGCTCCCTATCGTTAATTGATGTATGTATTAGTGACTCCATGATTGGATGATTGGTTTACTTGTCAGTCCCTAGTACAGCGCACTCAGTGTGCCCAGGGCTTGTAAATCCAATGCCGCTGGTGGGCTTGCAGCACGGGTTGTGCCACCCACAGAAGCGGCTTGTAAAGTGTGTCTCAGGCCTGCCATCGCAGAGCCTGTGTGCAGCCTAGGGCTGCCCTGTCGACTTGGTGAGTGCACCCACTTACCAGTCCCTAAACCTTCCCTTTACTGCATGTTGGTCACCCCTAAAGTAGGCCCTAGGGCAGGGTGCATTGTAAGTATAAGGTAGGACATGCCCTGGTGTGTGTGGCATGTCCTAATAGTGAATTACAGCCATTTTCGTTTTTCACTATTGCAAGGCTACCTGCTCCCCATAGGCCAGAATGGGCAGACTGACTATTACACCTTATAGTCAGAACTGACCCAGGGAACATGGTAGAAAAACGAATTTAGTATGCCTGAACTCAGGATGATAAAATGCATCTTTTAGTGAAGTTGGTTTTAACATTCTGTGTTTGAAAATACCACTTTTAGAAAGTGGGTATTTTCTTGCCTAACTATCCAAGCCTGCCTCTGCTAGGTTGTGTATTCCTTGTCTGGAGATTGAGTGACAGGGGCTGGGGGTGGCTACAGGAGACAGGGTGAGTCAGCCCAGGGCTGAATAGAAAGATCTGCATCCAGAGTGGAGGGAGGAGTTGCACCTGGGTCTGAATAGGGCTGTGCCTGCCTTCCACAATGCTGGCTCCACCTCCTGCCGGGCGGCTGAGCACTCTGCCCCACATTCTGAAAGGAAAGAAGGAGTCAGAAAACAAAGTGCTCCAGGACTGACCAGAACTGGTTTTGGACTAGGCAGAGGCCTCTCTGCCTCCAGAGAACAAAGAGAATCAGGGTATAAGAGGGGCACCCAGACCCCAGGAAAATTAGATCACTTTTGGGAACAAGAAGAAACCTTTGCTGAGGAGCGGAACCAAGAAGAAACTGAGGAGAGACTATCCCTAAGCCTGAAGTGCTGCTTGGGGGATTGGCCTGCAGTGGTTTGCCTGACTGCCAAAGAAAGGAGAAAGGAACTTTTGCTTTGCTGTGACTTTCATCAACTTGTGAAGGATCTCCAAGGGCTTGGAAGAGAGCTTGCTCGCTGACCGAAGTCCCAGGACCATTGGACTTCACCCCCTTTGTGAATTGCTGCTGGAAACTCTGTTTCCGTGGCTGCAGAGGTAGGGAGCTGTGACCGACTCTCACGACCGACTCGGTGTCCTGTAAGCACCGCATCGAAGCACCATCTCGCCCTGCAACGCACGGCCCTGGTCTCACCGACTCCGTCAATGAGCCGCTGCCTGCACCGCATTGAGGGACAACGCGTCCTGCAACGCTTCGCTACGCCGAATCGAACTGGTCCGACCGACACGGTCACTGCTGCTGAGTTCGAGTCCTGTGACCGCACCGGAGTTGGGCACCGCCGCACGCTTTGCGACGCACCGCCCGACTCGCACCGCTGTCCGGACTGATCGACGCCAGCTCCTGAATCCGGCTCCGTCGCCGCACCGCAACCTGCCAGCACCGCATCGAAGCACCGTCTCGCCCTGCAACGCACGGCCCTGGTCTCACCGACTCCGTCTCGACGACGTCAACGAGCCGCTGCCTGCACCGCATCGAGGGACAACGCGTCCTGCAACGCTTCCATTTTGCATCGCGACCGCGACGAACAGCCATCCGGCTCGCACGCCCGTGCCTGCCGCTTCAAGTAAAAGGTACTGTGACCGAGTCTGTCTACGCTGTGTTGGCCTGCCTCGACGCGGTCAGCTGGATTTGTTAGACTCTGTTTGTTCTCGACATCGCCGTAGCCGGAGGAGGCCACCGACCCGCACAGAACCTTGAATTAAGCCTTTTTGATCAGAACTAAGTATTCTTAACAGTATTGTGGATTATTTTTGTCGTTTATGGTCTTGTGATAAATCTATATAAAGTATACCTATTTTTATAAATATATAACCTGTGTGGTGTCCATTTGTAGTGTTGTCACTTGATTACTGTATGTGTTCACAAATGCTTTACACACTGCCTCTGAACTAAGCATGTCTGCTCGTGCCAAGATACCAAGAAGGTGAGCAGGGGTTATTTCGGGAGTGTACCTACTTTCCCTGACTAGACTCAAGGGTCCCTATTTGGACAAAGGTACATACCTCTGCCAACTAGAGACCCCCAAATCTAACATTGGTGGTCAGCGGTGAGGATTCTGGACTTGCATTTGTGACTCATGTACAGTGATTGGTGAACACTACTTAGTGAGTGCAGACCAAAACGCAACCACATACTTTTATAGCATTTTTTCTGGGATTTCCTATTTTTGCAAATGCCAAGTTCAGTCACGATGGAGAAACCAGCATCAGTAGCCTCTGTCGAGTGTGATTGGGAAGAAGAGAGGCTAGAATGCTACACCCTTAAGCAGCTCAAGCAATTCTGCAAGAAGTTCAAAGTGTCCATGACCGGACTCTCCAGGAAGGAGGACCTCCAAAAGGTGCTGAGGGCCTGGGTCGAATCAAGGAGTGCCCCTGTGGAGGGGGCTGAGAATGCAGAAGGGCAGCTGGAGGGGCTATTGGGTCTAGGGGCTAGAAGACCACCTTCCCCAGTAGGTAGCAGTGTTTCTGCCAGAGGACTGTCTCCAGAGGAGTTGGAGGACAGGAAAGAGAGTAGGATGCACGAAATGGAGCTGACTAAGCTCAAGCTGAATGGGCAGTTAGAATTCGAAATGCAAATTAGGAAATTAGCCCTAGAGGAGAAGAAAATGCAGTTTGAACATGAGAAAGTTTTGAGGGAGTTGGAATTGAAGGCCAAGAGCTTAGAGATTACTCCCTCTGGTGGCAGTGTACCGCCTGTGCCTGTTGAAGCTAGGGTTTATATTCCCAAAGATGTGGTGAAGGAGTTTTTTAAAAATGATGACATAGGGCAGTGGTTCAAAGTCTATGAGCTAGCCATGTCTTCCCACCGGGTCCCTGAGAAGGATTGGGGAGCGGGGTTGTGGGGACGGTTCCTCAGTGAAGGGCGGGATACCTTGTTAGATTTGCCCTCTGAAGTCTATAATTCGTACAGCCACATGAAGGATGCCTTAATGACTAGGTATGGTTTGACCCCTGAGCTTTATAGGCAAAGGTTCAGGAACTGTAGTAAGATTGAAAGCAGTACCTGGGTTGAATATGTGACCTTCTTTTGCAGAGCCTTGGATGGTTGGGTAAAGGGTAGCAAAGCGACTGATTTTCAGGCGCTCTTTGATTTGATTGCCTGGGAGCACTTGTCCGGTAATTGTTTTCCTGAGCTACGCCAGCACCTGATTGATAGTAAGCTGACTAACCCTAGGCAGCTTGCTGAGGAAGCGGACCGCTGGGTGAGTACCCGGGTCCACAAGGGTCACGTGGGAGACTCCGCCAAGGGTGGGCAGGGTCCCCAGCAGAAGAGTGGGGGACAAGGGTAAACAGAGGGAGTTCCATAAAGGGCCCCAAAGTAAACCCCAAGGGAACCAAGGGAAAGGTTCCCAGCCTCCCCTGAGAAGAAGCCAGTGGGCCTGACAGGCCCCCTGTTCCCCAGGGACCACTGGTGTGTTACAAGTGTGGCGCCCTGGCCACAAGGCAAACGATCCTCGTTGCCCTTTGCATGGAAAACCAGCACCCACCAGTGCAGTCCCCCGGCAGTTGGCTAGTGTAGCCCTGGGGGAGGAGTTGGGTGCCCAAGGTGGGGGATCCCACAGTGTTTTCCCTTGTCTCATTAGGGAGACTCTGAGATGGTCCCTAGGACCCCGCTGCCTGAGAACACTAAGAAATACAGGCAGTGGTTGACCATCAATGGCCATAGGGTGGAGGCTCTGAGAGACACAGGAGCCAGTGTGACAGCTGTCAAGTGTCACCTGGTGTCTAAAGAGCAGGTTATCCCTGATGCATTCTATCCGGTTGTTGCCGCTGACAACACAGAGAGTCACTGCAAGGTGGCTCAGGTTCCCTTTGAGTGGGGGGTCTCGGGTACTTTTCAAGTAGCTGTGAGGCCAGCCATGCCTGTTGACTGTTTGTTAGGGAACGATTTGGAGAGCTCACCTTGGGCTAAGGTGGAGCGGAGTGCGCATTTAGAAATGTTGGGCTTGCCTGATTGGGCATGTGTGACCACCCGGTCAATGGCAGCTAAAGGTGTTCAAGAGGACCTGGAGCCTGAGAGGGAGGCCCAGGTGCCTGCCGAAGAGAGAGGAGGCAGGGGCGCGGGAAACCGGCCCCCGAAGTTCCCACGGTCCAGGAGGAGGCAGACCCAGAGGGGGATGCCCTGGAGCCTACAGGGGAACAGGTAGCTGAACTGGGGGACCTACCTGAGCTGACCCATTGGCAGCAAGAAGGAGGACCCTCCAGGGAAGAGTTCTGCGAGGAGCAGAACGCATGCCCCTTCTCTCGTGGGTCTGAGGCAACAGGCCACAGACCAGGCAGCAGGTGATCAGTCTGGATCACATTGGGTTTACTGGGAGAATGGTCTCCTGTATTCAGAGCCTAAGGTTGCTGAGCCTGGGTCAGCCCGTGTGCTGGTGGTACCCCAGCGCTTCAGAGCCTTCCTACTGGGGTTGGCTCATGATGTACCGTTAGCGGGACATCTGGGGCAGGACAAGACCTTTGACAGGCTTGTTACCCATTTCTATTGGCCCCAGATGCGCAGGAGTGCCGCCACTCACTGCAGGACATGCCAGACTTGCCAGGCAAGTGGAAAGAGTGGGAGGAAGCACAAGGCTCCTCTCCAGCCATTCCCTGTGGTCAGCACCCCCTTTGAACGGGTGGGTATTGATATTGTGGGGCCACTGGACCCCAAGACAGCCATGGGCAACAGGTTTATCCTGGTCTTGGTGGACCATGCCACCCGGTACCCTGAAGCCATCCCTCCGAGGACAGTGACGGCCACTGTGGTGGGACGGGCACTGATGGGAATTTTCTCACGTGTGGGATTCCCTCAAGAGGTGGTGTCTGACAGAGGTACCAACTTCGTGTCCAAGTACATGAAGTCCCTGTGGCAGGAGTGCGGTGTAACTTACAAGTTCACCACTCCTTACCACCCTCAAGGAAATGGTCTGGTTGAGAGATTCAACCGGACCCTCAAGGGCATGATTATGGGTCTGGAAGAGCCCATGAGGCATAAATGGGACGTCCTCTTACCATGCCTGTTGTTTGCATACCGGGAGGTGCCACAGAAGTCTCTAGGGTTCAGTCCCTTTGAGCTCCTCTATGGACACCCGGTGCGAGGACCTCTGAGTTTGGTCAAGGAAGGCTGGGAGCAATCTCCCAGGAAACCTCCCCAGGATGTATACAGTTACATGCTGGCCTTCAGGAACCAGACTAGGCGTTTCAGAGAACTTGCTGAGGCAAATCTGGAAGCCAGCCAGGAGGAGATGAAGCGGTGGTACGACCAGAATGCCACTCTGGTAGAGCTTCAGCCTGGTCAGAAAGTGTGGGTCATGGCCCCTGTGGAGCCTTGTGCGCTCCAGGACAGGTGGACCGGCCCTTTTACGGTGGTGGAGCGCAAGAGTCCAGTTACCTATTTGGTGGACTTGCAGTCTCCCAGGAACCCCTGCGGGTCCTGCATGTGAACCGCCTGAAGCCCCACTTGGAGAGGTCCCAAGTGGGCATGCTCTTAGCTACAGATGATGGAATGGAGGAGGAGACCGAGCCTCTTCCTGACCTCCTGTCAGCCCGAGAGCAAGATGGATCAGTGGAGGGAGTAAACCTCTCTACCTCCCTGACACCTGAGCAGCAGGGTGACTGTCGCCAACTGTTGGGACAGTTCCCTGACCTGTTCTCCCTGGTTCCCAGTGTCACTCATTGGTGCGTCCATGAGGTGGACACTGGGGACAGTCTTCCTGTGAAGCACAAGGCTTACAGGGTGACTGACAGGGTCAGAGCCTGCATCAAGGAGGAGGTCTCCAAGATGTTTGGCGCTAGGGGTGATTGAGTCCTCTAACAGCCCTTGGGCCAGCCCCGTGGTCTTGGTTCCAAAGGCTGCCGCGCCTGGTGCCACACCAGAACTCCGGTTCTGTGTGGACTACAGGGGACTCAATTCCGTCACCAGGACTGACGCCCACCCCATCCCCAGAGCTGATGAGCTCATAGATCGGTTAGGGGCTGCGCGGTACCTCAGCACGTTTGACTTAACGTCTGGGTACTGGCAGATCGCCTTGACTGATGGGGCCAAAGAGAGGTCAGCGTTCTCCACACCAGATGGGCACTACCAGTTCCGGGTGATGCCCTTTGGGATGAAGAATGCCCCTGCCACCTTTCAGAGGTTGGTCAACCAGGTGTTGGTTGGACTGGAGGATTTCAGTGCCGCCTACCTGGATGACATTGCAGTGTTCAGTGCCCGTTGGGAAGAACATCTGCGCCACCTCTGGGAAGTGTTGATGGCGCTGCGGAGGGCAGGCCTCACAATCAAGGCAAGTAAGTGCCAGATTGGGCAGGGTTCTGTGGTGTACTTGGGACACCAGGTTGGGAGCGTCCAGGTGGCGCCCTCCAACCGAAAATTGATACCATTCTGGCTTGGGAGCCCCCAAGACCCAGACAGAGGTGAGAGCCTTCCTAGGACTCACCGGGTATTACCGGAGATTCGTCAAGGGGTATGGCAGCATTGTTGCCCCCTTGACAGAGCTGACTTCCAAGAAGCAGCCCAGGAAAGTGATTTGGACTGACGCCTGTCAAAAAGCTTTTGACACCTTGAAGACTGCCATGTGCACGGCGCCTGTGCTCCAGGCACCCAACTTCTCCAATGAGTTCATTGTTCAGACGGACGCTTCAGAGCATGGTGTAGGGGCTGTTCTATCACAGATCAATGAGGAGGGCCTAGACCAACCTGTAGCCTTCCTCAGTAGGAGGTTACTTCCCGGGAACAGAGATGGAGTGCTATCGAGCGTGAGGCATTTGCTGTGGTCTGGGCACTGAAGAAGCTGAGACCATACCTGTTTGGGACTCACTTCCGGGTTCAGACAGACCACAGGCCCCTCAGATGGTTGATGCAGATGAGGGGTGAGAATCCAAAGCTGTTGAGGTGGTCCATTTCCCTACAGGGGATGGACTTTACGGTGGAACACCGCCCTGGTACAGAACACGCCAATGCTGATGGTCTGTCCAGATTTTTCCGCCTTAGCGATGAGAACTCCCTAGGGGTAGGATAGTTCTCCCCACATTTCAGCTGGAGGGGACACGTGTTAGACCTGGCATCCTTGGCGTGGGTCTCCCTTCCATTTTTTCGTAATGCCTCCACTGTTGCCGATATGTTTTTGCTGGACTAGATGCTCATGGGCACTTTGCCGCTGCTAATCAGTGCCAAAGTGCAAGTGCTCCCTATCGTTAATTGATGTATGTATTAGTGACTCCATGATTGGATGATTGGTTTACTTGTCAGTCCCTAGTACAGCGCACTCAGTGTGCCCAGGGCTTGTAAATCCAATGCCGCTGGTGGGCTTGCAGCACGGGTTGTGCCACCCACAGAAGCGGCTTGTAAAATGTGTCTCAGGCCTGCCATCGCAGAGCCTGTGTGCAGCCTAGGGCTGCCCTGTCGACTTGGTGAGTGCACCCACTTACCAGTCCCTAAACCTTCCCTTTACTGCATGTTGGTCACCCCTAAAGTAGGCCCTAGGGCAGGGTGCATTGTAAGTATAAGGTAGGACATGCCCTGGTGTGTGTGGCATGTCCTAATAGTGAATTACAGCCATTTTCGTTTTTCACTATTGCAAGGCTACCTGCTCCCCATAGGCCAGAATGGGCAGACTGACTATTACACCTTATAGTCAGAACTGACCCAGGGAACATGGTAGAAAAACGAATTTAGTATGCCTGAACTCAGGATGATAAAATGCATCTTTTAGTGAAGTTGGTTTTAACATTCTGTGTTTGAAAATACCACTTTTAGAAAGTGGGTATTTTCTTGCCTAACTATCCAAGCCTGCCTCTGCTAGGTTGTGTATTCCTTGTCTGGAGATTGAGTGACAGGGGCTGGGGGTGGCTACAGGAGACAGGGTGAGTCAGCCCAGGGCTGAATAGAAAGATCTGCATCCAGAGTGGAGGGAGGAGTTGCACCTGGGTCTGAATAGGGCTGTGCCTGCCTTCCACAATGCTGGCTCCACCTCCTGCCGGGCGGCTGAGCACTCTGCCCCACATTCTGAAAGGAAAGAAGGAGTCAGAAAAACAAAGTGCTCCAGGACTGACCAGAACTGGTTTTGGACTAGGCAGAGGCCTCTCTGCCTCCAGAGAACAAAGAGAATCAGGGTATAAGAGGGGCACCCAGACCCCAGGAAAATTAGATCACTTTTGGGAACAAGAAGAAACCTTTGCTGAGGAGCGGAACCAAGAAGAAACTGAGGAGAGACTATCCCTAAGCCTGAAGTGCTGCTTGGGGGATTGGCCTGCAGTGGTTTGCCTGACTGCCAAAGAAAGGAGAAAGGAACTTTTGCTTTGCTGTGACTTTCATCAACTTGTGAAGGATCTCCAAGGGCTTGGAAGAGAGCTTGCCCCTTGACCGAAGTCCCAGGACCATTGGACTTCACCCCCTTTGTGAATTGCTGCTGGAAACTCTGTTTCCGTGGCTGCAGAGGTAGGGAGCTGTGACCGACTCTCACGACCGACTCGGTGTCCTGTAAGCACCGCATCGAAGCACCGTCTCGCCCTGCAACGCACGGCCCTGGTCTCACCGACTCCGTCAACGAGCCGCTGCCTGCACCGCATTGAGGGACAACGCGTCCTGCAACGCTTCGCTACGCCGAATCGAACTGGTCCGACCGACACGGTCACTGCTGCTGAGTTCGAGTCCTGTGACCGCACCGGAGTTGGGCACCGCTCGCACGCTTTGCGACGCACCGCCCGACTCACACCGCTGTCCGGACTGATCGACGCCAGCTCCTGAATCCGGCTCCGTCGCCGCAACCTGCCAGCACCGCATCGAAGCACCGTCTCGCCCTGCAACGCACGGCCCTGGTCTCACCGACTCCGTCTCGACGACGTCCAACGAGCCGCTGCCTGCACCGCATCGAGGGACAACGCGTCCTGCAACGCTTCCATTTTTGCATCGCGACCGCGACGAACAGCCATCCGGCTCGCACGCCCGTGCCTGCCGCTTCAAGTAAAGGTACTGTGACCGAGTCTGTCTACGCTGTGTTGGCCCGTCTCGACGCGGTCAGCTGGATTTGTTAGACTCTGTTTGTTCTCGACATCGCCGTAGCCGGAGGAGGCTACCGACCCGCACAGAACCTTGAATTAAGCCTTTTTGATCAGAACTAAGTATTCTTAACAGTATTATGGATTATTTTTGTCGTTTATGGTCTTGTGATAAATCTATATAAAGTATACCTATTTTTATAAATATATAACCTGTGTGGTGTCCATTTGTAGTGTTGTCACTTGATTACTGTATGTGTTCACAAATGCTTTACACACTGCCTCTGAACTAAGCCTGTCTGCTCGTGCCAAGCTACCAAGAGGGTGAGCAGGGGTTATTTCGGGAGTGTACCTACTTTCCCTGACTAGACTCAAGGGTCCCTATTTGGACAAAGGTACATACCTCTGCCAACTAGAGACCCCCAAATCTAACAGTAAGCAATGCATGTTGGAACCCCACAGGCTCAGAATCATAGTGCTGCGGATCAACGACATGTGTGTCCCCCACATGCACTCCCACACACACTGTAGTTGTCTTACACACACAACTTTTGTTATAAATAGCCTTGGGCAGTGTGCGTGGAGCTCGGAATCCATGATCTCCAGCTCCTCGCTGGTGAGTGGACCTGGACATATCTTCAGAGTGGACATGTGGCAGCAGCGGCAGGTGTTGTTGAGGGATGCCAGGCAGCAGTCCCTGGAAGCTGTGGTAATGCCGGTCTCCCTCTCACACTCATATAGCCCCCTGGGGCTGTTCCACTGGGTCCAAGCTGCTGCATTTGGTGTACCATGTCTGCCTACTTCAAATGCACACAATGGCCTGCACCGAGCTGTCCCGGTACGCTTACCTCTATCGTCGAACACGCAGGATGCAGTCGCGAGGGCCATTGGAGTTGGCCTCAAGGGCCTGGTACATGGCGGGTACAGTCCGCTGGTGCCATGTGGAATCCACAGTTGAATGTGCGCCATGCATTTGCAGGTGTGGCCATGATTTGTGTGTGGGAGCATGTCCACACTGGACAAGGCCACTTCATGCTGTGTGCATAGGCATTGACGGCCAGTGCTCAGCCTCCACATATCTGTTGGCACATCATCATGTACACATTAGCATGGGAGCATGGGATGTGCATATGCACACACATGCCATATTTCTCAATGTACATCTCCCAGTTGGCACGTGCAACGTTACGTGTCACTTGTGATGTGTGTTTGCATTCACACAGCTGTGTTGTCATGGAGTTGTCAATGTGTACACCTGTCAATGTGTGTTGGAGGTGTGATACGTACAGTGCTGTACATTGGGTGAACTAGGGACATCATTGACTGTCTCATATCCCATTGTGCAACAGGACCCACTTGTTTTGTCCGCTCAGCCTGTGTACATTGTGTTGTTGGTGTGTGCCATACTCACCCAGCCTCGGAAGCTGTGTCTGGCACAGCAGCTAGGTATATTGCTGTGGCGTTGTCGCTTCCCACCTATGCAGTCTGAAACCATCATGATGCCTTTCAAGCTATTAGGGCCTAAAACCCCATGTGCATGCTCCTAGCAATGGTTTGTGTCAGTAGCCATTGCTATTGGTAATGGGACCTGTGTAAGAGTATTGTAGCTGTGCTGTCCCTACTTGTCAGCTGTTCTGTGATTCTATTGCTTTGTCAGTAATTTTAGTTATGTGTATGTGAAAGTGCCATGTGGTGTGTTGCATTGACATGTGTCCACTTCCATCTGTCCTAGGAGGAGACCAAACATACATCGCCCCCTACCAATTGCTGTCAGACATGGAGGATGTGGAGGTCATTCGTAAATTCCGGCTGGACCGACCCACCCTGCATCACCTATGAGCCATGTTGGAACCCCACCTTCGTCCTCGCAGGGTGTATCCAACAGCATTCACCCCCACGGCTAAGGTGATGGCTGCACTGCATTTTTTCACTACCGGATATTTCCAACACACGGTAGGCAGTGGAGGTGGAATGTCCCAACCCATGTTCAGCATGGTGCTACGGGATGTCCTGTCAGCTATGATGCTGTACAGGAACCGGTACATCCGATTCCCCAGGGCTCGTGATTTGGTGGCAGTGAAGGGTGCTTTCTATGCCCTTGGACGCATCCCCCACGTTGTTGGTGCAATTGATTGCACCCATGTTGGCCTTGTTGCACCACAGGTCATGGAGCACATCTATAGGAACCGGAAACATTTCCACTCCCTGAATGTGCAAGTGGTGTGCCTGGCAGACATGATCATCACACACGTGTGTGCAAAGTTTCCCGGTTCCACCCATGACTCGCACATCATGCACCACAGCATCCTCCCACGAATGATGTCCAATCTTCTACCGGACCGTTCATGGATTGTTCGTGAGTATGCATACTCGTGTAGCGTGCTGGGTGTGACATGCTGTCTTGTATCCTGTTGGAATTGCAACGATTCTCTGTGTTTCTCACACCCAGGTGACTCTGCATATCCTAACGGGCCTTGGCTGCTGAGCCCACTACGTAATCCCAGGACACCAGCTGATGTCAGATACAATGAGGCACATGGGAGGACCAGACGTGTGGTGGAGCGGACTTTTGGACTCCTGAAGTCCAGATTCAGATGCCTGGACCGCACTGGGGGTGCACTGGCATACTCCCCACAGAAGGTGTGCCAGATAGTTGTGGCATGCTGCATGCTGCACAATCTCGCTATTCGCAGGCAGATCCCCCTGATAGTGAATGACGGTGATCAGCCAGGGCCCCCGCCTGCAGACCAGGCCATGTCCAGTGACGAGGACAGTGGAGAGGAGGAAGCAGTGAATGAGCGTCAGCAGCTCATCGCCCGCTACTTCACTTGACGGTGAGTGACCATGTACGTCGGCTGATGTTGCTGTAGTTGTGTAGGTGTATGTGTGCATTGTCACGGCGGCCTATTGTTCACTGAGTGCTGTGTGGCAATGGTCAATGTCCAGGGTAGTATGCCACTGACAGTGGCGGTGGCATTGTGCCCTGTTGCTCTGTGAGATGTGTGTACATTGCTTGAACTTGATGACAAGTACTGTGTGATGAGTGTGTGACACACACATTCAATGGACTCTTGTTCTGTTTTTCACCCCTAGGCCCCTACAGCCTCTCCTGGCCTATTGACATACCACACTCCTGATGCATTTCTGATCATGGTGACAGTTGCACATCCTTGATTAAACACAGAGCAGATACAACAGAATGTGATCCAGGTGTATTTATTTTGAGCAGTGACGTGATTGTGGGCAAGGTGATGACAAAAGTGGTGCATGCTGGAACAATGAGTTGACGGACATGTCCGCGTGATGGTCAAGGTGTACCCATGTTGTTCTGGGTCCACAGTCCGACAGACACATGCCATTCACATGGCAGTGTGGGGTAGGATAGTAGTCCAAGTGAATGCAGTAGATGGCCACCGTGGCTGGCTGTGTCACTGGCGTTTGGAGCGTGCAAAGTCATCTCTGGACACCTGTTTCCTCTTCGGACGACCCCTTCCACATTTGAGAGGGGGGGTTGTGTTTGTGGGCAGCTGGTGGTGGCTGAGGATTGCCCACTCGCTGTGGACGCAGGGGAACTGGATGTTGCACAGACCTGCGCCCCAGCAGGTGGTGGCGGAGGTGGTGTGGTTGGCCTTGATTGGGCCCTCACCGCCACCACTAGCTGGCCCATGAGGTCGACAAGTTTGCCCATACGGGTCACGAATTGGCCCATATGGGCGTCCATGGACCTCAAAACCCCAAGGACTTCCCGCATATCGGCAGATGACCGGGCCCATTGTCCCTGGGCCTCTTCATAGGCCCCAAGGACTCTGACGATTTGCGGCAGGGCTTGGCTCCCAGGCTCTGATGGCGTTGGCCTGACCCTGCTCCTCCCACCTGAACTGCTGCCACCGACCTGCCCACTCGCCACAATGGTCACCCGGGGCCTCGTTGTGGCTCCCAGGGTCGATGTCGACGTGCATGCAGCCCCTTGCACAGGGTGAGTGGTCAGGGAGGCCCTGGTGGTGGCGGTGGTTGCGGCGGTGGTGGTGGCCGCAATGACCGTGGCAGCAGGGGCCTGGGACTGGTCACCAGCCCTGGGAGATGGGTTGGTGGGTAGGAGGGGTCCTGGGGAGCGGTTGAGCCCTGCCACACCAGATGTGCCTGGTCGGGAGTCCTCGTCCGAAGAGGTGTCCAGGTCTTCCACATCCGTGAGTCCGGGTGGAGGGCTTGTGGACTGGCTGTGATGGCTGCTGTCTCCCTCTCCAGCATCATGCTGTTCGTCACCTGTGGGGCGGAGACGAAAGGTTATTGTGTTGCACCTTGCAAGGTTTGTGTTAGATGTCTGACATTCACAGTTGGTGCCCAGTTGTGCACTGATTTCCCAGATGCGTGTGTATGGCTCTACAATGTGTGTGCGTGATCAAGGCAATGGAATAGTGTGATGGGTGCACATGGCATGGGACGGATTTGGATAGCCAATCGGTGTGTGTTGCAGTAACCCTACATTTTGTGGCTTTGGTGGAAACGGGGTACAGCCCCATGAATGCTTTGGAGATTAAATATGGTTTTGGGGTTCAAATGAAACGCTTAGAAACGCAGATGGCAAAAGGGGTACAGCCCCATCAACGCTTTTGAGGTGAAATATGGTTTTGGGGTTCAAATGAAACGCTTAGTAACGCAGATGGCAAAAGGGGTACAGACCCATAAACGCTTTTGAGGTGAAATATGGTTTTGGGGTTCAAATGAAATACTTAGAAACGCAGATGGCAAAAGGGGTACAGCCCCATCAACGCTTTTGAGGTGAAATATGGTTTTGGGGTTCAAATGAAACGCTTAGAAACGCAGATGGCAAAAGGGGTACAGACCCATAAACGCTTTTGAGGTGAAATATGGTTTTGGGGTTCAAATGAAACGCTTAGAAACGCAGATGGCAAAAGGGGTACAGACCCATCAACGCTTTTGAGGTGAAATAAGGTTTTGGGGTACATACTGTGACATTTGGTTGCAGGAGGGGACATGTGTTTTGGCCTCACGACACTGCAGAGACAAAGGTGTGTGTATGTCTGACATACCAAGCATATCTGCTCACTGTTATCATTTAGGGACATTACACTGCAAGCATTGTAGTGAGTGAGTAATGGTTGTGTGCCATACAACGTATTGCAGATGGGACAATTCCTTGGTGTGCGTGCTACCCTCAGCCATGTGCAGCAATGCAGTGCTCTTGGGGTGTTGACTATATTAGGTATGTTGTAAATCACAGTGTGACGTGCGCTTCAGACACTACAGACACATTATTGGTCATCGGCAGGAATCTTTGCTGAACTACTGTATATGGGACAACTGATTAGATGATATACCTTTCATGACACTGGGGCTAAAAAGATGTGATGGCTGAGATATTGAATGTGCATTGTGTAGCTGTGTGGTTCATGGGTCCAGTGGTGTATGTGACATTACTGTGGTTCCACTCTGTTACATTGAGGCAAGATAGACTTACATGGGTGATGTTGTACGATGTCAACGGAACAAGCAGACACGACTACATGGACAAGACTTCGATGGTGTTGCTGATGTGTGTGATGACTGGCACAGTGCACGGCATGTGGATCAGTATTCCAGTGAGACTTGTGCATGCAGACGTGACTCCTTACGTGTTAGTGTATTTGAGATGGCTCATGTGGGCTATGACTCTGTAATTCATGTCCGTGTGCACATTAGTCACATGATTATGACAGGGAGCAGTGCTACCTGTTCCTCTGCTACGTGACATGTCCCAAATGTTAGTCGTAGTACAGTCCTCATGCATACAGACACCCCGCCCTGTACAGTAGTCTACCTACTTGTTGTTTTGGAGGGAGTAATGCAATGGCTGTCACATGGTTATGAGAGGGAGGGGTGCTCCATCTTGCTGGTCTGTGGGAGTGGGGGCCGTGTTGTGAGTTGTGGTGAAGGCTTACCACCCACAGACACCCCTCCATGTAGGGAAACATATCTGGCTGTCGGGTGGAGTTGTGCACTGCAATGGCTGACACATGGGTGTGGGGAGTGCTCCATCTTGCTGTGCTGTTGGACTAGGGGCCTGGTGGGGGTTGTACTTCTGCAGTCCCCCCTCCGATACTCGGAGTTTGTGGTAAGGCTACTTACCTGTTACTTGTTGTTTAGTGCAGCTATGGCTGACACATGAGTGTGGGTGTGGGGAGTGCTCCTTCCGGCACATCTGGGGTACAAGGGGACCTGGTGGGAGTTGTGGTGCTGGCTGACTGTACACATGCCCCCATTGTTTTGTTTGTTGGTACCTTTGGGCTGAGTGTGTGGGAGTGTCTGTTGCATGTGTGAGAGATGTCTTGTGTATTGTGTACTGGACATGGGGGTGTTTGGCCCTTGGTGCTATGGCATTCTGGTAGTGCATGACAGTACATAGCGGTGTGCTGGTATACATTTGTTTGTACTTACCAGCCTCCACTCCCCCTGGTATTCCGGTGAGACTCTCCGGATGCAGAATGCCTCGCACCTTCTCCTCCCATGCCTTGAAGGTCTTGAATAGCGCGGGATTTCCGCCGCCAGTCCTGTCAGCCAGCTCACGATTCTTGGCCTCCTTCTTCCTGACCACGCTTTTCAGGTCGTGCCACCTCTTTGTGATTTCACCCCGGTTGCGTGGCACATTCCCAACTGCATTCACCTGGTCTACGATCCAGCTCCACATTCTGTTTCTGGTGGCTACTGGTGTCTGTTGGACCTGGTTCCCATAGATTTGTGGGTGCACCTTGATGATCTCATCGACCATGACCGTCAACTCAGTGGCAGTGTACTTTGGCATTCTTTGTGTTGCCATGGTGTGTGGTTTGCTATTTGTGGGGCTGGTGTGGTGGTTGTGTGGTGTGTGTGATGTGCAGGGGGTTCGTGGTGCCGTTGTTTCAGTGGTGATGGTGGTGGTAGTGGTGGTGATGAGTGTGATGTGTGCGTGCGTGTGGTGTGCTGCTTTCCTTTGTGTCTCTCTGGGTTGTCTGATGGCGTCTTTGCTTTGTCGTAGTGCAAGGGATTGTGGTCTGTGAAGAGGCTGCTTTTGTACTGACCTATGTGGGTGTGTCATGATGGTCTGTCGTTTTCAGGTGTGTTGTGTCTGTTGTCCTGGGATTTGTAGTTTTTTGTTTTGGCAGGGGGCATGTGTCTTTGGGATGTGTTCTGTGTTTGGGTATTTTGGCGTAGTTTGCTGTGTGGACTTGTTGGCCATGTTGTGTGTATTTCTTTGTTCCGCAAATGATATCTGTGCACTGACGTGGCCGCCAGGCCTTCCGCCGTGTCAGTTATTCATCGCTGTTGTTAACCGTGGCGGGCGGGGAATATGTGGATTTTCCGCGCTCGTGTCGGGGAGATCATAATTTCACGGTCGTTTTCTCGGTCGTCAGAGCGGGCGGATTTGGCTTTTCGGGCGGGATTGTGTCCGTGGCGGACGGTTAATCTTCTACTCGGACATGGACGGGCAGAATTTTGTGTGTTTTTACTGCCGCGGGCGGAGGTTGCTTCGCGACTTCATAATTGCTCAGTCGGTATTCCCATGGTGCAGGCGGGCGGTTTTCTCATGCTATCGTAGATGGCGGATTTTTTAACGCCGGTTTTCGTAATGGACCCCTATGATTGCTAATTATGAGGTTGTCACACCCATCCTCTGGCATGGGATGCAAAGGAAACAGGGGTTTTGGATGGGGAAGTGTATTAATGCCCAAGTATTCATTTAAATACTTGTGTATTAATACCCAAGTATTATTTTTTACATTAGTGTTCTAATTTTTTATGGATTTACATTTTATTTGAAAGTAAACTATACAAATTATGATTATTATTAGTTATAATGATATGGCACCCATCCTCTGGGACGGGAGGCAAGGGAAACAGGGGTTTTGGGTGGGGGGAGTGTATTAATACCCAGGTATTAATTTTAATACTTGTGTATTAAATTATATAGATTTGAATTTCTAAAAAATAAAATTATAAAAAAAGCAAAATTATTAATTAAAAGGTTATATAACTCTTCTCTTGGGAAGGGATGCAAGTGAATTAGTGGTTTTGGACAGGGGATTTTATTATTATCTAGAGATTAATATTATTACCTGCCAATTACATTTTTTAGAACACATTCTTTTAATTGATTGAAAATATTTTTAAATGAGGATTATGTAGGTGAGATGCTCTTAACTCAGATGGGATGTTTGGTAATTAGGGGTTTAGGGAGTGGAACTGTAGTGATTCCCAGGTATTCATTTTAATAAAATAAAATAAATGTATTTAAAAAATGATTATTAAAGTAAAATTTTAAAAAATAATTTAAAAAATTGAATATAAGGGTAAACCTCTTTCCATCTAAAGTGGGATGTTTGAGTAGAAATGGGTTTGATGTAGGGGATTGGGGAATAATTAAAACAATTTTTTACATTTTAGTAACTATAAAATAACAGTAAAACAATAATTAATAGGTAAGCATGCATATATGTATGGTACTATTAATTAAAAAGACATACAACATTTACAAAAAAATTAAACAAGTTTTATTCATTTTATTAAAGTACTAATAAAATAAGACACATAAAATTAAATCTTTTAAACTTTATTTCTTTAATAATACATAACTGTATTAAAAAATGTGCAACAAGATATATAAAAATAGGTTATATTATGTATAAAAGTACAAAAATATTAATTTACTCGAAACTGTACATTAACATTTTTCTTATAATTTTTTTAGATTTCCCAGGCTTTCCTATTGAAATGCATGGAAGAAATTGTCCCTTTTTCATTTTTACTTTTACAGATGACGTTGCCGGTTGTACGTCTGTTTCTACAGTCGGTGGATCGTTGCGGTCAAGATCGGAAGCAAGGAAGAGCTGCGCTCAGGTAAGTCTTAGTTTAATTACTAAATATAGATTATGGGTGGCATGGTTTATTGTAAGGAGTGAGGAAGGAGGTAGTTTGATATTTGTTTGTATTTTCAAGTATGTTGTGTATGTTTTAACCACTATTTTCATCATTATGCAGGTAGCTGTTGTAGGCCCACATCGGGTTGATTGCTTTTTCATATTTTTGGTTTTTGGTACATCGCGTTTTTCTAACATAGTATGAAGTTGTTGCGGATTTTCAGTCACGTGGAAGTTTGGAGGAAAAAGATGGGAAGTATGACTGAATGGAAGATTTGGACAAGAAGGACGTTTTTCTATGATGTTTGAAAGTATAGACTGTCATTTTACTGCATATAAAAGTTTTTTTTTCATTTTTGAAAATCGATTGATAAATTTGGGAAGGTTTTAAAAACTGTGGTCAGTGGAATGTAATGATGGATTTCTTGTTGCTTTTATTCCAAAAATAATGTATTTTCAGGATTTTTTTGGGGGGATGCGTTTTTTTTTAGTTAACAGATTGTTTTGTAGCACTGCATTTGCTGTAAAATATGGCTATGCCAAACTGTGTCCTTTTTAATAGGATTTGCATCACATCGTGGATTATGGATTTGTTAGTATGGATTTTGGGAGTGCTCAAGACTCTTGGTGAATTGTGGAATTCTATGAAAGACCAAGAGTCAAAAAGAGAAGATGACATAAGGTAGGAAACCCGACTTTTTTTAAATAAAACTTTTTGGGGGCAAAATGACAATTTAATTAATGTATTTTAATTATAAAACAGGCAAGTAAGGTTAAATAGGTGTTAGTGTAGGTTAGAAATGTAGTATGTGTGCAATATTGTCTAGGTAGTCTGAAGCCACCATCAACGAAAATTGTTGAATTTTACCCAATAGTCACTCGTACATTTCTTTTGTTTGTTTAGAAATTCATGAGTTCAGACTACCAGTCAATGATTGTGCAATTCTCCTTTCTTGGAAACTTTCTCCTTCTTCTAAATTTCCCAAAAATTATAAAAATATACTGTAAAATTTTCCAATTGATTTGTTGAAGGAGCTGTGCCATCCCTCTATGGCATTATCAGTCTTTGCTCCTCCCTCTAAGCAGGTTGTGTAACAGTTTCACCAATTCACATGAAACCTTGGTTTCCTCCTATGACCCGACCTGCTTAGATGGCCAATCCATGTGTCCTCAAACTAAATTAGAAGGGGAGCCAATTTGACTTCAATTGTCGTAAAATATTCTGATTCAGTAATTGATGTGTAGTATTCATCCACACAATTAGGAGGAACAAAGCATAGGGCAGTTCATATTTTCAACTCAAATTGCAGTTTGTAGTCCTCAACTAAGGATGTTTTTTTAATTTGTCTCCAATATGCCTGTGAATAGTGAAAAAACATCCTGGAATTTGGGTTTCAGGATACATTTTAGTGATGGTGTTAATCATGGGTAATTCAAAATCAATAATCACTTTTCTAGGACTTTTATTTTGTATATTTAAGTTTAACCACTGTTAAAAGTTCAGTGTATGTTGAGGTTTTCTTATTAGGCAGTAAAATGCACACTAAGGGGACTACAGTGTTATTAATGTAGGCGTGAATAGTGTATATTTGGCTGAATGGATGGGGTGTGGATTTAAACGTCCAATCAATCATCCAAATATCACTAGTCTCCAATTTTAGAAGGTTATGGGGTGTGCTAAAAATGTGTATCCTTTTCTGAGGTGTTTTGTTGTCATGCAAAAGAAAGGTTTCATTAGTAACCGTAACAGTTAGTTCAGGGGAATATTAATATCAGAAAATGTTTGGGGTGTTATACATTGAGTGTTACTTGCCTGTTATTTCCTTTGGATAATTCTTCTTAAATTATGGATTGTGGGCCTAGAACGTGCTACATGCGTAGGGGTGGTTTGGGATACCTCCCTCAAAACTGAGCCACAGGGTTCATTGAAGGTGGATGCAAGTTCTTTCATTTAATTTATGTTTCTCTAACATCTATCTCCTTTGCAGAGGCAGAGTGGTTATGCTCTGTGGTCCTTTCAACAGTGTCACCAAGACTAACCACTTTGCCTGTGCAATGGGATGAGTTATATTGCACACACCTCCAATGACTCCTGTGCTCAGTTAATCTCTCCTTACAATGAAGGTAGCCAAAGTACTTTGATAATCTGTTGCCTCTGTTGGACTTGATGTAAGAAGCTTCTCTTCCACTTGTCCTAGTGTTTTTTTCTTGAAAAACAAGAAGTGAGAAAGTGATTTTTTTTTAACTTGAAAGTTTTTATTGTTTAACATCTGCAAAAAAGGTTAATATTTCTGTATATACCTGTTGACTATTCAAAGAATGTGTTGTTTATTCTATTTTTTGACTATGATTATGCTACCTATGATTTGGTACAATGGTTTATTGCAGGCTATTTCAATTACTTAATATGTTTAGCTTTACCTTGATTAGGTTCCTTTGTCTGATTGTTTTTCTTTAGGTGATACTGGTTTATTTCTAGGTGATAAGGTTTGCTTGATTGAGTTGCTTCTGGATGTTGTCAGGTAGGTCTGAAAAGAAAAGTTGGCATTAATTGACATTTTGGAAGAGGGTTGTTACTTTGAGGTCTTTTTCTCAATTGTATTTTCTTAGATTTTTAAAAATGGATTGTTGTTTTTTTTTTGCATTTGGGATACTGAAGAGAAAAGCTTTGGTTAATATTGGCTTTACCAATAGGTTTTCCAAAAAATTTACCTCAGATTGTCTTTTGCTTCGCGAGCACGTGCAGCTGAATTGGCTTTGTAATCCAGCTGATGGTTAAACCTAAATGCTTTTCTGATGGTTATTTTAATAACTGAGAGAAAAATAGTATAATCACTGTATGTTTAACTGTATAATGATTACATTTCTTAAAGCAACAGCAGAACAGCAACTTCATTGGGGTAAGCATCCGGTGTCTCTAATAGTAATTTTGATTCCCCAGGATTAATCAGCAACCTCTCTGAGGCAAGCACATATTGGATTAGTAAATTGGTGCCCCAACACTGCCCAGTACCTTCTCTGAAGCAAGCACACAGCAGATTTAGAATAGTCATTTTGACCCCCAATACTTACCAGCAGCTTACCTGAGACAAACACCTAGCGGAGTTAGGATAGTAATTTTGCCCCCTGCCACGGCCCAAAACCTTCCCTGAGGCAAACACCCAGCAGAGTTAGAATAGTAATTTAGCCTGTCAACACTGTCCAGCACCTTCCCTGAGTCAAGCACATGGAGTAGTTAGAATAATAATTTTGCCATCACCAGTGACCTGCACCTTCCCTGAGGTAAGCACCCTGCAGAGTTAGAATAGTAATTTTGCCCCCCACCAGTTATCAGCACCTTCCTTGAGGTGAGCAACCAGCAGAGTTAGAAAAGTAATTTTGGCCCCCACCAGTGACCAGCACCTTCCCTGAGGTAAGCACCCTACGGAGTTAGAATAGAAATGTTGCCCCCCACCAGTGACCAGCACCTTCCCTGAGGTAAGCACCTTGTGTAGTTAGATAGTAATTTTGCCCCCCACCAGTGACCAGCACCTTCTCTGAGGTAAGCACCCTGCGGAGTTAGATTAGTAATTTTGCCCCCCACCACTGACCAGCACCTACCCTGAGGTAAATAGCCTGGGGAGTTAGATTAGTAATTTTGACCCCCACCACAATCCAGCAACTTCCCTGAGGCAAACACCTGGCAGAGTTAGAATAGTAATTTGCCCCCCCACCACAGTCCAGAACCTTCCCTGAGACAAAACCCAGTGGAGTTAGAATAGTATTTTTGACCCCCACCAGTGACCAGCACCTTTCTAAAAGCAAGCATCCTGTGGAGTTAGATTAGTCATTTTGCACTCCACCACTGACCAGCACCCTCCCTGAGGCAAACATCTGGTGGAGTTAGAATAGTAATTTTGCCCCCCACCACTGACCAGCACCTACCCTGAGGTAAATAGCCTGCGGAGTTAGATTAGTAATTTTGACCCCCACCACAGTCCAGCAACTTCCCTGAGGCAAACACCTGGCAGAGTTAGAATAGTAATTTGACCCCCCCACCACAGTCCAGAACCTTCCCTGACACAAAACCCAGTGGAGTTAGAATAGTATTTTTGACCCCCCACCAGTGACCAGCACCTTTCTAAAAGCAAGCATCCTGTGGAGTTAGATTAGTCATTTTGCACTCCACCACTGACCAGCACCCTCCCTGAGGCAAACATCTGGTGGAGTTAGAATAGTAATTTTGCACCCCACCACTGTTCAGCACCTTCCCTGATGTAAACATCTGGCGGAGTTAGAAAATTAAATTTACACCCTACCACTGTCCAGAACTGTTCCTGAGGCAAGCACCCGGTGGAGATAGAATAGTAAGTTTGCCCCCAAACACTGACCAGCACCTTATTTGAGGAAATGCTATGGTGGTGTTAGAATACCAATTTTGATCCCTAGCACTGTCCAGCACCTTCCCTGAGGCAAGCACCTGATGTAGATACAATATAAATTTTGCCTTATGCTACTGAGCAGCAGCTTCACAAAAAAATGTGAATTATTTAATGCTGAACATATTAATCTGTTGGTACTAAATACATTTTACAGTGTACTTACAGATGATTATCCAAAGGAATGTGTTGTCAAAACTTGATTGTTGTATGTGTATGGTCAATCTCTGCAAAAATAAAAAATAAATATAATTGTAATTTCTGACTTTGGGTTTTTTAAATTAAAATCCAATGTATTTTTAAAATTCACTTACTGCCAATAGGAAATACATTTTGTAGTGCTGCAGCTGTTTTTCAAGTTCTGTGAATAAATGTAAAAATTATTTTAGCTAATCATTAAATAATTTTCGTTATGAAGGTGTTTCGTTTTGAAGTTACATTTACTTCAGGGCAATAGATGCCAGTGTTTGAACTGTAAAGTCTCAGTTGTCTCTTCCTACTGCAGCTGTGTGTGGTCACCAGGGAAGTCAGTGCACCACTGAGCACAAAATGGTGGTCGGCTTTATTTATATGATTTCTAGGAGTATACGAAACATTTTAAGAAAATGTTTTGAAAACGATTTTTCTGCGTGAATCAGAGCCTGACGGAATATATATTTATCCTGTGGTGTGTGAAATGTTGGTTTATACTTTCTGTTTCAGAATGGCATCCATTTTGAGTGGATGATGGCTCTGCTGCTGTAATGGAAATAGTTGAAGGACACCTGTTTTTCGGCTTTGTATGCCTTGTATGTATATGCTGAGTTTTTCATTGACTGTACAGTGTTTTTCTACAAAATACTTTGTAGAGACACATAAATGTCAATTTAAAAAAAGAATTACATATTTTTTTATCTATATTTGTTAATACACAAGTATTAAAATTAATACACTAGTATTAAAATGTATACCTGGTTATTAATATACTCCCCCACCCAAACCCAATGTTTGTGCTTGCATCCTGTCCCAGATGATGACTAAAACTTCATGCTTTAACATAGGAGATTTATTATGCATTGTAATGTATATATAGTGATGGTATGCGTTGTAATAATAGTTTTTATATATTTCTACGAACATGCGTTGTAAAATCATGCATTGTAATGGTAGTCGTGTTGTAAAACCTGCGATGTAAAAGTATGCGTTGTAATGGTATGCATTGTAACTTCATATATTCATGGTGGATGTTCGAGGCATCATGATAATGTTGAGCGAAGCTATACGTGTAAACAAAGTAGTTTCACAGAAACTAATCCAACATTGTGCATGCAAATATGTGCAAATGTTCATGGCAGAAATGTTATAGTGAAGAAGAGGACAATGTAAGAATTGAGCAGCTTAGCTACATGGGCCTAACCAGAGAACATAACACTCCCACTGCAAAGGAAGAGGCACTACATAGAGGAGGAGACATAATTAATTGTGTCATTTGTAGTGAGGAACCACAAAAAGGTTCATGGTCTACCACCATATTACACCATATTACACCAGTGCAACACAGAAGGCAGCCCTATGGCAGCAGTTTGTGACTGCAGTCACTGCATTGGGGGAGGATGTCCTGTCTGTCATGGACATAAAAAAGAAGTGTTAGGATGAGAAAAGGAGGGTGAAAGAGAAGTTCACCAGGATAGAGATGGCAAGAGGTCTCCCTGATGGTCCAACGGACCCCACTTGAGAGGGACCTCCTCTCCACCCTTCACCCCCAGCTGCTGCAGGGGCTGCCTATAACATGTTAATTAATGTGGTGCGAGGTAAAATGTGATGATTGAAACAATGACTTAAAATGATAAATGTATATGATACACTACAAATGGGACTATGGAAGTCACTTCAAGTTGGTGTAAATATTCATAGTGAGTTAGACAATCATGGGTCTCATTTTTCAACCGCACTACAAGTCCCAAAATACTTTGTAATGGAAATGGTAACTTCTAATTTCTCATTCACAAACAGTGGCACATCAATGCTGGGCATTTCATTTTACACTGGTAAATGGCACTACAAAATGTGCTCATCTACTAGCCATCACTGTTGTCTTGAAAATGCCATTGAGTAAATATGTGACAAGTTGTACATAATCATCATTTCTTGGTATTGTCTGATGACTTTTCCTTTCTATTGCCATATTAAGCCAGAGTACATTCACCCACTGGAGCAGAGGTCCCTGCACCTGCAGGGAGGCAACATCATGGGGTGCATCAACACATACCACCAGCACAAACTGGTGCGTAATTATGGCCAGAGTAGTGTCCCTTCTCCTACATTGTGTTCAGACAACCCATAGATATTTTACATAGAATCCATCAATAATCTCAATCATGTGAACTGAAGTAGGACATGTGAATCATTATATATGTGTTAACTAGAATGTAAACTAAATATACTCATATCATTTTTAGCCCTGTGACAATGGCCGGAAAGACACAGAACACAACGATCTATGCTCCACATACGGGTGGGACATCTGGTCAGGCACCACACACTGGGTGGATGGTAGATCCTAGTATAATGCTCTCACAAAATTCTCATGCTCCTAAAAAAATGGATGAAATGTCTGAAGAATGGTGTGTGACTAATATCTCTGTAAAGCGCTAACAATCATCCTCAAAGGGATACCATGGCACTGAGACTGCCAATTGTTTAGTAAAGTAGGGAGGCCACTGAGAACAAGAGATGCACGTACATAAATCAGAGAAGAGCTGTGCTTTCATTTTCTTTCTAAATGCGAGGAAACACTCAGTCAGGCACAGTTACAGTGGGTGACTCCCAAATAGGTAAAAAAGTGACCACCTGCTCTGGCCTTCTTGATCCTTTTCGTTTTGGCTAGGCTAGGGTTGTATAATCTCAAATTTCACAAAGCTTGATAAAATTAAACCTTCTGCCTGAGAAATGGAGGGCCAGAGTTGTGCAAAGTTCTGTGAGTATGACAAGGGAGCTTAAACTAAACTCTCTCTTATATGTGGGCAGCCAGTGCAGTTTCTTTAGGCAGGTGGTGGCAGAACTATATCCATCTTCATTGCTGATAAGTTTTGCAGCAGTGTTTTTGATCGTCTGAAGATGTGTGAATAATTAGTCCACCATTCCCATATACAAAGCGGTTCCATAATCCAATCAGCTAAAAATCAGTGCCGGTCTACCATATGGCGCCAGGCAATCGGAATCCATCTGAACAGTTTCCTGCTAAAATATCTTAGGAAACTGTTCAGATAGATTCCGATGCATTGATGTGGCTGACAGCCGCATTAATTAATGCCAGCAGGGTAGTGCTTGGGGATGAGGTGGGGCTGGTAAAGTGGGTGTTGAGGAAGCAAAGCATATACTTCTGGTGGCTGAACTGCATAACATTACACCAGTAAACTTGGGATTAATCTAGTGGTGGGTGGCAATATCCGCTCCGCGGGCAGAGTTTGCGGAGTTTTTGCTAATCTGCACTCTGCTCAGAGTGTGAAGTTTGGCAGAAACTCAGCCTTCCACTACTTAGCAGAATTTTACCACCAACCCGGCCTCACGGTGCCTGAATTGTCCCATAGGCGAAGCTCCAAATGGAGGGCAGTTGCACCGGGCCCGCCCTGGCTCCCGCCTGCCAGTAGCATCCTCGAAGCTACCCCACTGGCTTCACTTTCATAAAAAGCACCAGCAGAAGAAGACTAGAGTGGTGGATATCTGCTGCCAGTTCCTTAATTTTGCAGTGTGATCAGCAGCCAGATCCTCTTCCCAATTCTAACCTGTGGAGAATCAACTCAATGAGATTCAAAAAAGAGGTGAAGCGAGGCTACACCTCCCATGTGCTGTGGAGAGCTGGATAGATACAGTCTTTCACCCGTGTGCTGCTGCTGCACAGGTAAAGGCACACCCGAAGAAGGACAGCCTGAGGACCTTTGGAAATGGACTACGTGATCACCTAGTGATTGATGTTTTGGTGCTTGAAGCTTGGTGCCAGAGTCACAGAAGACAATCTATAAAGTGAGTGCCTTTTATTTGTAAATATTAATTTAATGAGGCTGTGTGCAAGCAAGAGACCACGCACGCCAAGGAGCGGGGTGAGCTAGAATTGTTCTGGCTAATTTTGTTGCATCACCTTTGGAAAAGACACTTGAAATCCCTAACATCGCATATCTATGCAGTGGCCTCCCCAGTTGTATCAGTTTTTTCAGAAGCACTAGCCTGTCAGGAAAGTTCCAGAACTCCCTGTATGCCAGTTCCCCGTTGCCCCTGTTAATTCGGAAAATAAAACAAATTACCTCAAATGAATTTTTCTCGCTGAGAGAATCCAATAAATACAACGAAAACACCTGTGTTGTTCAATGCCTGGATGCACTGCATTTGCATTGGCATTTGCCGGCACTTCTCAGGCGAGCTCCAGTGACGTACCCAACATGCAGCAGAAACTCATCCATTCTCCTATCTTTGCACCTTCTCACCTCATCACAAGCGGAGGAGAGAAGTGGGCAGGCCCAGGCTCATCCATCACAGGGGCGCTCTCTGCAGAGGGTGCAGGTTACTTTGGAGATGCCAAATCGCAGGTGTTTGAAGCCCTTGATTGCGGGTCTAATTGCATTCCATGTTTCCAGAGTGCAGACCACAGGCATCAATCAGTTAATTACATTCCTGGACCCCCATTTATTCACACTGGGTCCGCTTGACAGGAAGCACTGCCTTTTTATAAAGCATGTACCTTTCTGGTGTGCGTAGCACAATGGTGTGCGAACTCAGTGGAATCTCGCTGAGTTTTTATGTAACTCTGCAGAATTCCATGGAGTAAAACTGCGAGCTATGCCCGCTCCTAGATTAATCCTAGCTTATCCACTTGCCCAAACTGTGTGATCCTAGCCAATTGCCACTTTTCATTTTCCCTCTTGATTCATAATGACATATAAGTGAACCTTGAAATACATGACTTCAGGCTGTGTGGGGTACAAAACCTTCTCCAGTGTTAGTTACAAAAACTATGATGTTGTTTATGTCTAATAGTAACACAGGCAACCCAAAGAGTGCTCATAAACACATGAAATATGATTTACCTCTCAGTTCACTATGGTCATTGTTTTCCAGGTGGGGAAGGGAGAGGATGAATGTTACCTAAATCTGGTTTGAAAACATTCCCTAATCAAAAATTACTCTGTAAACACTGATATGCTCTGATGACAAAGGTGAAACAGTTCTTCATGTTGATAAACACACTTTTAGAATTTTGCGGAGAACTCATCATATTGTTGCACTTATGCTGCAAGATGTCTCTAAAAATGTTTCCAAAGTTAAGCGGTGCAGAACACCCTAGTTACTTCTTTTCTTTATCTTTCATCAACCTTAAAATACACATTTGCCTGTTAACTTCATATTTCTTCAAGTCAGTGCTGGAATGAGTGAACAGCAGCTCAGTGCTGCTGTTGACCAGGGGGCCGCATGTAAAGGTCAGGAGGGCCACATGGGGCCCCCTCATTGATTATCACTGGTTTAAACGTGTTAGAAATGGGGGTCTCTAGTTGGCAGAGGTAGGACCTTTGTCCAAATAGGGACCCTTGCTTCTAGTCAGGGCAAGGGGGATACACTCCTAAAATAACCCCTGCTCACCCCCTTGGTAGCTTGGCACGAGCAGACAGGCTTATCTCAGAGGCAGTGTGTAGAGCATTTGTGAACACATACAGTAATGCAGTTAATACACTACAAATGGACACCACACCAGTTTAGAAAAATTGTAAATCTTTATTTAAAGCAACAAGACCAAATACGATAAAAATCCAACATACAATACACTTGAAAAAAAGTACTTGTGCAAAATAACCTCTAAATTGCAGGAAAATCAATAAAACACAGTTCGTCCGACTTGGTAGCTCCTCCTTGGGCTGCAGCAATACTGAATACAACAGAGTCTAACAATTCCAGCCGACTGCGTTGATACGGGCCAGCTAAAGCGTCGACA
The DNA here is from genome assembly GCA_963921515.1 of Calotriton arnoldi. Taxonomy (NCBI): domain Eukaryota; kingdom Metazoa; phylum Chordata; class Amphibia; order Caudata; family Salamandridae; genus Calotriton; species Calotriton arnoldi. The sequence goes on from CAWUFW010005295.1 coordinate 549,286, forward strand.
GACTCAGACACAGTACCTTTCTTGTTGCGGCCAACACGTCAGTGCGAGTCGGTCGGGGCAAAGGTCGCGGTCGTGTTGTGAAGCGGATCGCTGCAGTGGACGATGTCCTCACGATTCAGTGCAGGCAGCGGCTCGTTGACGGAGTCGGTGAGACCAGGGCTTGTGTTGAAGGGTGAGACGGTGCCTGCTGCGGTGCTGGCAGGTCACGGTGCGGCAATGGAGCCGGTCGATGTTTGGGTTGGGCAGCGACAGAGTCGGTGACGTCTTTGCAGCGTGTTCGAAGCATTGTGGAGTGCGGTGCCCACAGGATGTAGTGCAAGCAGTGGCTCGTTGACGGAGGCGCTGAGACCAGGGTTCCGTTGCGAAGCAAGGCGTTGCTCTCGGCAGTGATTTCAGGACACAGAATCCTGCAACGGACTCGATGACAGACTCAGGGGTCGATTCCGATTCGGGCCGGAAATCTCTCCGACCGAGCCGGACCCGGAGAGATTTCCGACCGAATCGGCCCCGTGCAGTCCGACCGAACGAGTCCGATGCATTTGTATGCCACCGGACACGAGTCGGTCGGACTCCCATTGAAGTCAATGGGAGCCTGTCGTACAACGCGTACGCGGGCTCCCATTGACTCAATGGGTGCGAGTCGGACAAGGGCGCCCCCTACAGCGGGTACGCGGCGAGCGATTCGCGCCGTACACGCACAGGTAGGGGGACCCATGGGTCCCCCTGTGTGCGACTCGCGCGGCTACGCGTACAGGGGGTCCGACACGGACCCCCAAAGTACGGCTCCGACAGCGAAGTTCGAGTCGGACGGCGCGAGTCGGTCGGAGCGGTCGAGGTGCGCATCGTACTTACCCGGCCGGAAAGCGTCTCCATTGCGCGGTGCGAATCGGGTCCGAGCGAGTCGGTCGGAGCGGTACGATCCGGGTACGAGTCGGTCGGAGCGGTCGGGTCGCCCGGACGAGTCGGTCGGCGAGTCGCATCGTACTCGCTCGGCCGGACCCGCGTACGATTCGGTCGGGAAAAAGGGCTCCGAATCGGATCCGGTAAAGCCGAATCCTATTCGGAGCCCTACCGGCCGAGATCGGAATCGGCCCCTCAGTTACCCTTTTTCTTCCAAGGAGACGATCAGAGATGGTGTCCACAGACACGGTGAGGTCTTTGCTGTTCCTGAGACTTCTAGAACAGGAGGCAAGCTCAGTTCAAGCCCTTGGAGATCTTTTCTTCAAGCAGGGGGACAAAGCAAGCAGCAAAGTCCTGTTCTCCTTTCCTTCACAGCAAGTAGCCATTGCAGGCCAACCCCAGACAGCAAACAGCACAGGGGCAGTATTCGTCCTCAGCTTCTTCGACTCTTCTCCTTGGCAAAGGTTCCTCTTGATTTCCCAGAAGTGATCTAAAAGTCTGGGGTCTGGGCCCCTCTTTTTAATACACATAAATCTTTTGTTCTCTGAAGGCAGAGAGTGTCTGTGCCCAGCCAAAACCAGTTCTGTCCTCACTGGTGCAGCTTCCTGGCAGGAGGAGGAGACAGCATTGTTGAAAGCAGGCCAGGCCCATTCAGGTGAAAGGAAATCTCCTCCCTCTACTCTAAATGCAGCCCAGGTCTATTCAGCCCAGCCCTGACTCATCAGACTTCTAGAGCCAATGCCCCTCTCCAGCCCCTGTCATCCAAAAGCCAGACATGCAATACACAAACCTAGCAGAGGCATACTGGATGATTAGGCAAGAAAATACCTACTTTCTAAAAGCGGTATCTTCAAACACAGAATGTAAAAATCATTCTCACTAAAAGATGCATTTTAACATTCTGAGTTCAGGCATACTAAACTTTATTTTTCTACCTTGTTCCCAGGGCCAGTTATGTTTATAAGATTTTATAAACAAACTCCCCATTCTGTCCTATGGGAACAGGTAGCCTTGCAATAGTGAAAAACTAAATTAGCAGTATTTCACTATCAGGACATGCCACACACATCAGGGCATGTCCTACCTTTCACATACAATGCACCCTGCCTGCAGGGGTACATTGGGCCTAACTTAGGGGTACCTAATATGTAGAAAAGGGAAGGTTTAGGGACTGGCAAGTGTGTGCACTTGCCAAGTCGACATGGCAGTCCAGACTGCACACAGGCTCTGCAATGTCAGGCCAGAGTTATATGTTACAGGCTGCTTCTGTGGGTGGCACAATCAGTGCTGCAGCCCACTAGCAGCATTTGATTTACAGGCCCTGGGCACACACAGTGCACTATACTAGGGTCTGACAAGTAAATCAAATATGGCAATCATGGAATCACTAATCAATAACAATAATTTACAAAGGGAGCACTTGCACTTTGGCACTGAACAGCAGTGGCAAAGTGCCCAAAGCATCTGGACCAGCAAAACGGAGTCCAACCCACAGCAAAAACACAGGAGGCAAAGGCAAGAATGCAGGGGAGACCCACACCAATGGTGCCAGGTCTAACAATACCTATGTCATATCCATGTTAAATGAAATTAAATGAAATCATTACCATCAACCTTTGTATTAAAATATGGATATATATGTCACATTACAGCTGATGTCAGGTCTTCCTCATTGATCCTGATGAACCCATCCAGGGGTTTGGGAGACATCCTGGCTGCAGCAGTCAGACCCATTTCCATCTGTCTGTCAGGCAAGTGTGCCTTATTGTGTTCTAAACTATATATTCCCAAATTATGCATAATATGCAAATCCGTCTGAAAGGACAATAGCAGATATTGCCACTTTATTGTAGAATCAGAAGTTGTTGTGTAATCTGTTCCCAACATAATCAGTGAAGTCTGTGTACATTTTTCTTGTGCACATATGACACATGCTGAACATTAATTATGATGTCACTTCATTCTGAAGCTGCTGGATCAAGGACCACATCTTCTGCAACACCCCCAAGGAGCCAGCTTCAGCTGCTGACATCATGGGGGATCTCAATATCACACTGAGCTGTGGTTGGAGCAGGTGAGTTTTAATTTTCCTTGCACATCTGCATTGACCACCTCAATGCTACAGTGTGAGCTGTCACGTGTAGGTGTACAAAAACCAGGTAACATGTGGAACATCAGTTGATGCAAAGATTATTATTCACAAACCTTTTGTCGTACCACATGATATAATAAGGCAAATACTTATCCTGTTGCAACCTCTGTCTTACAGGTGCTGAGGATGATGAGTTGCTCGAGGAAGATGGACCATTCACCAGTGGAGGGTGATAGACAATCCAAGGAGAGAAACCACTCCTCTTCCAAGCAGCTATGTCAGTTGGCATAAATGGAGGAAGAGGATGAGGAGGAAGTAGAGGAGGATGAAGACGATCTGGTGCTGCTTGCAGAGGATGATGAGTCAGATCCCCTGGCCTCTATTGTTGGCCCACTAGGCAAAACATCTAAGCCCACACAAGCTCCTGCCAGCATAATACTAAGCCTGGGCGGTGTACTCCGCTCCACCAGCGGAGTTTTACCAACTCCGTGCTCCGTTGGGAACGCGGAGTTGAGGCAAAACTCCAACTTCGTGGCTGAGGGGAGTACGCCCCTTAGCCCCTGCGCCAAGGCCCAATTGTCGGTGGGACTGGGGCAGAGTGGAGTGCCACAGAGTTTTTTTAAACTCTGTGGAACTCCACTGAGTGCCACTCCACGTACTCTGCCCACACTTACATAATACCTCCCACTCCACCTCCGAGAATTGCCCATTCCTAGCAGTCAGCTAACCAGCCACAGCATTCACCTACCCCAAAGCAACCATCAGCTCCTCACAGCTCTCCCATCCAGGCCAGACGTTTTGGGTCTCCTACACACTCTTCCCATTACAGTGAATCCCAGGCCTTCTTTCAAGCATCTGAGGGACCTAACATCCCTAGTGAGGCGCAGGTATTCCCTAGGCACCAATCCTCTTCCCACAGCCTCCCACCAGCCAACTCCCTGCTGGTAGAACTGACAGTTGTATCAGATGCCGTCCCATGCATAAGGGGGCTGGCAGATGGCAATAGTGGCCACTGGGAGCAAGATTCTTTCCAGCAGCAATCTGATGTGAGGCAGGACATTTGTGCCATAGGTGCTACTCTGTGTGACATTTCAGACTCACTAGAGGACATGTGCCAAAATCCCTCAGATGATTGACAGAGAGACCCGTGTCTTGGACAGGATTGAGAAATCTTATCCAGACATGGCAAGGAGGCAAAATGACATTATAGCTATTTATAGGGAAGATAGTTCAAGACACCATGCCTTGGCCATGAAGACGATGGAGGGCATGTTGAAACTGTACCAGATTCTACCTTCATGGTCAACATATGGAGGGGACCCAAAACACCTACCTGCACCACGACCCACTCACCCACCTGTAACTAAACCTGCACAGGCACCCTGCCTACGTACACAGACGGTTATGTGATGTTACAATGCATGCCATTACCCTGCATGCCGTTGCAACACCAAACTTTACCCCACTTGCTGTCGGGGGAGCGCTGGAAGTTGGAATAGATTAATTTTCTATTCCAACTTCAGTGTGTGCAACAGTAGGGAAGGTGTTGGAGTTAAATCCAACACCTCCTACCCACTGCTACACACCTTTTTTGTTACAACGGCATGCGGGGTAAATGCATGCGTTGTAACAGTTGCGGTGTAAAGGCTGTTTCCCTACACAGGCACCACTCCCCTGCACAGGCCCCTTGCAGCCCAGTCGAGTCCCCCTGCCCAGTCACATCTCACACCTGTACAACTACCCTCACCCCCTGTACAGATACCTACTGTTACTCCCTGTACAGGCACCTTCCTCACCTGTCCAGGCACCCTCACCCCCAGTACAGGCACCTGCTCCACCTGTCCACGCACACTCATCACCCGGAACAGGCACCTCCCCCAGCTGTAAAGGCACCCTCGTCCCCTGTACAGGCCCACCCCCCAGCTATACAGGCAGATGAACCACACCCACCCACACATTGGCACCAGCACAATCAATGTACTTGCTCATAGAGATCCTACCCACCACAAATGCGAAGTCACAAGAGAGATCCCCATGAGCATTGTGAAATATGTATACCCCCAATATATTTGAATAAACATATATAATTCACAAGTCAATACTCAGTTGTGTCTGTGCATTACTAGATAACAAGATGTGTCCATTAGGAAATTGAACAGCATGATATATTAAGTGATGACTTTTAAATAACAAATTTATTATATGTTTTTACGAAAAATAACTGAATATTGAAATATTTCTCATTCTCTTTGTAGAACATATGTTATATACCATTGTGTTCTGTTATCATTTGTTCTCCCTTTGTTTCTGTCTTGTTTGTCTTTGGGTTTATGGGTATGTATAAGAGTTGTCCATAGAAAGAATGTGGTGCGAGTGCAGGAGTGATGAGTTGAGCATTATAGGGGTATTTCTATGGCTACGCTTGAGCTTATGGTCATTTCTTTTTACATCTATGAACTTTAGGAATATCGTTGTGACAGAATTACCCGTCCACCAAGATCTAAATCAGGCCCTTTCACTTCAGGTCTAAACTTAGACTTTAGGTCTAAAGTTTGACTTCAGCTCTAAACTAAGACTTTAGATGTAAGCTTAGACTTCAGGTCTAAGTCTACTTTTGTGAATCAGGCCCACTATCAAGAGTTTCAGGGTTCTGAGGGTACCCGGTGCAAATTGTACCACAGATAAAAAGCACCCATTGACAACAAAAACCCCGTGCCAATTCTGCACTTGTTAGTAACAGCGCCTTGCACCAACAACAATCAATAATTCAACAGTCAGGGCCCAATTCACAAAGGTAAACTTAGACCTGAAGTCTAAGTTTTAGCCTGAAATCTAAACTTAGACATCAGGTCTAAGTTTACTTTTGTAAATTGCACCCTTAGACTTCAGGTCTAAACTTAGACTTCAGATCTAAAGCTAGACCTTAGGTCTAAATGTAGACTTCAGGTCTAAGTTTACCTTTACCTTTCTGAATCAGGCCCTATGTATCTGTTTCTTTTCACATTTTTCAGACCACAAAATATAATAATAAAAGCTATGTTAAAAGAAAGGTCCACAGACATGTATTTTTTTTCATTAAAACTTTATATAACTTTTTATAATAATCACTATTATTAAACATTGCATTGTGTGAATTACTTAAATGTACTTTTGATTATACAGGTTGGTTATTTTTGGAGAAAGATGCTAGATCTCCTTTATATATATTGATATGCTCACCCCTTGATAAACCCAATAGGCCCACTTTTTATGTTTTGCTGTTCTGACTCTTTAATAGGGGTGGGCGAAATTTGCGTAGTCGCGCTACGCAAAGCTCCGCGAAACGGTAAAAAATCTCCGCGAGAACGCATAAGTTCCGCGAACACACGGAATTGCTTGTTCCGCCTGTTCGCAATGCTTTTTTCCTGTTCGCGAATGCTGTTTGCGTGCTCGGGGAGAAATATCTCGCGAACACGCATTTTGAAAGCGTGAACAAACAAAAAACTCCGCGAAGGCGCGGATCGCGGAATTTTTGGCAATTCCGCGTTCTCCGCAGAACGCGAAATTACCCAAATTCCGCAAATTCCACAAGCGGAACGGAATTTACCGCCCAGGCCTACTCTTTAACAAAGTCAGTAAGTTTATCTGAGTGTGGCCAGGGACTGTGAGACCAACTACATGCTGCTCATGCCAGAATGTCATGTTTGGCATTAAATGTTTGCCTGTGATGGTTTGGAGGCAAAGCATGGCCTGCTGCCAACCCCATGCCATGCAAGGCTGAAGGCTGCATGGGGTTGAATTCTCATGAGGGTATGGATGCATGGCAATGAAAAAAACAAAGGTTACAGTCACATTATAGCTAGGAATTGTAATTATAGCTTAATTTACATAAAAAATAGAACTTCACTGAAAAAAACAAAGGTTAAAGTAAGATAGCAGTCAGTTGGAAATTTCAGTGAGATTTAAAATTTTAAACTAAAAAAACCACTGAAATTCACCAGTTATAGTAATATCTAGTAACTATAACTCGTGTCCTAAATTAACTTGCCCTCGCCATGCACTGCTAATTATCCCACATATTACATCACTCTTGACACTCTTGTCTATAACATCATTGATAAAATGACTGCAACATCTGAAATGACATAATGAAAAGACTGAGCATGGTGGGGGCGCAAGTTACAGTTATTTTAGAGCATGAGGTATAGTTACTAGAGATAACTATAGCTGGTCAATTTCAGTTGTTTCTTGAGTTTAGAATATTACGTTGTCACTGAACCTAACTATAACTATTTACTTACTTTAACCTATGTTTTTTCATGGTGGCGGCCACCGGTCAGTTACAGTTAGGTCTGATTTTTCATTGGGAAAGCATTTTATTTTTCATGATAACTTTGGCTCCATTTGACGAATCTTCACTAAACTTGCCCCAAAAAGTCCTCATCCACCTCAGCTTCTTCCTGTGCAGTTTTTGGGTTTTCAGTCAGTCGGGTCCAAGGAAAAGGTTAGGTAAGAAAACACATTTTCCCTATTAATTTTTCCATAGGAAAATTAAACAGCAACACTTCAAAAAACGCTGAAATAATTTAAACCAAGTTTCGCAGAAAGCTAGGTCTTTGTCCGAAAGCATGGTTTTTGTGATTCGGTGTAAATCTGTTCAGTAGTTTTTTTAACAGTTAATGATCAAACAGTTTGTATATTTCACACTGTGGAGGATCCACAGGTCTGAAAGAGCTCATGCTGAGATCTGATTGGATGCCACATCATCATCAAGGACGTGGTGGCAGCCATTTTAGGACTCTGAGTTTAGAAAAAGACATAACGGGTTATGGTAGGGGTACCCTGACCCCCAAGCCTGGGTGGTGGAGAGGATCAAACCTTTATTTGCATTCAAGAGAGGTCATAATATCAGAGACAAGGTGGCCAGGTCTATGTTACCAACAGAAAGCTCTCTGACTATTTGCTCTCAATGGAGTATTTGACCTATCATGAGTTACTATAAATGTGGTGTTTGTGACTTTTGCATTGAAACTTAACTTATTGAACATAAATATATCAAATATCTCAACTGTAGTTCTTCAAACATCATCTATGTTCTAGTGCATCATTGTGCACAGACCTCCCAAAAGGTAAAAACTCAAATTTTACAACATTTGAAAGAGAATGAGATGTAATACTCCTGGAGTACCGCTTGTATAACACGCGAAGGATCTTGGACGTACTCCTGATAAAACATATTGTCAAGTTGATAAGCAGGTCATGCCTAATACTCTTGGTGTTACCCACTCTTCCTTCTTCAGCATTTTAGAATGCAAGTGAATGAACTGTGTAAAATCTGTTGAATCTAGAAATAATGAGTATGAGGAAGTTGACAGGGTCTTTGACACCTATCTTCTCTATCCTATGTCTATCCTATGTTAGCCTTCTTTTGTACTATGTGACATGATTATTCTTAGTTTGTTATCAGCACTCCTTCACAAATTCTGAGTTATGGTATATTTGCTATACCTTGTCTTTCTTCATTGTTTGATACGTACATTTTTTTTAATACATTTTTTATAAATTCTTTGTATATTACCAATGTCTCTACTACAAAATGGGTCCTTTGTGGTACATTTGTTAATTTCTAGTAGTCATGAAGTTTTTCATTGCTGTTTATGGAGTTGTTTCAATCCTTTTTGTTTTTGCACCTATCTCCATTGATAGTCTGGTCTTCGGCATGTCTTTCTTTCATTTTTGTTATGTTCATTTTTTTCTCCTTTACATTGTGTCTAATGTAATGCTTGTTATGGACTGTCTTGAGCCTGACTCTTTAGAAATATTCACTGTGTTCTTCTTGTACTTGATGCATGTCATCAACCATCTCAGCATTTTTAAGCAAACTGGTCATATGTTTGGGAGGCGACCTCAAGTCTGTCAAAGAGCTCATCAGTAATTCTATGAGCCTGCTAAATATACTAATTGAAAATTCAGATAGGAAGTTATTAAAATCAGCACAAGAAGTAGATTTATTAGCTAAAGAAATTTCAGATCTTAATTTGCCTGATGCAACCAAGAAAAACTATACAATCTTGAAGGAGATACTAAATAAATATGAGGAGGACATTAAACTCAAGACAGATGATCTAGATTATATAAGTGGCAGAGTGTTTACATTTGCTAAGCACATTGACCACTTAGCTAAACAGGATATGGTGCAAGTAGGAAGTAAATCACCCTCCTTAAGTGAGAGAAGCACCACATCTTCTAGCAATATCTCTAGTAGTGGGGATGAAGGAGCTGGGGAAGGGCCCTCAAATCATATTCCATTGGGAATACTTTTTTAAGGGAGGTTCAAAGGATCAGGATGGGAAGCAAGGGTACGAGTATCAGACAAACGGGAAACAACGTAGAAATACCAAGAGGGAAAAAAGGGGAAGAAGGAACAGTAAAAGATAAAGGAGGAATGCACACACTATCCTGGAGCAGGAGCAAGCAACAGACTATGGGTATGCAGGTAGTCAACCTGTCTAGCATGGTTCTAACCAAGGACATAATCTCAGTTTTACAGAAGGGCATGATTTCTGCCTGACAATGATGTATGCTATCTCTGATATTAAGATTGATATCAATACATTCATTAGAGAACTAAAATTGAAAAACATTTTGCTACTAATCTTAAGACTAATAAAACTGTTGCACAGGATATTCCAATTGGTGACTTATCAATGCAAGATGTTCGGGACATGACTGTGTTATTATCTTTAACAGAGAATGAACATGACCCAGTTACTATCTACAATGTTTTACAAAACTTGGAATCATGTATAAATCTAAGTGACAATAGTGGGCTTAAGATGAATTCTAAACGGACCTCACAAGTGGGAAAAAATTGTACTTGTTTTAGAAAGCAGTAATAAATTAAATTGGCAGATTTGGTGATATAATGATACATAAAAAGTACGTACCTAGCAACAGTAACCTTACAAGTACAGAACGAGAAGTATTGAGACAGTTATGTTCTGATCACAACATTATTATAAGGCAAGCTGACAAAGGTGAGAATATAGTTGTATTGGATAAAGCTACATATAATAATGACATTTATGGACAATTGGATAATGTACTATGCTATCAGAAACTGAGTCATATTCCTATATTTTAAATCACGAAAGTTATCAACACTAACATGATCAATGGCTAGGGTTGGGTCTACTAAATGATGATGAATATTTCAATCTGATAATAGACAGGCAGAGGTACCCATGTATGTACACTTTGCACAAGATACACTAGAGTCTTCTCTCTCCCCCTCAGAGACCCATTATCTCTGGGATTGGGGGCCCACACAGAGAGACTATCAGCATTTGTAGATATTTTTCTACACCCTTTTGTAACTAATCTCCCATTTCATATCAGAGATGCAAAACACAACTTGAATATTCTGAATGAAGTTTTTTGGGATTCAAGTATGACATTAGTTACTATGGACTTTGTTTCATTATACACTAATATATTACAACGACATGGTTTAATGGCTCTTAGATATTTTCTTTACAAAAGACCTGTTGAGCATATGGAACACTCAGAGACGTTAATTACCATGTCTCAGATGATACTTAAACATATTTTTTTTCAATTCAATGATGAATAGTACAGGCAGGTATGCGGAACAGCGATAGGTTCCAGATTTGCACTGTTGTTTGCCTGACTCTTCATGGACTAGTTTGAAGCGGTGCATGTCTAGGGACCAAATGGCATGATTTTATTTTTTTACTTTGGACGATACATAGATTATTGCCTTATGATTTGGACTGGTAGCCAGGCAGAACTACGTGAGTTCTTTACATTCATGAATATTAACATATATAACATGTATTTTACTATGATACGCAGCCAGGATAAAATTGCACTCCTAGATGTTGAGCTTTATGTCTGTCAGAGGAGAATTAATAGCCGGATGTATAGAAAAACTACTTCCTGCAACTCCTTGCTTCATGCCAGTAGTTCACACCCTCGAAGCCAGATTAATTCAATACCCTTTGGGGAGATGAACTGAGCAAGGAGAAATTGTAGTGAGGATTCTGAATTCTCACGTAATACGACAGACATAGAACAAAGATGTTTGGCATGATGATATAATAGAGATATTTTCTTGAGAGCCTAAATGAGATCTCAAAAACTGCAATGGAGTGACGCCCTTAAGGACTCAAGACACATGATAAAGCAAAAATAAGATTAGTTACAGGCTCACTCATGGTCACAGAAAGTGTATAAAATACTCAGACGACACTAGCCCCTACTTGCATCAGATCGGACATAACAACCCTTTATAACAGACCGTCCCAGTATTACCTACCATAAAGGATGGACAATATGCAACCTAGTAAGCCCTAGTTACCATAAGAAACAACAAATAAGGGAAATATGGTTACACAGACTGAATAAGGGCTCAGACAGATGTGGAAATTGTAACAAGTGCAGAATGTCAGTAAATGTAATCAAGGAATTTGAATATGATTATTCATGAACGTTTTCTATCTGTGCAAATATTGACTGTATGAATAAATATGGTGTTTATGTCATTATTTGTAAATGTGGTAAAATCTACGTGGGGAGTACCATCAGATCACTTAAGGATCACATTGCTGAACATTTTAGAGCTTTGAATCATTTGGATGATAGGTACCCCATTGTGACTCATGCCAAAGACTGTAAGGCTCAAGATACTCAATTGAGTTTTAGGTTCCATGGGATTGAATCTGTGCCGATTGATGTGAGGGGCAGAAATCGAGAACGTAGACTCAGACAATGTGAAGCCCGATGGATAATGAAGTTACATGCAGTGGACAAGTGCTTAAATATAGATCATGGGCTACAATACTTTTTGGGCATATGATTAACATGAAGGGCTCTCCATTACTATCTGTTTATGGTGCTTATATTCCTGCCCTTTTCCTTCGTCCCTCTGTTGGAGCATCAGTTGATTTTGAGAACAACTAAAATTGTGCTAAGGTAATGGCTAAATTAGGACAGTGAGATCTTGAATCAGATATAACTCTGTAATTAGAGAAGTAGAAGTTTTATACGTCATTGGCACAATAATTTGGTATTATGCCGTGTGATTGGTATGGCTAATAGACGTGAATTGGTACTTGGGTTAAACTTGGCCTAAATTTGGACACCAATGAATGGTTATATATTGATATTGATGTGGTATGCTGGTAATGTGTGATGTATACCAGTTTCCAAGACGGGATGGTAATTTGGATCAACTTATGGTACCCCGCTTGTTGAAGTTTAAATGTGTATTACTCGTTTATATTGTCTGCTCACTAATGGTGCGAGAGATAGAATTTTGGAACTACGCTCATACTGGAGTAACCACTTTGAAATGGCACCAATCGCAGACGCCATTGCTGGCACAATACTGATGTGGGAAAGGTGATGAATATTCTTTTTCAATGTGTTATGAGTGACAGACATGAATTTTGTGGTGTTTTTATTGTTACAATTTTCTGTTTTGTTGAAGACTTATATGAAAATATTACAAGATGGTGCCGGTCTAGGATGTTAATATTTATTTAGTACGTCTACTTTGTTTATTTTGACTAACATGGACATGTGATTGCTATCATATAAATTAACCCCCGGTGTGGCACACTGTTACTCAAGAGGAGCACTCTCCTGGAATACCACGTAGATACGGGTAAGGTCTGTGAGAATGTTTGACTGCAATATTGGATCAGTTGTGATTAGGATTGATAGTATATATTACTTGTGAAAGTGAATCAATGCTTCGAAGTTTATCTTTACTCATTAGGAGATTAAAAGGACAAATATAGAATCTAATGCTACTGTATATCGTCAGATTGTGATGTAAATAATACAATTTGCCAATGTGTGATTGGGATTAGTGTTGTGGCCCTGTATGCTCGTGTAGATGGTTCCCTTGTGCTTGTTGCTTGTGGGGGCCCCGTACAAATGAGATATGACCTGTGGCATGGCATGTGCGACTTGTAAATACGTTCAGGCTGATATGATGTTCGAGGCAATAATACAATTACTGTATTACAGATCTGTGTTCCGGGGACTCTTTATCCATAACCATGGGCCTAAACACCAGTGCTACATTTATTTTCATTTCTACATTTTCTATGATCTTTTGTAATGCATCCCAAGTATAGACCTTATTTTAAAATGTATTTATTGCCTCATCTCTTTCTTATCACAAAGCATCTTGGGAGATACAAATTCTGCATACACTGAGCAACTTTCCATCAGTGATACTCCATTTTAAGTTGGTGTGATAGTGGCACTGAGAATGTAAAATACTAATTCTTGCTAAGGAGAATATGTGGTCACTAATGAATTAACTAATAGTCAACCCCAACTCTATATTATATCCCCTTACATGGTACAACATTTTTAGTACATGTTTTAGAAATACAGCAACTCCATACAAGGTGTCATCCACAGCAGCAATGAGGGCAGTTTATGTGCTGTGATTGGGTCTGAAACCAGACTGAGTTGTGTCGAGTAGTTGGGAAGAGTTGAAGTATTCAGTGAGATGTTTACTGCTGTTTTTCTATGAGATCCTGACCAGAAACGGTAGTAGGGAGATCAGTCTGTAATTGGTGAGCAATAAAAAGTCAGTGAAGGGTTTCTTAAGCAATGGGAGGACATTTGTGTTTTTCCAAGCATTTGAAAAGGTTGCCTAAAAGGTGGATGCATTCAGAATGAGTGCGAACATGGTGCGATGGGTTTTAGTCCTTTATAGTAGTTGAGGTGGGGTCAGGAGTCCTAATGGCCCCCTTGAGTGGATGAATTTCATTGTGGCAGCAGTTTCTTCTTGGGTGATGATAGCCATGTGGTTAGCATTGGTTCATTGGATAAAATCCAGAGGCATTTGGCACAGTCTGTTGGGTCCGGTTTTGGATTTAAGTTGCTATAAATGGCGGTGATTTCGTTGCTGAGAGGTGATTTTGTTGCTTGAGATGTTGTTGCAGATACCCTGTGAGGAGTTGATTGAGTTGTAGGCAGTAGCTGGTGGAGAGAAATTCTTCATAATGGTGAAGATTTCATTGCTTCTGTTGGTGCTGGTCTTAGAAACAAAAGGTTTAAGGGCCTGATTACGAGCTTGGCGGTCAATAGAACCACCAAACTCGTGGTGGAGGTGCGGTGGCGGAAGTGGTCCACGTCATCAGTGGTCCGACTGCCATATTACGAGAATCGGCGGTTGGACCACAATAGGTCCGCTGCAACCGTCAGGGATCTGCGATCCCTGCAGTGTTGGTCTGAGGGCCACAATTTGCTGGCGGTGCCGCTGCGGCACTGCCAAGCATATTCTGTGTTTCCTCACATCCACCCTTTTCATGGCGGTGAGCGTACCATGAAAAGGGTGGCATTGAGGAAACTTAAGGGGCCCTACAAGACCCCATGTTCCCTCAGGGCCATGGGATGCATTCAGGAGGGCATGTGGTGTGCCCGTAATCTGGCAGGTGGCTGGCAGTGTGGAAGTAGGGCCGTGGCATGGCGGCCTGCTCCCACAGTGCCAGACTTATAATCAGGGCCTAAATCTTTTGACTCACAGTCAAGTGAAAGTGCTATGATTCTATGGACATCTATGTCAGATCTAAGGTCATGATTTTGTGTCGTCTCTAGATATTTCTCCTAGATTCTAACTGTGAAATCAGATGTTTGTAAGTGTCATAGTCAGGTGCTTATCCTCATTAATATGCAAAATAAAATATTGAACTGCTGTTTGTTAGGCCATATCTCTAGAGTACTTCATGGAGTAAAATCACATCTATCATACTATCCAGAACTGAATACAGAATCTAACACACATTCTGTAACTGTGTTTGTTTCTCACTTTTGAAAAATATGGCTTAATCTTTACAAAACATAGAAACAACTTGTTTCTCAGCTTGCACATGGAACATGACCCTTATAATGGCTTTTACTTTCCTTTACACATGTGCAGTTATCATAATAGAGCTGTTAATATGCTATGAGCATGCAGTAACTATGGGATTTCCTTTAGTTAGAGTTCAGGTCTCAATGGATTATATTTCTTCAAAAGCCTGTCAATACATTGCCAGCACTAAGTATGCCATTTCTCTTCCAGCAAATGTTTGTTTTCCCTAAAACACTTTTGAGTGCGAGTCTTCATGCAAATCAAAACTCCTTATTTGTGGTGTACCGTTCCTGAGCATTATCCGTAGTTGTATTGCAGTGGCGGCCAACACAGGTAAGAGCAGTGAGCCGGGGCTAATGTGGGGTGGGGGTCGGGTAACTCGACTTACAGCGGGATAAGTTAACTTAAAATAAAAATGAAAGAAAACCACTCACCTTGCGCTTTCAGAATCTCCGAGTCGGCGATGCTGCAAGCGTAAGGTAAGTGGTTGTATTTAGTTTTTATTTTAAGTTAACTTATCCCATCGTATGTCAAGTTCCCCGACCTCCACCCCATCCCCGCCCTGTCTCACTTCCCTCCCACTCTTACCTGTTGCAGCCGCCACTGGTTGATTGTCTTCTTGTGCTTTTATTTGCTTCAGTTTAAAATGTCAAATAATTATGCATACAATATATTAAAAGACTTTCACAATTACTAAAGGTATTCAGCACAATTTGCTAAATTCACTGAATATGGAATGTGATTAGTCTTATGGCTGAAAAGACTGCAATAATTTGTTTGTACAATTATATTTTTGTCACAATATCGACAATCAAAGAATCAACTGTGTATACTTTTAATGTAAAGAACAAAAATATTGACTTCCAAAATATTGCGGTCCAACATATCAATATGATACTGCTAATTATATATATTAAATTGTAACTAATATTATTATGATGTAAAATAATAAAAACAATTGCAAAAATAATTCATTCAAGAAAATATATAAATAAGCAGACATTATTTTTTTACTTTAAAAATAGTCAAAAATATTATAACTTTAGGTTATTTTAGAAATGTATGTACAAATAATTAATTAATATTACAAGACAATTAATGTATACATGAAAATAATTTTTAATTACAAAATGTAATATTAATAAATTAAAACATAATATAAAATATACCTATTAATGCAGTAACATGTAAAACATACTTTAACTTTATTAAACCATTCTACATATTTGCAAATATGTAAAAAATAATATTTTGAAAATACTAAACACAGCAAAACAGCTGAAAAAATGTAAAAGAATAAAAAAATATGATGAAAATAAAATAAAGTAACAACTATAGACATTTCAAATAAATCATCTCTGGATAGCTTTAAACATTTCCCCTAACATTGTCACCTAACTCCAATACAAAGCCATTAAAACAACTAACAAGAATCAATTCAAATTTATTCAATCTTACACACATTATGAAAATATGATATGTTGTGTGAGTCATAAGATATATTAATATATAACAACAGTCTAACATTGGAAAAATCACATACTCTGAGAGAATGAGATTTACTATTTTAACCTTGGTCTAAAACTGGGGAAAGTACATATATTTGGGAGGAGACCAGTTTAACTAACATTGTGGAAAGAGAAAGGGAAAGGGAATAGATTGGCTAGGTCATATTTACTATTCTAACCTCAATCTAAGGAACTTTACGAAAAGTGTAAAAATGGGGAAGGGCAGATTTAGTATTCTAACTTCATCGACTAAAGATTGGGGAAAATCTTAACATTGTTAGGGGCGGAACAATATACTATTCTAACTTCAATCTGACAACCATTGGGGAAAGAATATTCAGCATGGGAGGTGCAAACTACTATTCTAACCAGTGGCGGCTCGCAGTGGGAGTGCTGTGGGGCGGCGGGGCGGGGGAGGGGCAGGGTGGGGGGGTAGTGGAGTCGGACATACGATGTCCACGAGTAAAGTAGGTAAATAAATAAATAAAACTATTTACCTTGCGCGCGCTGCATTGCCGAGTTGGCGATGCAGCGCGCTCAAGGTAAATAGTTTTATTTATTTATTTACCTACTTTACTCGTGGATGTCGTATGTCCGACTCCACTACCACCCCACCCTATCTCTCCCCCGCCCCGCCTCACTGCCCCCAGCACTCCCACTGCGAGCCGCCACTGACTCTAACTGCAGTCTAACAGACATTGGGGGAAATACATATGCGGGGGAGGGGTTCCTATTTACTATTCTAAATCCAATCTAACTCCAATCTAAAACATACATTGGGCAAAATGTATACATTGGAGGAAGGGAGTCAAATATACTATTCTAACTACAGTGTAACTGACAATGGGAAAATGCATACATGGGGGATGTCACATTTACTCTTTAATCTAACAGACATTAGTGAAAGTGCATATATTGGGGGTTCAGAGTTACTTTTCAATCTCCAGTCTTACAAACTTTAGGTAAAGTGAATACCTTTGGGGAGGGGGTGAGGTGTACTCTTTTTACTCAAATATAACTCAGATTGGGCAATGAATAAAAGTAAATAATTTTACAATTAAGAAATATAAAAATGAGGAAAATGACCGCTTGCTAGAGTGGCTCCATCAGGCTGAGATTTCAATCCTCCCTCTTCAGATAAAAAAAATCTGTCCCCATGACATTGCCAATGCTTGGGTGACAAGAGAACATCTCAGTGGCAGTGGCACAACTTATCAGAGACAAAGCAATTATAATGGCGAGGTTAGAGGACTTGGAGGGGTGTGCAAAGTGAAACAACATCAGAGTGGGGGGTCCCAGAAAGAGCGGAGGGGCCTAGTGTGGAACTGTTCCTGGAAAACATGATCACCAAGACACTAAAACCCAAAAAGTTACCAAAATTCTTCACGGTTGAGCACCATTGCTGCCCCCTCGCCCAGACACCCTCCCAGAATGATTATCTCCTACATCTTCAACTACAGAGATAGAGATGCTATCACCCAGGCAGCACCATTGATGGACAACATCCACAATGAAAACACCAAAATCTGATTCTTTTCAAACTCTACAAAAACAGCGCTGCAGTTTTAAAGAATTAAAAAAAGTCCTTAATGCGCAAAAACTCTGATACATCAAGCTGTACCCGGCCAAGCTAAGAGTGATGGTGAAAGTGATGGTGAAATGCACAATGATGCATGGGTCTGGCTGGAGGGCTGGTGTCAGTTAGGCTAACCAAGAACTACCTGGAAGACCCTGGGCAAACCCTAGTTGACTGAAATGACACATGGTGCCCCTGAGCACCATCGCGGCAACCGATGCCTACCTTTGAAAGCAACAGGACCAAAGATGGAGGAAAGGGATCCGACGAGCCACCCAACATGCATGAGAGAAAGGGCAAGCAGATGGAAATCACAGCCTTGAACACCTCTCGGTCATGCTGGTGGATTCACAACAGGAACTGGCATCCATGATCCTGAAAAAGGGACATAACACAAAATGGAACAAATGGAGGGGGGGTTGAGAAGCCATTAAAAACATAAAATGCAGCCACAACTCACCCACCTATAAGTGACAACTAATCGGGTGCGAGTTGGGGGAGAGGCCAGTAAGAAGTCTGCAATGCAAGGAAACGGGAAGAAGGAAATTCAACAGCTGGGAGATTTGTTCATGGGTTAAGGGTAGTCTTCAATATCGCAATCATATGCATGAAAATAGGGATAGTGACCAACCCGCCACCCTACCACAGAAAGGCATTGAAACTGAGACCTGTCATGGCAAACTCTGCAGGCCTTTTAAGTGTAACCACATCATGTCATGTGATAGTACACTAAAAATATTGCCCTGGAATGTAAAGGGCGATGGTAATTGGATTAAGTGGGAATAATACTCCAATACTATATGGAGCACTCCTGAGACATTGTCATGCTCCAGGAAACACACCTGAAAGAAATAACTGAAAAGCACTCAATAGATATGGATATATGATGCTGGTGTACTCAGGCTATATATCTAACTGGAGAGGATTAGGGCTACTTCATAAAAAGTCCACTCCATTTTTCCCCAGGATATGTGGTCCGACACACAGAGTAGATTCGTAATGCAGACATGACTCTGGGAAGGCCTAATGATGAACCTATGCTCAGTATACATCCCCCCAAAACTACATGCCCAGGCCCTAACTGACCTGGGGCAATGCTCCTGCACGTTTTCCTGGGCATGCTAGTCATGGGAGGCGATTTCAACACAGTAATCAGTAAAGTGTGGATTAGGAAAAGTGGGAAACTCCAAAGGACAGCCAAAAGGTGCACAGCCCCTCCTGGGCTTCAGGGAGGCACTCGGAGTAGCTGACATTTGGTGAGCCCACAATCCACAGCAGAAGCAATATACGTACCACTCCAGAGCATATAAGAGCTCCTCACACATAGATTACATTCTGGCACAGCATCTAAACATAGAGAAGTTCATGAGAGCCAGCCATCTAGAAAGGGGAATTTAGGACCACTGTCCATTCGGGGTAGAACTACAGGGCAGAGAGAGAAAGACAAATAGAATTAAACCCATAGATCCATAGTACATAAAGAGTAAAGACATAATGAGAAAACTTAGGAAAGCAAGAGAACTGTATCTCCAAGAAAACACTGGGACAATAGATTCCGCAGCCACGCTTTGGAAAGCTACAAAATCATGATAATGGGACATGCATTGTCACTGATTGTAGGAGATAGAACATAAAAAAGAGCCCAAATCGAAAACTTTAAGGCAGAACGCCTAAGCTTAGAGAAGCAAGCTTAGCAAGTGGGAGGGAACAAACTAAAGTACAGGCTTGATCTGAAACAAAGGGAATATAGAAATGTGGATGAAAATAACACCAGAGCAGTGTACATCTACGTGCAGTGCAAAGTCTACGATGTACGGAATAAATCTGGGAAATTACAGGCCTGGCTGGATTGCAGAGAACAAATCAGAAACTGGATCCTAGAAATCAAGAACTTGTTAGGTGTAGCAGTGAGGGGAAATCCTGAAATTTCAGAGGTGTTTGCCAAGCACTAACTAAAAATATATGAATGGGCCAAGGCTTGGCCCCTGTCCAGCATACAGGACTTCTCAAGATATTCAACTTCCTGGTCTGTCAACTGAAGACAGACACTTCCTAGAGACAAAGACTGCAGAAATAGTTGTAGCTATTGGGTCACTGAAGTAGGCCAAAGCAGTAGGGCTCAATGGTATACCCATTGAACTGTACAAAAGTATTGCCACTCCATTGTTGCAGCACATACAACATATGATGCAAGCGGCTGGAGAGGAGGGGGACCTGCCACAAGACCAGAGATTGGCTACTATTGTGGCAATTCCAAAGGAAGGGAAACACCATAACTAATGCACATCGTACAGACCAATCTCATTGTTAAAAACCAAAGCTGAAATATTGGCCAAGGAAACAAGACTGAAAAAGGTAATATTGATCCTGGTTCACCCAGACCAGTTGGGATTCATGCCTAACAAAGGGACCAAACTCAACTTACACAGTCTCTATGGGGTCCTATGGCACACAGGTACAGTGCTGGACCCACACTAATACCATCACTTAATGCTGCCATGGCATTTGATACACTTGCTTGGCACTATATGTTTGCTGTCATGGAAAAACAGGGCTTTAGCCCTTGCTATAGGCAATGGGTGGAACTTCTATACCAACAGATGCTTGCCAAAGTAAGAGTCAATGGAATGCATTCCAGTATATTTAAGCTGGGCACGGGAACAAGACAGGGATGACCACTATCCCCCATGATGTTCACTCTGGCGCTTAAACCCACTCATTCAAGGCCTGACACTGGCAGACTCCTGATAGGACAAAATATTGCTATACACATATTTTGCTGTACATAGCTGACCCTGAGTAAACAATTCAGCGATCCTACAAGTCTTTAAACTCTTTGGAAGCTACTCCAGTTACACTTGGGTAAATGTCAAATATATATTCCTTATGGAAGTTACATCACACCTCCCACCTGAATATGTATTGCCCCACTGCTTCGAGGGCTTCAAACACCTTGATATCTACATAACTCAACACCATGACAGATCCCTTGATGTGAACTTGTACCGTCTACACTATAGGTTTAAATAAGAGGTCAAGCATTGGTGGACACTACGAGGCAGAGCAGCCCAATTTCAAATTATGGCACTGCCTAGATTCTTATAAACCATGCTGAACACCCCGTCCCGGATGTAGGAAGGTGGAATCTGACTACATGGTTGCCCCCACTTTTTTTCTGGTGTTTTGATGGTTTTTGACTTAGTTTGGCTGGGAATCTGCTATTCAGGTCCCCAGCCTATCTGCTTTCTCTTATAAATTGATTCCATGTACTTTAGGTACACCACAGATTGGATTCTGGAGTGCCCTTATAAGTCCCTATTATATGGTATACTATGTACCCAGGGCATAGGTACCCCAGAGGCCTACCAGGGGCTGAAGCATGTATTGTGCCACCCCTGGAAAGCCATCCAAAATGACACCACAGGACTGCTACTGCAGCCTGAGTGAGGTGGTGCATGCACCCCTTACTGAGATATAGGTTCACTATATCTCACCTATCACTGCACATAGAAACCTATCAGTCACCCCTATGGCAGGCCTTATCAATCCTGAAGGCAGGGTGCTTGGTTTTATGTGAGAGGGTGCCCATGTCTGAGCAGAGCCCCTCTGCAGCCTTCGGAATCTCCTCTCCGGGGTTGCCTGTGGTGCAGAATGACCATATACTCTTAAGTGCATTATATCCCCGCGGTAAATGCTAACTTTGGGATGGCTGCACGGAAACATGTCGTGTTTGGTGTCAAACACCTTGGAATCATACCCCCACACCAGTAACTGGTGTGGGAGTATGATCCCACCCTTCTAGAGGGAGAGACATGACAGCACCGGTATACCCGGTACCAACTAAACAGAGCCTGGCATCTCAAAATGGATGCTGCAGCCACAGACACGAGTCTGGCCTCCTGCTGCTCACCAAAACTCCGGCAGGGGAGGTCTGGACAATAGGTTTCCTGTCACAGGGAGGTGTTACCACCTCCCAGACAGGCCTTAGTGGATTGGGGCTGGGTGGGTGCACTCCAAGAGTGCTTTGAAGTCCTGCACTGGGGGCACATTTGGTGTCCTCGTGCATACCCCAGTTCAAACCGGTTGCAGGGGCTGCCAGCCCCTGCTCTGGTGCGAAACTGGACAAAGGAAATGGGTGTAGCCACCCCTCTTTCCAAACCCTCCCATAGGTGGGTCCACAGAGTTAGTCCAACCCCTTTCTCAGGTATAAGTAAGGAACCCCTGGCAACAGGACTTTAGATATCCCTGGACGAAACTCTGCAACTGAATCCTGGAACTTCGACGCTCTACTAAAGACTAGAGGACTGAAGAAATCTCCCTTGCCGTATACCTGCCCAATTTTTCCAGAAACCTCATTCTGAACTGAGGCTTCTCCTGTGGAACTGTGGCCCTCTGCGCAGAGCACTCCCCAAGCTAACAATGGGGACATATGATGGGGAAATAGCTGTATCAAACATTATAAAATTCTACTGGGCGGCACAACTAGGAGCAGTTAATATCTAGGAGCAATCAACATCTAGGTGTTTGAGGCCCAAGCCAAGCAAGCATTCAGGGCAGATAGACATAGCATGGGTGCTAGGAGATATCCTGCACTACTATAAAGAAGCCCGGTCCCGGTGGAGGCTGTTGTTCCACACAAACACAGTGGTCTCCATATAGAGAGAAGCAACAGCATTTCTGGGATGGAAAGATATTCTCATGGAACAAACCCCACTTAGCGATAGTGACACCCTGAAGGAGGTGGGCAACCTAGAAGGCTTTAATGGAACACAATAGGAATTCAAATCTGGGTGACTTGTGGACACATGGAGAGATGGTCTCCTATGAAACCCTAAGGAGTAAATGCCAACTAGCGACCACAGACTAGTACGGGTACCTTCAGATTAGACACACACTGCATTCTCATATCCCACAAAGCATGCAACTGCGAGGTGCACAAACCTAGAAGATAGGCTCTTGCTGGACTCACTCACCAAAAAGCAGTGGCTCTAGCTTATAAAATAGTTACAAACTCTCCTGAAGTTATTTAGAAGCTAAAAGCAAATTGGTAAAAAAGTTAGGAATGGGAGGAGACATTGTGGGGCCTCCGAGAAATCACAATCAGAACAGGATTCTGTATGATGCAATTCCATATCCTACATATATCATACTAGAAAAGGTCACACCCATACAAAATGGGCAGAAGAATATAGCACCTTACATCGCATGCGTTTACAACGCATGCGATTACAACGCGGTTGTTACAACAACGGGTTGTTACATCGCAGTATATTACAACGCAAGTTGTTACATCGACTTGCTGTAGGGGGCGCGCTAGACTTAGGAATAGTATAATTTACTATTCCAACTGCAGTGTGCACAACAGTAGGGAAGGTGTTGGAATAGTAAATTATACTATTCCTTAGGTTAGCGCGCCCCCTACAGCAAGTCGATGTAACGACTTGCGGTGTAATGTACTGCGATGTAACAACGCGGTTGTTGTAACGACCACGTTGTAATCGCATGCGTTGAAACGCATGCGATGTAATGGTTGTTTCCCGGGCAGAAGCTCCTCATAAAGGTGTGCAAAGGACTGTGGCCAAGAGGATTCTTCCCTTCAAATTGTTTGGGATTTCCCAAAAGTCCAGAGCTATTGAGGGTCAATAGAGGAAGTCATGGCACAAGTGACTGACTTCTGATACAAAGAACTGCCAAATGGTTTGTACTTAACACATGGGGAGAAGAAACAATGCCCAAAATCCTTAAACTGTGGTTGTCACTGGGCCTGACAGTGGCGAAAAAAGAATTACTGGCCAATAGGGTTGGGAACACTGCCATCTATCACGGAATGGACACAGAAAATGGATTGGTGCATGATGGCTGAAAAAGTGGTCTATGGAGGGAAAGGCTGCCCCATGAAATGGGAAAAAGTATGAGAGGCATGGAGGGCCTACTGGGGCTTATAAAGAAATATGAAACAGCTGTCTGATGCTGGCTCATAAACTGCCTCGACCTGGGGTAGAGGAGGGGAAGGTACAGATACATCACTGTTATATAATGTGGTGTGTTGGTGAAAATTGTTATTGATTTGGTTTATAAAATGGAAAACCCAATAAAAAGTGTTTAAAAAAGAAATATGTACACAAAAGAAATTACACAGTACATTTTAAAATATAAAAAAGAAGACAAATGTATATACGCTTTAAAAATAACACTACCCATTCAAAGAACAAAGCCCCCACAACCCTAAATAAAGAATTTTATTTAAATAATTGAATACAAAATATTGTAAAATTTAAAATAATAAATAGATTTTAAATTAATGCATCAATCATGATAACATTTTATTACATGATTAAAAGTTTTATTAAACGTTTAAACAAATAACAATTAAAAATAAGAAATATTTAACATATCAAACAATTAAAATTAATTAATATATTGTAAAACAATGCCTACCAGGGGTGGAGCTAGCCAAAGACCAAATGGCCATGACCTGTTAGATATCTGGGTGGGGAACCAGGGGCACTTCTTATTCCAGAGGGATAACTTCTTTCACCTAGTGGCAGTAATTGAAAATGTAGGCAATGGTGTCTTATACCCTGGGAGACCGGAGCTGAAATAAGCTGGAATAGATTGAAACTCACCCCCCAATTCCCTTAGAAACTGCACAATAAGACCTATAGACTGTGAGGAAGGCCAGTGGCATAAATGAGCATCCAGTTCAAGCGTAACCTGAATTGTCTAACAGAGCAGTTGTAGCTGTGCACCGATAGAGCCTTTGATATTATATGCAACCCACATGGGGCCTAGGAGAGCCATGACCACCAACGAGAGTAGTGACTGCCAACTGCAGTGGTTAAGTGGCACAGCCTCTGACCCTTGAGAGCCTGCTTCAGGCTAGATCACTTGGAGAGGTGAGGCAGCACAGCTGTGATTTATACCTGAAGAGGACCAGTGCTTTGGAAACCTTGGATAGGATTGGAACTGGGACATGGAGATGCCACCAACAAAGGAACTATGATTATCATATTATCGCACTAAGTCGCAGGATATATAAATAAACATGAAGCACCTCCACAACATTGCAGAGTAACCATAACCTTGGTGATGGTGTTGGCAACTATTAAATACCCAGTGCAGGCAATATGCTTATGGGGGGACTTACCACAATCTGAACCATGTAGGAATGCTGAAAGCCAAAGCTCAAAGAAGCAGGCTGGGCCCAGAATGCAATGAGCTCAGAAAGCACAGACAGATGATAAGGGCTGTGGTGGTGAAGAGGACTATGGTGGTGCGGAATTGGGGTCATTTGGCACTACCTCACCAAGAGTCGCTGTCATCCCAACACACTGAAACCTTTAAGAACGAAGTGCCCTGCAACGCAGCAGCATGTAGTATGTTAATAACCTTGAAAAACAAGGAGAGGGGCTCGTATGTTCCAAAGGGACAGAGCACCAATAAACCAAAAAGTTAAGACAAGTGTTCCCTTTGAAAATGCTTATCACAATATCCACACACTTATTCACCACAACCTTTCACTCTCACACTGAGACCCGTAAATACTCCAGTCGGGATGCTAAAGCACTTATAAAGATATTTAATACATTGATATTTTTAATTAACAGTACTACAATAATGCATAAAAAATTTGCAAATCAGCAGTTTAAAAAGGCATACATAACATATTAAAATCCTATACATCACAGTTATACAAATTAATGTTACTACCCACTCCTTGGAAAGGAAAAATTGAGACAGTTATATTTGTCTTGTGACTGTTAATTTGCGATAATAGACAGCACTGTGCAGGGTTGCTACTATCCTGTCCTCGTCTTATTGCTGTCTTTTAACAAATTTAACAAAGTTTTAGGCGTCGACGCGTTTCAGTGGCATAGCCTTGATCAAGCCACCTTCTTATAAATTTATTAAATATCTTTATAAGTGCTTTAGCATCCTGACTGGAGTATTTACGGGTTTCAGTGTGAGAGTGAAAGGTTGTGGTGAATAAGTGTGTGGATATTGTGATAAGCATTTTCAAAGAGAACACTTGTCTTAACTTTTTGGTATGTTAATAACTACTTCCCATTTAGACCTTACATTAGGGTCTTCCAATGGATGTGACCAAAATGTAACTCAGAATATATTAAGGCAGCTCCGATGTCCAGCAACCCTAGAGTAAGCAATACATTTTAAAGTAAAGAGGAGGGCAGGTGGCTTGTGAATTGAACATTACTAAAAACATTGGGATCTATTACAACATAATATTATTCAGACATGTATTGCAATCCCCCCTCAATATCACTGCATTATAGTTATTTTGAAATTGTTGAGAGTACAGTTTGTCTGAAAAATTAAGTTTGTAACAACGTGATGTGCAAAGCATACGTGTGAAGAATGACAAGCCGCACCAATTAATTTAATTGGCTGTGAAAGCGGTAAGGACAGTGGGCATTAAGCCTACATTTCAGCTGGAAGACTTCCGGTGTATCTTCCCAGCAATCAGCCCCTAAACCAACAACACAATGATTGGCAAAAGTCACCATGGACTTAAATATGGAGAAAACAACCTCATTAGGAATTGCCATAAACAAATTAGACACTACAGTCTCCAATGTCTCTGTAAAAAGTTAAATCACTTTGCTCAGATTTCTCCTAATTTCATGTCTGTATTAACTCCATCAAGAAGTGCATTTATAACCTGGAAGAAAAGCAGAATCAGCTACTGGACTATGACATGCACATCGACTTCCTCAAATGCAAAGTGAGTGATTTCGAAAAGAGCTCCAGAAAAGAAATTATTGCCTATTAGGGATTCCTGAACAAATAGAAACAGACAACATGATGGGCTTCACTTCAGATCTAATAATCAGATTGTTGAGAATTACCTTTCCTAAAATGTTGGAATTTCATATAGTACAACAGATCAGCCCATGGAACACAAACAATGGGGCAGCCCACAACTGCATATCTTTTATGATAATGGCACACTAGGATGATACTGCAAGCAACAAAAGTAAGAACCCGTTCCTCGTCCAGGGCCAACCAATCCATGCAACTGCTGATTTCTTATTTCAGACAAATATAATGAGGAACAAACTTCTGTCCCTCGTGCCTAGGCTAACACAAGGAAAATCAGGTAAGGGCTGCCCGACCCTGCAATAATGATCATTAAGACCTGGAGGATTTTTCTGGAGGCATTGGATGACACAGCGATCAACATAGGATGCGAAAAAAAAATATCAGTGCTCAAGTATAACAGCAAGTAAGAGAGCTTCCACAAGCCAGAGACAGTCACACTGAGAAAGTCTGCATCAGTGTAGGAAATGGTCATCTTTTGCTTGATGACACCCCCAGATTTTAGCCCTATCTGCTTTGCTGGCTTTAGAACTCTGTGCCCTTTACTCCTGCTTACCAGTAGTAAAGTGACTGTGAAAGTCAGCATATCCTCA
This sequence comes from Calotriton arnoldi, assembly GCA_963921515.1. Classification (NCBI taxonomy): domain Eukaryota; kingdom Metazoa; phylum Chordata; class Amphibia; order Caudata; family Salamandridae; genus Calotriton; species Calotriton arnoldi. Next base: position 576,671 of record CAWUFW010005295.1, read on the forward strand.
TTGTGACTAGGGCCCAAAACTATTTTTACAGTAAGAAGGTTCCAACTGGCCGATAACAAATAGGGAGGGTGGATACAATATTAGTTCTGCCATCTCTGGATTGGGAACAGATTTCGAGAAATGCGCATGCGCGGGCGTGCGCGCATGGGCAGTTTTCTTAAGCAGTATTTCTAATGGCAAAGAAGAGGAGGAGGGCAGCCCGGGGACGCCGCGGTTAAAAGGTAAGTGTTTTTTAATAGCTTTAAGTTAGTTTTAAGTTATATATTAATAGGGGGTTGGCGGCGGGCGGCATAGCGGAGCTGCGCGGAGTCCCACAGAGTTTGTTGCCAACTCCGTGGCACTCCGCGTAGCCCCGCTATGCACACTACGCCCAGGGTTAGTGACTATCCCTTCCTTACCTACCCCGACATTTCAATCCAAACCAGGCAAAGACGGAACACTGAGGAAGGACTGTCGTTGTCCCTCACAGGCTGAAGTGAGGGGCGTGGCAGAAACCAAAGACCAACCGGAGGGTACAGAGGGGGAAGAAAAGCCAACAGCCAATCTCGAAGGAGGGGAACCGGATCAAGGATGTGACGACAGCAACCCGGATGATGCGGAGATTGAGAAACCAGTGATGGTGTGGCCAGAAAACGCGGAGGAGCTTGCTGTAGACACGGGACCCGATGACAGCCTGGAAACGTGGTGCGGGGAGTGGTGGTCACCCTCGGAGGAAAGCACAACAGCTGCTGCAACTCAGGAGAGTTGTGGCAGACGTGGTATGTGAGCAAGGAAAGGGGTGAGGGAGGGGGAGGGGTCAAATAGGGAGGGCATTGTGGTTTAAGGGAAGTGGCAGGGGTGAGGCAGCAAACGGGTAACTGAACGTTTTTTTTCTTCGCTTCGTCTCCTACAAGTTTTTGTTTTTCTTTTATCTTTCCAGCTTTTTCCTCAGAATACTCATAACTAGTAGTAACCAGTGGGATACCTGGAAACCTTTTCTCTTGCCCTTTCTTTTCACTGCTACACCATTGAGAAGGCACCGAGGTGACCTGCCTCCACAGACTCACAACTTTCGGGTTTTGGTGAAGGTGTCTATCTTAACAAGGATATGAAAACGAACCACATACTTACCGCCACCTTCTTGTTTTTTTTGTTTGAGCGTCCGGGTGGACACTTCCTGCGCAACACCGATGAGCCGCAACACCGATCTGCAAGAAGAAGGAAAGGAGTTAAAGAACCATTTTTTGTCAAACTTATAGTGTAACTGTACTGCCAATAAACACATCAAACATTAAGAAAATATACAGCCTCCTCACTTCTTTTTCCGCCCATCCCTCCCACACCCTGATGAGCGCGGCTAATATGGTTTCACCTTAGTAATTTCCTCAGTAATGTCTCCATTGGTTACATCCAAAGTTTCTCTAGAGGAACAACAGCTACTTTGTACTTTGTATTTGTTCCAAGTCCTGCCATCACTAGTATGCACCACACTTGGTAACATTCGAACTATTCACTCAGGATCTGAACATTTTGATACACCCTTTGTAACATATCCTGGTTTCTTCATCGTCACCCAATTTCCAACTCTCAAATCCCACATAAATTTTGTCTTAGGAATACCATCATACTTACTTTGAACTTTTTTCCTTACATTAATTACATAAGACTATTTTTTTTTAATGTTTTTTTAATTGGCACATACATAAGGTGTTCAAAATATAGAAAATTAATTACAAGTACACATTTCATCAAAAATATACATCATAAATTGGGATATTGGGATCAAATGCTGTTACAGATTGACATTAAAAAACAACGTTGTTCTAAACATAGATAAAATGCATCTTGACAAATTCCACTCTCCGGCTTACAATTCCCTGAAAAAACAGAAATTGTTATTTCTCAAAATAAAATACATTGGAAGATTTCTACAAAGTGCAGACATGCCTAAAATAAACATACAACTCGTTTCGAGAAAAGCTTGCAAAATATTTATCAGTAGAAATTAATTTAAGAATATACATATTAAATTACAAAATGCTATTTCGGAATGAAACCAGATGTTTGTACAAGCAATATTATTCTGTACATAGTTAAAGTGCATCATGCCAGACTCCACTTTCTGGCTTACAATGAAAAACCTTCAACAAAGTGCAAATGTCCCTGAAATATACATACTACTAGTTCCAAGAGTGGCCTTATTAAAAGATGGTATAGCAGTATCTATGAAATAAAATACATATTTTATTCAGTACCTAGCGAAAAGTGACCACCAGTGAAAGTGCAATTGTGCCTTAATAATTTACCTAATATCTCTTCCTTCCAGATGCTACACAATACACAACATTAGAATTTACAGAATATTACGCAGTACTGTTTTCTATACCCTCCATAAACTGCCATGAAACAACTAATCATTTAATACCCCCAACCCTTTGGCAAACTCCTCCTCAAACATCTTTGTTCGAATCATTTTATTATGCCACTCTAGATACGTTGGTACTCTAGATGTCTTCCAATTCTGCAGAATCAATAACTGAGCTACTAAAGAGGTGATCACCATAAATATTTCACCCCCTTTACCCAATGTCATATTCTGTCTCTGCCTTAAATAGCCAAAGAGCGCCACACCTGCCTCCAGTTCAATCCTACTCTGCAATCCTAGGCATACAGCAATGAATACCTTTTCCCAGAACTGTACAACCATTGGGCATGAAACAAAGTGTGCAACCAGTCGCCCATCCCCTGCTGCTGGCAGCGAAAACAATGCTCCTCCATTTCTGGATATATTTTTTGGAGGGCCTTAGGAGTGTAGTATGCCATCCAGCATGACAAAAAGGTTATTCTCTGAAAATTAACTGCCACTCGACCTCAGAAAAAGTACATTGTGTAAACAGAGTGATCTTATCTAAAAAAGGTTTCATCAGATGGCACTCTTCTTGGTTCTGCAGTAATCTGTATCAATTACCAACCCCCCCTTAGCTTTGTTCTAAACAAAGCAGAGATTACTAGGGATGCGCCTGTACTTGACTGCACTTGACTGAAGACAATCATTTTTTAATAGGTGCGTAATCTGCTGGAACCCCAAGAAAAAAAGCTTGCATCGATTACCGCTCCTAGCTTGAAGGTCCTGCCAAGTAATACATTTCCCCCTCACCAAGAAATGTCCCAGTTCTTTAAACTTATTTGCATTCCAGAATCTTAAATGACTGTTTGGTATTTTTAGGCACAGAACTTTACATTCATTAAGCTTCAAATGTTCATACCCTGCAGACAAAGTATTTGAAGAATAGAATGCTTGAAGTCTCACACAATATTCCTGCACTGTTTTAAATCTCATTTTTGGGGAAATTTGGCCATCTCAATAAGTACTGGAAGCTGGGGTCCAGCATCGTGAAGCATTTTTTCTAAAACAAAAAAACTGTCAGGAGGCCCCTTGGTGTCTATTGATTGAAGTAAAATATCTATAAAAGAGGCTTCATAAAAAGTGTGTACCTGAGACAATGCCAATCCACCCTGACTTATATCAAGTTGAAGCACTGTGGGTTTAACCCTCGAGACCGTCTTGTTCCAAATAAAACATCAAAAGAATACCTCTAATTCTTTACAAAAGGGCATACTGATTTTTATCAGAACATTAGTAAAAAGAAATATCAACAAGGGTAAAATAGACATTTTTATAAGAGCTATTCACCCTATTAGTGTAAGAAGAAGAAGTGTTCATCTGTCCAATAAGTCATTGATCTTCTTCATGATCACCACATAATTTAGATGGCAAAGCTCTGCATAGCAAATAGTAATATGTATACTCAGATAATGAATCGGATTGTCAGAAGAAGACTGCTGCTGAAGATAATGTGGAATAATGCTAAGAGGGGCATTAAATAAAAGCAATTCTGTTTTATTTTGGTTAATTGTATATCCACCAATCAATTGAAACTGCTCAAACTCACCAAATGTCTTGCTAATATTTTGTTCGTCTGGCCTGAGGCATAGAATTATGTCATCTGCGAATAGTTTTAGCTTAGACATTCCCACTGCAGGTGTCTCTATACCCAGATTTGCCGTAATCCTGGCTGTCAGGGGTTCAATAAAAAAGGTAAATAAAACAGGAGACAAGGGACAATGCTGCAGAGTTCCCATATTTATATTGACCATCCCTGCAAAATTAGAATTTATATACAGTCTACCAGCCACAAACCCGGTCTGATTCTTGTGAATTGCGCCTGGGCTGTCGGAGTAATATGATTTGACCAAAGTTTTATTAAAAATTTGTAATTGGTATTCAATAAACTAATTGTTGATTCATTAAAAATTGACAGAACCTCTCCCCCTTCTTTTATAAAGTTAAAAAGCTCCATTAAAGAAGGTGTTAGCTCAGTAGAGAATGTTTTAAAAAACTCTCTCTGAAGTCCATCGTTGCCACAGGCCTTCCCACAAGGCATTGCGGCCAGGGCCTGCTGGATTTCTAATGCTGTTACATCTGCTGCTAATCCCTCAACCTGCTTGTCAATTGTGGTAGTCTAATAGACGGTAAGTATTGATGTATACTTTCATTTGAGGCTGCATGTTTGATAGCATACAAATTATTATAATGTTGTAAGAAGACTTTAGACACATCTTTTTTAGAGACCAAAGGCACTGTTTATGGTTTCTGTAGCTCAGTGATCAATGCGGCCTCTTGTTTAACCCTAGTTGTATCCGATATTTGTAAAGCATGAACCAATCACCCCTAGGGGTCTCAAGGCACCGGGGGCCATTGGGGAGATTAAGTGAGCTATTGCCCAGAGTCACAGGGTGCTGAGCTGAGCTGCCACCTCCGCCGGGGATCAAACCGTGAGCCCCATGCTCCGGAGTCAGACACTCTGGCAGCTGCACCACACTTCTCCCACCAAGTTGGCCAAACAAGGATTTTCCCTACCATCTGGCTTTCCTCATACACCGTCTGTTGGAACAGCCTTGAGCTATTGATTTCCTCTAAAATGAAAAATTCCCTTAGTTCACGCTTAGCTTTGGCCAGCTGTATATCCGCTAATACTTATGACCCCAAGCAACAAGTCTTTTTTTGAAAAGCGGTATCAACTGCAGATTGGAGCTCAGCTATGCGTGCCACCCAATTCTTAGATTGTGAAGCCATAAATGCCACCATCTGACACCACATTGTTGCCTTAAAAGCTCCCCAAACTGAAAACTGTGATGCAGTGCCCTTATTCAGCTGAAAAAACTCCTCAATATATGTTCTTAAACACTCATGATTGGAAAGAAGGAGGGGATCCATCTGCCACCTGGATCTCTCTCTTTTTCTTGCCTCCAATTCAATTTCAATACCAACCAGTGAGTAATCTGAAAATGAAATAGCCCAAATTTCTGAACCAACACATTTAAGAGAACAGGAAACAAGAAAGTAATCCTTACAAGAAGCTGACTGAAAATGATGGGAAAAACAAGTATATTGTGAGAGTCTCAGATGAGCACTATGGCATGGATCAATCAATTGATAATCCTGCTTCATCACATCTAACACCTTTTTAGTACTCAGCTTCAACTGTTATTTTGTTTTTGTTCGAAGTATCCCATATTAAGTCCTGGATAAAATTTAAATCTCCCACTATGATTATAGGGCCCACTGCTCCCAAAGCCATATCATTAATCTGAATAAATGCATTAGGATCATCCGCTGTCGGGGCATAGTATTTCACAAAGTTGAGAGGGTTGCCGTTAACTCTAACTGTAATTGCGATCTATCTGCCATTGGGATCCCTACGAACTTGGACAACCTCCCAATCCACACCTTGCCCCAGATAAATCGCTACACCCCTTACCACCTACTCAGCAGTCTCCTGGAGGAATAAAACTTCTGGGGAAAATGAAGTTAAACACCTAATCAAACCCCCACACTTTTGCTTACTGAACATTCCATTAACATTACATGATAATATTCGAGCGTTAACAACCATTGCCCCAGTAGCCTGCTCCTAATTGACCCCTATTTTTTAAAAATAATTTTCTCAAAGTTACATTCTCCCCTATGCTTCTGCTCATTGTTTACTAGACATGCTGCCCCTCACACAAAACGCTCCTCACCACCCAAGACACCTTCGGACCCCACCTAATCCTGATCCCAAAATTAGTAAATACTAAGAATTAGATATGTTGCATGGAGCATTTACATAAACAGCACATATCATTATTGTCAAATTATAAATTAATAAATACTACACATTAGAATGTTGCACAGAACATTTTGAGCGTCTAATCCATATAGACAACAGGAATTTGGTTAGGCCAAATACCACAATTCTGCTCGTATCAGTACTGAGTATTCTGAGCACATCGAGGTAGTGCCAGGACCAATAAGCCTACAAAAGGGAATAATCCACTTGGCCCTCGAGTTCTCATAGTGTATACAAACAAATGACAGGTGTACTAGGGATTCGGGACTATTGTTGCATGCAGGACATATAGCATCAGAAAGGGCATGACCTTGCCATTTGCTACAGAACAGATTGGTGGGAAGAGTCTTATATCTGAATTGAAGAAACAATTTCCGTGCTAGTTGTGGGACAATCTCATCTATGCTATCTTCAAAGGTAGTGAAAGATTTGAAGTCAATGAACTGACCGGTGAGTGTGCCCATAGGGATAGACACATTCTTCATTAAGACAAATTCCCCAAAAAATAGCCTTGACCCTACTTTTGGGATTGATGACATCTTCTATGGGTTGGACCAGTATTCCTCCATCCCAGTTTCCTCAGTAATTCTCCAAGCGTGTGAAACCAGGAGATTTTGTATACCCTGAACAGTGTCATAAGATCCCTAATACCCATCTGATACGGGGCACGCTCCTCGATCGACCATAAGCGGTACCAGAACATTAGATGCTTGTATTCCAACTTAGATTCAATTTGTCTTTGGACCAGATCGAGGAAAATGGGGTTCAAAGGCGTACTAGAGGGGAGATTAAGTAAAGTTCTAATGAAACGATGCTCAGTCACAGAGAGAGACAATTGGTGTTTCTGCTTCCCCAAAATTCTGCTCTGTATGTGGCTGAACCTATAGATTTTACGTTGTATATTTCTAATGCTGGGGCCACCTTCCTTGACACAGTTCTTTTATGGATCTTTGTTATGTGAGCGTTTTTTGAATGAAGGACAGGTGGGCTGGGGGACCAGCTCAGATTCAAGGTTAAACGAATCCCTAAATAGTCGAAGAAGGATACCAATTCAATAATGCGGTCACCTACAAACATACTTCTCTTGAATTACATTCTAGGTACCTTTGGAAAATACCATGTACTTTGTTTTGGAATCATTTAACTCCAGACCACTTTCATCACAAAAGAGTTTAAAATCACTTAATAGCTGTTGGAGCCCTTGGGGAGATTTGGATATCAATAACTTATTGCCAGCAAAGAGAATGGCTGGAACCCTTCTCTCTCTGACTTTAAGGGCATCACACCCATCTTTGTCAAGGAACCATACTACCCCATTGATAAATATTTAAAACAGGGTGGGAGCTAATACGCACCCCTATCTAACTCCATGATTAATCATAAAGGGCTCTGTTAGCTGTCCCTCCTCTCCCTACATGACTTGGGCCTTGATTTCTGAATGTAGCCACATCAATATGTCCAAGAGGCAGAGTGGGATCCCCACCTCAGCCTGCACCTTCCATAATTTACCTCGTGAGACCAAGTCTAAGACTGTACGCAGGTCGATGAATGCTACATACATCTTCCCCCCTTTAACTAAAACTTCCTTCCAAAAGATACAGAGGAATCAGAAGAACTGGTCCAAAGTACTAATATTGGCATGAAAGCCTACCGGACAAAATATTACCTTCTAAGATCCAGTTCTGAATACGGGCCAAAATCTGCTTGCAGAAAACTTTCTGCAATTAATCTATTAAGCTAAAAGGTCTATAGCTGGCTGCATTACACATGTCCCCTTTTTTAAAAATCGGTATAATCTCAGCTAACTTCCAGGAAGATGGAATTTTCATGCCCAAAAAATTGCATTAGACAACATCTTGATGTAAGTTCCCCACACTTCCGGGTCTTCTCAATACAAGTCATTCGGGATTCTGTCGGGATGAGGGGCTCTAGCAAAAATACAAGAGCTAATTGCTAAGTGAGTTTCTTGAAGCAAGAATTAGAGGACATCAACAGTACCAGATGAAATCTTATCCCACAAACCAACATCCTCCTTAACACTATGTGCGAACAAGCCCCAAAAATGGGTTACCCACTCGTCCGGCTGGATGGAGAACTCTAGGGCAGACCTAGGGCCATTCATGCATAGTGCTGCTTTCTTCCAAAAGGTCTTATTGTCCTTAGCTGGCAGTGCGCTATGGAGGGAGGACCATAGTGAGCATTCCCAATGTTTCTTAGCGTGGCAGAGTACTATTCTATATATATCTCTGCACTCCACCAAGCCGGGCAGCAATTTGGATTTTGCGGCCTGTAGGATTTCACTCTTGGCCTTCCTACATTCCTGATTGTACCACATGGCCACGGTTCACTGCTTATTCCCTCCTAATTTAACTTGGTGTTGTACCCTTTTTTTGGCTTGGCCCAATGTGTCCCTGATCTGCATAAAGAGTGCCTTGTGCCAAATGTTCAGATACTCTATTCTGTCTGCTCCAGCGAGTTCAGACAGCACCACCACCTTCTCAGATATCTTGGACTTAACAGCTTCTAGGGCACAAGAGTATTTCTCCACCCAATCCCATCTAATCGTTATCAGGTTATCTGTATGGGATAGCTTCCCCAAATCACTGGGACTCCTGGTGATGGCTTCGGGCTCCTTGGAGATGGATAGACAAAGACTCAGGGCATTGTGATCACTGTCGGTTCTTTCTACCACTTTTATATCATACATGATAGACCATAGTCTGTGGTCAACCAGACAATAATCAATTCTGCCTAAATGAGCAGGTCTATTGAAGGTCATTTCACCATTGAGATCGGACTTTGTCCGACCGTTTGTGGCCCTCAGATCGTGCTGGCGTGTAAAGGCCAGCACCTGACCACCTTTTTCAGTCCATTTAACAGTAGGCAGCTAAAGATGGATGATTTTCCAAAATCTATCCCACTCCTCGGTCAGGTCTGGTGGTGTGGAAAGAAGGGGCTCAAAAGTACAAATGAAGTTCCCATCTACTAATAGAGGGGTGCTATCTAAAAGTTTGGTTAGGGCAAGATTAAGGGCATCCATGATGATTGTTTGCTCTATTCCAATGCCCACTCTGTTCTATACATTGAAAATTCTACTTTTCTGCCCTGAGGGTGAGGCAAGATCAATTGCCAAGGTATCTAAGGAGTCGACAGGGACTATTTTGACTTTACACTGTAGTGCTACTTTGACCCAAGTTGCTAGGCCACCCGGCGGTCTCATTTTCCCTTTTTTAGTCGCATTTATGCAATAAGAAGAGTAATTACTCCTATAGGGGGTGTCTAATCCAAGTTTCTTGAAATAAGCAAACATCATGTGAATCTACAAAGTTACTCCATTCTTGCTCTTCAAGCATTCAGGTGATGCCAGCGACATTCTATACAAGGATGGATAACTGCTCATGGGGTGCAGGAGGGGAGTTTAGGTTCAAACATGAATTCATGAGTACGTCCCTTCCGACCATGTGTCTGTCAGTTTGACCAACATTAGCCTCACACCTCGGACCTCCCCCACTTTTACCTGTTTCACCTAGGGCCCTCTCCACCAAATAATTGACAAGGGACAAAGTAGGAGGCCTAGATAGTGATTGCTACCCTAATCCTAAAATCATCCCCGGACACCAGCTGTCCCTCTTGTCACAATGCACCCCCCCTTATGCGCAGAGCCCCTTGTCCAGATACGCTCTTCCCAAGCCAATCGATATCTGATTGTAAAGGAAGTATTGGCAAACGGAATCGTGCAAGAGTCTATGGCCATCAAGCTATCTACAATATCTCTGTGGAAGAAACTGACTTTCACCACATCCATTGGCATTCCCGGTGTACTAATCTTTTCCACCTGCTCAATATCATCCCATGTGATAGAATAACAATGGCGTATATCTCTCAGCCAGTGGATTACCTTATTTTTAAGTGAATCATTGTCAGCTCGTCTGCCACTGGGGGGTTTGGAAACTTGGGCAAGAAAAATTACAGGTTTTTCCCTCTGGGCAGGGCTTTTAGTATAAAATCCGAACCAAAGGTTGTACAAAACTCATGGTTGTCAAGTGACCTCGTCTATCGCCACCTCACTCCTATCAACCTGTCTACCCAAAACTTTCTCCTGTGCGGCACTTCGGTGAACAATTCATCTATCATTGAGTCTGTGGGGACCTCCTATGGGGTTGAATAAAGGTTGGAATGGTGGAAGAGTAGGGACTGGGGGCACTGACTCGGTTTGACAGCCTTTGGCTGATCTTACGGCGACAAAGGGTGAAGAGGGAAATCACACTGGCTGCAAATAAAGGTGGGGCACCTCATGATCTCCACCCTCTATTTCTACCTGAGTTGCTATGTCCAAGGCCTGTTCTTTAGATACCTTCCCCTCTAAGTCTCCTACCACCTTTCTTAATGCTGATACTTCCTCCTTTAAATCGTCAATTATGCCCTTTAGGTTGAGTAGCAAAGACAGGCCTGCATTGTTTGTAGCATCCAAATCCATTGTGTCTCTCATCTCCATTCTTTACCACTGTAAGAGCAGCATTCCTATTGTGGCATTCAACCTGTTCCACCTGGTCTCCTCCTTGAGTATCATGTATTTGCCCTAGGGAGCAGGCAAGAGGCTCTATATTATTACCTCCTGTACCCTTTCAGGAACAGGCACTCCTATGCGGCCTGCAGAACATCTGAGGAATACATTTCATAGTTTTCTTAGCTGGGGAAGAATGGAGGAGGGCTCTGGAGGCACTAGGGGGTGAGTGGCAGGGTTAATTGGAGAGGAGGATGAGGAGCTATTATCAATCACTTGACATTCTGATAACAAAACATCAATCCTGTCCAAGGCATCACTACTAGTGGCTCCGGAGGGCAATGTTTTTTAGGAGTGTTGCCCAGAGCCCTATCCTGTGCTTTCCTTTTGCGCATTAGTGAGCAACAACAACACAAACTGGCACAGAAAGTTAACACAAAAAAGGACCATAAATAACAGCACCAAAATTTTGAAAATAAGAGTCCAGAGAGTCCTCAAGAAAAAACCTGCAGAAGTCTCACCTCCAGAGAGGAATTAACTGTCAACTTTGCCTCCCGGTAAAGGTCCTCATCTTAATCTGGTTCTGAGGAAGGGACAATGGTGTGTATAGACTAGAGTCACAACTAGTCCGTGGCTGTGAGAAGGTGAAGGAAAACGGACAGATGCAAAGTTACAAAATGCCTTTTAGTTGGTGTTAGAACCAGCAGAATGGGGCCAATAACTGGGTCCCAGAGCCAAGGGAATTTGCCCCGCCCCGCCTCCTCCTGGCGCTAGACAGGCCCACCCTTGGCTTTGCCCGAGCGCGTCCTGGGACACGGGATGGCTTCAAGTGCTATATAGCGTGATGACGGCAACAGGATACAGCAGGAGTTAAGCCCCTCCACTAGCCAAACGAGGGGTCTGCTGGAGTCAGTGGTCCGTGGCTCCTCACTCTGACCCACTCACTGCATCCTGAGCTGCGGGATGGCTCCAAGTGCTATATAGCATGATGACGGCAACAGGAGACAGCATGAAGACCCTCCTCTAACCAAACAAGGGGGGTGCTGGAATCAGTGGTCCGTGGCTCCTCACTGTGATCTGCTCACTGCTTCCCATGTGGCAGGATGGCTCCAAGCGCTATATAGCATAATGACAGCAACAGGAGGGGGCGGGAGTTAAGCCCCTGCTCTGACCAAAGGAGGGGGCTGCTGGAATCAGTGGTCCATGGCTTCTCATTCTGACCTGCTCACTGTGTCCCCTGTTACCCTATCATGACAGAGTATTCAGAGAAGCAACGTTTAAAGTTCTATATTTTAAAATCCTACAAAGGTGGTACTTGACACATTGAAGAATATATTGTGCAAACCTACACCAACATTCAAACTATTGGAGGTGTGATCACAAAGAATACGATGTATATGTTGTATTGTGGGATTATACAGCACTGCAGCCCTTTTGGACAATGGTTTGAGAAACTTTATTAAGATTCAGTGACTCTCGACAGTCATCATCACACCCAGCACACCTTGCACTCCTACATGACATTAAAATACTATTGGAGACTCCAACCAAGATGCCTAGCTCCTTTCCTAGCAGTGGTCAAAAGTATGTATACACAGGCACTGGCAAAAAACAGTATTACCAATGGAACTTGAAGATTACTAGAAGTACATGCATGGCAAATTGTGAACGAATCAAATACAAAATCAACGACAAGATAAAAAGACATAAAACAATGGACGATATAAAATGTGTTATGCAGAGTGTCTGATCCAGCAATGAGAGCATACAGTAATTATTTGTAACAAGTGTCATTCCATGGTATACCTATTATATGACAACTGCAGTATAGAATCTGGAAACACATCTGGTAGGAAGCCAGTGTATTGCACATAAGATGTTTTTTAAATTGTAATTATAAAATGTAGCAGAAACATTAGCTTGCAATGAAATGAAATATAAGGATCCATTTAAAGAAGTCCTCTAACAAGTTAAAGTTTATGAGTTAGAATCCACTGATCAGCAAACCTGAAAAGGAATACTTATGAAAAACCTCCAGCGTGTTATCGGGATTTAAGAATTGTGGGTATGTTCTGTTAAAAAGACTGCCTGCACAGGACCTGCTTAACAGGTTTTCTGGTTAGCCTGTTCAAGAACGCACCCTGTTTCCATTGTGTACACAACTTGTAAGGAGGAACCTCGGTTTTTTAACAGATAGTGAGTTGATTGCACAGATTTGATAGCCTCAATGCACAGTCCACAGACAACTGGAAAAATGCCACCTGTGATACAGAGAAGTGTAGTCCTTTATCAAATGTGGTCCCAGAAGACCAAGTCAAGTGAGGGTATACGGGTAAATGGAGACTGAGAATGTGCTTCTTATTACTGGCCAGCCATACATTTTGAACAACCAGGGCTTGTGGGCAATGTGGCCTCGTAATCCAACCAACTCACCTTTTTAGAGAAATGCATTATCAAAAAATGTGAAGGGTAAATTATGATAAATTATTTAAACATAAAAAATACAAACAATTAATATATTCTAACATAAGACATAAAACATATATACAACACCAACAAATGAACAATATATATAGCTGATCAAATAAGGTAAAATAATATGAGCAAAAAATGCAGCTGCTGAAATCAAACTTACAAACAGTTAAACAATTCAAATATTCGCTGATTAAAAAGACCATAAAAAAGTAACAGAAATATGAAATAATCTGTTTCCGAAAAATACATCACTTCAAGAAACCGGATTGCTGACATACAACAAAATACAATGACAATGACATTTACTTATTTATTTGTTTGTTTGTTTGTTTATGTTTATTTCGGATACAAGGATCCATAAAACATGGCACAGCAGGTAACAAAGTAAAAGCAGATGGATAAAGAAACGGTAAATAACAGCAGTCTCATATGAGCGTCAGTCTCAAAATCAATGAATACAAGATAAAAAATATAAAAATTAGGAAACTCCAGCGGGGTTAGAGCAGCATTCAACATAGATACAGAGAGGAAAAGTGTACTTTTAAGGCATCATTGCTTCAGCACGTTGACACTACGCATACGGATAATCGAAGCAGCATCCAGAAATTTTGACATCCCAACAACAATTACCAATCTCGTGTCCGAACATAAAGATCGTAGTGCCTGAAGATACTGATGAAAACCCAAATGTTTACATACCAGCCTAATCCAGCTTTTGTGGTCTATTGTAAGCGGGACAAAAAGAAGCACAATGATGCTTCATGCTAATTGGCTGTCAACACTTCAAACCAGGAAGTGTTGGCAGCCATCTTGTGACTCGGTAGAACCGAGTCACAAGAAAAGAGAAAAAGAAACACGAAAAAAAAGAAAAGGGGGCAGGGTAGAAACACCCTGACCCCCTAGGCCTGCTTAGGGGGTCCCACAAGGACCCCCAGGGCCCAAAAAAGCATTTTTTTTTTTTTAAATCGGCAAAATGCGCGCCGGGTTCGCGGATCCGGCCGCGAAACAAAAAAAAAACAAAGCGCGGGCTCCCGCGCTTCGTTAATAATTAGCCCCCGGGTGGGGCAAGTCCCGGGGGCAGTGAAACAAAAAGTGTGGGGGGGCCCCAATGCCCCCCACACTGCCCCGGGGACCGCCACCTCCCCGGGGCTTTCATTAATTAATTATAATAGCGGGGGCTTGATTAATGAGTTGCAGGGGGCACGAAGCCCCGGGGACTGCCACCCCGGGGCTTGTTTTTTAAAGTTTGGGGGCCTCTAAGGCCTCCCAAGCCCCGGGGACCGCCACCCCCGGGGCTTTCATTAATTATAATAGCGGGGGCACACTGCCCCCCGCAGCCCCGGGGACCGCCACCCCCAGGGCTTCATTTAAAAAAAATATATATACCTGTATGGGGGGCTCGAGCCTCCCCCACACGACCCGGGGACCGCCACTTCCCCGGGGCACTAATATTTAAATTTGGGGGTCCGTAACGGACTCCCGAGCCCCGGGGACCACCACCTCCCAGGGGCTTTGCAATTGTTGGGAGGGGGGCCACGCGGCCCCCCTCCTGGAGCCCTTGATGGCCCTGGGGACGGCCACCCCTCAGGGCCGGCTCCTGCAGTGTCCCGGGGTGCCCACCCCCGGGACACTGCTGTTTGCAATGACAGGGCGGGAGCCTCGCCGCTCCCGCCCTGTCACTGCAAACTGCTTTGCTTCATTGAAGCGAGAGTAGGGAAACCTGCTCTTGCTTCAATTAAGCAAAGCAGATTGCTTTTCCACAAGGGGAGCTGCATGTCAGCAGCTTCCCATGTGGAAAGGCAATGCCAGCTCCTGCAGGACGCGGGGAGCCGGCGGGACCGTGGGGGGATTGGGGACCCCCCCACGGTCCCCAACGAGAGGCTAGGCCCCGGGGGATGGGTTCCCCGGGGTTGGAAGTGGCCCAGGAGGAGGGCCACGCGGCCCCCCTCCCCTGTGTATTAAAAAAATAATAATAATTAAAAAGGAGAGGCCAGGCCCCGGGGGATGGGGTCCCCGGGGCCATATTTGGCCTGAGGAGGGGGGCCACACAGCCCCCCTCACAAAAAAAAATAAAAAAGGATGGCCAGGCCCCGGGGGATGGGGTCCCCGGGGCCAGAAGTGGCCATTTCTATGGTTTTTTAAATGCTAATTTCTAACTATAGGGCCATTTCTATGGTTTTTTAAATGCTAATTTCTAACTATAACGTCCCTGAAATCTATGGTCTTTTCAGTGAATTTCAAAGGTTTTTTAAATGATCATTTCTAACTATAACCTCCCTGAAACCTATGTTTTTTCAGTGAATTTCAAATGTTTTTTAAATGCTAATTTCTAATTGTAATGTCCAAAAGATGCTTTTTCTAAATTTTTAAACTTTTATAAAAAATAATGTGATGTTTTCTCTTTTCTAAAATATGAATTTACATTTTTTTTTAAAGTGGATTCGCGTACCGATTGTGTACCAGTCACGGTGGGTGCACGAATCTAAGAATTTTGGTGCCAAGTCGTGTACGATGCGCATTTGGTATGTGAAGGGTGCACGGTTCTTGGCCCCGCACAATGTCACGTACGTGTTTCCGGGGTTCGTGCCAGGTGCGCGAATCCAACACAAATTTTTAAGTTTTAAAAGTCTATGGATATAACTTTATTATGTAAATTATGCCAAGAGATTATTTAACATAATTGTAAATATCATATATTTGTAACTGTGATAAAGACATATTATTGTTAAATATAGTTTTAGAAAATCGAGTCAAGTGCGTGTCGGTTGCGCGTCGGGTGCGCGCTGCTTGCGCGCCCAGTGCGCGAATCCCATGTGACTTCAAAATAAAATATTTCAGTGGTCAAGAAGCTTTTGATTCTAGAACTTGAAGGACACCACCCAATTTTTTCATTCTTTTAACTGCATCTCTAGAGACACAGCTCTTGTGTTTTGCTCTTCCTCTTTGAGTTTTTTTGGTGTTTTTTTTCTTCATCAAAAAATGGCTGCTTCCAATCCAGCACAACAGCTTCCACCCGAAGATGAAAAAGAGTTGGAAGAACCGGTGAAGGTGAGATATGAGAGTTTGGGCTTTCTTCTCAATTCCAGCTGGGGAGAAGAAGGTAAATGCATGAAAGGTTACGTGCACAATATGTGAGAAGGTCCTGTCACGAGGATCTGACAAGAAGTATTCCTGCAGCACCTCTTCAATGCTCAAGCATTTACAAAAAATGCATCCACGGCGTCTCGCGAGGGAACAACAGCGACGAGACCTACAGAAGTGGGCAAGTCAGGACGACGTTGCGGGACCAAGTACTTCATCTGGTTCCTCAGCAACAACAAGACCTCACATAGTTCCTGAATTAGCAAGTGTGGAGCAGAATTGTGTAAAATGCAAAAAAAATGTATGTTTCGGCGAACAATCAGTGGATGCCATCGTGGTTGCCATTAAAAACCATCATTGCTAATTTCTTTTTTTTTTCTTTTGCAATGACTTTGTAATTGCATAATGTTTTCAAAGTTTTCACCGTTGGTTCTGTTAATTTTTTCATTTTTTAAAACAAAAACCCAAAAAACAACAAAAAAGTTGAAAAAAATATATAAAAGAAAAAAATGCTTCTTTTTAGAACCGCCTATTTGGTTAAAAATAGACAAATTTGTAAGTGTTGTATGAAAAGTGTAATATATGGAGAAGTGTATGGGTAGTGCATGTGTGATTGCATGAGTGCATGTGTAGTGCCTGGGTGATTGGAGAAGTGCATGTGTACTGCCTGAGTGATTACATGAGTACATGGGTAATGCCTGGGTGATTGTAAGAGTGCATGGGTAGTGGCTGGATGATTGCATGAGTGCAAGGGTAGTGCCTGCATGATTAGAGGAGTGTATAGATAGTGCCTGAGTGATTAAAGGAGTGCATGGGTAATGTTTCGGTGATTGCAAGAGTGCATGGGTAGTGCCTGAATGATTGGAGGAGTGCAAGGGTAGTGCCTGGGTGATTGAAGGAGTGCATGGATAGTGCTTGGGTGATTGGAGGAGTGCAAGAGTAGTGCCTGGGTGATTGAAGGAATGTATGGATAGCGCCTGGCTGATTGGATGAGTGCAAGGGTAGTGCCTGGCTGATTGCACGAGTGCAAAGGTAGTACCTGGATGATTTTATAAGTGCATGGGTACTGCCTGAAAGATTGGAGGACTGCATGGATACTACCTGGGTGATTGCAGAAGTGCAAGGATAGTGTGTGGGTGATTGGAGGAGTGCATAGCTAATGCATGGGTGATAGGACGAGTGCAGGGATAAAGTCTAGGTGATTGGAGGAGTGCATAGATAGTGCTTGGGTGATTGGAGGAGTGCAAGAGTAGTGCTTGGGTTATTGCATAAGTACATAGGTAGTGCATGGGTGATTGCATGAGTGTAGGGGTACTGCCTGGGTGATTGCATGAGTGCATAGGTAGTGCCTGGATGATTTTATAAGTGGATGTGTACTGACTGGGTGATTAGATGAATGCATAGGTAATGCCTGGGTGATTGCATGAGTGCACGGGTAGTGCCTGGGTGATTAGAGGAGTGCATTCATAGTGCCTGGGTGATTTTATAAGTGCACGGGTACTGCCTGAGTGATTGAAGTAGTGTATGAGTAATGCCTAGGTGCATTGAGGAGTGCATCAGTAGTGCCTGGGTGATTGGAAGAGTGCATAAGTAATGACTGGGTGATTTTATAAGTGTATATGGACAGCCTGGGTGATTGGAGGACTGCATGGATCATGCTTGGTTGATTGGAGGAGTGCAAGGGTACTGTCTGGGTTATTGCATAACTGCTTAGGTAGTGCCTGAGTGATTGCATGAGTACAAGAGTAGTGCCTGTGTGATTGGAGCAGTGCAAGGGTAGTGTCTGCTTGATTTTATGAGTGCAGGGGTAGTGCCTGTTTGATTATATAAGTGCAGGGTTAGTGCCTGGGTGATTAGAGGAGTGCATAGGTAGTGCCTGGGTGATTTTATAAGTGCATGCGTACTGCCTGAGTGACTGAAGTACTGCATGGGTAATACCTAGGTGATTGCATGAGTGCAGGGGTAATGTCTGGGTCATTGGAGGAGTGCATGGGCAATGCCTAAGTGATTGCATGAGTGCAGGGGTAATGTGTGGGTAATTGGAGGAGTGCATGAGTAATGTCTGGCTGATTGTATGTGTGCAGGAGTAATGTCTGGGTGGTAGCATGACTGTAGTGGTAGTGCCTGGGTGATTGGAAGAGTCCATAAGTAGTGCCTGGGTGATTTTATAAGTGCATGGGTACTGGCGGGATCATTGGAGGACTGCATGGATAGTGCCTGGGTGATTGCAGCAGTGCAAGAGTAGTGCCTGGGTTATACTTTGAGTGCATAGCTAATGCCTGGGTGATTGCATGAGTGTAGGGGTAGTGCTTGGGTTATTGCATGAGTACACAGGTAGAGCCTGGGTGATTGCATGAGTGCAGTGATAGTGCCTGGGTGATTGCATAAGTGCATAGGTAGTGCTTGGGTGACTTTATAAGTGCATGGGTACTGACTGAAAGATTGAAGGAGAACATAGATACAGCCTAGGTGATTGAAGGAGTGCAAGGGTAGTGCATGGGTGATTAGAGCAGTGCATAGCTAATGCTTTGTTGATTGCATGAGTGTAGGGGTAATGTCTAGCTGATTGCATGAGTGTAGGGGTAGTGCCTTGGTGATTGGAGGAATCCATAGGTAATACCTGGGTGATTGCATGAGTGCAGAAGTAGAGCCTGGGTGATTGGAGGAGTGCATAGGTAGTACCTTGGTGATTTTATAAGTGTATGTTAAGTGCCTGAGTGATTGAAGGAGTGCATGGGTAATGTTTAGGTGATTGCATGAGTGCAAGAGTAATGTTTGGATGATTGCGTGAATACAGGAATAATGTCTGGGTTGTTGCATGAGTGTAGTAGTAGTGCCTAGGTGATCGGAGGAGTGCATAAGTAGTGCCTGGGTGATTTTATAAGTGCATGTGTACTGCCTGAGTGACTGAAGTAGTGCATGTGTAATGACTAGGTAATTGCATGAGTGCAGGGGTAATGTCTGGGTAATTGAAGAAGTGCATGAGTAATGTCTAGGTGATTGCATGAGTGGAAGAATAATGTCTGGGTGGTTGTATGAGTGTAGTGGTAGTTCCTGGGTGATTGCAGAAGTGCATAAGTAGTGCCTGGGTGATTGGAGGAGTGCATGAATAGTGCTTGGGTGATTGGAGGAGTGCAAGAGTAGTGCCTGGGTGATTAAAGGAATGTATGGATAGCGCCTGGGTGATTGGACGAGTGCAAGGGTAGTGACTGGATGATTGAATGAGTGCATGGATAGTGCATGGCTTATTGGAGGAGTGCATGGGTAATGCAAAGGTACATTGAGGAGTGCATCAGTAGTGCCTATGTGATTGCATGGGTGCATAGGTAGTGCCTGGATGATTTTATAAGTGCATGGGTACTGCCTGAGTGATTGAAGGACTGCATGGGTAATACCTTGGTGATTGCATGAGTGCAGGGGTAATGTCTGGCTCATTGGAGGAGTGCATGGCTAATGCCTAAATGATTGCATGAGTGCAGAGGTAATGTGTGGGTAATTGGAGAAGTACATGAGTAATGTCTGGCTGATTGCCTGAGTGCTGTAGCAATTTCTGGGTGGTTGCATGACTGTAATGGTAGTGCCTGGGTGATTGGAAAAGTGCATAAGTAGTGCCAGGGTGACGTTTTAAGTGCATGGGTACTGGCTGGATGATTGGAGGAGTGCATGGATAGTGCCTGGATGATTGCAGCAGCGCTAGAGTACTGCCTGGGTTATTCTATGAGTGCATAGCTAGTGCCTGGGTGATTGCATGAGTGCAATAGTAATGTCTGGGTGGTTGCATGAGTGTAGTGGTAGTTCCTGGGTGATTTCAGGAGTGCATAAGTAGTGCCTGGATGATTGGCGGAGTGCAAGGGTAGTGCCTGGGTGATTGGAGCAGTGCATAGCTAATGCATTGGTGATTCCATGAGTGCAGGGGTAATGTCTGGGGGATTAGAGGAGTACATAGGTAATGCCTGGGTAATTGCATGAGTGTAAGGGTAATGTCTAGCTGATTGCATGAGTGTAGAGGTAGTGCCTGGGTGATTTTATAAGTGCATTGGTATTGCCTAGGTA
This sequence comes from Calotriton arnoldi, assembly GCA_963921515.1. Classification (NCBI taxonomy): domain Eukaryota; kingdom Metazoa; phylum Chordata; class Amphibia; order Caudata; family Salamandridae; genus Calotriton; species Calotriton arnoldi. The sequence continues at coordinate 596,936 of CAWUFW010005295.1, forward strand.
ATTGTATGAGTACAGGGGTAGTGCCTGGGTTATTGACGGAGTGCAAGGGTAGTTCCTGGGTGATTATATAAGTGTATGGGTAGTGGCTGGCTAACTGAAGGAGTGCTTGTGTAATGCCTGGGTGATTGCATGAGTGCAGGAATAATGTGTGAGTGTTTCAAGGAGTGCATGAGTACTGTCTGGGTGATTGCATGAGTGCAGGGGTAATATCTGAGTGATTGCATGAGTACAAGGCTAATCTCCGGGGATTAGAGAAATGCATAGGTAATGCCTGGGTAATTGCATGAGTGTAGGGGTAATGTCTTGCTGATTGCATGAGTGTAGGGGTAGTGCGTGAGTGATTGGAGGAGTGCATAGGTAGTGCCTGGGTGATTTTATAAGTGCAAGGGTTTTGGCTGGGTGATCGAAAAAGTACAGGGGTAGTGCCTGAGTGATTGGAGGAGTGCATGGGTAGTGCCTGAGTGATTGCAGGAGTGCATGGGTAATACCTGTGTGTTTGCAAGAGTGCATGGGTAGTGCCTGAGTGATTGGAGGAGTGTATGAGTACTGCCTGGGTTATTGCATAAGTGCATGGGTACTGCCTGGGTGATTGGAGGAATACATTGATAGTGCCTGGGTGATTGGAGGAGTGCAAGTGTAGTGTCTGGATGATTGGAGCAGTGCATAGCTAATGCATTGCTGATTGCATGAGTGCAGGGGTAATGTCTGGGGGATTAGAGGAGTGCATAGGTAATGCCTGGGTAATTTTATGAGTGTAGGGGTAATTTCTAGCTGATTGCATGAGTGTAGAGGTAGTACCTGGGTGATTTTATAAGTGCATGGGTATTACCAGAGTAATTCTATGTGTACAGGGGTAGTGCCTGGGTTATTGGAGGAGTGCAAGGGTAGTGCCTGGGTGATTATATAAGTGTATGGGTAGTGGCTGACTGACTGAAGGAGTGCTTGGGTAATGCCTGGGTGATTGCATGAGTGCAGGGGTAATATCTGAGTGATTGCATGAGCACAAGGCTAATCTCCGGGGGATTAGAGAAATGCATAGGTAATGCCTGGGTAATTTCATGGGTGTAGGGGTAATGTCTTGCTGATTGCATGAGTGGAGGGGTAGTTCCTGAGTGATTGGAGGAGTGCATAGGTAGTGCCTGGGTGATTTTCTAAGTGCAAGAGTTTTGGCTGGGTGATCGAAAGAGTACAGGGGTAGTGCCTGAGTGATTGGAGGAGTGCATGGGTAGTGCCTGAGTGATTGAAGGGGTGCATGGGTAATGCCTGGGTATTTGCAAGAGTGCATGGGTAGTGCCTGAGTGACTGGAGGAGTGTATGAGTAGTGCCTGGGTTATTGCATAAGTGACCCTTGTCCTGCCAAAATACTGGCATCCATCGCCGAGGTATTGAATCCAGCTGTCAACTGGGTTTTGAACCTTTCCTTGTCGGAGGGATTAATGCCTGATAGGTGGAAACATGGTAAAATCCTCCCCCTCATAAAAAAACCCTCAGCTGACCCTTCTGTTACCAGCAATTACAGGCCAATATCGTTGCTGCCTTACTTCTCCAAGGCTTTGGAGAAGTATGTGAATGCTGTCATCACTGACTTTGTAGAGGCAACACATGTATGACATCCGAGTCAATCAGGGTTCAGAGCCAACTTTAGTATGGAGACGGCCTTACTGGAAGTCTCAGATACGATTAAAACTACTCTTGATAGTGGAAGAAAAGCTGTATTAATATTACTGGACCTATCGGCGGCTTTCGATACTGTGCCCCATGATTTACTGCTGCGCAGACTTCAGGACTGCGGCATTGGTGGCACGGTCCTTAGGTGGTTTTCCTCCTTTTTGGAAAGCCGCTAGCAAACAGTATGGTCCCCTCCCTTCTCGGCTCTCATCCCACCGCTGAAAGTAGGAGTGCCACAGGGCTCTGTTTTAAGCCCAACTTTGTTCAATATATATATGGCTCCCCTTGCACCACTGGCAGAGGAACATGGAGCAAAAGTAATATCCTACGCTGACGACACTTAGTTGTTGTTTACGTGCGAAAAGGATGAGGCACTACGAGGAAATGAAATTAACACTTGCCTGGCAAAGGTGTTCGCCTGGTTTAGGCAAAATCAACTGCCATGCAATTCAGAAAAGTCCAAAATTATTTTCTTTGGACATACCCCAGGAGATGAATGGCGCCAATGGTGGCCCCAGAATCTGTCCCCCCCCAGCGAGCCCTGTCACCACCATAAAAAGCCTTGGGGTGAAACTGGACGCTGATATGTCCATGAAATTCCAGGTCCAATCAGTGGCAGGCACCTGTTTTGGGCTATTAAAAACGATGAGGAACTTCCTCCCCTTGCTTCCAATTTCGCATAGGAAAACTGTGGTCCAGGCCCTGATTACATCAAGGGTGGACTATGTTAATGTGCTATACTTGGGCCTCCCTGACTACTTATTGGGCCGCCTGCAGGTGGTACAAAATGCGGCAGCAAGGGCGGTACTTATGGTCGGACCCAGGACACACATGACCCCCTGCTTGAAGTCCCTGCACTGGCTCTCGGTGCGAAAAAGGGCAAATTTCAAAGCCCTGGTGCTGGCCTTCAAGGCCTTCCTTAACATAGGAGCCCCTTACATTAGGAATAGAATTCTGCCCTACACACCATCCAGAACCTTGCGGTCTTCGACCCAGCGCCTGACGATCGTGCCAAAGTTCGTTCGGTCGCGTATGGGAGGTCGCTCCTTCCAGGTGGCAGCCTCAAAGCTATGGAATAGCCTGCCCCCCTCCCTGGGACAGGTACCGGACCTCCTGAGTTTCAGGAGAAAATTAAAAACCTGGCTCTTCCAACTGTAGAGGGGGCACCTACTATTGTGTTCCACTGTTCTGTCAAGGGGTCACGTCAGCGCCGTGACACTCCTAGGAGTAGCTGTGCACTCTACAAATGCTCCGTAACATAACATAACATAACATGGGTACTGACTGGGTGATTGGAGGAAAACATTGATAGTGCCTGGGTGAATGGAGGAGTTCAAGGGTAGTGTCTGGATGATTGGAGCAGTGCATACCTAATGCATTGCTGATTGCATGAGTGC